>CM031598.1:30814077-30831577 GCA_018398815.1 Conus ventricosus | reverse complement strand
CTCTTTTTTCCTCCAAGCACGGCGAATGGGAATATGAAGCGATATTTTCTTTTTCTTTTTGTATAAATATGCATTTGTTCATTGTGTGGAAGCGGCGGTGATGCCGATGGTGACGACGATAATGACATAATGAAGAGGCCTGTATTGACGAGCGGGCTTGCCGGAGAGAGGTCGGGGTCGGGAGAAGGGATGATCGGCTCCCCTCATACTTTGCTTCTTCTTTAATTAACGTCAGACTAAAGAAGGGATGATCGGCTCCCCTCATACTTTGCTTCTTCTTTAATTAACGTTAGACTAAAGGATGATGATAAACTCCCTGAAATGCAAAACATCAAAGTAAACAAAGCAGGAGTATTTAAGTTACTGACCAACATCAATGAAAACAAAGCTACTGGTCCCGATGGCGTTCCTGGCAAGCTCTTAAAATTATGTGCCAATGAATTGAGTGAGGTATACCAACTACTTTACCAAGCTTCACTGGACCAGGGGGTAATACCTGATGAGTGGGGAGATGCGAGCATTGTTCCCTTATTCAAAAAGGGTGACAAAACAAAAGCAGAGAACTATAGACCTGTAATCTCTTACATCCATATCAGCTAAACTAAATTGAACACATAATATAATAGTAGCATAATGGACCATCTTGACAAATATGACTTCTTAAATAACGCCCAGCATGGTTTTAGACAGCGAAGGAGTTAATTGTGAGACTCAACTTATAACAACCTCAATGATTTTAATAACTGTCAACAGACAGCAAATAGATGCAATTTTATTAGACTTTTCTAAAGCCTTTGATAAGGTTGACCATGAGGGCCTGCTGCTTAAATTAGAACACATCGGCATTGGCGGTTCTTTGCTAAAATGGGCTAGATCATTCCTCGTTGGGAGAACGCAGAAAGTTGTTGTGGAAGGGTCGTCATCCCATTGTAAACCATCTTGTCAGGTGTACCACAGGGAACTGTTCTGGGGCCCTTGTTTTTCTTAATTTATATAAATGACATAAGTAGAAATCTCTCTCCTGGAACTACTATAAGGCTTTTTGCAGATGACAGCTTAGTATATAGAACAATCAGAAGCAAGAATGATACACGCATTCTACAAGAAGATCTAAACGCTTTACAAGAGTGGGAAAGAACTTGGAAAATGGAATTTCATCCCCAAAAGTGCCAAGTGTTGCGTATATGTAACAAACGCTCACCAATTAGATCAGATATTCTATCCATAATACTATTCTTAAAGAAACTAATGCTGCAAAATATTTAGGCGTGATTATAGATAGTCGTCTCAAATGGAAAGAACATTACAATTTAGTATGTAAGAAAGCAAATAACATCTTAGCTTTCTTATACAGGAATATCAATGACTGCCCCCAAAAGGTTAAAGACGACTGCTACAAAACACTGGTTAGACCAGTACTGGAATATGGTTGCTCAGTTTGGGATCCTTACCATCTAAAGGACATTGATAACCTCGAAAAGATTCAGAAGAGAGCAGCACGGTTCGTAACAGGGAACCACATCAGAGAAAAGGGAATACTAGGAAGAACATGAGGAAATTAGAATGGAAACCCTTAGAAGAGAGAAGAGCTTTTATCAAACTTAACATATTCTTCAAAGGCAGAGCTAAAGTAATTGATATTCCAATGGAACAATTAGTATTGAATAAAAGTAGCACCAGGAGTGGCGGTCAATGTTATACCATACCTAATAATAATAATAATAATAATGAATACTTATATAGCGCCTATTCTCGGCTAGAGGCTAAGCTCTAAGCGCTTTACAATCAACACTCGTTTACACAACGGCTGCCTACCTGGGTAGTGCCGACTGAAGAGCTGCCAGCTGGCGCTTCATTCAGTCGTTTCCCGTGTCATCCAGTCAATACCGTTCAATATCGATCACTCATTTTCCTTACTTCCTTCATTCTTTCCATTTCTCACGCAGGGTGCATGCTATGTGTAACGTGTCATCCATACCAACGGCCAAACTGGCCTTCTCTTCCGAAAGTTGGTGATGGGATTTTACGTGTGTGCAAGATGTTATGCGTGCGTTCACACACGGAACCTCGTTTATAGTCTCATTCGAAGGACTGTATGGGAAATGGAGTCAGAACCTATGTTAACTCCGAGGGAAAAATCCCCCTGTACCGAAACGCCCCGGCGGAGGTTCGAACCCGCAACCCCAGGATCACCAAGATTACGAGTCAGGCGCTCTACCACTGGGCTATACCGGCTCCAAATATTGACAGCCACTTACATCAAATATTGACAGCCACTTACATTCTTTTTATCCCAGTTCTGTACGGCTGTGGAACTCACTGCGGGTGCCATCAAGATTGCCACAAATGCAATCTCATTTAAAAAAACAAATTGATACGACAGTTTTGAGATCTGCATATTGACGATTTTCTATTTTTACTTCCCCAGATATTTTACTGTTACCTGGGCCTGAATTTGGCCATTGCTTTTAACTTCTTGAATATCGAGTGCAACCCCTTGTTGCCAAATTTGCTCCAGGGGCTAAACAGTCTGAGTCGCACTATTTTATGTTATTTTATTTTACTTTTTAACATGCGCGCTGGTGACCTACTCGTTTCTGAGTGAACCAGTATTTTAGGAAGAAGAAGAAGAAGAAGTCTCAGTTATACCGGAGCCCAGTAGACCACACATTGTTCTTTCACGGCTGTCCGCCATACAAACAAACAAATCTTTATCGTGTTCGAATAAGCAAACAAACAAACAACAACAACAACGACAACAAAAGTAATTCACAGCTTTTTAAATTTTGGCTTATACACCAGCTTTTTAAAATCGGGTATAACGAGTCCGTGATAAGGGCAATAATTCCCCCGCTCAATCTATCATTTTCAGATTATAAAAAGTAACATCCCCATCCTCACACCCCAAATGAATATATGAAATACTACTACTATCACTACTACAACTAAGAACAAGAAGAAGAAGAAGAAGAAATAACTAAAACAGTGCTACAGACATATACATTTTAAAACTCCATAAAGAGTCAGTGGACACTGTAGAATGAAGAGTAGTACCCTCTGTGGACAGTGGTTCAGTTTACGAAAGTTCCAAGATATATCAAAAACAAAAAACAAAAAGGCTGAAATGTTATAAACTGTAACAAGATATGTAAAATGTTTAAAGAATTTCCAGAACAAGGACACGTGAAGACAGTGAACGACGATTAAAGAAAACAAAAGAACAGAAAAAACCCACATTCGAAAACAGTGCCAGAAAAGAGGAAATACTGGCATCAAATTAAAAGAAGGAATACAGTTTATACTAAAACACATCAATGGAGGCTTTTCCATACAGTCCTTTCCAAAATGATGACGGATTACATTGAAGTAAATGGGTCGGAACCTGTTGCGCGCGCGCGCGCGCGCGCACACACACACACACACACACACACACACACACACACACACACACACACCCGCGCGCACCCCTCCTCCCCCCCCCCCCCCCCCACACAACACACGCACACTACATACGTAGACTACACTTCCACCCCCATTCCCCAACTGGTTTATGGGATTTTCAAACGCATTTTTAAGGCTATAATTTACACAACGAATGCCAGTTTCATACATCCCATTTTGACAATAAAAGCCTTTATTTAAGCGAAACCAAAATTTCTCCGATTAGTTTTCAATACATTTTTTTACAAGTAAAGAAAATACATATATTAGTGAAAATGAAAGGTCTATATTACTTTGAATATATTCGAAGATTAAAACGTGCCAGGATCTGCAAGATAACAAAACCATGGTAATTGAAAATGTGGGTTTACGAAGGAAAAGGCTCCAATGTCTGGATTGTAAAAACCAGTTTAGAGGTAAAGCACACACACACACACACACACACACACACACACACACACACACACACACACCACCACCACCACCACCACCACCACCACCACCACTAACACCACCAACAACAACATAAATACCACCGTACCAACAAATTGCCGCCACGACGTCCAATGCAGCAGCCTTTAAGTTTAGAGTTGTGTTTTTCGATTTCAATCATGTCGATCAGCTCTCAGTTGAGATGAATATGATTAGGCAAATCTTATCACGAAATCGACTCTGTCCATTTTAATTCCAGTAACTGTATCCAGAAAGCGCTTCATATTTTAACCGGCATTGTTGTTCAGTTGTTCTGACGGGTGATTCAGAAGATGAAATAAGAAATAAACGAGATCTAATCCAAGCATAGGCTCCCCCTGTTAGTCTGTATGATACGACGCTCGCATCGGAGAGGTGTGGAAGATTGCCTGACCGTCAAATCGTTGACGAGCGTGTCGTGATTAACCCATTTCAGAATCTATTTCCAAGCATCACATCATCTCGCAGTCACTCTCTTTACATGCCTGTGGCATAGAAAGATGCAAAAGGCAGGGGCCAGATGGTGGAAAGTGGGATAGCGTGGTCGGGTGGAGTGGGAGGTGGTGGAGGGGCGGGCGGGGTAGTCGTTGTGGCAAAATCGGCCATGAATAATCATGGGAAAGGCAGAAGAGCATTTGTTTTTATTTGCAAACGAACTCAAGAAACGTCTATCTGCAAATATTAGTCCATTCTCCAAATCAGCTGAGTCCTGCTGCCTCGGCACACACACACACACACACACACACACACACACGAGAATCTCTAAAATAGGAGATTCAACAGCCGGTTCGTCTCCCTTGGCGTGGTTTGTTTACTAGACAACGCTACTCCAAAAACACTTTCAGTAGAGGATGCTGTGCGATTTGTTCTTACCCTTCACCATCTCCTCCTCCTCCTCCTCTCTCTCTCTCTCTCTCTCCCTCCCTCTCCCCCTCTCTCTCTCTCTCTCTCTCTCTCTCTCTCTCTCTCTCTCCGTGTGTGCGTGTATGTGTGTGTTTGTGTGTGTGTGTGTGTGTGTGTGTGTGCGCGCGCGCGTGTGTAAGCATACACATTTCTTTATAGCTCAGTTGGTAGAGCGCCGGACTCGTAATCTTAGTGATCCTGGGGTTGCGGGTTCGAACCTCCGCCGGGGCATTTTCGGTACAGGGGGATTTTTCCCTCGGAGTTAACATTGGTTCTGACTCCATTTCCCATACAGTCCTTCGAATGAGACTATAAACCGAGGTTCCGTGTGTGAACGCATGCATAACATCTTGCACACACGTAAAATCCCATCACCAACTTTCGGAAGAGTAGGCCAGTTTGGCCGTTGGTATGGATGACACGTTACACATAGCATGCAACCTGCATGAGAAATGGAAAGAATGAAGGAAGTAAGGAAAATGAGTGTTCGATATTGAACGATACTGACTGGATGACACGGGAAACGACTAAATGAAGCGCCAGCTGGCAGCTCTTCAGTCGGCACTACCCAGGTAGGCAGCCCGTTGTGTAAACGAGTGTTGATTGTAAAGCGCTTAGAGCTTGGCCTCTAGCCGAGAATAGGCGCTATATAAGTATTCATTATTATTATAACTCCCTGAGCTTCCCTCCTGGTCCTCATCTAACTGCCACCCCATTATTTCCCGCTGTTCCCATGCCGCTTCATGATTATACATCATCAATTAAGAAACACTTCTATACCCATACTCTTTGCACAACGAAGAAAAATGCCTGTGTCTCTGAAGTCTCACAGTAGCAGTCCCTAAGGCTGGAGTGTTGGCAGGGTATTCCTACAGAGTATTGTTGATGCTTTGCCGCTTCAATGGCGCTGAATGGATCGAGTTAATTCCCTGCATGGCACTCAGCATGCTTTATAGAGAAGACCCACCATCACAATCTGACAAAGCTGTTTTAATTCATTGAACCGTTAGTCTGCGTTACTGTATTAGTGTATATCAAGGACTTAGGACGAATCATAGTTTCTCCTGAAGTCCGCGATCCACAATTTACTCGAGAGACTGCCAAGTTAGATGCACTACAGACTGATTTTTGGTCGAAGTTTGAACGATCTTTCCTCAAGGGAGACAACACATCTCAAAAAAATATTGCTCTCTGGTGCTTTACCGAGATTTGTCAGGCCAACGGAGAACTGTTTTGCTGGGAATTAATTTCTAATTGCCTTTGTGAAAATTGTCAGTATTTATCCCCCAAATATTCTCTACTGAAACATTAAGGCCGTGCGGTCTGAGATGTTTACCCACGACTTGAAAAAGCAAATTTAACGTCAACAAACCACAAATTAATTCCAATCGCAGAGGAGATTTTCGGCCAAGCGCAGTTTTATTCCCATTACCAAGAGCTTTCATAATGTGATACTGTTTTGTGCAAATCAAACAGTTCGAAAAGCATGCTGAATTTTCCTTTTATTTTACGAAACGTTGACTGCCGATATTTGCATAACTCAAACTAGTTTTGCTGACACACACAAACACCAACACCGAAACCAAGTAACTAAGAAGAATCATCAAGATAATCCAGAACGCGTAACCAGATGATCGTGCTTTGCGATCTAAACGTTCGTTCAACTGAAAACGGTACAACACTTCCTGTTCTCTTAACCCGCCCGCGAGTTTGGCCTGCAAAACAGCGTACTGCATTTTGATCGTCGTCGTCGTCGTCGTAGTGTGTGTGTGTGTGTGTGTGTGTGTGTGTGTGTGTGATTACAAGACAATTTGGTGAGTTTTCAAGACAATTTGGTGAGTTTTCAAGAAGTTTGATACAGCTACTCGTAAGGTCAGCACTTACAAGTGTCAAATCCACATAATAAATTGAAACAGTACCCGAAAGGACACGCAGTATGGAACTCCATTCCGTGTAGTTGCCCACGAGTTGTATTCGTATCTACGACGTTACTTTAATTTTGCTTCTATTCTCGTTACTTTCTTCCTTCCGTTTGTTTGTCGCTCTCTGTGTTTCTTTTCCTCTTCTTTCCTATCTTCCCTCTTTCTTTCCTTCTTACTTTATGAAAGATATTCAGTTACGAAATCAAACTTTCAACAGAACTTCGAGTCACGGGCAATCCTCTGTTGCTGTATATCCACATACCCTAAACTCATGTAGCAAAGAGAATCATGATGTAGTAAACTGACTTAGCCTATTTGGACGGGGGGTTGGGGGGGGGGGGGGGAACACCCCGCCACTAACTAAGATCAAGTGGAGGGGAGGGGGTAAATACCGACTGCTAGTCGTCTAAGGCTGGAGTCCGGAACCTCTAGCTTGCTCTCAATCCTTTGTGAAGTATTTCTGCACCTCTTACATTTATTGAGAAAAGAATACTTACCGAGGCCGAAACTGATTTAAAAAAAAAAAAAAAAGGAGCATGGGGTATATTTTCGCAACTGTGTTTGCAAAATGGGTGGCAAACAACATTCACAGGCCTTAAAGCACAAATGAAGCTTTAGTACCGACATATCTCTAACCTCAATGAAATAGTGTGAGTGAAAATGGAGAACACGTAATATTCACAGACCTTAAAATACAAACGAAACTGTAAGTACCGACAATTTTCTGACTCCAAGATGCAGTGTGAATGAAACAGAAGACATGATATTCACAGACCTTCAAAATAAAAACGAAGATTCATGTTGGTACTGACTCTGCTGACCTCAGTACTTGTTGTATGGTAAAAATGGAGGACACATGATGCTCACAGACCTTACGAAATACAAACAAGCTTTCGCACTGATCATTTTCTTACCTCAATAGTTTGATTTCTTAAATTTAAAAAAAAAAAAAATGAAGTAAAAACAATCACCATTCGATAGACACTTCAAAATCATACATGGTCCACAGATCTTAAACACAAAAATGAACTCAGTTCACACCATTAATAAAAGACCATTTTCTGAGCTCATGTGGCTATTCTACATATTGAATGGTCGATCTAAAACTGCTAGAAAGTGCATGAGGAAAAAGAGGGAAGGGGACAAACGGTGGAAAGGGGGGGGGGGGGGGGGGGGGGGGGGGGGGGGAGGATTCAGGCTCAAGGGACGAGAGGAGGGGGGAGCGGGGAAATGGGAAAGGAGGAGGGAGTGGGGAGAAAACGAAACGGGAGGTGGGTGTGAAAATAAAGAACGAACCATCCGGTTCAATCTCCCATCCCAAAACCTTCTCCCCCTCCTTCCCATCCCATACCCTCTCTTCCCCTTTTTCCCATTCCCCTCTCCATAAATTCTCAAATGCACAAACACATACACGCGCGCACGTACGCACACGCACTCTGCGCGCGCGCGCGCGAACACACACACACACACACACACACACACACACACACACACACACACACACACACCGGCTGAGACAGAAATCTGGACAGCATTTTATCAAGCAGTGAAGTAATTAAGCGTACAGGAAATTCCAGCCATTCCCGAGTTCAACACCGGATGGAAGGGAGGAGGCCTGTGATGAAAACAAAATCACTGTAAAAACACACACAGCACACAGGCGCAGACTTGTTCTCTCTTCCCCGCCCCCTCCCCCTCCTCTTCCCTCCCCCTCAATCCCCAATCCCCAAATCCTGTTTATCGGCACGCGTATCGCCCGATGCATGACTACTACACAGCGGTTAAGGCTCGTCGCAAACAAGGCGCAGAGGCGTCGGTTTCAAAGTCAAGCTTTAGCACCTCGTCAGTATTCAATCTTGCCTCGCATGACAAAAATATTCTAGGCGACGCACGCAGAGAGAGAGAGAGAGAGAGAGAGAGAGAGAGAGAGTAGGGGGTGGAAAGGTAGGGGTGTCGATTTGACGTCTTATCGATGAGAGGCCTTACACCAATAGAACCGTGAAACGCAATCGGACGAATGCTAGGATGGGTACTGCTGCATCTGTGATGAAATAAAACCAACGGAGGTTATCTAAGGTACTTTATATACTTCGGAAGTTCATAATTGCAGAATTCGTGAAAAAGTAGTTACTTTATTTTGGAAATCATCAATTCATCCTGTTTTCTTTCATGAACATTGTCAATATTTTTGCTTCAAAATGATAAAGATTTTTCTTGCTTCTGTTGTGGATACTGCGGCACAAAGTAATCGCCTGGAACACGAGTAATTGTGACAGTTGAACACAGACTGGGTTCTATTGACGAATCTGGCCAAGAAGACGAAAGGCTGACCTCAGCCAGGTGTAAATGGTTCTGTTCACAACACACACACACACAACACACACACACACACCAGAGGTCCCCACACGCTCTAAGTAAGTGACTGATATTTACTCTCAAACGCCATCTTCTTTACTCCTCCTCCACACATTTCCATCCTCTTAAGAAAAAAAAGTCTTTGCCAAGTCACTGATATGAATTATGATGGAGGAGTTGTTTGCTTGCACTTGCTTTCTCTTGGTAGTGATGTCGTTCTACCTGTTGGTAAGTGATTGTGATATATTGTGTGCCCGCAGACTGGTGAGACTGGTGTCATGTGAGGGATATGTGGCGATATTGCTTGCGAAGGAAAAGCGCAGAATGCCGGAAAGCAGAGGTAATTGTCATAATTACACCCGATCGCTCATTATTGATTGAGTCAAAAACTTAATCATACAGTTTTCATTCTTTTGACCCATTATCTGATATTCTTAGTAACTTTGAAACGGTGAAAAATAACCTTTTTAACGCGTAAAGATTCGGGTGTCCACGTAATCATTATATTTTCTTCACGAATAGAATAACTGCAGTTTTCAGTTGTGACATTTGAAGCCAATGGACAGCCGTAGGTATCAGCACCCATCCGACCATTTTCCCGGTTATCGGGTACGGAGATGGGATATTTAAACGTACGCGCATCAGATATACGCCTTCGTGCATGTCCGCACGCACGCACGCACGCACGCACACACACACACACACACACACACACACACACACACACACACACACACACACGGGGGAGGGAAAAACCGTAGTGACGCATCACACAATTATTCAAACACTTCCCGACACTCCAGACTGATGCGCTAGAGCGATTGTTTTCAGACTGACGATAACGACTTGGTGTGTGATTTGTAACCGATTTCGTTGGACAAGTCTTTTGGGAGTTTCCAGCGGTCTCTTACAGTTACCAAGATGCTTAAACCTCTAATCACAAATGGCGGGACGAAAACTGTCAACACTTAGAAAAACAAAGGACAACTTATGTCACCAAGTCAGTTGACGAGGGAACGGTTGTGTAACAGACAGAACATGTAACATCCTGAAACAGGACATGCTCGTCATACGGAAGGATATATTATTGCTGTTATCGAAGTGAACGTTGAGTAACAACTGGACTTCGAATCCGGGAAAATCATAGTACATTATATTTATTTTTTTTTTAAATGAAACACACATAGGCTGATTTTGAGACAGACAGGTTGTATTCTGACAGTTTGGCCCGTTAAGGTTTACACCATACGTATCATATTTACATAAGTTATAGTGTACTCTCTCTCTCTCTCTCTCTCTCTCTCTCTCTCTCTTCCACACTTTCGTTTTGTTTCATTTCCTACCCTTCGCTGGCTGCTTTGGGGGTGCTGTTGGAATCTTTTTAGAGCCCTTGGTGGTGAGAGCACCACAGTAGTTGTGGACTGTGGTGTGTCTCTATTTGACGCAAGAGCACAGACACGATCAGCCGTGTCTCCCTGATGAGTCCGATCAGAGCAGACGAAAGGCCTAGGAGTAGGCAATACCAATAGATCTGCCTTTGGGAGGGATTGCCATGGTTCCCTCATGCAGCTAGTGAAGGGCTTTCATATTTATAATATATGTTCTTAATTTTTATGTTCCCCATTTTCTTCACCGTCAAGCCCCCCCCCCCCCCCCCCCCCCCCCCCCCCCCCCCCCCCCCCCCCCCTTTTTTGTGTTAAAGTTCAAATCTTTGCCAAGTCATTACTATAATGACGGAAAGAATTGTTAGTCTGCACTTGTTTTCCCCCACTATTTAATTGTCATCATTATATATATATATGGCTGCTTTATATATATATATATATATATATATATATATATATTATATATATATTTATATATTATATATATATATATATATATATTATGACGGAATGAACATGGAAGTGTTTGTGTGCACGTGCGCGCGCGTATGTGCTCGTGTGTGTGTTCATAGATGGAATGAATCCTTGACACAACAACTAAAGAACAAAACAAAACAAAACAAACAAACAAAGCCAGAAACAAAAAGCACCCTACACGGAATTTTTCTTTCAACGATTGGGTCTTATTGTCGATGTACAAACTCATGTTTTGATAAAACACCTTGCGGAATATGCATCCCCTCGATCTCCTCTCCG
Source organism: Conus ventricosus (assembly GCA_018398815.1). Taxonomy (NCBI): domain Eukaryota; kingdom Metazoa; phylum Mollusca; class Gastropoda; order Neogastropoda; family Conidae; genus Conus; species Conus ventricosus. The sequence goes on along the minus strand of CM031598.1, from coordinate 30,820,344 downwards.
TTACGGTACCTACCCGGCTCGTGTCTCCCAACCCCTACACTTTGGGATGGCTGTCTTGTCGTTGTTGTTGTTGTTGTTGTTGTTGTCGTCGTCGTACCCTGGCTAAAAGACTCCAGGGATCATCCGAACAGCCGAAGTACTTGAACACAAATGCATCAGCTGGGGATGAGAACATTGCGTGTGTGACCGTTTTTAATTACCCGCCTACGTGGGCAGCCACACTCCGACTTTGAGGTTGCTGTCTTGTCAATTCATGCTTTATCCGCATTATAGATGACAGTAACTGTGGCATCATACAGGAGGGGTAAACGTGTCTGGCCTTTGTGGTCAGGACTGCGGTTTTGTAAGTTTTCTTTCTTCTTTTTTTTAATTCCCCCCCCCCCCCCCCCCCTTTTTTTTTTTTTTTTTTGGAGGAGGGGTTGGGTATCTTTTTGTTTTCTTCTTGAAAAAAAAAAAGAATTTCGGAAATCTCGTTGCTAATGTGTAAGGAGCGTGAATACCAGTTTCCCAAATGGTCATCCCTATCACACAAGTATTAGTTATGTTTTAAAACTATTGCTTTCATTTTATTTCTTCTCACGGGTACATGTGATTCGCCGTTTTGACATAGACACTTTACAAAGTGAACTGTTAGTCTCCGATAGTTAAAGATTGCGGATCACTGTCATCAACGAAAAACTTTTCCAATATCACAAAAAAAATCAAATCTGATAATTAAGTGGCGTCAGTTGCACCTTATGAATAATTTGCAACAACAACAATAATGATATTAATAATAATAATAATAACAATCATAGAATAATAACAATGTAAAAAAAACAGCTTGTTTTAGCTATTTAGTCAGGGGACACATAGATAGGCCTGCATTGGAAATCATGATTATGATACGAGGTCTAATCTGTGCTAAATAACCGAAGTGTTACATTATTCGCCTCATGATCGACTTTACCTGAATGTTTGTGCAGGGGCCAACACTGAACAAACCAACAAACAAACACGTGAACTGCGTAGAAGCACCGTCCAAAACAATGTTGAGAAATGCGCACGAGCCACTGAAATTTAAGACATTGGCGTTCTGGAAATAGAGTCCAACTAAATCTATAAAATTAAAACAAAAACAAAAAAGTCTACGCTCAGGTTTAGTGGTCAACGCCAACCAAAGATGATATAGCGGATGGGCATATACCCAAAAGAGCTGCGGGGAAGGCAGGGAGAGGTCTATTCGGTAAAACACTGACATCACCAGAACGACAACACGTAAGGATGGGCGGAGAAAACGTCAGTGCCATGTCGGTTGTCAACGCAGTTGAAACGATTCTTGGTGCTTCGACATTGCCTGCGTAATCAACGTATGAAAGGTCGTGATAGGCTACATGTTGCGCCCGTTCAGCCAATCAGACGGCCAGTTGTTGCCGACGAATGGTGCTATTTTCATAAGGAACACACACCCTTGTGGCTGTTGACCTGCGATTTTAGAAGACTGAAATAAAAATCAGCGTTTCAGCAAGTTCGCGTTGAATGATTCATTTATGTATGTATGAAAATTATGAAAAAGCAAAAAACAAAACAAAAATGGGATATGGGGATATTTGTGCACACGAGAGAACAACTCTGTCAAAAACTGCTACAGTCTTGTTCGAAACTGCTACTGTCTTGTTGGCAAAGTGTTTGAAAGCGTGTGCAACTTTTCCTTTTTTTTCTTTTCTTTTTTTCTTTCTTTCTTTTAAAAAAAAACTTCAGGAACAATAAACGAATCACAATGTATGAAGTGACGAACTGACAGATAAATAAAGAAACTGCGATATTAACGCCTTTCAAACATAAGAGTTCGTGACTAAATAGGAAAGATAATGAAACAATTGGTGATTTGAAGTTGAAGTGACCAGAACTTCACCATCTTGATTTTCTTACGACTTCTCATAAGCTGGCTTGGGGCCTTCGGGTCTCGAGAATCAATCAAAACTTACATTCAAGAGTCAATTAGGACGTTGAAAAAGGTTACGACAATACAATGATTGTTTCTATCACACAATAAACAACGCACGGTGATATTAGCTGAAGTAATTTCATTAACATGTCAATTCATGATAGTTCGCACTTATATCGGTAATATATTAATTTGTACGTATATTTGTCTTCTGTAACAAAACAAAACAAACAAAAAAAAAAAAAACCCAAACTATTCCAACTCTAAAATTTAGAACATCATTATGAAATATAAAATTCAGAAAATCAGAGGAAAATATGTCCATGGAAATAAATGAAGTGAAAGGAAGGGAAAAAAAGTAACCGATCTGAATGATGAATATGGACGCCCTATTTCACAGATGTTGTCCGTCTCTCTAGACTTGCACGAAACACTCCAGAATTCAATATTTGACATTACGGAAGATCATAGACCAGTGATTTGGCAGGTATGCTTGATGCAAGTTCGAAAGAACAGTTCGTCTTTCTGAAGAAAGGAATACTGGTAGGACGCAAACAGTGAAGGACAGAAAAGGAAAATGCCGCAGGATTTTACAAAAAATCAAAATTAAAAGATAAGAAGTACATGAACAGAAAAGACAAGAAAAAGAAATGGAAGAAACAAATCAGGTGGAAACGAGGTATGAACGGAGAAAGAAAGACGGTATCACAGAAAGAAACGAAGCTGACAATGAGAGAGAAAAGAACGGAAGGAAGAAGAGACAAACAAGGCACAGAAGAATGAAGAATTTAAAAAAAAATCAAGGGAAGGAAGGAAGGACGAAAATAAAAAGGAACGATAGGAATCAGGAGAGCAACACTTAAAAAGGGGGGAGGAAGAACAAAACAGAGATGGAAAGAAAGAATATTCGGTTGAAAGTAAGAGGTGGGGGGGGGGGGGGGGGGGGGGGGGGGGGGAGGGGAGAGTAAGAAAGAAGGAAAGATAAGTAAGAAAGAAAGAAAGAAAGTAAGGAAGAATTAAAAGAAAGAAGAAAGTACGATATGTGGGAGGAAACGAATAAAAGAAGAAAGAAGAGAAAAAAGGAATGAAATAACAAAGAATAAAAGGGGGAAATGTAAAAGATGCATATATATGCATGCATATACTGAATAGCTACAGCTAAATAAACGGTCGTCTTTCTTTTTTTTTAGCTTAAATAATAAAGGGAAGAATGAGGAAAACATTGACGACAAGCAAACAAAAATTAGAGTGGCGGACAGATTAATCAGGATATTTGATATAAGAGTTCCTACGAAACGCGGATGCACATTCTTCTATTATCAACGCCCCCCCCCCCCCCCCCCCCCCCCCCCCCCCCACCCCCCCCCCCCCCCCCCCCCCCCCCCCCCCCCCCCCCCCCCCCCCCCCCACCCCCCAGTTTATCCTAAACATTAATGATAATGATTAAAACAAACGAAATCTAACGAACATTAACAAAATTGGAAATTCCAATGTATATACTTTATACAGGATCTGGCCTATTTCATCTGGATCATCTAGATCATATAATAAAACATAATTCTGTGTTGTATCTCCGGTTAAGGTTATGTTTGTAATATCCGTTATGTTCATTTTTTTTAATCCGTCTATTGAAAATTCAGTAAACAAACAACCAACCAAACAAGAAAGTTAAGATGTTATGGGCCAAGGAGAATAATTTCCTAACAAATAACATTTCAATATCCTGTATGACGTTGCTCAAGAAGTCTTTTCTTTTTGAACTCATCGCATTCAAATAACGCAATCTTCCTTTCTCTCCCACACCCTTCTCCCCACATTGACGTAACTTTATGATCATGCACATCACGCAGGGATGGCTTTGGCACGCCCTGGTCTATCTTTCTTTGGGTAAAGCATAAACAAAGAGATTGGATCAGGGTTCTTTGTTTGTTTTTAACGCCACGATTATTTTGTACTTCAGAGGCAAATTTTGGAAATGAGTCATGTTTGCACCCTTGACGTCAAACTTCTGTGTTTATCATTTTCAGTTCCACAGGGTTTTTTCTTCCCTTCTTTTTTTGTGTAATGTCCTGAACGCTGAAACTAGTTGCTATATTCTGAATAATGCTAACACACTGTGGCCAGAGCGATAATGTCTACTCGCCCGGATCGAAAGCCTTTCTCTGGCCAGTATTCAACTCGATGTTCTCAACCTGATTTTAAGAACACCTGATCCTTCTGATGAAGAAGTTTTCAAACCCTTTTATTTCTGTCTGCATATCCTTCCAACTCTGAAACAGTTCACCTCAAACCATCGCTCACAGTCAAACCATAATATCACGTTCAACAGTGGTCTGAAAATACACCTCTATAAGGTGCATATAGAATACCTATTTATCCTTCCTCCTTCTCAGTGGATTTAACGAATATACAGAATACTTAATTCAACATTACCTCCCTCCTCGCTCGCTCGCTCGCTCGCGCGCGCGTTCGTGTGTGTGTTGTGTGTGTGTGTGTGTGTGTGTGTGTGTGTGAGAGAGAGAGAGAGGAGAGAGAGAGAGAGAGAGAGAGAGAGAGAGAGAGAGGATTTTCTTTCACGCTAGTTGCATTTGGTAGAGTGTGGACCGTGACGTCTGCATGTTCAGACATCCTTTTGAAGTGTATATTTTCATTTGTCAACCATTACGTCGGCCACTCAAAACGCTTTAAAAGACTGCCTGAACAGCACCCCTAGAGCCTGTGGTATTCATCAGTTCGGGTAGGAGACCCTTGCCACTGACCGCAGTGTCTAGCGACTTGCTGTCGGCAAGAGAGTACAGCACTGAGTTGAAGCGCCCACTAGTTCTGGACCGGAAGCGTCCGGCCCGCAAGGAGAGCTGACTTTGCTTCAGCTGTTGCATGCCCGAGGGGCGGCCGCATCAGCACATCCGACCTCGGGCTGCGAGCTCACCTACGGCGTTACTGACCTCGTCATCGCTCGTGATCAACGTTACTTTGCATTCAAAGCGCTAGGATAAGCACGTTACGTATGATCAGTTATCATTCTCATTGTTTGTTTGTCATGATCAAATTAGACTCCTGTGTTGAAACACTGAAGAAAACAATCATCCGGTCCTCACTGTATTTCTTCTCGGCGCCACTTTTTTTATTTTGTGATATTTTTAAAATTATGTGTGTAAACACATCTCCGTATCCCTTCAAAAACTTGTTCTTCTGTACTTTCAACAGATACCACGTCGTGCTCTTGTTCTAGTGAGGCTGATGAAGAGAAAAAGAGCCTCGTTCAAGTGTTCGTGATTCAAGTACCACTGAATACCACTGGAGTGACACGGCAGCAACGCGGTGTCTCCTCTGTTGATGACCTGACAATACACGCTCTCTCTGTAAACAGCCGGAGCTGGGGCTACGATCTGTGTGTGGCTGTGGCTGGGGGGCTGGAATGAGCGGTGTAGGACTACTGCCGCTGAAAGAGCGTGCAGGACGAGACTGCACACACGCGTAGACAAAGGTGTGTGTGTGTGTGTGTGTGTGTGTGTGTGTGTGTGTGTGTGTGTGTGTGTGTGTGTGTGTGTGTGCGTGCGTGCGAGTGTGTGTGTGTGTGTGTGTGTGTGTGTGTGTGTGTGTGTGTGTGTGTGTGTGTGTGCGCGTGCGAGTGTGTGTGTGTGTGTGTGTGTGTGTGTGTGTGTGTGTGTGTGCGTGCGAGTGTGTGTGTGTGTGTGTGTGTGTGTGTGTGTGTGTGTGTGTGTGTGTGTGTGTGTGCGCGCGCGCGCGTGCGAGTGTGTGTGTGTGTGTGTGTGTGTGTGTGTGTGTGTGTGTGTGTGTGTGCGCGCGCGCGCGAAATGACACCTCCCCCACGTTCTCTTCCAGCTATGTATGTATGCAATGCAAGCCTGCACACCTTGACAATGTCCATGGTCTAGTTATTTTGACTCACTCTCGCACTCTTTACAGATGATCTTTGGGTGCGTCATCCACCTCTTCTAATAAAATCGTATCTGAAGGATAAACTGGGAGAGGAAAAGGTCGTATCTGACATCTGGCTGATACCTTCCACATGTATTCCAGCACGATCAATGAATTAAAATGTTACCAGAAGAGATCGATCTTGTGCAGATCTCTGATAACCTGAAACCCTGTCAAGTTTATTTTCTGCTTGTTTCGGTCCATGCAAATATCAACATTAAGATTTCTCTTTGCATTGTTCCTGATTACTTACATAACCTAATTACTTTTATGAATAGCCCTGTTCCCCCAAAAGAAAATGTTCACGAGTAAAAAATGTGCCTCACATGTGTAAGGCTGTAGCATCTTCAGGAAACACCCATCGGTGCAGCTAACTTTGTTTCGAGACTGACGTTATT
>CM031598.1:30806577-30809077 GCA_018398815.1 Conus ventricosus | reverse complement strand
TGTGTGATGGTGATCGGCGAGGTGTTTGTTGTGTGTGGAATCGGTGGATCACCCCAGTCACTTCGGTGCTGGGCTCTTCAGCGTGCCAATCAAGTGATCACCGTTCTCCCGTCATCGATCATCATTATCCTGTGTGTGGCGGTCAACGTGCTTGTGTTTGTGTTGTGGTGGTGTTCGCTTGGGATTTACTTACACGTCAGTCCGAAAACGGAGGAGTCCGACAGAGGTAAGAGCTACTAACGTCCTTTTTTCCTTTTAATTGATACGAAGTCTCTTTGAATGTGTGTTCTCTGTGTGTTTTTCCTAGCAAGTTTAGTGGGACAGTCGTTAACTTTTGTATGAAAACATTTGTGTGTGTTCATTAAAGAGTGGATCGAGGATTGTTATATTAAAATATTTTGGGTAGATATTACATTGTAAATTATGATTTTATCTACGCCCATAGGTGTTGTGAGCAGAGAGAGAGAGAGAGAGAGAGAGAGAGAGAGGAGAGAGAGAGAGAGAGAGAGAGAGAGAATTTTTGCGGGTGTAAACACATATACAAATACACCCCACTTATTCAATCACACACACACACACACACACACACACACACACACACACACACACACACACACACGCCCGTGTACTCAAACACTGCTGGCAAAAACTACAGGAGGCAGGCCCTGAATCGGAACACAAAGCTGGCGATCGAAAATACCTGTGCCAGAAATAACCGTTCGTACGGGGTGCAAAGTAAACTGCCAGAGGCTACACCACTTCGTTTTTTTTCCACCCCTCCACCCCATCCCCACCCTTCGCTGTTTCTCTTCTTGTCGCTTCAGCTGACGCTCTAGCGTGAGTAATAAACAGAATAGAACAGGAAAGGCATACGGGCGTCCTGGTTTCAAGTGAAAGATCACTTCGACCGTGTTACAAGTGAACGTACACGTGTTGTACGATTGACTTTCCGCGGAGCCTTCCTATTGACAACGGTTGAGCAGCGTAAGACTTAAATTAAGCTCGATGACTGGGTGTGCTGTACGAACGTTGTACATCATTTCCACTACACCCCCATCTCACCCCTCCGTATACTCTCAGAAAAGCGAAACGTTTACTCTGTGTGTGTGTGTGTGTGTGTGTGTGTGTGTGTGTGTGTGTGTGTTCACGTGTGTGTGTGTGTGTGTGTGTGTGTGTGTGTGTGTGTGTGTGTGTGTGTGTTCACGTGTGTGTGTGTGTGTGTGTGTGTGTGAGAGAGAGAGAGAGAGAGAGAGAGAGAGAGAGAGAGAGAGAGAGAGAGAGAGATGGTTACAAACGAACCTCATTTGTTTAAGTGAAACCTCGTTTCTTTAACAGTTAGCTTTTAACTAGTTAAGAAATACAACAGTCAACACACACACACACACACACACACAACACACACACACACACGTTAAAACAAACAAACAAGTACACAAACACACGAACAGAGGGAACAAGGCGAACCAGGCAGGAACAAGAAGAGAGCGGCCCTCTGCTAACCCTCCAGACCAGAGCCCTGGCCGACTTGCTGCACGGGGAACTTGAAATAAATCTATCGTCACGCAACTTTTCAAAAAAAAAAAAAAAGTGCCGCAGTCCAGATCGATACTTGCAGGGCCCTGCTGCGTAAGCAATGCTGCATGCGTGCAGTATGTCCCTCCCCCCTTCCCCTCCCGCTCCCTCCTTCCGCGCGCAGTCTCTTCCTCCCTCCCCCCCCCCCCCCCCCCCCCCGCTCCCCTCCCCTCCAGTTTCTCTGTCCCTTGAGTGAGGTGGAAGGGGCACTGCGGTCGAGGCTGCACACCGCCTTGCGTCACGTGGCATGCGCCTTGCGCGAGAGGAGAGGGGGGGGGGGGGGTGTTACTCAAGAGTCTCATCATCAGTCACCCCTCTCAAGCGTTTGCACCCCGCATTTCCCCTCTCGCTGTCTCTCACCCCCCCCCCCCCCCCCCTTCTGCAAGTCCACCTCCCTCTTCTCTTCACTCCGTCTCCTCTCCACTCTTGTCGCATAGTGTCCCCGGTCCCTTATGGCTGCCTACCCCCCTCCCCTTCCCTCCTTTCTGACATGGGGGAAAGGGTGTGGGTGGGATGGCTTAGGGGGGGAATGGGGAGAGAGAAAGAAAGAGAGAGAAAAGTCGCAAGTGTTGGTGAAGACTCTTGCGAAGAGCTGACATCTCGGAATGGAGAAATGGGAATGCCATAGTGTCTGACTTATTTTCATGACTATCGTTATCATTATGACTTTATTTTTGTTACTGCTATCGTTAGTATGTCATCACTGTCGTCTTCGTCATGGTGATTATCATGATGATTATTCCCATTTATGATCTATCTGAACTGCCGAATGATCTTCACTTAACACAATTATTTTTTCCCCCGCTTCTCTCGCAAGACTCAAATAAGTCAAAGCAATGCGCACTTGTTCTGACACAGCAAATTTTCTGTTGATTAAAAGCACACTGCCACAGTCTTTTAATTTTGCCACTCCCAGCGATTAATATCC
>CM031598.1:30801577-30804077 GCA_018398815.1 Conus ventricosus | reverse complement strand
GTAGATACTGACCGTACATATACACTCTGACCCTGAGCCTGCATGTAGACACTGACCCTGACCCTACATGTAGACACTGACCCTGACCCCACCTGTAGACACTGACCCTGACCCTATATGTAGACACTGACCCTGACCCTACATGCAGACACTGACCCTGAGCCTGCATGTAGACACTGACCCTGACCCTACATGTAGACACTGACCCTGACCCCACCTGTAGACACTGACCCTGACCCTGCATGTAGACACTGACCCTGACCCCACCTGTAGACACTGACCTTGACCCGACGTGTAGACCCTGACCCTGACCCAACCTGTAGACACTGACCCCACCTGTAAATAGACCCAGACCCTACATGTAGACACTGACCCTGACCCTACATGTAGACAGTGACCCTGACCCTACATGTAGACAGTGACCCTGACTCTACATGTAGACATTGACCCTACATAACACTGACGTACATGTAGACTACTGACCGCTTACATGTAGATGACCTGACCCTACATGGACAATCCTCACCCACCTGTAGACACTGACCGACCCTAATAGACATGACCCTACATGTAGACACTGACCTACATGTAGACACTGACCGACCCCACCTGTAGACACCGACCCTGACCCTACATGTAGACATTGACCCTGACCCACTGTAGACACTGACCTGACCCCACATGTAGACACTGACCCCCTGTAGACTAACCCTGACCTACTGTAGACAAACCCTGACCCTACTGTGACACTGACCCTGACCTACATGTAGACACTGACCCTACTGTAGACACTGCCGACCCCACCTGTAGACACTGACCCGATCCTACATGTAGACACTACCTGACCATGTAACATGACCCTGACCAAGTAACACGACCCTGACCCTCATGTACACTGACCCTGACCCTACATGTAGACACTGACCCTACATGTCGACACTACCTGACCCCACCTGTAGACACTGACCCTGACCGTACATGTAGACACTGACCTGACCTACATAGAAAATGACCCTGACCCTATAGGTAACACTGACCCTGACCCTAAGTAAACACTGACCCTGACCCTACATGTAGACACTGACCCTGACCATAGGTAACACTACTTGACCCACATGTAGACACTGACCCTGAACCATAGTAACAGCCTGACTCTAAGGTAACACTGACCCTGATCCTACGTGTAGAAACTGACCCTGACCCTACATGTAACACTGACCCTGACCCTATAGGTAACACTGACCCTGACCCTATAGTAACACTGACCCTGACCCTATAGGTAACACTGACCCTGACCCACCTGTAGACCACCCGACCCTGAACACTACTATAGGTAGACACTGACCCTGACCTAATGTAACACTGACCCTGACCTACATGTAGATCACTGACCTGACCCCACTGTAGACACTGACCCTGACCCACCTATAGTACACTGACCCTGACCCTGTAGGACACTGACCCTGACCCTTTCATCAGACCCTGACCCTACTGTAGACTGACCACATGAACCCTGACCCCACACTGTAGACACTGACCCTATCATGTAAGGAGACACTGACCCCATGACCCTACATTGTAACACTGACCTGACCCTACATGTAGCCTGACCAACTAGATCACTGACCCCTAACATACATGTAGACACTGACCCTACGTGACACGACCCTACATGACATGACCTGACCCCACCTGTAGATGCCACTGAACCTGACCCTACATGCAGACACTGACCCTACATGTAGACACTGACCCACTGTAGACACTGACCCCACCTGTAGACAACCCTGACCCTACATGTAGATGACCCTACATGTAGACACTGACCCCTGTGACACTGCCCGTAGACACTGACCCTACTGTAGACACTGACCCTACATGTAGACACTGACCCACATGTAGACCTGACCCTACATTTAGACACTGCTACCTGAACACTGACCCCACATGTAGACACTGACCCTACATGTAGACAGCCCTAATGTAGACACTGACCCACATGTAGACACTGACCCTACATGTAGACATGACTGACCCACTGTAGACACTGACCCTACATGGACACTGCCTACATGTAGCATACCCACCTGTAGACACTGACCCCACCTGTAGACACTGACCCTGACCCACTGTAGACACTGGACCCACTTGACACGCCTACATGTAGACACTGACCCCACCTGTAGACACTGACCTGACCCACCTGTAGACACTGACCCTACATGTAGACCTGACCCTGACCCACTGTAGACACTGACCCTACATGTAGACCACTGACCCTACATGTAGACACTGACCTGACTACTGTAGACACTGACCCTACATGAGACACTGACCTGACCCCACCTGTAGACACTGACCCTACAGTAGACACTGACCCTACATGTAGACACTGACCCTGACACCTACATGTAGAGGACCTACATGGCACTGACCCTACTGTAGACCTGACCCTACATGTAGACACTGACCCTACATGTAGACACTGACCCCTACTGTA
>CM031598.1:30784077-30796577 GCA_018398815.1 Conus ventricosus | reverse complement strand
TTTAGTTTTGTCAGATCTTCAGTTCCCCGTTGCCCCTGATGAAACCCACAGTCTTCTCGAGGGTCTTGACGATCCCAAAGCTGCATCTGCAGTTCTGCACCCTCTGGCCAGGTTTGACGCCGTAAACATCATGGGCTGGACAGGATGGAGGATGTGTTCTGGGTCTGAGATCCAGTGTCACATGGGCATTTTCTTGTGGGCAATCTTAATTCGGCTGAGTGACTCATCAGTCGGTAGTGGCCGGTTTTCGGTCTGAAGAAGATTTTTTGCTGGTATCTCTGGACCGATGGACAGGATCAACACCACTGTCCTGCACCCAGCCCTTTCTCTTCCACTGGTTTGGGTATTGGTTGTGGGTGATAGTTTTTGGGCCCGTCTGTAGGGCACCGGGGTGGCTGAACTGCTCCATATTGCTGCCTGCCTTGGGCAGAGCGTCAGCCGTCTCATTCCCATTAATCCCACAGTGGGATAGAATCTACTGGAGTACAATGATGGATGGTCTTGAAAGATCATGGAGGGTTTTTGATACAATCTGTGGTCCCAATTTCCCCATTACAGTCCAGACCACACTGTGTGATTCTAATCTCCCCATTAAAGTCCACAATACACCGTGTGGTTTCAATATTCACAGTGGTGTCCACATTACAATGTATGATTTAAATCTTCCAAGCAGAGCCCAAACCATTCTGTGTGATTCCAATCTTCCCATTAGAAACCACACTACACTGTGTGGTTCCAGTTTAATGTTTGGACCCAATCTTCCCATTATAGCCCACAGTACAATGCATTTTCCAATCTTTCCGTTACATCCCACAGTACAATGTGTGGTCACACTCTTCCCATTATAGCCCACAGTACAATGCGTTTTCCAATCTTTCCGTTACATCCCACAGTACAATGTGTGGTCACACTCTTCCCATTATAGCCCACAGTACAATGCATTTTCCAATCTTTCCGTTACATCCCACAGTACAATGTGTGGTCACACTCTTCCCATTATAGCCCACAGTACAATGCATTTTCCAATCTTTCCGTTACATCCCACAGTACAATGTGTGATCACACTCTTCCCATTATAGCCCACAGTACAATGCATTTTCAATCTTTCCGTTACATCCCACAGTACAATGTGTGGTCACACTCTTCTCATTATAGCCCACAGTACAATGCATTTTCCAATCTTTCCGTTACATCCACATTACAATGTGTGGTCACACTCTTCCCACTATAGCCCACAGTACATTGTGTGATCTCAATCTTCCCTTTAGAGCTCATACTCAATATGGGGTCCCTATATTTCCAGCAGCGACCACAATGGTATATGTAGTCCCAGTCTTCGATTTCGAACCCACAGTATATGATATATGGTCTCAATCATCTCATAAAAATCTCAGCTCCAGGTAGGAAACTAACTATCCCATAATGCCAAGTCGGTCATGGCGGGTTTCAAATCCACTAACTCCCAACATGCGAATCCATTACCTAAAACGACAGCACCTGTGACATTAGATCAGATTGTGATATCAACTGAATGATGACATACTTTCATTGTTCCACTATCACTGGCTCCCACACAACAATTGAAAAAAAAAGTCAGGTTTGCTGGGTTGTTTCAGCCTATTCAATGATCACAATTTGTATGTGTTCATGTGTGCATGTGTATGCACAGGTGTGTGCTTGCCTGCGTGTTATATGTACGTTTACGCGCACTGTGGTGTATGTTTACTCGATTCCAAGGTTGCATATTGCATGCACGAGAGCACCTTGGTATGTAGGCTCATGTAAGGGCGGTATGCGTGTCAGATCTGTTGAGATTGGCATTTCATGCATTTCAATAACATAATTGAATAAATAGGAAATATGAGGAATAATAAAAGAAAAACGGAGGAGTAGCACAACATTTGTTGATCTCGCATGAAAACAAGTTATGAATTTATACTAGTGAATAACAATTTCAGTCGTGTATGCCTTCCCCTTTGCCCTTTCCCCCCCCCCGTCTCTCCTCCTGTCTCTTTCACACACACACACACACACACACACAAGAAGGGAAGTCCATTGCTTCAATACACACAGCTGTTGCAGATGAATTTTCCAGCAAGTGCGAAGGCGTCAGACACCAAGAGAAGATGAAAGTTTTGATGGAGGTGGAAGAGTGCACTCGAGCACAAAACACCGTCTGCCGTGTGTGTGTGTGTGTGTTTTCTTCGGTGAACGGGAGCTCTCAGTTGTATGAATCATTGCGCATCAGCTGCGGTTATCTGCCATCTTTTTGACGTCACGTCAGTGGGACAGCTATGGAATGTTCCCCACAAGACTGTTCCTGGGTCAATTTAGAGTCTCGTTTTTATACAAGCCCCCGAAACTGAGATGAATGTATTGGAATGGTAACGATCGGTGACCATTCGGCAAACGACTGGAGGTAAAACAAAACAAAAACAAACAAACAACAACAACAACAAAAAGAAAGAAAGAAAGAAAAAAAGTGCTTAAAGGCGCGACAAAATATTCTGACAAATATGATTACCCAGATCGTTTGCCCAAGGAGACTTGTCGTCGTACAGTCCATGCACCCGTTAACCCAAAGACAGCAAAATACTCTATTCTTCATGCATAGTTTTTGAGTCAGTATTTCAAAACTGAAGAGACTCTCTCTGTCTCTCTCTGTCTCTTTCCTACTACCTCAATCCCTCTCTTCCATACCGGAAACAAAGTAAAAAGAAATTACCGCGGGATTTGTGTTTTGCAACTGTATAATGCAATCTTCATAATGAAGAATTGTATCAAAAGGAATGAGTGATAATCAGCACGCATGTGGAGCCCCTGCTCCTTGCCGAGATCATTTTCAAAAGCCTGACGATGCCTCTACATCAGTGGTAAGGAGTGGTAGGGATGGGGATGGAGTTGGGATTGCGGGCAGTCCGATTTCAAGAACGAATGGCAGAAGTCTCGAGCTGCACACAAGACTGCTGTAAACGGGAATTTCCCTGTCTGTAACATTGTGGGAAAGGGAGGGAATCTGCGCGTCTGGATCTGGGTCTGCAGTGCACAGATTGGGTTGTTGGGAGACGAGCGAGTCACAGGAGCGATAACAATTTTAACATAACTGAGGAAGATGGGGGGGGGGGGGGGGGGGGGGGGGGGGATGTGTGTCTGTATGTATGTGCGGGGTGTCTGGTGTGAAGGAAACTGCGCTGCTGTTTAGTCAAAACATCGTCGATTTCAAGTTTCGACGTGAGAGACAAATTAATGGGCAAGGTGTTTGGACGAAAACTGGTAGGGCTGGATAGATTCTTTTGAGGTCAAACTGGAATCGGAATTTTGGCCTCGAAGGTGGAAGGAACCACGCAGTTATATTGTAGTTAGGCACTTTTAACAGTTTCTTAGCTGATTTCTGAGCAAATTTCTGGAACGTGCTTCAAAAGTTTTAGGGTTTTTTTTATCAGTTTCACTTACGGAAGGAGAAGAATCATCGCAGATTAGTATAGACAGATAATTATGTAGATATCCAGACAGACAAAATAGGTATTACTGAGAGAGAGAGGAGAGAGATGATGAGAGAGAGAGTGAGAGTGAGAGAGATGAGAGAGAGAGAGAGAGGAGGAGAGAGAGAGTGTGTGTGTGTGTGTAACCAACCAAAAACCCACCCCTGCGACATCCGTCCCCAGCTCTCATGGTGAATTCATTTCGTTTCCTCCACTTTACATTCATAACTGTGGCGAGTTCGAGTCATTGTCGGATGGAGCGAGAATGGGAAAGGGGGGGGGGGGGGGGGGGAGGGAAGGGGGAGGGTTGATTATGGGAGGAGGGGGACGGATAGGGGCACTGCAAGCATGGTGGTACGGTGTTCGGTACGTGTTTGTGTGTCTGACTGAAGTGTGGGAGGGACGGGGAGGGGTGAAGGGACAGGGGGAGAAAGTCTGGCGGGGTAAGCTATTTCCACGTGGCTCTGCTACTGAGCAATTAAGTCAGTAGGTAGAAGCTACGTAGACAATGTCCAAGGTGTCTTGCTGCAGAACATCACCACTGATGGCAGGGTCGAATCTCCTTGGTCGGTGTCTTTGGAGCAGAGATAAGCTGTCCTCAGCATACAAACATTCTTTATTTATTCCTTTCTTGCTATTTCGTGTTCTTTTTTTCTTTTTTTTAAACACGTTGATCTTTTACAACCAAGTCCAACACAATGAAGAATTACGCCTCAACATTTCCTGCCCGATATTTAGTGTCACAATCACAACAAAACACAGTACCATACATGGTATGAATTCTTTTTCTTTCTTTCTGCGTACGCAGGTGATACTCCTGCGGACATCCCTGTATAGCCAGGCAGTGGATTTTTGTGTGTATGACCCTTTTTTATCCCGCCATTAAGGCAGCCATTACTCCATCTTCGGGGAAGGTGCATGCTATGTGTCACGTGTCATCCATACCAACGGCCAAACTGGCCTTCTCTTCCGAAAGTTGGTGATGGGATTTTACGTGTGTGCAAGATGTTATGCGTGCGTTCACACACGGAACCTCGGTTTATAGTCTCATTCGAAGGGACTATATGGGGAATGGAAGTCAGAACCAATGTTAACTCCGAGGGAAAAATCCCCCTATACCGAAATTCGAACCCGCAACCCCAGGATCACGAGTCCGGCGCTCTACCAACTGAGCTATCCGGCCCCCGTGGTATGAATTATACAACAACTAAGCGGGGAGACGTAGAGCTTAGAACAAGAAGTTCTCTACATGAGAAGTTTACCGAGTCAAACGGCAAAAAAAAAAAAAAAAAAAAAAAAAAAAAAAAAACCAGCTGCGTGTCTCTCATGGTGTTGGTAACAATTTATGCGAAGTCACCGGTAGCATCGAGTTCCCTGCTGGTGGGTTTTTGAGTGTAGCTGTTGCTTTGGCTCTTATCTGTTGAATGTAGTAGTCTCTCTCTCTCTCTCCCTGTCTCATCTCCCCTCCTATCCCATCTTCCCCCTCCCCCCCCTTCTCTCTCTCTCTCTCTCACCCCCTCCCCCTCTCTCTCTCTCTTTCTCGCTCTGTTTTTGTCTTTTTGCAGCGTTCCAGACAGTAGTTCATTCATTCACTTGCTTGTTTTGCTTATATTTCTTTTCAGGTGGCTGAGCGACAGTGGCTGGCAGGGTTTGTAACAAACTGCTTTTAAAGTTTGTTCAGTGGATTACTAAAGATTTTCCTTCAAATTCAGACGGGAAATAAGGTCACTGTGTGCAGTATACAAACAAGCATACACATCCAAATTCGGTTTGCCTACAAATAAAAACTCGCCCCGCACTACCTTAGCACACACGCCCACATCGTGAGAGTGCTTGCGCAGGACAGACAGACAGACCGACAGACACACACAATATATATATATTCCTCTTTTAACTTGTTTTAATATATAACTATATACTATATACTATATATATATATATATATATATATATTATATATATTTATCTCTTCTGTCTCTCTCTCTCTCTCTCTCTCTCTCTCTCTCTCTCTCTCTCTCTCTCTCTTGGATGAAAAAGAAAGTTTTCTGTTTTCCTCTTACCTGCAGAACACAGTAGCTAAAATACTTAAGAAAATACAGCCCATACAGCTTCAATTTTGAACACATCAGGGAAGCATCACTCTCTCTCTCTCTCTCTCCTCTCTCTCTCTCTTCTCTCTCTCTCTCTCTCTCTCTCTCTCTCTCTGGGTCGTTTTCTCTTAAGGAATGAAAAAGAAAGTTTTCTGTTTTCCTCTTAGCTTGCTAGAACACAGTAGCTAAATACTTAAGAAAATACAGCCATACAGCTTCAATTTTGAACACATCAGGGAAGCATCACTGCACGCGTTTAAGTCCATATACGTTACATCACATATCAGCAGAACCATGATTTCACGATGTGCGGCCTTGCTGATAAATGAATATCAATAAGGAAAAACAAATAAAGCAACTGAATAAAACACACAGAGACCAGAGAAGAGAGGTTCCGGCAGAGATTCATCAGAAGCCTGGGATAATATCAACCCAAAGTGTGTGTGTGTGTGTGTGTGTGTGTGTGTGTGTGTGTGTGTGTGTGTGTGTGTGTGTGTGTGTGTGTGGTGCGTGCGTGCGTGCGTGCGCGCGCGTGCGTGCGTGCGTGCGTGCGTGCGTGGTCTGTGTGTGTGTGTGTGTGTGTTGGCGCGCGCACTCGCATGTCTGGATGTGTAAGGAGTCACGAGAGAGGGAAGGAAAGGTGAGGGGGCGAGTGTTTATTTCAAGGCAAGCCGAATTAGTGTCGCGTCCGCGCGCGCGCGATCGTGTGTTTATGTGTGTCTGTGTGTTTACACATGCATGCGCTCTGTAAGTGTGCATGTTAGCGCGCGTTTATTTCTTAATGTCAGAGGGGAGAGAGAGAGAGAGGGAGAGAGAGAGAGGGAGAGAATTATAATGTACACGTGTGTGTGTGTGTGTGTGTGTGTGTGTGTGTGTGTGTGTGTGTGTGTGTGTGTTCACATTCTTTATTCTCAAAGACAGCTATAAATTTAATTCAGCTAGTTTCATGTGACATGCACGAGCACGGTCACCACACACACACACACACAACACACACACACACACACACACACACACACACACACACTCACCAGACTGGATGGTGTGTCACTGATGGAAGGGAAGGAGGTACTGTGAAGAATCATCTAAATCCATAACACTTGTTGTTGACCTGAGCACTGATGCAAAGGGCGAATAAGCTTTCTGTTACATTTATTATGATCTATTCAGCTGTTTCCACTCGTGCACGGGTGTAGGTTACAAGTAAGAATAAACGAATGTGTACCAGCTGAAATACACATTGCACGATATTACACCTGATATTACACACGTTTTGTCTGTGATTTATTTAATCAGTACTTTTTAAACGATAGGCCTGTTTTTTCAGCCTTCTGTTGCGTACAGTCATTTTCAGTGCTTTTATTGCGTATGTATGTTGTTGTTTTTTCTTCATTATCTTATTTATTACTTAACCTATCTGTTCTTTACTTCTTTATTTTGCACTGATTTGTCCTCCGTGGTCTGTTGGGTTACAAAAAAACCAGGAATTTCGTAATCTACTTCAGTTTACTGGTCTTTTCCAAGTGAAACCTATTTCTAACATGATGCTGGCAATATAAACTGAGAGAGAGAGAGGAGAGAGAGAGAGAGAGAGAGGAGAGAGAAAAGAGAGAGAGAGAGAGAGAGAGAGAGGAGTAGAAGAAGAAGAGCTACACTGGCTAAATGGCGTAGGCCTACACGAATTTTACATGTTTATTCTCATTACAATGTTTTTTGACGGTCGTTTGTTTGTTTATTTGTTTGTCTTAAAGAGATGTAAATTATGGACAAGCGTATCGGCGATAGAAATTCGCTGAATGCAAGTTTGATTTAGTGTTCGAGTACAATTGCTTCGTTAACAAATCTCTCTCTCTCTCTCTCTCTCTCTCTCTCTCTCTCTCTCTCTCTCTCTCTCTCTCTCTCTCTCCAAAGTAAAAGGTGTATGAGTTTGCACGCACACGCACTCACACGCACGCACGCACATGCGCGCGCGCACACACACACACACACACACACGTGCGCGCGCACCACTTTCTCTCCAAATTAAAGGGCCAGCGCATTAAGCTCGTTTGTTTGCTTGTTTTGGTTCAAACTGTGCCGGAGTATCTTGTCTAAATGTAGTAATCTAAATCAATGAAGAAACGAAAATAAAGCACGTAACTGGAAAGAAAGGTTTTGCGTGATCTGTGTATGACGAGGCCTTGCTTGATTAGAAGACACAACCGATACTGATTGCATAGTCAGGATGACAGGACATATTTCGACATATATGGACATTGAAAGAATCGTTAGCATATCACTGACAGAAATTTGACGCGCATCATGCAGACACGGATAAGGGCACTGTGGCAGCCAAGTCTTCTCTGATTACGACAATACACCTAAATATTCTGATGAACGAATTTGCAAAAGAAATGAAATGTTTGTATGTGACGTCAGTAGTTTGTTCCTAAACAAACAAACAAACAAAATTCTGATGCTAGCAAGTGTGGTGGGGTGTGTGTGTGTGTGTTGGTGTGTGTGTGTGTGTGTGTGTGTGTGTGTGTGTGTGTATGTGTGTGTGTGTGTGTGTGTGTGTGTGTGTGTGTGTGTGTGTGTGTGTGTGTTGTGTTTCTGTTTCTATAAGATACATCAATAATAAATCTCCTTTATTGATTCATTCATTTTTACCATAAATTATATTTATTACTTTTAGAACAAATATAGCCCTTAAATATCCAGCCTTCTGCTCCTCAAGTAATCCAATTAGATTACATTAGTTTCAACATGAGCAATGGACGCGAGACATGCCAACAAGAAGTATATTCGTGGTACTAAAAAGGCAACATTTAACAGAAGACTACGGGTAGCACACAACAGCTGTACATTTGATTCCAGCTTCTACTGGACCATAGGCTTAATTTTTTCCCCTTTGTGCGAATATGGCAATTGATTTACAGATAAACTAATGAGCAACATCTGGATTTGTTTCCAACAAAAGTCTGGAAAAATAGCATTTCTCTCTCTGTTCTCTCTCCATCTTCACATCTGTATTTCTTTTGATTTGTCTATTCGTTTTGTTGTTGTTGTTGTTGGTCTATATGTTGCTGAAATTGCCATGGTTATTTCGCAGTCACAGGTTGCAAATGTTTATAAAGATCAACAATTTTGTGTACCACTAGGGTATTTCACTTACGTGAATATGCATAAATCAGATGTGGGGTTGAAAGTGCTAACTTGGGATGACAAATTAATGTGGATATGTCTTCTTTCTTTCTTTCTTTCTTCTTTCTTCTTTCTTTTCTTTCTTTTTTTTTTTTTTGACAAGTGCCTAATACCATCTGGCAATGAAAGGACAATGAAACAAACCACTGAACTGAACTGAACTGAACTGAACTGAAATGAACTGACTGAACTGAACTGAACTGAAATCTCTCCGTTCTTTCCCCTGTCACTCAAGGCAAAGTGGATGCATAAAACTCTCATGTCACTTATGGAAACAATGCAAGCAATGTCCAGATTTTTTTTAGAAATACTTATACATTCTTCTTGTGTGTGTGTGTGTGTGTGTGTGTGTGTGTGTGTGTGCGTGCGTGCGTGCGTGCGTGCGTGCGTGCGTGCGTGTGTGTGTGTGTGTGTGTGTGTGTGGTGTGTGTGTGTGTGTGTGTGTGAAAACGTATTAAATATGTGCGTAAAATAAATGTAAGTAATGTTGGTACGTGAGAAACAATTTTCGCCGTGTTGATTTATCCAGACCAGCTCTAATGACGTCCTTAAAACTGCTGAATTTGCGGAACGAGCGGCTGGGTCAGCACCGGACATGCAAGACGAGTTGCTTGTGATCAGCTTGTGGTGACCGATATGCTCTCCACGAGATGGTGACGTTTTCACCCCGCGTCTGTTGGAGAGTGTGTCCGTTTGCAAGTTTATGTGAAAACTACAACGTTGATACTGGCGAAATGTATTAATATTTGTAAAAAAAAAAAAAAAAAAGTATGATTGTCAAAGTAAAAAATGTGGTTGAAGGACGAGCCCATTTCATTTTCGTACGGATCCGGATTGAAGGACGGGTCTAGTTATTTTCTTTTCTTCAGTTTCTTTAATAATGCTAGATAAAGCTTTTCACGACATAAAAAGAAATCTCAAGAAATAAGGTATGGGTCTTAAAAGGGGGGTGGGGGGGGGGGGGGCTGATTATATGTATTAATATCTACGAGCTATAAAATTTGTCCAGAATCCTGATGATAATCGTAATCCCGTGAGCGAAGAACTGTTCAACCTCCATGAATATCTGCATTCCCCAGAGAGCTCTTCTAGTATGTAAAAAAAAAATCCATGATTTTGGAAAACAGGAAATGCAGTCAAAGAAAAATGATCTTGTGTCTCCTTTTTTTTTTTTCTTTTTCTTTTTTCCTCAGTAGCACAGCTTTTCACCAAAAAGATCACGCGCTGTTGAGTAGCCTTTGATGTTATAAGAATAATAATGATGATAACATTATGATAACAACAAGAATAGTTATAATAATAACAATGAAAAATAATAATGATGATAATAATGGTAATATTATTTATTATTATTATCATTATTGTTATTATGTGTTCGAGAAGAAGAAGAACATTATTATTATTACTATTATGGATGTTGTTTTGCTGTTGTTGTTGTTGTTGTTGTAATGCATATGCATCAACAAGACTCCTAACGTTCTTGTAGTCGCACAGTGAACACAAAAACAGTTTTGAAAGTCGCTCTGAAAACCCATACGGCACCAGCTGAAAAGAGTGTTTATACTGTCATGTTGCAGTACATTCTAACGGTCTCAAGGGAGTGAAAATAAAACACCACAGGCAGCAAAACTGACACGAATCTTAGTTATGAAAAGAAGTGCTGTTATTTTCCATCTTAACCTGATGTGTTATCACCAATTTATTTGTTGTGTTTACATTCATTCATAAAGATGTCAATCTGCGGTGAATATCTATATTCTTCTGTCAAAATTCCTCAGTATCCGATAATTTAAACTAATGCGAGCCGATAGAAGTAACGGAATACAGAGATTTGCATTTGAATTAATTTAGTGAATAAATGAATGGACAAATGAATAAGTAAATGTTTGAATTATTGAAAATATAACAAATGAATAGGTAAATAAACACAAACAAATAATTTACCTGTAGTATCCACATGCGCAGCAACAAGCAGATAATGGACTTTTCTCATTTTAGGGGCAATACGTTGTTCGTGTATGATGATCACGAGTTAGCATGTACTGATAAGTAAACCTTTCGTTTCGATTTTTTGGCAGGACTTTGAATCGAATTTCTGTTATCTTATTGTTATGTAACACTGAAGCCACAAAAACAAGAAGACGAAGAAAGAAAAAGCAAATCACAATCTAATGTCTACAATTCACGCACACTTGCTTTGCAAAGTTTTCCGTCCGTCTGTGTCGAAACACGAATAAGATAATGATAGTACTGACTACAAGAAGAAGAAGAAGAAGAAGAGAAGAAGAAGAAGAAGAAGAAGAAGAAGAAGAAGAAGAAGAACAACAACAACAACAACAGCAACAACAACAATAATATAATGATGATAACAATAGACGGAAACAATGGTTTTCCTTTTTCACTACACTAGTATTTCAAATGTGCGTAATCTTCAGCTGTAGTGTGTGTGTGTATCTGTATATATCTACCTATCTTTGTATATTATATAAATGTTATTTGGGACAACTGTACGAATAAACAAAGCGAAGATCTTGAAAACCTCAATTTGGACGCTATTAGGACAATCACTGGTTCAGTTCGTGGTACTAATCATCATAAACTATATAATGAATCAGGACTAACGTCCCTTAAAGAAAGACGTCGTCGTCATAAAACTCATATTGTATTTCAAAATTGTTAATGGCACAGTGCCATTGTATTTAGTTGAACGTCTTCCTCCTCTAGTTGCTTCAATCAATCCTTATCACAGACGAAATCCCCAGGAAAGACAAGTACCAAGGTGCAGATTGGAACTGTATAAATTATCATTCTTTCCTTCCACTACTGTTCTTTGGAACAGTCTTCCTGATAACATTAAGCAGTCTGATTCTCTTAGTTTTGTTAAGCGTTACCTTAGCAATACAGATACAGTTGTTCCTTCTTATTATTATTTGCAAGACAGACAATCAGAAATAATAATTTGCAAACTGAGACTGGAAATGAGTGACTTGAACAGTGACTTATTAAACGACACCTGTCAAACAGTGCAGCATGTAACTGTGGTTATCCTGTTGAAGACGCTAATCACTTTTTGTTGCACTGCCCACTCTTCCAGTTAGCTCGAACTCAGACAATAGCGTTACTACCTAATGACATAAAAGCAGATGCCAGAATTTTGTTATGTGGTGACCAAGACAAAACCTGCACTGAAAACTCTGCAATATTAATTACAATTGGTAATTTTATTCGCATGTCTAACAGATTTATCCGGTAATAAATTTCCTTCATCTCATTAATGATGTGACTTTTTCACCATATGTTCAGCATTCTTTCCCCCTCATCTGCTACACTAGTGTATAGTCTGCTTCCAATGAGCTTACCTACTTAGTGACTTAAAGTCTCAAATATATTACAGTCTTAAAAGAGGCCTTTGGCCTACTGCCTGCCCTGGCACAGATAGTTTGTTCCAACTGATTGTTTTGCCTCGGTGTTGGATTTTCCTTTTCCTTGCTTTGCTCTTCCCTCCCTAAAACTTGTTTCAGGTTTGTTTTCAGATTATTTCTTGAATGCAAACGTTCATGTTCAGTTTTCTGCAGCCAATCCATTGTTTTTATATTCAGTGAGTACCGTGTATAAGCATTTTGCTTGTTGTACTCGTCTTATATGTTGTTGCTGCTTTTGTGTGTACTTCTGGAATAAATTCGTTTAAACCAAACTATTATTACTTCATAAGAGACAACGTAATGCACGAGAGAGAGAGAGAGGA
>CM031598.1:30776577-30779077 GCA_018398815.1 Conus ventricosus | reverse complement strand
AACAACAAAAGTAACAAATAAAGTGTTATGTACGAGATGTTATCATTTCCATTAGTATCCAAGTCTGTCCATTTACTTCTGAGCTGAGTATTTCAAGCGAATTCGTTTTATTAATAACATTCATGTGAAATCAAAGTTTCGGTCAGTTCAGTACCAAACCTGCCAGAGGCGCCTTAGAAAACTCGTGTATATGCTGTGCCGTTTTCCGTTTTTCTCGTATCAGAAGAAACGCCAAACTCGTGATAGAAATGAAAAGCCGGACAGTTTCTTTGATTTTTTTTTTTTATCATCTTAACGATTAGGACAAAAACAGAACAAAAAACATATATGATATACGTTTATGAAGCAAAGATTGGATACAGTATTAATTCTGGATGAGACGGAGATGATTTCGGTTCAAAAGAATGTTTAAAAAAAAAAAAAAAAAAAAAAAAAAAGCACGCGCCGTCAGTCTAACCATCGATTTGCTGGCGACATGGAAAATACTGGATAGTCTCCCTTGCTTCGTGCCACCACCAGCAGCGACAAAGACCGCGTGCATGAAAGCGCGTGCATGGTCTACCTCCCTGCTTTGCTGTTTGTCTGTCGGAACACCTGCACAGATATGGCATTGGGTTGAAGTGTGGTGCGAGACTCTTTTTGTTCAATAGGAACATGAGGGCCCGCCCCCTTGTCAGTTTTCCACTGCCTCTCGCTGCACAGCTGGCCAACTGGAAAAACGTTACGTCACACTTTGACTTTATTCCTTTACACCTGCCTCCCGCAGTCTGAGGCGTGCGCTGATGGGCAGTACCCGGGGTTACGAGTCCATCGACTCGCGTACCCGAAATAACAAAAGAAAACGGGTAGGGGAGGGGGAAAATACTGCCCAAAGGCGTGTAACTTCATTCTATGCGGGAGTCAGTCATCGCCCACCCCGCCTGTCTCCGCGTGTTGCACTGTCAGAGGACATCGATGCCATTAACATAACGGTGACATTCGAAAACTACCACAGTGACGTTGCAACTGGCTCTGTTTACATGTGCGGAGCTTTGGCAGGGTGGGTTGGAGAGTAGAGAGAGAAGAGGGTCGGGAGTCTGGAGAAGTGGCGAGCAGAGCGACGATCAAGGCGCGCACAGCGAGTGTGCCGCCAGCCAGCCAGTCCCGTCATCAGGGAGAGACAGACAGAGAAAGAGAGCGAGAGAGAGAGAGAGAAAGAGGAGAGAAAAGAGAGAGACAGCAGAGGGCAGGCGCGCGGTTCGGGCCAGCGGGCACCCACAGAGCCAGACAGAAGGCAAGTTGAGGGAGAGAGGAAAACGGCAGACACCGATACGAGTAGGCCTACAAGGTGTCGGAAGGTAAACCCAAACAACATCACGAGCGCCGAGGACGAGGCAAGAAAGTTCGGGGCACCCAGGTGACTGGTACGTGGAGTTTACACACAGTGTGACCCTGCCTGGAAAGAAAAGAGAAACTCGACAGATAACAACAACAACAACAACAACACATGCCCTGTTGTCATACCCTGCAAACAAGTCCAAGAAATGAAGTGAAAGTGCATCGGTGGCAGCGCAGGACAGGAGTACGGGCCCGCCACACCGACGACAACAAACGCAAGTAAACACTTCGTCGTCAGAAGATCCGCCAGAACGCTGACGACTGACACATCACGTCACATCCGCTCACATGGTCCACCATCAAAACACGGTGACAACAGAGCCAAGGGCCAGCACTGGCCAGAGCTGACAGAGGTAAGCAAGACCTGTCTAACCGTTATCGCTCCATCGTTCGGTCCGTCACGGTCTACTGGAGGACTAGGGACGAAGGTCCAGGTGTTCACATCTCCGCTTGACCTCTGCTTGAACGTCAAAGCTGATTTTTGTGAAAGTGGTTTGCTCTGCAGTATCCGTGTCCACACGTGTCATCCATCACTGAAAGTAGACCTCCCCACGCAGCTGAAACAGGAGGAGGACCCATGAACCATTACCTCCACTGTGTTGGGTTCTGCCAGACTTGTTTACTTCCCGACAACCACCAGATGTTCCGCTTCCCTCGTGGAGGTCGTTTTCTTGGCTTGACCCGATCTTATTTCCCGGTCTTCTGATCGCCCTTAGTGTGCTTATGTGCCGACCACTGCAACGCAGGACTATTTCACGGTGGTGATCAGATATGTTGGACTTTGTTGCGTTCTTTTAACGACTGCTTCGTCGTTATTTTCAACGGTGATAGCCCCAGCCTTGGCCGGCCTATCACCGTTCTAGACTCCCTCCAGCCTCCTTCTTTCAACAACCGACCACACCTCATCGCTGTTCTTCGTCCATCAATCCAATGAAGATGGAACTGGACGTCCAGGTCTCCAAGATGGGCGGCGGCCAGCAGCCTCTTCCGGCTCTTGACTCGCCGGACGACTTCCTGCACGAGCTGAGCTGCCTGAGCGACGCCGCCCTGCTCAAGGCCACGGTGGAGTCGCTGCACACGGGCCGCCTGACCCGCTCATCAAGGAGGAGCTGAGATGCCGCAT
>CM031598.1:30766577-30771577 GCA_018398815.1 Conus ventricosus | reverse complement strand
ATTCTTTGTGTCAGCATTTGTTTCAGTCCCAACGTTCACTGGTTTATTTCCTGAACTTCTTGCAATATTCCTGGTCTTTCTCTATACAATTCATTAGAACACACACACACACACACACACCACATCACACACACACACACACACAACACACACATCACACACCTCTCTCTCTCTCTCTCTCTCTTTCTCTCTCATCTCACACATTCCACTCTCCTCCTCTCTCTCTCTCTCTCTCTCTCTCTTCTCTCTCTCTCTCTTCTCTCTCTCTCTCACACACACACACACACACACACACACACACACACACACACACACACACACACACACACACAACATCTTTTGCTGCACCAATTTTACCATGTTTCTGTGTCACAAATATCATAAAACTGAGCACAGATTTGTTTTCATCGAGAGCGACATATGGGCGAACGCACCACGCCTTTGAGCCAGACACACTTCAACAAACATAAATGCACTGAAAAATCTTTTCCACGATTTTCAAAACATGGGTATATTCAAACAAAATCTCCTTTCTCTTTTTTTTCTTCATTTTTTTTTTTTTTTTTTTTGTGGTTGTTTTTGATTTAGTTTTTTTTAGTTACAAGCCAACAACTGATATCACCCTGTTGCTATGAACGCTATCGCTGATACTTATATTACTAATTAATGTAGTAGACTACTGCCCTGACTTCATATAGCTTACTACCTTTTTTTTGTTTACCTTTTCACGTGGTAATGATAAAGACAGCAATGCTTGGGGTGATATTAATGACTGGAAAATAACCATACACGGTAAGCTTTGTTTGTTTTGCTTGTTTTGTTACATAGTTAAATTTTGTTTTTATTCCTTCTCTCTTTTCGATATGCAGGCTGGCCTCGAATAAATATTCATTACTGTCTCCTCTTTCTCCTCCTCCTGTTTCTTTGTTTGTGAATTGTCCTGCATTTTCCTCTTAGTTTCAATACTGAATGCATGTATGATTGCGGTGTTGATTAAGATGGATTCTGTTCTTCACTCCTATGTATGATATGAACGGGCAATAGACCGTGACTGTTTTGCCCCACGTGTTTCTGTTCAGTAGTTTCCTCAATAGTTATCAGGGTTAGACAATTTTTCTTTAAATAAAATGTACTCACCATGCTCATAGTTCATTTGATTTATTCTTTTATCCACTGTTGCTAACCTGTTTGTTTGTTTGTTTGTTTTTTTAACCAACGAAAAGAAATAAAGATATGCAACTGACCTTAATAAATGAAAGCAGTGCATTCCTCACTAAATTTTCAATGTAACAACGCGTGTTAGTTTAGACAAACAATGAAAACCGTTAGTGCTGTTAATAGTTTCCTTGCAGAGACTTAACGAGTTTTTTAACATCCCCCTCCCCACCCCCTTTTTCTTTTCTATTTTTTCCCCATTTTTCCCCCTTCTTTTTCAATCTTTGCCAAGCCATTGTGATGACGGAAGAATTGAAAGCATGCTCTATGCATTTGTTTTTGCTCACTACTAATTTGTTCAACACACACACACACACACACACACCACACACACACACACACACACACACACACACACATAATATATATATATATATATACAATGTATGTGCCACGAGGCGTATAGCTCTCCGTTTGCTATACAGTGGTGAAAACAAAAACAAAAAAGAAGATAAAAGAAAGAAATACAGGAAAAGCGAATAAAGGAAAAACAAATCCGAAGCCGCGGCATATTAACTACACTTACGGAACAGTATAATACAGAATTGTTATTGCGTAACGCGCAAATCGGGAGCTTTAAGAAAATCTGGTGTTTTGAAAAAAAAAAAAAAAAAAAAAAAACCGCACTCCACGTGTGCTTTTGTATATGTGTGTACGTTGTTTTTACTAAGACATGACAACCATCAATAACAGGTCTGATGACATTGCAACTTATATTTACTAACGATCTTGTATGCCTGTTCTCTAACAAGAGAGAGAGAGAGAGAGAGAGAGAGAGAGAGAGAGAGAGAGAGGAGAGAGACAGAGACAGAGACAGACGGTGTGTAGTCACACACACACACACACACACACACACACACACACCACACACACACACACACACACACACAAGAGATAGGTATGAAAAAATATATATATACATACATACATACATACATACACACACAGTATAATATATATATATATATATATATATATATATATATATATTATATATATAATATATATAATATATATACAGATGTAGATATACACTCATTCGCACATACGTATATTTACTGCTGAACTTTGTAGGAAAATACTCGAATGAAAAATATCATGTTCACGTCCATCGTAAGTTATCATAGTCGTCGGATCTGCAATCGGGATTCTCATGCCTTGCTGAAAGAAAAAGAAAACGAAGGAAAGAAAGAAAGAAAGAAAGAGAAAACGAAACAATAGAAAAGAAAGAAAGAAAGAAAGAAGGAAAGAAAGAAACAGAAAAGAAAACAATCAAAAACAAACTACACACAAACTGTCTATAAAATCATAACAAGTTGAGAGCCTGTCCACCAGGACCAACTTCAACATTCTGGTCCCTGTTGGTAATGACCACCAGCTTATTTGAATAGTTTCCTATCATCTTCTTGTGGTGCAGTGGGGACTCGACCCGAAATATTATGTGTTAAACTATACATATTTTCCTTTACTAAATGCGCAAAGTCAAGACAGTTGGGACCCGTTGGAGCTTGTATTTTTACTATGCTTTGTGTCCAACTCCAAGGTACAATTTGTTTGTGTGAGTACATGCATTCTGTCCACTTAAACCATTTTCTGTGAGGACAAGGTATTAGAAATTTACAAAGTTAGTGCATTTTGGTAATTTTAGTAGCTTTCAGATTATTAAAAAAAGAGATCTATGGAGTGTTTTTTAATCACTTGATGTAAAAGGAACTAGAATACAGACTTGTAACTGTATTACCTATTTTATATTGATTAATTCATTTATAAACTATCCATGTGTTTATTTGCTTATTCACTCGCGGTTAATCATATAACTGCTTTGTAATTCTTGACACCGACCTCTGCAAATTTATTTCACCTCAAACAAAATGAACATTACACACACACACACACACACACACACACACACACACACACACACACACACACACACAAATGAATAC
This sequence comes from Conus ventricosus, assembly GCA_018398815.1. Lineage (NCBI taxonomy): Eukaryota > Metazoa > Mollusca > Gastropoda > Neogastropoda > Conidae > Conus > Conus ventricosus. The sequence continues at coordinate 30,768,416 of CM031598.1, read as the reverse complement.
ATAAAGAAATTTAAAATAACCAATAAAATAAAACAAAAATGATGCGCCCCCCCCCCCCCCTCCCCTCTAAAAAAAGAAAGAAAGAAGAAAGAAAAAACCTTATTCCCCTCGGTCATCGAAGTATATTTATTTGTGTTTACCAAACTGCGCGCAGTGTTAGGAAGGGGGGAGGTGGGGGAGGTGGGAAAGGCGGGGGGTGGGTGGGTTGGGCGTGGCCGGGATCTTCTCCTTCCACTCCTCCTAATTTCCCAGTGTGATCTCTGAAGATGGTGTCTGTCAATGCAAGCTGCTGTTTGCATGCAAGTGGGGCGCACCCCGGGATCTAAACTTCGGCAGCCTGTGAGCAGGAATTAATTCAAGAATTTGTGACTCCCGTTTTGTAAATGTATGAACGAATGTTTGTGCGTCCCTATTGTTGCCGTTTTTAAATTTTATATTTATTCTTTAAATTTTATTTATTAATTGCTGCTATTATGTTGTTATTGCGACTGTTGTTGGAATAGTCCATCTTATTCTTTTGAAGGGCGTTTCGCAATCACCTGTGTTTCGGAAGCGGTAGCGTCTACTTTCTACGCTCTCCCCGGTCTCATACGAGAAACAGAAATGGAACTCGCCATCATCATTATCACAATTTTAATGTTAATAATGTCACTTTTTATGTTTATTTATTATTTATTTATTCATTTCAAAATTCGTTTATTTACTTATTGTCAACGTAATCATTATCCTTTTTCAACCGTTGTAAGTGTTGTGGTCGTCGGAACTCCAGTTGGTCCGAAGCGACACACAACCGGAACTGGAGACACCCCCCCGAGATGTGGGGCGTTACCGGTTGACGCGTGAAGTGAACTTCATACCCGTACCGGTTTCTCTGCTTTGCTTTGCTGGTGATCGTAAATGTAAAATTATTTAAACCACTTTAATTTGTGCACTGTTCTCCGCCCCCCCCTCCCTCCCCCCCCCCCCCCCCCCCCCCCCCCGGCTTGCTCGTTTGTTCGTTATCATCATGTATTATTCTTCAATCGCTGTGTACACAAGATTCTCCTGGAAAATGTCAGTAGTTTTTAACAGAGTTCTCTTCATCCCCCCCCTCCTCTTTTCTCTCTCTCTCTCTCTCTCTCTCTCTCCCCTCTCTCCTCTCTCTCTCTTCTCTCCCTCTGGATTAAAAAAAGGGGCAAAGATCTTATGATGTAGCTTTGTTTTGGATTATTAGGGGTCACACACATGCAGATTCCCCAACCACATCACCGCACCTTTTATGTTCCACCTGTTATTTTGATGCATGAGGAAAGTCTACCCAAACGTTCATAGAGCTCGAGGTCTTCTTCCCCCCCCCCCCCCCCCCCCCCCCCCCCCCTCCTTCCTACCCTCCCTTTTCGTTCCCCATCATTATTCTCCTGCTTTAGTGAAAAAGATGACGTGACCGATCGAGTGACAGAGCACAGATAATAATAATAATGATAATAGTAATAATAATAAAAATATAATAATAATAATAATATAATAATAATAATGATAAAAATTTTATAAGAAGAAAAAGGTGAAAATGTTCAAAACTAAAAGGTTGGTGCAAGATGGGAAGAAGAATCAACTTCTTTACTATTCCAACTTCGCGGAGATCACACTCTGTGTGTATGATTACAGTTTTAAAATTGGGCAACAAATACATGGGTAGGGGTTCAGAAAGGGACACTTCTAATACTGTAACGATTGCATCACTACGACAACGACTCCTACTACTTCTTTTACAACTGTAATTCCATTTACAGTATGAAAAAGAAATTTGTGTGTGTGTGTGTGTGTGGTGTGTGGGGTGTGTGTGTGTGTGTGTGTTGTGTT
>CM031598.1:30751577-30754077 GCA_018398815.1 Conus ventricosus | reverse complement strand
CTTCATGTAGGTTTAGAACCACGCGTTGATCACTATGTTCTGAAATAACAGCGGAAATATTTCCCTGGTACAAAGAAGGGCATGCTAGATATTAGCATAACATTTTGCATGCAAAATTTTGAAGTAACTGGCAACAGTGTTAGAAAAGTCAGAAGTGAAACAGAGAGATGAAACATTCAAACATGCTGTAATAATTTCACATAAATTTCTGCAGTTTCCCAAAATTTTAAACTCAATATAACATTGAAAACTTTGATAACAAAATAGCTGCACATGTGCAAACGATGACTTGAAATTTATGTAAACTGGCCAGTAAAGAAATTTGGGAAACATTAGGGTCTTTTTTTTGTCGAATCCAAAAACACCTTTTTAGAAGAGAGCCGAAGTAAAGTATTTTGAGAAACGTTGCGATCTGTTTGTTTTATCAAGTCCAAAAACACCTTTTTTTTTTTTAGAAAAGAGCCGAAATGAAGAATTTTGAGAAACGTTGCGGTCGGTCTGTTTTTGTCAAATCCGAAAACACAATCTGTGGAAACGAGCCGACAATAGTTCATAGGATATAAACTGTGATACAACCCTCCAGTTAATATTCAGTTCAACACATCGTTGTGCATGTAGTGCTCTGAGACGCTTACCTCTCATGAAGTCCTTCATGACCCCAGCAAGGCAATGCATGAATTCCCACATCCTTTTGAACTGCTCAAAGTACTCCACAGCGACACACCAACTACACATCACACATGCTTGGATTTGTTCTACAACTTCTCTACGTCAGCAAACCACAACTGCCCACTATGTAGCTGTCTGTTATCCTTAGGAGAAAATGCCCAACAGCCTACTTTCATCGTTTATTATACACAACGATTGCATCTGCAAACGCAAGACAACTTCGATATATCGGAAGCCAGGGAAAACTGTTTCATACGAGGTTGTGAAAGCTTTCATGTAAAAGCTTTTATTGGTATTCTGACGTCCACCATAAAGGCACGTTTCTCAGGGAGATTGTTGGTGGTGAAGATCTCAAATACTGGGCGAATTGCTTGGAACACAAAACCTGGAAAGAGATTCTTGTTGTCCGAGTCCAGTTTCTGAAGGACATCAGATAGCACAGCTATCCGGTTAGATATTCTCTGACCGTTGATAACACGTGTCCTGCTTCATTTCGTGTAAGCTGCCGCATTGTTTCTTACGACCGTTCCAATGTAACTTCAGACTGACAAAATAGTACTTGTTACAGTTACCTGACCCCGTCCATCTATCTTGCATCATAGTTCAAAAGATAGTTAGGGGAGTCCACTTACTTTCTGAGCTGTCGACCCACCCCTGTGTTTGCTTTGTTTCACGTGTCCTCAACAGTGCAGTTTCCCTGTCAATATCACTTTGTTGTTTTGTCCTGTCCACACCAAATCAGCAATATAATGGATTGTCTGTAAGCCTGCAGTCCTCAGCAGTTCCCACTTCTTGGTTCCCCCGTCTGTGTCCGATGCCCGAGGAGACAGACTGGGCGTTTCCTGGTGTGGTCAGATTGCAGCATCCTTTCTCGCGATTTCGCGAGAGCTGTTCATGCTTCGCTCTCCCTATACCCAAGATAATAGTCTGATGCAAACTGCACATTCATTCAGGTCTCCATTGATAGCCTTACCGATTTCAGTGTTTTCTGGATGTACCGGTTCATCACAATCTCTTTCCCTCCATGTGCACGACTTTCCAGTCTTTCTAATCCTCCAGTCCTGTCGTTCGTTAGATTACGTGAGTCGTGATGATCAGCGAGGGCTTCACCTTCTAGGATTCTGACTTTTGATTTCAGTTGGTACAGGAAAGTGTTATCATTCCATCCTGTAACAAAAACCACGGCGATAGGAAGTCCCAGTCATGGAGACACTTATTATCTGTCGTATCATCTTCGGGTGCCACGTCTTTAACACGACAGCAAATTTTTCTGTGCCGCTTTTACTGCTCACGGCTGCGACGAACGGCCCTACGTGTTGTTCTTATTGAAATGAATGTCCACATGACCATGAAATCAGTGCCTTGGTTTTTGATGCTTGCCAGAAACAAAAACACTTGTTCCGTTTCAGAATCTTGACAAAAGGAATCGGTCTCTTTCATAAACACTTTTCATGTACTTTAAAAGTACAACCTTTTTTTTTTACCCCCCACGCTCAAAGTGGCGGTAGGAAGAAAGAATCAGTCGTATTTCTTTCATTGAAGACAGGCGGGTTGACAGCAACTTGCCAATGGTTCTTATACCCATGTAATGACAAATCACTTGCAGTCTGAATCAGACGTCCATAAGATGAATTCAGTTAGTTAATCATTTTCTCAAATCGTAATACTGCACTTCCCAACTCGTGATGTGTTGGAAATGTCTCTCTCGATACACGTTTGTTGGGGGAAACAAGGTAACGAAGTTTTGTCTAAGGTTTTTGTACTGACGTGGCTGAGCAGACTGTAACAACTTTGTCAGTTATCTGTTCATTTTATGGCGATACACTCGTCT
>CM031598.1:30746577-30749077 GCA_018398815.1 Conus ventricosus | reverse complement strand
CCGGAGGGACTCGTCTGACTCCTGGTCAGTGTCCTGTGTCGTTAGAGGCGGGGAGGGGGGAAGCCGAAGGTGGCAAATCCACTTGAAGGGAAGATGGGCAGCCGCTGTTGGGCGTTGTTGACATGATGTCTGTGGGTATGAGTAAACACGCGGAGAAATTGGAAATTAATGTCGTAGTTTGTTTGCACGTTTTGCTCTAAGTCGGGGGAAGAAGGGGAAGTGGGGGGGGGGGGGCTAGGAAGTGAGTGTGTGTGTGTGTGTGTGTGTGTGTGTGTGTGTGTGTGTGTGTGTGTGTGTGTGTACAAAGCCAGGTGTTTGTTTTGTAACTCTTTTCCCCTTCGTTTAGCGGTCTAGTAACTTTACCTCTGCTCTTTATGGTAAGAGACATCCACAGTAGAGAATAAAGGGAAGAGGGAGGGAACCGAAATTTCTGGAAGGCGAAATGCTATGAGTTCCGTTACCAGTTTTCCGTTCCCTTGCGCCAGTACTGCCTACATAATTATAATCACTACTGTGAGAACATCCATCAGCCGAAGGCTCGATGGGACAGTGTCCAGACGACAAATGAAATCGACTGTGATCACTGCTGCTGCTGCCACAACCACCGCTTATGTACACCAATGACAAACCTAATACTGATATACAGTAGGATTCTTATAGTGACTAGATAATGAACAAAACAAAACAAATTAAAACAAACCAAAGCAAAACAAAACAAAAAAGTCTTTCCAGCTTCTCTTCAACGGAAGCACATCTTAGATGGCGAAATGTTTCTGTCAAAAAAAAGAAAAAAGAAAAAAAAAATCCGACTGGATGCGATAACTTGATAACTTTATTCAGGAACACTATGTCCATTTTCTCTTTCTCATCTACTTTGATCACATTTTTTTCTGTCTGTTTCGACTGAACGTTTTTACAGTCTGCGCACACAATTGTGCTTTGATAGCTCTCTATACCGGATACGAACATACCTGGTGATCTTGCAAGAATGATTTTATTTCACAAAACCTAAAACTACATCACCCACCCCCCTCCGCGCCCATCCTGACACTCCTTACTTTAATACCAGAATAAGCGGAACATGTCAATCCGTCAGTTCATCAAGCAAACGGGATGGCATTTAATGTAAACGTATGCGGATAATTACATGTCTTTTACTTCATATGCCTTTGCTGAAACTTTTTATTGATAAAATGTATTGTCCGATGGCCTGGCATTCTGTCAAAAGAATGCTGAATTGACAACATCATTTGAATTATTAAAGAAGAACAAGAACAAGAACAACAAGACGAAGAAAACACCCAAAAGGTTTCTATAACAGACAAGCTAACCTTTTATTGTGAATAGCCTTGTAAATTACTTGATCATTTTCGAGAAGAAAAAAAAAACCCAACCCCTGTGCTTGCGATAGTTTACTTCCATCATTTGTACCGCAGCTGCACTAATTAGCAGGGAACAAAAAGACAAAACATTACCCAGAAGCACTTGTATAGCGCACGCAAACTCCGTGTTTAGATGTCATTAGGAAATCCGGATAAGCTTGCAGGCTGTAAAAAATACATAAACGCGTCCTCTGAAAACTCTCTTCTGTTTGACTGAAGGCCAAGTTTAGTAATGCTTAGTACAATTAGTTCATGACGTCATGTAACCTTCAAAGAATTGTTTGAGCGTTTTGGTATTTTACCGCCAGCTTTGACCTGGTTTACCGTTGTAAGAGAAAAGAATGTTATTTGCACGGGGGGGGGGGGGGGGGGGGGGGGGGGGGGGGGGGGGGGATTCTTCAAGAATAGGTAATAAATGGCGGTTATATGATATGCAAATGATATTATTATTAGTCAGTCACACACACACACACACACACACACACACACACACAACACGTTTGTCGTAACGTCTCTGAGGAAGACCTGACGCTGGTCGAAATATTAGGAACATTGATTCACACACACACATATATACATACATACATACATACATACATAATATATATATATATATATATATATATATATATATATATATATATATATATTATATATATTATATATATATATATATATGTGTGTGTGTGTGTGTGTGTGTGTGTGTGTGTGTGTGTGTTTTAGAGTTACTTGACTATCGGTTCATAGTCTGGTGAGTAAATTTCAAAATGTACACACACACACACACACACACACACACACACATATATATATATATATTATATATATATATATATATATATATTATATATATTTATATATATTATAGTTAAAACAAGTTAAAAGAGGAATCTTAAAACTATCTACAAATTTGTTTCGAGCGTGTTGCGCTGTCATCAGGATGGTTTTTGGTTTGCCCACCGCCGATGTTATATAGCGTGTGGGCTCCGTTTGCGGTTGTTTGCACGTGCGGGTTGGCTGCACGTGTTTTTGGGGGGCTTTCAGGTTTTTGTTTTGGGTGGTTCACTAACAACGATTTCCATTTATGCCTGCAGTTGTTTACTATTTCTGTTTTGGTG
>CM031598.1:30711577-30741577 GCA_018398815.1 Conus ventricosus | reverse complement strand
CTCGTTCGTCATGTCTTTAGATGGATTCCCCCGTCTCCTCGACAAAGGTGGCAGTACGTCGCAGGTTCATTAGCCTTTCATTGATTCATGCCAGTCATGTTGTTCTTTGATTAAATTCTCCGTAATAACAACAGCAGCAATAGTAATAACAATAACAACAACAAAATCTTTTGAGACGATCTGAAGAAAAGGCAATGGGAGGACCAAATTAGAGACTTAAGGATTGTAAAGAAGACGACGACGAAGAAGACGAAGGAAATTTTGTGTGGCGATATAAAGAAAAAGCAGAGAAAAGACCAAACTGAAATGGGGGGAAGACTAATGGATGGGTGGTTAAATAAACGAACAAATGCAAATCACAAATCCAGTGTTAAAGACAGACACTGGTGAATGGTTGAAAGGGAGGAGAAATAAACGAATGAACGAACACAAACAGCATACGACATTTTAAAGACGGACTTGTCTTTTCCTCCTCCTCCTCCTCCCTCGAATACAGTTTTTAATCCACTTTTAAGGTATTTTCATTCCATCTCTGGGTATGATGTATGTAATAACACCAGCAAGCATACCTTATATTGTTGTTGTTGTTGTTGTTGTTGTGCACAGGTGTTTAACCCTGTAGTGCAAATTTCCTTTCGCCCGTATATTTCAGACGGGGATTGAACTCGGAGACCTTGCAACAAGAGAACGATGCTTTATCTAGTGCGCCGTTCAGGCCACTACAACAAATCATTTTTATGACACAACCAGTTTTGGTTTTCAGCTGAACGTTTTTTTTTTTTGTTTTTGTTCTTTTGTTTTTCTTCTCCCCACCCGGCACCCCTCGCCTCCATTCCCCTTCCTCCCCAAATTAAAAAAAGATATCAGAACACACACACACACGAGAGAGAGAGAGAGGAGAGAGAGAGAGAGAGAGAGAGAGAGAGAGAGAGTTGAGTACATGTTTTGTATCAAGTGAAAAGGGGAAGGAGGGGTGTGTGATGGATACTGTGGGGAGGAGACAGGAACTAATGGCATGTTTTTGTCGGACAATCGTGACGATCATTTTATAGACTTGTTTTTCCACGGCAGTGTAATTTGTGACAACATATGGAAAGTGCCGTAAAGTATCAAAAACCAGTAAATGGGGAAAGCGATGAGATTCCGTGCGTGCGCCCGCAGACACACAGACACACACACACACAGTGAGACACACACACACACACGCACGCACGCACGCACGCACGCACACACACACACCCCGCACACACAAAATAGAATTCGCATTGATAAGAAATACACCATTTGCCTTTTTTTCCTCTTTAAATCTATATAAGGTTTCCAATCAGATCCAGCTGATGACGCATGGGCTGGAAGGAATACAAAGAGACAAAGAGGGGATCAGAAATCAGAGGGAGGGGGGGGGGGGGGGGGGGGGGGGAGGGGGGGAGGGGGGAGGAGGGGAGGGGGGGGTTTGCAAAACAGGAAATGGTGACAATAAACTCGGTGGGATGGGAACGGGAGACTCGTTTCAATTGTTTTACAGACACGCCGTAATTCGACTGAAAACAATGTCTGTGCGTTGTTCGCGTACGATTCCGGAGCTTAATTACAAACGGAAATGGTTTCAGCGAACACCGGTACCCAGACACCGCTTTTACATGTCTCTCCTGACAGCTGATCCGGTTGTGTCCCCTTCAAGTTGACGGCACTCGGGGAACGCGATTCGTTTGCGACATTTTGACTTTTTTGCCCAGCTCAAACAGCATGGCTCGAAGGAAAAAAACGGTAACACAAAAGAATCGAGAGAAAAAAATGCCGTATATTTATCAGCGGCAAGGCTTGGTTAATCAATTTGTGAAGGTCTTGAGTTTGTACGTTGCACCTTTATGAAAAATTTCTTTTCAAACTGTCAGAATCACCGTTTCTTTGCATGATTCATTGGATATACGCGATTACTTGGTCGTAACGGTTTTTATTGATATTTTTTAATATATACCAATATAAAAAAAGGGGTGGGGGGTGGGGGTGGGGGGAGAAGAAACGGAACTTCAGGTTTCGTTTTAAAGTATTTCACGTAACTAAACAAACAAACAAACAAAATCAAAGTAAATGTTTGAGGTTCAAATTTTTGTCATGGACAGTTCATCTGCGCAAATCTGCGCTAGGTCATATTCAGCAGTTGCAATGTAAAAAAAAAAAAAAAAAAAAAAACACGAACTAAAAGAATGTAATGATGTTCAGTTTTTCTTCATTATAAACATGATTAGCAACTTTTATTCACTTAAAAATGGGGTCGGAAGGATGGTGATTGGGGGTGGGGGACGGGGGAGGATTTAAGAAAGGGCGTTTAAGCATACATACTAAGCATTTTACGTACAGGAAATGGGAGTAATTCGTTGCCCTTGCTGAAGCCGACTTTCGTTTCGTGGGAATACTCGACAAGCAACCGTAGGACACAGATGGTCAAACCATGGTAAATAACACAGACACACTTTCTGCGATTTAGGGGTATTTTTACCAACAAAGCACACCACACACACACACACACACACACACACACAACACAAATATTTTTCTTGTTCCCGTTTTGTATTTTGCTAAAAGAAGTCTAATTTCTATTAGTTATATAGGATTATTTAATAATGGCAATTTCTAATTTTACAGTAGAAGTGTGTCCTAGAACAATAATTGTCAGTCTCTGTCCGCACTCGTACATTATCTTCAATTATTTGGTCAAGGATATCCCAAGATTCTTTATAATCTGTATCTCATATTATAGGGTTTAGGAAAAAAAGTCTTTGTATCATGCAGACGATTTCATTACCTTCATTAAACCAATGAATTGAGAGTCCGAGATATAATCAAGAACTGCATCGTTGAAATAATGATTCTGTCAGACGGTGAGATAAACCTCATCCGATACAGCCGTTATTGTACAGAGTACAAAGGATAAGAGAGAAAGCGGCTCCTTTCCAGGGGTTGGTTGAAGTGGTCTGAGTGGAGAATGCTTCTTTTGGAAGGGAACTTTCCCTCGGCTAGCTGGGTTACCACGGAGTAATGTGTCCGATGTAAATAGTTGCCTCATTTTTCGTGTTAAACACCGTCTTATCCATCCGCTGTCCTAAAAGAAGAAAGAAAAGATACACCCGAAGGTCGACAAGATTATGAACAACACGAAACCGAGTGTAGAAGAGAAAGCATTCAGGCAAAACGCAAGCGGTGCACATTAGTTCATCTTTTGTATTGTCGGGTGACATCTCACGTCTTAGCTGTCTTATTTCCCCTGCCTCATGAATAGAATCATTCACACGCCACTCATTCTGGACAGTCCATATACAACTATGCCCAGCCTCAAGTCCCAGTCCCAGCCCCAGCAGTCTACATGATCCAATCAAGTCGCCATGAGTTACCCCGCCAGAGAAGGTACCACCCTGCCGCCACGTCTCTGTGGTGGTATTTATTGGTACCTGCTTTGATCCAACACACACAGGACACCGCTTACAGGCTCTCCTGAAGACGACAGTCACTGCTTAGTCGCGGAGCCAGCGTGAGGGAGCGTCCCCATTTGGTGCGCTTCCGCGTCCATCCAATGACAATGCCGTGAAACAGCCGTTATACCAACGACCACACCACCATTACATGGCCATGGACGTGAACAGGAAACAGACACAGAGACTACTATATAAACAGGGCTTGACGGCCGCAAAAGTTGATCACGTTTCTCTTTTTTTAAAAGATAACCAACGAGGACAAAGATGATGAAAAGATGATCAATGAGGTCAAAGATGATGAAAGGATGTGCCATTAAGTTCCACTGTGGTCAGAGACAACACGACAGGACCGTACTTTACACTTCTTTACACTTGTACATTCTGGCGTCAACCAGGCCGAGGAGGTACAGGTACTTAATGTGTTGGTTAGGAATTTGAACAATACCAGAGAAGACGAAGCTTGTGTGGTTCCAGTCTTTTCATTTGAGCCCAGAACACTTTCTAACCTAGGCAGGAGCCGGCCAAGCCCGAAAAATCCCTTAAATGCCCCTGATGGGACTCGAACCCACAGCGCCCAGCCTCGCGGTCCGCGTTACTAACCTCTGCCCCACGCCAGCTGGTGGCTTTGTTTGCTGTTGTATAAATTCGTGTATTCATTTGTGTTGACATCATTATAATTATGCCGTGTCATTATTTATCATCATCATGTTTATTTTCGTCATCATGACGTTATCATCACTATAATCTGTGCAGCTGTCGCTCCAAAGAATGACAACGTCTGATAAGTTACTCTCAGGAAAAGTGTTTGTGTACGTCTGGATGCAGACGGAGTACCTGTAAGTTTGGATGAAAATGGAACAGCAATCTGTTTGGTATTAAAGACTGTGATGAATAGTAGTTTCCCAGATATCACTTATCATTCATCGTATTGACACAAAGCAACTCTTCTCCCGCCCATCAGCCATCTGTTTGTAACTTATTGTTTTCCTGCTTTTGAGAGATGCAACTTAAAGGTCTACTTTAGAGGTTTTCGATAATTGGTCAGCTTATGCAGAAATATGAAATGTTTGATAAATTTGCTAAATCTTGGCATGGCTTAACTACTCTTGGATGTGACATCACATGATGGACTGGCCGTCAGCCGCGACCTACACAACAAGCCAACGGCGACAGAAAGCGATTCTGATGGTTCTTGCACATCCCGATCGGTATTTAATTTATCATGTCAAAGCAGTGACTATGATTGCGACAGCCAGTGTAACTCTGGGGATGTTTCTGCAAGGCCTTTACCTTATCAGTTTGAACGCTAAGTTCTTTTTACCACGTCAGTTCCAGCTGGACCACGGAAACGAGCTATTCAGTTCCAGCTGGACGCCCGAACACATCATTCCGAAGGCGTACGGACTTTACCGAAGTCTCGAGGGAGGCTACCGACTGACTTCTTGATGCGATCACGCGTGGACGGCGAGCGGAGATTCTCCTTCCTCAAGCCTTAACGTGTTCATTCAATTTAACAAGTGTGATCTGTCCATAGATAAGAACAGAATAAATGTGCGACTATCGTACGCATCTGTACGAGCTTACCACTCCGCCTTCAAAGTATACGCGCACAATGCAGACGAAGTTTTTGATCCACTCGAACGGGCTCGGCAATTGTCGGAACAGCTTGTTTCCGTGGTCCAGCTGAAAATGACGTGGTAAAAATAACTTTGTGGCCCGGCATGGTTGCACCAACCGAATCCACTTCTTTCGAGTATCTGGATCAGATGGAAATGTGTGCAAAGAATATCCGTCTCCTGCTGAGCTGCTGCACATGCACACGCCTACAGCACAATATCTGCCACCCCTCGTGAAATTTCAGGCTGTGGGGGATCGCAACTCGTGTTGATTTCACTTGACGTTGGCTTGTTGTGTAGGTCGCGGCTGACGGCCAGTCCATCAAGTGACGTCACGGTTTTCGGTCTACCGCGCGGGGTTTGAACAGGTGTGCAAAACTCGTTTTTTATCTATTAAATTCTTCCGGCGACTTTTTTTGAAAAATGAATACCATACTGTAGTTATATGACATGTAGACCTGTTTTTAACAAATTATCGAAAATCTCTAAAGTAGACCTTTAAGCATGCAATCGTTTGAACGATTGGAATTCACCGAACAGACTCCTCCTCCACTCCCTTAATTTTGTTGGTTTGTTTATTACATATTTATTCATTCGTGGTAGCAGTCTGGCGATCAGGTAGTAAGAAATATGTACACACTGTACAGAATGGACATAACCTGGCCATTCTGGAATGCCTATTCTGCTTGCTATGTGGCCTTTTTATATATTTTCATTACACGTAATTGTATTACAATATATTTTTTTGCGTTCTTTCTCAATCTGGCAGTGAGAACTCAAGGAGAATGCTGCTTTCAGAATATGCAAACCGCCTAAAGTATTTCAATGATGTAGCTACCTTGTCCGTTTCGTTTTTTAAGGAGAATGCTGCTTTCAGAATATGCGGATACCGTCTAAAGTATTTCAATGATGTAGCTACCTTGTCCGTTTCGTTTTTTTTTTTTTTTCCTTTGATCGTTTGTTGATCGCATCTTTCTTTCTTGTTAGTTATTCATTCAAGATGTGACCCTTTCCCCTACGGATTAACAGCCTTGAGGAGGCCCTTTGGGGTCGGCTGGGTAATAATAAGAGAGAAAGTAAACAGTTATGGAACGAAGAGTGAATAGGGATATTACTGAAAAGGCTTGACCATCCTTCTGAAAGAATAACCAAAAAAAAATCCCAAAAAAACAAAGAAAGAAAAAAGCATAGACGGCTAATATCGCTCTAGCACGTTTCACCGTTTCAGATCGTCATTTTCCACAGAAAGGACTCACAGAGCACTGGTAAAATGTTATAACAAATGTTACGAATGGCAAGAGCTGAGAGTCTTACGGTGCTCATCCCGTAAAGGTGTGATTTCAAACTTTACTACTGAGTCGGTTTTAGTACGTCTTTGTTGCGTCAGTATCAACCGATAAGAACAGTGCGAAGTGCAATCATCGTTCCCGTGTTTAACGGCATACTAAACTCTTTGCAAATGCGAGCATTATGATAATCAAAGTCTCTCTGAATGCGAAGTCGGCAGACGGTTTATTAGTACTTTCTCTTTCAACTATTGGGCTATGGGGAACACACAGCCGTGATTTTTGTCTCAAACGCTCTACGGGTACGATGTAAACGTGCCAAAGATGACTCATACCATTGTAACTCGTACTCTTCTCGGGTCTGCATTACACACGCACGCACGCACGCACACACACACACACAGCGCGCGCGCGCGCGCGCGAACGAACGCCTGTATATCTATGTAAATGGAAGTGTGTGTGTGTGTGTGTGTGTGTGTGTGTGTGTGTGTGTGTGTGTGTGTGTGTGTGTGTGGCGCGCGCGCGCGTGTGATGTGTGTGTGTGTGTGTGTGGTGTGTTCTGAGAGCTCTTTCTCCATCGTCTTTACATTTAATACTTTGTTGTTTCTACGGTTGACCATTTCGAGCGTTATTCAACGACTTGATCAGATTATGTTAAAAACACGTGTCACATCTCTGGGTTCTCTCATAAAAATGCCAAGTTTCTGTAACCGACCGTCACGTTAACAGTTAACATCACAATGCGGTGTGTGTGTGTGTGTGTGTGTGTGTGTGTGGTGTGTGGTGTGTGTATGTGTGTGTGTGGTGTGTGTGTGTGCCTGCGTGCGTGCGCGCATGCGTGCGCGCATGCGTGCGCGATGCGTGCGCGCGTCTGTGTGTGTGTGCGCGCGCGCGCGCGTGTGTGTGTGTGTGTGTGTGTGTGTGTGTGTGTGTGTGTGTGTGTGTGTGTGTGTGTGATAGTGTGTGTTCGCGCGCGTGAGTGTGTGTGTGTGTGTGTGTGTGTGGTGTGTGTGTGTGTGTGTGTGTGTGTGTGAGTGTGTGTGTGTGTGTGAGTAACGTCTCTCTCTCTCTCTCTCTCTCTCTCTCTCTGTCGCGCGCGCGCGCGCGCGCGCGCGCGCGCGCTGCCCCTCCCTCCTTTCTTGCCACACCGTCCTGTTCTCTCTGATCCCAGTATCGAATGGTCAATGCAAAAACACAGAAATATGCCCCTCCTGAGCCAGGCTTCCCCATAAAACACCAGCCCTGGATCAAGTCAAGTGTGTACTGTGTCTGCATACTGATGAATAGGGAACACGGAAATCAGATTGCAGTTCTTCGCGTGATTTTCCGTCTCACTCCAGCGGGACCATTGGAGAGTTGCGCAGAGACAAAAGGAGTTGAGGAAATGAGTGTGTGTGTGTGTGTGTGTGTGTGTGTGTGTGTGTGTGTGTGTGTGTGTGTGTGTGTGTGTGTGTGCGTCCGTGCGCGCGCGCGCGCGTGCGTGCGTGTGTGTGTGTGTGAGCAAGAGACAAAGAGAGAGAGTTCTCTCCGATGCCCGCGCGCGCACACGCACCGAGACACAAACGGGCGCGCGCGCACGCACGCAAGTACAGACGCGTGAAATCAATTCATGTTGTCTATAAACCGGCTAACCACATCAGGTCTGCAAGGAAGTTAGAAAACGGATTTGTCCACAAATGAAAAGAGTAAAAATGAACTTTACTATAACTTTTTCGCGACGTGCTGTGTGTATGTGACGGCAACGTAGATCTCTTCAGCCATGCCGTGCATACGTGACGACGATCGATTTTATTCTTTTATCTTTTTAAGGAGGGGGGGGGGGGGACCCCACCACCCTCACTTTTTCCCTTCCACACATTAATGGATGCAATTGCGTTTCATGTTTAGTTTTTGTCAGGGAATATATGTATAAGAGAGACTATCGTAACCCCCCCCCCTCCATATATATATATATATATATATATATATATATATATATATATATATATATATATATATATATATATATATATATATATATATATACTGACTTCCATAAAAAACGCGAAAAATTGAAAGGCTATTTTTCGGGTGAAAAGGGTGAATATACAATATTGAACCATTGTGGCAAGTTGTTTGGGTCCAAGACTCACGTGCAGTGAAAAAATTGTGTGAGCAAAACATCATTCCCGGCATGGAGGGTCAACAAAAATGGCAAACTGGTTGCTGCATGTGAGGCACGTGCACACCATGCAGAGCAAAGTTAACCATCGACAAGTACGCAGGCATGCAGCCTTTATAAAGCCGCGCTACAAGGTTCAGATAACGACTTGCCGTCTGAGCGCTTCAGAGATGCCAAGACTACGAGCAGAGGAACGCAATCGTGCCCTAGGCCATCTGGAGGCTGGTGTGGATGCCAGGTAGGTCGCCAACATCTTTAACGTCCACATCTCAACCATCTATCGTCTGCAGCACCGCATGCGAGTCACTGGTACCACTGATGATCGTTTCCGGCCAGGCCGTCCTCGGGTCACCACACCAAGAGAGGATCGCCATTTTGTTCCAACCCATCTGCGGGACAGGCGGCAAACAGCCGCTAACACTGCTCGACAGGTGCCTGGGAATCTCCAGCAACGAATCAGCCTCAACACTGTGCGGCAGCATCTTCAGGAGAACGGGCTGGCATGTAGGCGTCCTCACAGAGATCCGGTACTGACACCAAGACACTGGCAGGACAGGCTGCAGTGGGCACAAGTCAGAATCAACTGGCGCAGGCAGCAGTGGGGACGCATACTGTTCTCAGATGAGAGCCGTTTTTTGTATTGACATGGCTGACGGTCGTGTCAGAATATGGCGTCGACCTGGTGAACGCTATGCTGACTCCTGTGTGGTAGAGCGGAACCCCTGGGGAGGCCCGAACGTTATGATATGGGTGCAATTGGCATTAACCACGCCATAGGACCAGTCATCTTTCAGAACATTGGTCCTGGTCGCGGACAGGGTGTCAATGCACAGCGCTACATCCACCAGGTGCTCAGACCCCATGTCGTTCCTTTTTTTGCGCAACACCCAAACTGGACATTCCAACAGGACAATGCAAGACCACACACAGCCAGGGCCACCCAGCAATTTCTCAGCATAACAACGTCAATGTGCTGCCTGGCCAGCCCTCAGTCCCGATTTAAACCCAATAGAACATTTTTGGGATGAACTTGGCAGACGGTTGTGGACCTCCTGCGTCCACGACCAGCAACAGCGGCTCAACTTCACCAGGCCATCGTCCATGTGTGGGCTGGTGTGCCAAGGGGACGCATCAACCACTGGTCCACTCAATGAGCCGCAGGTGTCAAGCAGTTGTCCATGCAAATGGTGGCCACACACGGTATTAGGACTTCAAGCTGGTTTGTCACGTGACCTTGGATTTTCCACACAAAGACATATTGCTGATGACATTTTCACACATTACCGGTGTAATGAAATCAAATCACGTTGAATTCTCGCTTCCACTCTGTACAATTGTGACCAATAAAATTCGCCCCTAACCTTCAGCTTGTTTTGCTTTCGCGTTTTATATATATATATTATAATATATATATATATATATATATATATATATATATAATAATATATATATATATATATATATATATGTGTGTGTGTGTGTGTGTGTGTGTGTGTGTGTGTGTGTGTGTGTGATTCAAAGAGGATTCTTTCTCCAGTACAGTATTCGACGTACGAAACATTTCAAACAAAAGTTTCCAGACCAGACATCCACTCTAATAAGACCCCTCCCCCCTCCTCCCCCCCCCCAAGTCCCACTCTCCGTCCCCTCCCTCTCACCACCCTCCCTCCCTTCCCCTTCAGGCTCTCTAATTCTATCTGTGCTTACGAGTGTATTCTTGCTGTATAAGTGACCAAGATTTATTAAACCTTGCTGTCAGGTGTCGGTGGTCTGCGTCTCATGGTCAGCGCAGGGATTAACAATGTCCGAAGCAGGAGCAGATGTACTGGTCCACAACTCTCTCGTCTTCCTCCTTCTCCAGCAAAACTTCACTAGTACATAGAAAGTTGGGCTCTGCGCGGTTTTAATCTCGGCACCCACGACGAACGGGAGAACTTTGATTATGGAGGTACGTGATAACTTTTGTTGTTGTTGTTGTTGTTGTTGGAAAAGTCCAGCGAAATGTGATCGTTCGCTGCTTCAATTTTCATCGAACAAGATGCTCTTGCAAGGCGAATTTATGTTATGCCGGCGGCAGTTCCATTTTCTTCTACATTCTTTTCTCATTCTTGTTTGTCGAAGCCTCGTTTTAAATTTCAGTCGACCCTGGGAAAAATCAATGAAAAGCTTTTTTTTGTTTTTTTTTGTGTTTTTGTTTCCTGCTGAAGTCGGCATTGTTTTAGTTCCAGCTCTGTCAAATGCAGAGGACAAGAAGGCCCCCCTTCTCCTCTCTCTCCTCTGTCTCTCTCTCTCTCTGTCTCTCTCTCTTCTCTCTCTCTCTCTCTCTCTCTCTCTCTCTCTTCAGCCACCACTCCATCGCTGTACAGTCCAATCTTAGAGATTCAAGTTGATATGCGTTGGGAATGCGCAAGATGATATTTGAGTGCTCAAATAGAGAATCTGAGAACCTCTCTCTCTCTCCCTCCCCTCCCCCCCCCCCACACACACACACACACACACACACACACACACACACACACACACACACACACACACCACGCACACACACGTGCGCGCGCTTTTACTCAGGCACACATTCACACGGACAAAGAGAAGGAAGCATTAGATAACAAAACCTTCATCGTCACTTCCAAACTCGAATCTAAAGAATTTGATCGCAATTCAATAGATAGAATTAACAAGAAGTGTTTCTGTCATGAAACGTACACACATTCATTGAGGTAAAAAGCAATATAAACAGTGATCCCCAAATGAGATTTCTTTTAATGAAATCGATAACACCTTCCTCAAGTACAAGTCACGCCTCTGCCTTTGAACAGAATGGAGAAAATATCGTTTAGAATAACCTTTTTTATGCCGATGGTAGGCAGAAAGATAAAACAAAATAAACAAAACCGGGAAGCCAAGAAAAAAGTAAATAAAATTTTAGCACGAGGTGCATGTCATGTTTTGCTTCCGTTCTTTGAATGCCATTAACCCGACAACAAATGTGCGTCATAGGCTTAGATTATTAGAGTATTAAGAGAGAGAGAAAGAGAAGAGAGAGAGAAGAGAGAGAGAGAGAAGAGAGAGAGAGAGAGAGAGAGAGGGAGGGAGGGAGGAGAGAGAGAGAGAGAGAGAGAGAGAGAGAGAGAGAGAGAGGAGGGAGGGAGGGAGGAGGGGTTGATAAAATGTCCCCAACTAAATATTTCAGCGATTATACATTTTCCAAATACTAGGTACACGTAGCAACATTTGTAAATGAACAGATCCTGCAAAGCACCCACACGTCAGTATCTAGGACACTACACCATGCTGATTTGATAATATTATTGTTGTATGAAATTCGAAGTGATCTTACAGCGATTTTTGTCATGTGTCAGTGACCACGCACATGCATTTTTGTAGTTTAGGACAATTTTTTTTCGCAGAAGTATTCAAATGATCTCAGCAGATTGTGTTGTGTACATAGTGATCACTCGTAGATCACCGGTTCTGGTTGTAACAGCCCGTTCCCACTGTCGGAGTGAAAGTTGTGCGTGAAAGTTCTGAGTGATCGTGGATCACTCAGGAGTGAAGCGACAAAGGGCCCTTTCACTCCAAAATAGTGGGAATACATTTGGGTGATCGGTGTGAGTGATCTATTTGGGGAGCTGACCCAAGCATTTCCTGTGGTATGCAAATTGGACACGATGAATGCAGTAGGTTGCTTCACTTGTGGTATTAAACATGTTTGAACACAAATTCTCGACCACGGATGATCCGAACCGTGCACAATCACTCAAAGCTGGGCTAGGAGTGAAAGGGATCTAGGGTAGTGGGAAATGCTACCTGATTCATCGAAAACTTTAACGATTTAGCCCAAAAACACTACGATCACCTTCCCGTCATTTCGCGTTCATAGTGGGAAGGGGGGTTTAATGATCTCACCATGTAAAATCGTGCATGAATCTAGCAGGGAAGTTATCTAATACAGTGTTCAAGAGAGACGACCCTCTTTCAAAAGCCTGTACGATGATTTCCCTTTAAGAAAGACAGCCTTCTTTCCGTCCATGATTAAGCGATTCGTTCTAAACATTCTGTCATTGTTAATTTTTACGCGTTTAGAGTATAGCGGGGGTGTTTTCTGTGGTTCGCCTTGATTCTTGATGGAAAGAAACGACCAGGGATAGAAATCATGTTTGGAGGCGAATGAGTGGTAGTTCTTTCAGCTGGAGCGATTCTGGAGTTGAATACCGGAGCCTACCAGGACCGGAGGGCATTGTAATGATAAACGCTGAACCAGTTGTGTCCATTTAACTCTTGTGAGCAAGCACTTTGGTATAACCAAAGCTGTACTCGGTCCACTCAACAGGATCGTCCGTCCACGTCTTTCCCGCCTCCTCCCTTGCACTAATCCTAAGATATGATCTTGTGGAGTCCTCCTCATCACCCTGTCACGTGTCCATGCCACATCGGCTTTCTTTCCCTTCACTGTAGTCAATGCCGGTCTGCGTTGTGACTTGGTCGTTTGTGACTTGCTCACTTTGGGAGATGCCAAATAATCTTTTGAAGCATATTATCTCCACTGCTAGGATTGCCTTTGGCAGTTCTTCTGTCAGTCCATGACACGCATGCAAACAGGACTGATTGTAAAATTGCCTGCGAAGTCGTCAGCCTGGGGTTTGAGGCGGTGTTCTCGTTTCTCCAGACGGGTCAGACTTTGGCTAGTGCCTCTTGCGCACATTTTCAGTGCGACTTCAGTCTTTCATCCATCTTAATTGACGATGTCGCCTAGATTTTTTTTTTTTACATTATTATTTCAGCCTCTATATAGTTCTTGCCGACAAACTGACCTTCGGCTCGACTGGTATTGTGCTGTTCCACGTCAGTTTGTTTTCCTCTCTGATTTCATGCGTGTGTGTGTGTGTGTGTGTGTGTGTGTGTGTGTGTGTGTGTGTGTGTGTAGAGAGAGAGAGAGAGAGAGAGAGAGAGAGAGAGAGAGAGAGGAGAGAGAGAGAGAGCACAGTACTGTGCGTAAGGCATAATTTCAAACATTAATCAAAA
Source organism: Conus ventricosus (assembly GCA_018398815.1). Taxonomy (NCBI): domain Eukaryota; kingdom Metazoa; phylum Mollusca; class Gastropoda; order Neogastropoda; family Conidae; genus Conus; species Conus ventricosus. Next base: position 30,728,016 of record CM031598.1, on the reverse strand, counting down.
CACTTCTTAATCATTAAAGCAAAGAAAAATCGCTTCGTTTCTGCTAAAGCACGCGGCAGGGTTGTTGCTAATGAACACTTCGCAGAACACCCACACTCACAATTTAATACAGCTGCTGCCCTGTCTGTCGCGCGGAAAAAGCAGTTAATCATGGAAGAAGCAGCCTTTTTTTTCCCCCCGCAAGATTACACGAACTTTTCGTCGGCTTCCATTTCATATAATTATATATATATATAATATTATACACAATGGGAACCGGTCGTGATGGTTTAGCCTGGAACTCTTGTGACGCATGCCCGATAATCCTGTTCTGATGTTACAGTTGAAATCGAAACAAAATTGTCTTTTTTCTCTCTTTTTCTTGTTTTCTTCTTTGCTGGAAATGTTTTAAAAGGAAGAAAAAAATCCACACAAGATAGTATTGTTGTCTTTCGACAGACGAGAGCGAAATTTATCAATTGAAATATTTTGTTCAGACGGCAGGCACCAATATGTTAAGTATCTTCAGTTCGTTGATACTTGAAAACCACCAGGGTTTGCCGCGTTCTACCCATTTTCTCCCATGTTGTGGGCCCCTTTTTTCGACACTGAAGATGTTTATGGTCCTCGACCTCATACATCGGAAACGGGGAAGATGGTTGTACTTCAGATACCAGAGAAGGAGTCGAGGGAGGTTGTGGAAAAAGAAACATTTACACATACACACACGCGCGCGCGCGCACGCACACACAGAGGACAAGTATTGGGGATTTTCGAGGCTGTGTTTAGAAAGAAGCCGGCAGACGGGATTTGGGCGGTTAGATGTTTGCGGAGACGCCAGTAAAGCAGAAGACGGTTTAGGTATCAATCAACATGCAGCCAGTTGACAAACAGTGACCCAAGGAATCACATCTCCCTGATCTGACACATTATCAAGGAACTGGAATAGATCGTGTAGGCATCCGTCACATTGTTGACCAAAACTAAAGATATATTGGGGAGATTTTGTGCCATGAGTAAAGTCCCAACAAGTATCTTAAAAGTTTGATATGCATGACATTAAATCATTTCTGGAAAAGTGCATTTGTGATGAGTAATGAACATCTAGATCAATCTGAAATTCTATCCTGTCCAAAGTATTTTCCAGGTTTGAAGTCATATTCGTAAAATAACAACAAAAGTTTTTTTTTAAAATTAAAAAAAAATGTTAAAAATTTTTTTTTTTTTAAATGACAGAAAAAAAAAAACAAGAAAGAAAGAATGCACATAATGTTCTCGAAATGTAAAGTGCTCTTTTCCGCATCCATTATGAAGTAACCATGTTCTTTTTCATTTTCCTGTTTAACATTCTAAATATAAAGAGTATTGCACAAAGATTAGAGATGCGTTGAAAACAGATTACACGCAGACTAGATTATGCTTTCTTCGAATAACAAGTGATTTCCAATACTTAACTTTATCAATATGAAATTAACCGTTACAGTGTGTATTGTCCTTGTATGTGTGGGTGGTGGGGGGTGGTGAGGGTGGCTGATGTCTTTCTGTCTCATCATCGTCACTGGCCACAGACCGCTGATAGTAAAGGTGCATTCACAGGTGCGTGGGCAGGAATGTCCAGAGCCATTTTCAACGAGGTGCAGTATGGTCGACATATCTATTCCAGTCCTTCATATTTTCCATCTAGGACTTGTTTAGTCTTCCCGAGCGACATTTGTTCCAGGCTATAATGCAAGAGTGGCTGGTGGAATGAATACGAATCCGTATCAGCAAGGTTACATTGTTTGGGAGGGGAGGGGGGGGGGGGGGGGGGGGGGGGGGAGAGAGAGAGAGAGAGAGAAGAGGACCTTATGTGTAAATATGAAAACCTTTCAGTGACAGCATAAAACTGTCAGATTTTACTTTCGTCTCCTGTCCGAGACATCAGTAGAACCTCACCTGGTCGTGTTTCTCCATCTTTTTTTTAAAATCTGATATTGAACAACACCAATGATTTTCACCGCCACGGTATGAAAATAACAAATTAACACATACACACACGCGCGCGCACACACAACCACACACACACACACACACACACACACACACACACACACACACACCATCCCAAGCCCCCGTTGTAGTCAGCAAAAGGCAGAATAGGGAAAACGGAAAAGTGCTGTAAAGTAATAAGCAGCAAAACAAAGCAGGTAAAGAATATTTTCTTAATTTATAAAACAAAAATAACAAATATTTGAACCTACACTTGAAGAGAGAAGAGAGAGAGGGGGGGGGGGATCCGCCACAATGCTTATTTATAACACTTCCTAAAGCTCAGAGAGATCTCCAACTCCGATTTATTGCCAGCGTGCCATTTATTGGAGGCGGCTGGCAAGGCCTTCCTGTAAAAATAAATTATCCATTTTACCGCTAGCGGATTACCATAAACGAGCGTTCGGTCCTCGTAAATGGGGCATTGCGGGTAGAGGAGAGAAGAGTGTGGAAACTTGTGTTTGTCATCGGGTAGACCTGCTCGATTGAATGCACGTGCGCTAGGCGCTTGTTTACCTTGCTTCAGCATGTGCCTCTCAGCCAGGCCTGCGCACAATGACTCATTCATGGCCAGTCCTCGCGAAAACACATCGATGGCTGCTGCTGTCCACCTGTGTCCGTGTTGTGCCTACTTCGGTCGTTTCATTTATCTTATCAGTTTACCATTCCCCGTTCTCTCCACCCTATCCCCAGCTCCCTTTCCTTTCCTTCCAGCATTTGAACCCGTCCCCCACCCCCCCCCTTCCTTGCCTTCTCCCCCTTTCTATTGTGAAAAAAAAAACGAACAGGTTTCCCGCTCCCTCTCTGCCTCTTCCCCTCTTCTTTGGTGCCTTTATTTCAAAGATCTGTGCTGTGTGTGTCAGTGCGGCTTGGAAACGGTTAATTAACCCCCGGCTCTTGTCCTTTCTTATTCAGATGCGATTAGCGATTGCAGCTGGGAAGAAAACGGTCTGTATTTTCATTCGTAGACCCAAGACGGGAAGCATGGAAGTAGGGTGTTTGGGAGTGAGGATTGCCGTTTATCTAAATGAAACACTCAGGAGGGGGGGTGGAGGAGGAGGGGAGAGGAAGAGTGAGAAAGAGAGAGAGAGAGAGAGAGAGAGAGGAGAGAGAGAAGAGAAAAGAGAGAAGGTAAAAAGATGGCCGATAGAGTGGACAAAAGAGGTCAAAAGAGACGCGACAAATGTAGAATAAACAAAGGGACGCGGAATCTAAAAGGGAGACCCTTCTAACTGGCTTAAAGAGCGCTCATATCCACGGCAGCAGGTCTTGTAGGTTACTGCAAGGACAGACGAGTTCCGAACACCGAGCTGCCAGAGAGGGCGACGTTCACGAGCCATACCTCAAGTGGTTGGTTCTCAAAGAGCAGGAGAAGAGGGGAGGCTCTTCGAGATCAACTTGAGACTGGCCCGCGCCTTGACCACTCACATTTTTGACCACACGTCTTCTCTGCTCTGCAAGGATGTCTGCGAAAGAGGCTGGATCGACTGCTGTGACCGGTACAGATAAGCGACAGGGCATCACTCGAGACTCTGCTGGCTGGAGACGGACCTGCTGGCTCGAAGGAAGCGGGCGACCTGCACTGAAAGTTCACCATTGATCGGGAAGAGACCGTGACAGAAAAACCCTACCGTCTTCCAGCTGTAAAGATTGCAGACGTTATTTGAGCTTTACGGGGCGGCATCGGTGTTCCAAGATTTTCCATGTCGCCGTGTTCGCTCAGCTTGAGCTGAAACGGCAGTGGCCCGGATGGATTCTGCAGTCTGCCGGATATTTTCCTCAGCTTCCAAGAATTTCTTCCTCCGTGGGGGGTCTCTGCAGACTACGTTCCTTCTTGAAGTGGTGGTGGATACGGGAGGCGTTTTACTGTCACTGAAGTGTTCTTTCGATTTAAGACACCCAGCTGGCGAGTACAATCATTGTCTTGAGAGATTGGAGGCAGTCAAACGTTAAATCTTTTTCGCACTGTCCGTTGTTTGTGTAGCTCTGCGAGAGTTATACGCGGTTAGAGCCGATGATGTCCCGCGACTCTGCATTCGTTCGCCCGTATGTGCGTTGGGAGTGTGTGTGTGTGTGTGTGTGTGTGTGTTGTGTGCGTGCGTGCGTGCGTGCGTGCGTGCGTGCGTGCGTGTGTGTGCTCGCGTGCGCGCGCACGCGCTTGCATAGGGGAGAGAGACAGAGTGGGAGGGAGGCAGAGATTTTGCGTACTTTTACAATTACGAGGCAAAATCTTGCAAAGAGAACTGTGTGTGTAGTAGTAGATCTAGTACTTTAATTTTACGTCTTTTCACAAACTATGTGATATTAGACAAAACTGTGTGTGTGTGTGTGTGTGTGTGTGTGTGTGTGTGTGTGTGTGTTGTGTGTGTGTGTGGTCTCCCACTTCTCTTTTCCCATGCTCTCTCTCCATCCATCCATCTCTTCAGTCATCGTAATGTCTATCTTTGTGTTGTCAAATAATGATGTTTTCCTTTTTGTTACTAAAGTCAACAGCAAACAACAAAAAAAAAAAGAAAAAAAAGGAAGAAAAAAAAGATTTGACTGCTGTTTACACTCGAAGATCTAAATGCAGTGTATTGTGGAATGCATCTGATGGTATTACATCATGACAGACGAAGAAAATTAATTTTGCCACCTCTAGAATACAGAAGGATGAGTCAGGACCTGAGAAATGTCTTCAAAATTGTTTACGGTAATAAAACTACCAACAAAAACTTTGTTCCAAATTCCAGCCTTCTTAAGCACCAGTATAACAATAAAATGAAAATACTCGCGCAGCATAGCAGAACTAGCATTTGAGGAAATTTCTTTTCGTACACACTTACTAGACAGCAGAATGATCCTCCAGACCAAATAAACCTTGTACATTGCCTAATCCAGCTTATAACCGTCTTTGACAATCACCCGGAACATAACCATTTGCAGCTGCAGTTCGAGTAGCTGCCAACAAAATTACCTCAGCCAAATGTCACCAAACACTTACAGTAGAATATCATTTGAAGAGACTTTTTTTTTGTCCTGAAATCCTGATCTTGATCCTTATCCTTGTGCAACAGTTTGTAAATGGTAATGGCCATGATCATCTAAGAGAGTTAAAGTCAACAAACGTAATGGCCATGATCATCTAAGAGAAGTTAAAGTAAAAACGACAAAGCAAAGAAACTCAACATGACTGGAGTGGCATACGGTATTCAGTAGGAAACAAACTATCAACAAATCACCAACTAACTAACTATCTAGAGTTAAGTGGGCAGGTGGTATCAAGTCATGAATTAAACAAAAATGTTCCGGAACAATACCGGCAACATCAGTTTAATCAGCGCACAATGTAGCTATTTTGTTTTATTTCATTTGTATTTACTGACTAAACTGAACTTGTATTTCGACTTTTGAATTCTATCTTGTAACTTACTTTTAGTGGGTTTTTTTTTTTTTTTGGTTGTTGTTCTTTTTTGCCCGAAGAACTTGAATGTTTTTGGTTTACAACCTTATCTATGACTCTGGTCTGACCAAAAAGCATCCCAATGCCATTTTTTCCTCTCATTTAATTTTCATGCTCTCCCTGTTTTTCTTTAGAGTCATTTGTTTTGTTCAGAAAAAGGCCTGATTGTAAATGTTAAAAAAGAAAGCTGCAAGAGACATTTTATAGTGGAACGAAAGAATCCTCCATGTATATTCTGTGTGTGTGTGTGTGTGTGTGTGTGTGTGTGTGTGTGTGTGTGGTGTGTACTACTAAAAGCTTAATGTAAATTTATCGGCCCAGTATGGTTCTCTCTCCAAGAATTTCTAGACTATGCAATCTATATTTTAAATGAGTTCGGCATATCTCACGCCTCAGTTTGCCCGAGACAAAACTGCCCGCACGACTCCCAAGCCAAAGATCTCACACTCGCGGAACCAAAAAAATCCTAAAATTGTTTACTTTGATTACAAGGAGCGCTTTGATCTCCTTTTTTTTTTAAACTTCATCAAATGTCGTTTTACTACATCCTTGTCGAAACTGATTAATTTCTATTGCATTGCGATATACCTCTCTAAAATAATTTTGAAATGAAAATCAGCTTAGGAGCAGGTGGAAAATTGAAGAATTATTATGCAGTTGTACAAAAATGCATTTTAACCTCGTACCACATTAGACGAGGCTTGCTCAAATACGGGCCAACTCGTTTGGGGCTTTTTTTTTCTTTTTCTTTTTTTCACATTCGACATATCTGACCGGTTTGGTAAGCGAGCACCAGAGCGATTGCTTGTCCAGTTTTTAGGGTGTTAAACATGTTCAACATTCCAGCCAAGACACAGAGAAAGTGAACATCCAATCGGAGCACGGGCATAGATCGCGTGTTCCTCTGCGCACGTGTTTTCTGTCGTTGCTGTTGTTCTTCTAGCGCAGTTGCAGCCCAGATAAAGAATATCGTTTTCGATTTCAGGTTGTGTCAAAACATGATTCTTCTGCTAATGTTGTACTCTTCATAGAACTAGGGAAGTCGGAACACCTCAACGTACACTGAATGTAAGAACAACATGGAGCAGACAATCGTAGTGACGTAAGAGTTCGTCGCAGTCACGTGACCAGTCAATCTGCACTTTACTTTGCTCCGATCTAATTTGCGATGTGACCACAACATGACGAGGTGATGAAATCTCATGTACAAGAACAATTGGAAAAAAAAAGAAAAGAAGAAGACCCTTTTGAAATGTCGAGGTTTTAGTGTGAATAGATTCAGACACTGATACTCGTTAGTTATGTCTCTGTGTTGCTGACAAAACTACTGTTTGTATGGTGGGAATTACCATGAAAAGCTCCGAGTTCAATGTAGACAAGAGTTGTGATGACGATGTGGCGTGCTGTCATTTTCACAGCTCTCACGTGGTCGGCCAGGTTCATGCTGACTACGTTTCAAAAGGCCCCGACTTCATCTAATTCAGAGTCAGTTACATCCGATACACACAGAACAATCTACGACCAAATAAAAACCAAACGGCAACGAGGGTCGCAAACGTAGAAATGCACTGCAAGTACGCTACACCCTCCTACCTCCTCCCCCTTCCGCACCACTGTACTTCCAACCCCCTACATATGATGCATTCAAGAGGATATCGGAGAAACATTATCATCATCAAAAATAGCAAAAGAATGATAATCTTAATACTGTTCATTACTTTCATCGTTACTTGTTGCGATAGGTAGAGAATCTTTCTTGGAAAGTGTTTTTGCTTGTTTCGTCCTATTTTAGGGGGAAGGATTTGAAGGGGGGGGGGGGGGGGGGGGGGGGCAGAGGAATGGGTGTGTAATGAGCGTTATCTGTCCAAACTCTACACTTTAATTCTTGCATTTAGACACTTTCAGTCGCAGTCTTTTTTTTTTTCTTTTTTTCTTTTTTTTTTTTGGAAACGATATCAAACAATACTTAAAGGGTCACTCAAAACAGTTATGGAAAATTCTCGTAGGATTATGTGTTTATTCATTTATTTAATTAATCGTTCATCTCTTGGTTTAATGATTAATCAAATCAATGAACAGTAACTCACTTACCAGGTTTATCATTTATTACATTATCTGAGTAATACTATTAGTGCTCTCTCCTCTCTGTCTCTCTGTCTCTCTCCCCTGTCTCTCTCTCTCTTCTCTCTCTCTTCTCTCTCTCTCTCTCTCTCTCTCTCTCTCTCTCTCTCATGTAAAAGTTTCAATGGATTTTTTTTCTTCTGGAGTCGTATTTGAAGGGTCTTGAGATATTTAGAACGCAGTTTTTCCCTTTCAGGTTATCACATTATCTATCTGCTTTTTTGTTTGTTTGTTTGTTTTTCGTAAATACCCTCATGAAAAAGGCTGTAAAGTGTGAGCGCCGAGACGCATCGTCACAACATAAATTCACACATGTACCACCGCCATCTAAATTTGCATTATTTTTGTTGCTGAATACGGTTTCTAATCCGGTGTGACATGAAATCTTCAACATAAGCATTACCACTGTACAGGGGGAGAATCAATATAGGCCATCCCCGGGGATCACGGAGAAACCCTATTAATCATTCGACTTCAGCCCTCGTCAACCCTCGCTGAGGACGGGTGGTGGGGGGCTAGGGGAGGGGGGGGGGGGGGTTTGAAAGGTCTGACACGTGACAAGGAGAAGGGAGGTGGGTGGGGAAGGCCCATGCAGGAAAGGCTGACGCCAATAATACCTGTCCCCACCTCCCGCTGAGCTCAACCACCGTTGCCGCCGCTGATGTCTTCCCCCGCTGTCGGACCCATCTACTGGTGACTCTCAACTGGGTTTTTCCCTCCAGTTACCAATGCTCCCCATCCAACGCGTTGCAAGACCCCCCCCCCCCCCCCCCCCCCCCCACCCCTTTCCCCCAGCCCTTTTACCTCGAAAATTCCTCCCCCCCCCCCCCCCCCCCCGCATAACCCCACGCACACACCACACACAAACACAACACACATACACCGCTCTAACACACCTTGCAATTTTTTGCCCCCTCCCCCCCCCCCCTTTTTCCCCGCCAGCTTCTCTCCCTAGCTCTTCCCCCCCTCTCCCCCCCTCCTCGCCCCCCATCGCGGCGTCTCCTTGGTTTTGATGAAAACGAAGGTGGTAACACCGTACTGGATTTTTTCCCCCTCGGGTTATTGTAACGGGCGTTGGGGCGGCCCTGTAGAAGGGGTACGTAAATCTTTTTGGGGGGGGGGGGGGGGGGGGGGGGGGGGGGGGTGGGGGGGGGGGGGGGGGGGGGGGGGGCGATGAATTAAAGATAACAATGAAACTATTTTTCCTTATTTTGTGAGCTCAAGCATTGTGTTTATTATTTGATACCCCCACACACACACAACGCTGCGAAACGGGGCGCGCAACCACAGAGATCGGGAAAACCAAAAAATTCCCAAACGGCTTCGCTTTTTCCCCCCCAGCATACAAGCACCCAAAAGGACCACACACCATCAGCTCGGGCCCCCTTTTTTTCTTAAAAAGCTCCAGGAGAACCCCCCCCCCCCCCCCGACCTCCCTTCATTTCCCAAAAAAATCTTACTCCTTTTCCACTAAATTTTTAAAAAAAGGGCACTTCTCTCATGTAATTACACGCACGAACACACCCACCCCCCCCACCCAACCCCCCCACATTTTAAAGGGCTTTTCCCCCCCAAAAGTGGGCATGTTGATTTCAGTGTGAAGCGTGTACTTGCGGGGGGGTTTCGGCACCATACCCGGTTTATTTTTTTGGGTCAAGGGTTTTTAAAGGGTTTTAAAAAATTACACATCAGCAATTTTTGTATAAAAAAAAAACCAAAAAAAAAAAAAGGAAAAAACCCCAAATTTTCAAAAAAGCAATTTAGAAGGGAAGTGCCCCTTTAGCCCGGGAAAAAAAGGGAAAAAAAGAGTAAAATAGAAAAGGGGGGGAGGGGGGTGCGAAGACAAAAGGAGGGGGAAAAAAAAAAACAAAAAAAAAACAGTGGGAAGACAGTAACAATGGGAAAAAAAAATTAAGGCCCAATCAAAGAGGGTTTTACAGAAAAAGTCAATTTTAGCGCGGAATTTCCGTGAATTTTCAGCACGAATTTTTCCTTTAAATTCCGGGAAAAGAATTTCCAGAAAAATGAGACAAAAATTTTGAAAGAGAGGGGGTTAGGTTTCCCCCAAAGGGCCCCAACAAACAGAGTAAAAACGTTTTTCTGGTTTTTTTGGGGGTTTAATAACCCCCCCTCTTTCAAAATTTTTTCTTCATTTTCCGCCCTCAGCCCCCCCCTTTTTTTACAGAAGAATGAAATTCAAATAACCCACTGAAGACTCAAAAACCCCCCCCCACCCCCCCCCATGTCCCGTACCTCGCTCCCCCTCGCATTTTCCCCCTCCGCACACACAACCCCCAAACACACACAACACAACCCCACACACACAAAACCACAAACACGAAAAGGCGCAACTTTACTTTAAGGGTTTAGACCCAAAAAAAGAAAAATGGACGGGGAATTTCCGAAAAAATACAAGGAAACAAAAGAAACAATGGAAATTTCTCGGGTTTACTTTTTTTGGGATGGGGGGTTTGTTGGGGGGGGGGGGGGGGGGGGGGGGGGGGGGGGGTATAAAGCCGTGGAATATGACGGACTGAAAATGGACCTTAATTTCTCACAGGACCGAAGGCAGGCTGACGGAAAACCAAGTTTGCAAACGATTTCACATGTATCCTCTAAACGACGGAGAAACTGAAAAGACTAATGCAAATGACTGTGATGGTTTTATGGCGAGGTTATTGCAACCAAGGTTAACGTCCACATCCACCGAGGCGCTGATATGGCAGACAACCAAATTTTATAGCAAACAGCACACATTGTGACACTTAATCCTGCTCGGAAAAGGATGCCAGTGCGGATTGGACGATTGAAGCTGTGCACAGCACGTCAAATGGAGAGAGAGAGGCAGGTATTTGACTTGGTTGGGTCAGTCTGTCTTGATTGTTTTTAGATTCTAGTGAATTTAAATATTTACGCATAACCGCACATTAATAAATCAATAAAATAAAAAAAAATCAGCAGAGAGAGAGAGAGAGAGAGAGAGAGAGAGAGAGAAGGGGGGGTATGAGGGAGGAGGGGGAGCAGGTGAGGGCTGATAGAAGACTGCAAATAAAACACGACCCACTGAACTACGTAAAAGTATCAGTATCAGTTTTAGAATATTACATTTTAAAGGAATCCTAGCCCCCTGCCTCCCTCTCCCCTTACATCCCCTCTCAAAAAAAAAAAAAAAAAAAAAAAAGTCATAACCTGCAACAGATTTTCATCGACTTTCACAAAGTATTTCCTTCGTGTTCGGAAAGTATCAACTGTTAGTTTCTACTTTCAAGCGTAATAGTTTCTTTGCAACATATTGTAGGCAGTAAAGTAGGGGACATGACCTGAACTCTAAACGTAGCCTGAATTCTAAACGTTTGATTAGCCTTCTAGTCTCTTGTCATCTAATATAAAAAAATGTGAATAAAAAAAAAGAAAAAAAAAAAAAGAAAACCGAACACATCTTTTTGAACAACATTGCAGATTTATAATAATACAAACACAAGGAAGTTCACGGCGTTTGAAATATTTCCTGCTGCCTGTTTTGCAACACGATCAGCATATTTATTAAGAATAATCCCTCGATGAAAAGGACAGATATTTGGCTAACTTTAATCAAGGGATGTGTTCATCCAGTGCGATAAGTTCGAAGACTGACACCATCACAAACATATTTGTCCGAGCAACTTTTTTGTTTTTTGTTTGTTGTTGTTTGTTTGTTTTGGTTACATTTATTAAGTTGTTCGTCAGTACGTGTATTGTCCACAATATGCTCCATGAATCCGAACTGCGGTGTGTAGAATATAAGCCGAACACGTGACAGTTTAGGCCATTTATATAGTCCACTGTCACAGGCCAACGTTTGATGAAGGAAAACGAGTGTTGCTCACAGGTATGTATAGCGGCTGAAAAGAATGGGACCAGGATTGATCTTGGAATCGACGAATGGCAGGGTGCGTGAATCAGACTCTGTGTGTTTGAACGGTGACAAACTGAGTTCTGTTAGACAGATATCACCGCGAGAGACGAAAAAAAAAAATGGAAAAGGAAGGACAGAGCTTTTATCTAGAGTAATGAGACTGCAGATGTTTCTAAAAAAAAAAATGTTATGTTCAATGGTGCCAAACGCAGCAGTGAAGTCAAGAAGACTGTTACTCAATAAATAAGAAAGCGGTCTGTGCTGTAAGCGGCTTGCCGATTTTTTAAGCTCTAAAACATTACAGAATCAGTCAGATTCTGGATGATACTGCAATTTCATTTTCGTGCACGCAACTCCAGCCGACAGCTTTTAATGGGATGAAATAGCCAAGGCCTCCTGGCTCTGCCGTATTCTTATGTGAGTGGCTGTTGGCCAAGTTCAATGAATCTAGTCTTCAAGCCCCCCCCCCCCCCCCCTCCCCCACACCCAGCCCACGCCATCCTGCCCACCCTCTACATCCACACACACACCCACAAAACTCATCTCTCCTAACTCCCCCCACCGTCCTCCTGTTTCTATCTCTCTGTCTCCCCTCAATGGTCTCCGTCTTTGTCACCTAACCGGTCGAGACAAAAGACACCTGACACTGTCGGGTCGCACCTGGATGGAAACGCTATGTTTTCGGTACGGTCACGAAAATTAGCTTTCTCGGGCGATGTCCGCGCGCTAAACGAGCTGTGGTGGCCATTATCATGCTTCGTCCTGCTTCCACCATCCGGCCCTAATAACCCTCCCGGCTAGGCCTGCCCTGGCTGTTTTATACAGCCAGCAGGGTACTTAATAAGCAGGCAGGTAGATCCCTTGATGCCGACTCTCGTTTTAAAAACAGCGGGAGGAAAAAGGGCGGATTTGGAGGAGAGGAGTAGGATGGAGGCCAAGCAGGGAAAAGGGGTTGGGGTTGGAAAAGGAGGGGAACTGGGGCTGGGTGGGAGAGGAAGTGGGCAAAGGGGGGGGGGGGGGGGGGGGGGGGGGGGGGGGGGGTGGAACAGCGGGGGAAAACGGTGAGAGTGGCACAAAGGGGGGGGGTGACAGAATGAAAGAGCATCGCAATCGAAAGGAAGAAGGTTGTAGCAGGAAAGTTGCGAACAAAAAACAGACTTTTTTTTACCGCTCAAGTGAAGATGTCATCATTAATATCACTTATCAAGTTTTAACAAATGGGGTAACATTGATCATTGTCAAGTCCCGCGATTAGCCCGACGGCAGCTTGGCCTTTACCTTTAGCGTCAGGAACTGATCCTTTCTCTGTCACTTTTCCTTTGTCGGTGGTCGGTCAGTCTGGCCCAGCCCCCCCCCCCCCCCCCCTCCCTTCTCCTTCCTTCTCAGTTAGTCAAACCTTTCGCCCCTACCAAAGTCGCCAGTACATGCGTGACTCGCTCCCTCAGACATGAGTCAGCCTCTGAGCAAACGCAGTCAAACTGGAGTCCGAGGGTGTCTCGTCCTCTGTCCACTCTGGTCAGTATGGGGGGGGGGGGCAAGTGCTCGCCTCACTGACCAGTGACGGCCAGACCATGCAATCGCCCAAGAACTGTCCGCTGCAGGCAGAAGCAACAAGTCTCATCCCACTGACCAGTGATTGGCAGGCCATGTTAATGAGCGTCCATGCCGCGGTCCGCCAATCAAGCCGCGGCGCGGCTCAGACTGACCAGTTCAAGACTCCTCCCTCCTGTACATTAAGGCGGATGGCCAGGGGAAGGAGGGAGGGCGAGACCAGATTCAAAGTGTGCACGGAGCACAAGCGGTCTTGTTTTGTCTTGTCACAACGCCCCGTGGACTTGTAACGGGGTTTCCTCTGCCCTTATCTGTGGAGGCGAGTGGGGGCGAGTTTCGCAACCACCATGGTTTACAAAACCTCTCTGACCTTCCCAACCGGAAATCCTTTCCGGTCCGGTTTTATGGTTTGTCAAGAGGGGTGCGAGGCCAGCGGAAAGAATTAGAGATAAGGAAAGGCGTACGTGCTTTGGAGCCGATAGTCGACTTTAGGTCCTAGCGTCTCCACCCTACCCCATCCCGCCTCCCTCAACTCTCCCGCCCACCCCCACCACCCCTCCCCCCCCCTCGTTTATTCAATTCCCCGAGGCTATTGCTATGCCTATCAGTGACTCATGGTCATAATGGCTTAGGCCTACATCAGGTCTATGACAGGACAAACTGTACATATATGATAGTAATGATGATAAATATTATATAGGCTAGGATGAATCAAAACATCGTTAGAATGAAATAAACAAAAGATTCTGCTGTCATTTGGTTTATGATAAAAGTGCAACAAAAATCCGCCCACGAAACTGTTCAAGGTATGAATATTGTTTTTCCATATTGAAGCAAACATAATATGTTACGTCAATTTAGAACAAATTAACAAACGAAAGCAACTCAAAGGCAAATCGCAAAATAACTACACCCCCCCCCCCCCCCCCAAGAAAAAAAAGGCACAAAAATGTTGATCGAAACGTCATCAATTTTGCTTTAATTTCATCAGAATAGTTGTTAAAGATGGAGAACAAAGTTCATAACTTTGTTTTAAACAAATACATGTTTCCAAACACATGTTATTGACATTTTGTGTACAAAACGAAAATCATATCGATATCCCTATTTCCATCTGGACAGATTTCTCGTGTAACACATTGCTGCCCATTGCAAGGTCTGTCTGCAGCTTTTGATTATTACATAACATGCACTTTATGAATTGAGATATTCCTGTCTGTGACAATACATTTAATTTCTTCTGTAACTATGTTTCTAAGCAGGATTTGATATCATTATTATCGCCATTATTTTCGCCTAGCCATCCAAATAAGAGAAAAGCCCGGTGCAAGTTAAAAAAAAAGGCACAGTGTAACTATTTACAAATTATAACACATTAAATATCTTGATTAGTCAGTTAACACCCCACAAGAAGATGAAAGCAGGCTATGGTGAATGAAAAAAATTGAGAAGCGAAACCGTTGGAAAAAAACAAAACAAACATTAAAAGCACATAATCCTTGCAAAATAAACTGCTAGTGTCTTCTTTGAACAGTAGTCAGTCCTGACTGCCTTTTCGCCAAATTGTACACCAACACCGACAAGCTAGCGTGCAAGGAGTTTCAACAGGATAAAAAAAAGTGTTACGACTTTCCAGAACCAAGACAGGCGGTCACGAAGGCAGGCAAAGCAAACTAACAAAATGAATTGAAAAAAAAAAGTTTGAGTCAGTAAGAAAAAAAAAGAGGAAAAGTCCAGCACGTGTAGCATTTATCTTTGTTCCAGCGTTTCTCTCTTTCACCGAACAAACTGCATGTTAATTCCACGGCACTCCAAATATTGTACATATCTCTCTCTCTGTCCACAAAATGTTTTTTATCTCAACGCTGGACACAAAACAACAGCTTGGTGGGATTATAGTCAGTTTAAATGCAGGAATCAGTTTTGAAGAATAACGGTCATGGGATATGTAAACAAAGCAATCAGTATGTCTGTCTGTCTGTCTCTTTCTGTCCCTAACAAACTCTATTTAGGACACTGGTTATAACGGATGGTTAGCGATATATCTCTATCTATCCATCTATCTTTCTGCCTGTCTGTCTGCCTGTCATGCACTCGAAAAACCAAACAGATGGTTCAAAGTAACGCTTGTTTTAATGCAAAATACGGAATATACAAGAACGTTTTCGATAGATATGTCTTCTTCAGACGAAACAAACAACAGACATAAATCAGGCACAATACTCCTCAGATCACGGTCACCAAGAACACGATCTCTGCTACTACTGCTGCAGCTGCTGCTGCTACTGATGTAGATGGTTATGATGAGAAATGGTAATGTTCATGCCGACTGTCGTCGGGGGAGTATTGTTTTGAGCATGATTTATGTTTGTTGTTTTTAACGTCTGCAGAAGTCATACTTGTCGAAAATTTACTTGCGTGTTTTTGTATTTTGTTTTAAAAATAGCATTACTTTGAACCTTGCTTGTTTCGTATTTTGTTGTCAAAATAAGCATTACTTTGAACCTTTGGTGTGTGTGTGTGTGTGTGTGTGTGTGTGTGTGTGTGTGTGTGTGTGTGTGTGTGTGTGGACTTGTTTTCAGTAACGCAGCAGTCTGTTTCAATCATCTTTTGAGTCTGTCAATCGGCCTCCCCGCCTGCCTATATATCTTATCCATCCACCTACCAGTCTGTCTGTCTACCTATCTATCTATCGTGTTATTTAGCTAATTTATTAGAACTTTCTTCACGGCAATGGTTATTTGGGATTCTATTATTTTAGATTGTAATTTCTTGTTGAGTAAGAATAAAGATGTGTGGTAAAACAAATGATTTACACGTGATATACTGGACTTTTCCCCCCTGTACTGACTGGTTCTAAACTACAACAAAAGCGGATGAATGAAAAAAAAACCGCTTCGAGTAGTTCAGCTTTACAATAAAATACACGATATTTTTCCAACTCGGAAGCATACTTCTTGCAGTTTCTTAAGAATGCAAGTTCCAAACGTTACGAAGTTTAATTTACCTGGTATATATTTTCTGCGATCTAACTGTTAACAAAAGCAGTATATGTTGAATGATATTGTTTTTTGGCTTATGCAGTTGAATGTTGTTCCTGTGTCCAACAACTACGTTAAACACAGTGTCCATCCGAAAGCATGCTGAATATCACATTTACAATTTACATGAGGTAGTGAATGCATGGAAAAGCGGACATCTATGTACGTTATCTGCTGGGTTTTTTCCTGTCAATAATGAAGTAAAAGCTAATGGTATTCAATTTCAATTCATACTGTTTATAAAACGGGGGAAAATAGAGGGGGGGGGGGGGGGGGGGGGGGGGGAGACGGAATAATTAAACGGCCAGGTGGTGTGTGTGGTGTGTGTGTGTGTGTGTGTGTGTGTGTGTGTGTGTGTGTGTGGTGTGTGGGGGAGGGGGGG
>CM031598.1:30691577-30706577 GCA_018398815.1 Conus ventricosus | reverse complement strand
TCGGACCTGTGGCGGGGCGCGGGGAAAAATATGCCTACCCAACCTTTGTATGTGTGTGTGTGTGTGTGTTGTGTGTGTGTGTGTGTGTGTGTGTGCACGTGTGTGCGTGTGTGTGTGTGTGAGTGTGTGTATGTGTGTGTGTGTGTGTGTGCGCGCGCGCGGTGCTGCGCGGTGTGTGTGGTGTGAAAGTTGTTTTTAAGGTTACTGAACTAAGGTCGATGTTAGTCTTATCGGTACTCTTGCCTATTCCATTTTACTTGCAATGAAACTGATCTGTTTTATCGAGGGTCAAATTGGTCAACACTGAAAAATGGAGGCGGTTGGAGTTTGTTCCCCATGTTTGAGAGAGAGAGAGAGGTGAGAGGGGAGAGAGAGAGAGGAGAGAGAGAGGAGAGAGAGAATACAAATAATCTTTATGAAGTTATGAAGGCCAAAGTCCCATTCAGAAGGTGCTTGCGTAAATATA
Organism: Conus ventricosus; assembly: GCA_018398815.1. NCBI lineage: Eukaryota > Metazoa > Mollusca > Gastropoda > Neogastropoda > Conidae > Conus > Conus ventricosus. The sequence continues at coordinate 30,706,111 of CM031598.1, read as the reverse complement.
ACGTACATCAACTCTGAATACACTTCAAAATTAAGAAATGAAATTGTACAAACGTAGCAAAACAAAGTTCATTAAGACTTTGCAGTCCGGATTCTCTTCTTTGCTTCATAAATACACATAGCTGTGTGAAAAAACGAAAGTTTTTTTCCATTTCTTGTTGATAATCACTAAGAACATGACAACAAACAAGATTTAGAAAGAGAGGGGGTTAGTTACCCCCAAGGACATAGACAAAGTACAGGACAAGACACTGTGTCTTGTCCTGTACTTTGTCTATGTCCTTGGCGGAAAATAACCCCCTCTCTTTCTAAATTTTACTTCATTTTTGCCCTCAGTCATTCCGTTTTGAAACAAGCAGTCATTGCAACACCAAGCTGCTCTGTAAGTTGCTGGAATGGTGCTCGGTACTTATCCTTGGAATTTATTAGTTCATTATATAATGAACTAATAAATTCCAAGGATAAGTACCGAGCACCATTCCAGCAACTTACAGAGCAGCTTGGTGTTGCAATGACTGCAAGAAATATTCAATTATAAACAAAGCTTGCTCTTATGTCTTAGAGTGAAGAAATAGGGGGAAAACAAGCATTCATATCTGCAGTGGTAGATAATTCTGCCTAACTAAGAAGCAAAAGAAAACCATGAAAGAGCGAAACAAGCTACATTTTCTTATGAAATGTAGAAAATATAAAACGATAACCTCTTAAGACACAAGTGCTGAGGGGCCAGTTCTTGGAATGAATCCGCAAGGGACTAAAATATATATTTTTATATTTTCTACTTTTCACAAGAAAATGTAGCTTGTTTTTTGTTTGTTGTTTTTTTTTTGCTGTCCCAACCTCTGCGCCACCTCAGAGGCAGTGCACCCACGCCGCTCATTCCGACACCCTGTCCACAGCCACAGCCCGATCGGCCCCGCCACAGCCCCGGCACCGGCAATTCCACAGGGAGCAGTCAATGTCAAGTCGTCAGGAGGCAACCACCGGAGAAGACACTGCACTGCTGCCGAGTCACTTCGGTGGTGTTCAGTGGCGCCTGTTCTGATCTAACATACGCAGGACACCACCTGCTAAGCCCCTAATGACGACAATAATTGCTTAGTCGCGGAGCCGGCGTGAGTGAGCTCTCCCTCCGGAGGGCGCCACCACGTCCGTCCAACGACAGCCCCCATGGACTCGATACCGGTGACCCCGACGGAACCAAACCAAGGCCACAGACGTGGAGAGGACATCGAAACTGAGGTAACCATGAGAGCAGGGCATGAAGGGCCACAGAATTTGAGACATTTTTTTAATGCTGATAGATGAGGATGAGGATGATTAAGATGATGCTACGGAATTCCATTTCGGTCTGAGACTACATGACAGGGCTGTACTCTACTACGCTTCCTTTCATAATATATCCCGGCGTCAACCAGGCCCGAGAGATACATGCACCTGCAGCGTTGGTCAGGAAATTTGAGCAACACTCTCAGAAACGCATCCATTAAGTGGATGAAATTCGCTGTGTGGTCCCAGTCTTCCCAAATGAGTCCGCAGCAAACTCAACTCTGGGTAGGAGCCGGTCGGGGCAGAAAAACCCACATGACTTCTGATGGGATTCGAACCCACGACCTCCCAGCCGGGAGTCGCGACGCTAACCACTTCGCCACAGCGGCTGGTAAATGTAGCTTGTTTTGCTCTTTCATGATTTTCTTTTGTTTCTTAGGTGGCACCTTTGGTCGGTTTTTTGAAAACTCAACAAACATACTACGGTATTGCACACCAGCTTTTTCTGGGATAGCATTCTTCTTACCACTTTCCGCGGTCACTGAGGAGAAACAATCAGGTTTCGAAATATCGGTATCTGACCAGGAGTTATATGTTAATGGGTTTCCTCCCCATTGGAGACTGTCTCCCTCTTGGAGACTATAAGCTTGCGGAAGGCTCATTTTGAGAAGCATTTATTTTATTTTTCCCCATTCACCCACTCAAGCACATACTGTTAGTTAGGCAGAATTATCTACTACTGCTGATATGAATGCTTGTTTCCCCTATTTCTTCAATCTAAGACATAAGAGCAAGCTTTGTTTATAGTTGATATATATATATATATATATATATATATATTTTTTTTTTTTTTTTTTTTTTTTTTTATTCTTTTCGAAATGTGTGTGTGTGTGTGTTTTCTTACACTAACTTGCCAGATCAAGACTTGTCAGGTAGAATTGTTTCCTTCGATATTATTGGTTTCTGTGAATTAGTCACGTGTCCTGAATTTTATTGAAAAATGTGTGTTTTTCTGATTGGCTGGCCCGACATTCATTTTTAGCTTGGCACACGCACACCACCACATCTGTGACGAGTCACTTGACAACTTCATCAGATCGGTCCCAAGCAGCCACCCTTTTGTACAAATTGTACAAAAACAGCCCCCCCCCCCCCCCCCCCCCCCCCCCTTCTATCCCATATCCCATGTGTCTCACACACAAATGTCTAATCTATGCCGACCCTTTTTCTCCTTCCTTCTCTCCCAGATGTAACGAGTTAATACAAACAGTTTTTCGTCACGTCACAATTACTCGTCATTCTCTCCCCACCTTCCTTACCTCTCCCCCTCCCCCCCCCCCCCCCCCCCCCCCCCCCCCCCCCCCCACTCCCTAACTTTGCGGCATGACACGATGAAAAATTGAAAATGTTCGATTTCTACACCATTTGAGTGTAATGGCCTACACTTATGGGTGACTGTTTGATAGTCGCATAGGTTCCATGAGAGAGGAAGAGAGAGAGAGAGAGAGAGAGAGAGAGAGAGAGAGAGAGAGAGAGAAGAGGAGAGAGAGACGAGAACCCAAAGATTGAAGGTACAGTATTTCTACCTAAGGCATCAAGCCATTAATTCATGTATATACAGACTTTACATACGGATTATATACAAAAAGGCATAGTAAAATATCAAGGATATGCATAGATGAGCACATGAATGTACACGGACATTTCCTTTCCCTATGATGATGATATCGATCATGAACATTAAATCCCCTTCTCCATTCTCTCACCGAAAGACACCTGGGAATAGGTGGGTGGGAGTCATCTTAGTCATGATCAGATTAACTCCCCCTCTGTTACAAAGTAACTCCCTGGGAGTCAGAAAACACGTACACACATTAACTCCCAGGGGAGTTATTCTAAACTGTGAAAAACTGACTCCCCTTAGTGGGCAGGGAGTTAAACTTTTACACGCCTGGATTAACTCCCGGGAGTTCATGTGTACTAACTCCCAGGGGGGTCATTCTGTTACAGGGTGGGAGTTAAGTCTGATATATGTACAAAATGACTCCCCCTTAATGTTTCAAGAATTTCTTGAGACTTGTACAAAAAAGATTTTAGAACATTTTGAAGTTTTACTGAGTGGAGTTATTTTGGCACAGGGTGGGAGTCATTCTAGTTTATCTCCCAGGGAGTTAAAATTTGCATATGAACAGTTTAACTCCCTGGGAGTTAAACCATTCGGGGAGTTAAAACTTTTCGTTACACCGGTTTTTTAAAAATTATTATTCAGGCTGGGCGCGAAAGGTATTCTACAACTTAGCACAACAAGGTATATGTCTTTTAATTATAACATACTGTTCAATTAACTGAACAGGAGTCAGACAAGTGTGTCTTTTAATTATAACATACTGTTCAATTAACTGAACAGGAGTCAGACAAGTGTGTCTTTTAATTATAACATACTGTTCAATTAACTGAACAGGAGTCAGACAAGTGTGTCTTTTAATTATAACATACTGTTCAATTAACTGAACAGGAGTCAGACAAGTGTGTCTTTTAATTATAACATACTGTTCAATTAACTGAACAGGAGTCAGACAAGTGTGTCTTTTAATTATAACATACTGTTCAATTAACTGAACAGGAGTCAGACAAGTGTGTCTTTTAATTATAACATACTGTTCAATTAACTGAACAGGAGTCAGACAAGTGTGTCTTTTAATTATAACATACTGTTCAATTAACTGAACAGGAGTCAGACAAGTGTGTCTTTTAATTATAACATACTGTTCAATTAACTGAACAGGAGTCAGATAAGTGTGTCTTTTAATTATAACATACTGTTCAATTAACTGAACAGGAGTCAGATAAGTGTGTCTTTTTGGTTTGTTTTAAGTCTTTTTTTGTTTTGTTTTGTTTTTCTTTTTGCAGGGAATGGCTGCACAGACAGGACAAATCTAACACGTCTGATAAACAAGGAAATTACAAAAAGAGCACGCTTATCTACAAACCTATATATCCACACTTCATAGCCAGCAGAGAGGAGACGTTAACGACACCTGCGTGTTTTTCATCCTTGACACATGTTTACCTTTCGGTTTTCTCGCCCATCTCGTTGTTATGGCTGGAGAAAAGAAATAAGAAGCAATTTTTGCGGAGGAATATTTGTGCCTATTCTGTTTCGTTCATTAAGTCGTGATGTAAACAGCTCTTTGCTGTCGCTGGGGTTTCCGGAAACTTAACGATCGTTTACAAAATAATGAACAGAGAGCAAACAACACCGGCGTTCGGGGATAACAAATTTGTGCTCTGTTGGGGAATGTGTTTTAAGGCAGGCTGCCATGGAGTTGAGGTGAGACAAGTCGCTACGTTTCACTTTGAAACGGAGTTTATTCTCTCCGTGTGTGTGTGTGTATGTGTGTGGTGGTGTGTGTGTTTGTGTGGGAGAGAGAGAGAGAGAGAGAGAGGAGAGAGAGAGAGAGAGAGAGAGAGAGAGAGAGAGAGAGAGAGAGACGGTCTGATGTTTTGTTTGTTTGTTTGTTTTTTTTCAACTCTAAATACCAGACACGGTTAAACAGCAGGAAGTAGCTTTTTATAACCTTATGAAGTCGGTTTTTCGGAGAAAAATAGCCCTCTTTACGAATGAAATCCTGAAATAGCCACAAAGTCCAGCGCCTAATTCCCTGATGACAACGATTGTTTTCGTGTTATTTTTAGTTAATGTGAAGCGTCTTTTCACCGAGGTCGTGTGCGGCAGCATTGACAGGTTAGTTCACGCCCATTTCCTGGTCTTTGTAGGGTCGTTTCCTGCTTCGCACTGGTGATCGACAGCGAATCATAACGCTTGGTACGTGCATTTAATGGTGGTCTCCCCTGTCGCTGACAAACCGAGTTATGAAAGCGATACCGAGTCTTTGGGCTGATTTTCTCCTCGTTATTGTCCGTTTACCCAACACAAAAATATTGAAGCCATCGTAAACTTAAAGAAAAATATTAACTAATGAATTTTAAAATATCATGCAGACTTATCAAAATCGTAGGCAGAAGGCTTATTTGATTTGCAAATTTTGAAAAGACACGCAGTTTCAGTGAATACTACTGTCAATAGAATGTAGGTTCTTTGTCCTAGTAGTGAGCATATTTAACTGTTGAAAATTAACTATTGCGAAGTCCAACTAATTGTTGCGTTATTGTTGTGTTTGTTCTCTCTCTCTCTCTCTCTCTCTCTCTCTCTCTCTCTCTCTCTCTCTCTCTCTCTCCTTTTCTCTCTTCTCTCTGCTTTTTTATGTTATTTTATTTATATTCAGTGGCAATATATATATATATATACACACACAGACCTACATTCTGTGTGTGTGTGTGTGTGTGTGTGTGTGTGTGTGTGGTGTGTGTGTGGTGTGTTGCTGGTATTTCTGGGAGGAATGTGTAAATATACTCCCGTATGTGCGCACTTGCATTTACAGCCGTCCATCACAACGAAAAACAAAACAAAACGGAAAAAAATCAACATGCAATTTTTCACCCCCCCCCCCCCCCCCAAAAAAAAAAAAAAAATTCATTTATATTATTCTTTTGTATTTAGCTTTAGTTGTTTTAAACATAAATTCGGAATGAATGTTTGTTAACTGTAGATTTTTAAAACAACTGAAATTGCTTATTATTATTTCACTATTGGATTAAAAAAAAAAATTCTGTTCAGTAAGAGCACCATTCACGAGAAAACGGTTCTTATTGTATGCTGAGCCTTGATACATGTCAGACATAAACACCTTGTAGCATACTTGTTCAGAGATGTCCCTATCGACGTCATTGTGTGAGTTCATGAAAGAAACGGTTTTCTCTATCTAAATTTTACGGAAGAAAAATGTCAAAGCGATTTTAGTGTTTTTTTTTTCTCGTTTTGTTTCTTTAAAGAAATAAAATCTGTTCTAACGAGTTGTTTGTGTGAATGTGTTTTCTCGTTTTCTTTTTTCCCTTCTTCTAGTTATCTATATAGAGAGTGACTTCTCTGAGGTGACGGCCCTGATAGGGCCCTTTGTGGTCGGCTAGGCGATAAACAACATAAATTCAATACAGTAACAATTCTGCATTATTAGGTTTTTTTTATATGCTACTTTGTACTCGAACGATTAATTCTTTTCTTTTAAACTGTCCTCTTTTTTTCCATTTTGATTAACCTGGCGCCTCCTGTTATTTAACCATATTTTGTGTGTGCCGTTGTAAAGTTCCAAAGTTTTCATTCATATTTGCACTTTTCTTATAATGCTCTCAATCTCTGTATCTGTATGTGTGTGTGTGTGTGTGTGTGTGTGTGTGTGTGTGTGTGTGAGAGAGAGAGGAGAGAGGAAGGAGAGAGGGGGGGGGGGGGGGTATGTAGGTCGTTGTGTGAGGGCTAAGCTGTAGGTATTTCGGGGAGGATAGTGTGACTGCACTCTCCCGTGTGTATGAACTTGCACTCGGAGCTGTGCATCACAAAACGAAACAAAACAAAAGAATCTCTCTCTCTCTCTGATTGATATATATATATATATATATATATATATATATATATATATATATATATATTTGTGTGTGGTGTGTGTGTGTGTGTGTGTGTGTGTGTGTGGATAGGCAGATATCGGAAAAAAGTTTGATGTTCCCGATAGGCTACCCACAAAGTCATCGGTACTTCTTATCTCTTTTAACAAATTTCAGTTCCATATTCCTTCCTTGAAAAAAAAAATTCTGTAACTTTGTTTGGTCTTTCAAGAGGCTAAGAATAAGCAGAAACATATATATTATATAGCATTTCCTTTTCCAGACCAAGAGTATTTTCATGCGAACGAATGAACTGTTAACCTCATTTTTTTAGCCATTAAGAGAGAGAGAGAGAGAGAGAGAGAGAGAGAGAGAGAGAGAGAGAGAGAAAGAGAGAGAGTCAGTCAGACAGAGAGAGACGGATACAGAGACAGAGAGACAGAAATCCTTTTGTGTATGTTTGATAGCGGAACACATCGAATTTTTATTTAAAGTAAACCGCAGTCTCTCATGAAGGAGAGAGAACAATGTTCGCGGTGTAGAACAAATGAGCTACGTTACCCCCCCCCCCTTCCCCACTGAAACATAGAAGAAAGAAACCCAAGACCTGGTATGAAATATCACCAAATTTCTTAACGTGTATGCAAACTAAAGATATCGGAACTTTTCCACATCATACTGAAACTCTGATACAAAAGGATGCTTCCTTATTTACATGTGCGAGGATGAAAATGTACTGGTAATATCAGTTTGTTTCCGAGGTCCGTTAGGAATGGATAACTGAACAACTGCTTCAAGTTCTTTCCTACACAGTCGATATTGTGCATTTAGCTCTACTTGATTTGCATGTGTTGGCAGTGTTATAAATGGCACATCCAAACTGTACATAAGCTTGCCTATGTTTGCAAATTTATTTCAAGATTGTTCTGTACAAATAGCCCCCTCGCGTGTTCTTTTTGTAAATCTGTCATGGGTACGTTTATCCCATGGGCGGTAGCAGGGATCAGCAATTGCGTCTCTTTGGACATTCTAGAGACTCAACAACAAATTGGATACCATAATATTCCCAGACATCACCATCCGTATTTACATATGCAGTTTTCAATGTCTGGAGCCCAGGATTGCTTTTCTCGACTATCTAAATCCAAGAAAATCTAACATGCTTTAGCTGTTAAGGTGTCATCATCCAAACTTTCTGTTTCACTCAGGACAGTAGGCGTGTTGATGTATCTAATGTATGAATTTTCATAAAGTGGATATCTTCTAAATTCACCACACAAGAAGCCGTTTGGTCTTTGCTTTTTAACCCCACGAAATCAGGGAATCACATTAGCATGTCGAGTTCTAACCTTTATACATCAATCCCCCAGTTCTCGCACCTCTACGGTTCAGTCTGCTGAACTGGCGAATCGAACATTGTTGGGGATAAATCAAGTGGATAGTTTTAACATTTACTCAAACTTCATAGAATTCTCGTAGCTTTGCTGTTTGAAACTATCTCTGTCACATCATAACGAGTGAAATCTGGTTATTTCTGTCGGTGATCTGTGCACCTTTCAGTCACTGAGGGAGTTTCCAGACACGAACAGACACCCTCTGACATAGCAGTGAGTCACGGAGTTGCCAGCGCCTGGCTCACGTCCCGGAGCAACAAGGCACATCAGAATGTCTGGGAAGCTAGATTCCCATTCACCGATTGCGCTGCCAACACAGATTTGCTTTCGCCAAGTGTGTCTGCTACACAGCCAGGCCAGAACAAAGAGAAACACACACACAGTGACAACAAACGAAGGGGGGGGGGGGGGGGGGGGGGTGGAAAGAGAAAAATAGGAAACAAAGAAAAGCAAGCCAGTGACGGGCGGGAAAAAAAGCGAAAGGAAACAATAAACATCTCTTGGGGCAACATATCACAACAGCGTCGTCGTCCCATGGAGCAGTCTGTATGTAAGCACCACCGCTTACTGCTGGGCTCTGAAAAGGATTAGTGGTCCGAAGAACAAGATTCAACACACATGGCACATTTTTTGTGTGATATAAACCCATATGCCCTCTGATTTCTGCCTCTCACTACCTCTCACTTCTTGCATACTTCTTGTCACTCTTGCCACCAGGACTGGAAACAAACTGTGATTCAACACAAGCGTTTGATTAGGAACAATCTGTATTTTTCTTCCGCAATGAGGTTTTTGTCATCCGCGTCTGTTAGTTTGTCTGGAGGGAAGATTACGAAACAAAACAAAACAAACGAAAACAACTGCCAAACCGATTTTAACGAAACTTGGTTGGAAGACATGAGTGTGTCCCGAGGAGAAATCCATAAACTTTGGTGCGGATCCGTATCAAAATGGGAATCCAGGATCCTTCGACCACGGCAGAGATCTGCACTCTCCCTAATGCATATCTAGTTATTATAATTCTTATTATTCAAACCAGTTATATATTTTTCATTCCTCTGGTTTAGCGATTAAAACAAATCACATTTATCATTATTCTTGCCACAACGACTTGAACGCATCTATGTATTTATCACTGCTATTGGCACTACGATGTAAGAAAGCCACACGTTTATCATCACTCTTGCCACCACAGTTGAAAGATTAATCATGCAAATGTGATGTACCGTGATTTACATACAGGAGGTGTAATTAGACTTGTGCACAATAGCATGTGTAGCATTTTTTATGTCCAGCCACGTAATTCTTTGCATACCTCTGCTCTGTTCTGCCCTTCCCTGTGTAACAGTGTTTTGTGAAATGGGATATACTGTAGCGTACTGGACTGTGTTGTTTATCACGTCGTGTCGGATGGTATCCACCTGCCACATCCGTCAAAAGGAGCCGTCTTTTTTTCCGACTTCATCCGAAAGAGACCATTTCTGTTTCTGCTTTGAGACAGTCTTAGGGAGAGAGGCCAGTGATGTCAGTGGTCTAACTGAAAGGACCGAACCTGGCCAGGATGTCAGTGGTCTAACTGAAAGGGACCCGAACCCCTCGCGTAATTCTAAAACCCAAGCTCGGCGCGAAAGTGACCCAATTCAACCCCACATCAAACCTAAACCAATGCAACCTATAAAGTCAACAACCAATGACAGAACCAATTTACCAACACGCTGACTCACCTAACAAGCTACCAAATATGCAAGTCCATTCTAAATTAAAATTGCACCATCTTTCTGTGCCAGCAGACCGAATCTATCGTTAATTAAAGTCATGGTAAAAACACACCACAAAACTAGCCTACCAACCTGCGACGCATGCTGAAGCTACGTTTCCACACATGCAGCCACGCGCGCATGCCACCAGTTCCGGTTTAGGCTAACCTGGCTACCATGGTGATTCCGGTTTTAGTAAGCCCGGATACCATGTTCATCAAAATACTATAATGTATCGCACGCCCATGCATTCTCTACTTCTTGCTCCGAAAAACGCAAGACCCGGTTTCATCTTCCACGCCCTCTTGGATGCATATCGCCACAGCGCTCATTCAAATCCCTCATATACAGTTAAACCCGTATTGTCCTCCAACAGCGGCGGTCTGCAGGGAGCAGTTGATATGCCGTTGTCATGAGGCACCCACCAGAGCATACACTGCGCTGCTGCCGGTCATTTCCATGGTGTTCAGTGGTGCCTGTTTGGAGCCAAACTACGCGCGACACCACCAAGCTGACAATAAATGTCTAGCTGTAGGGCCAGCGTGAGCTAGCGGTCTCTCTTGGGGGCGTCAACACGTCCATCCAACGACCGTCGTCGTCGTGAGCTGCCAATACCGAAGACTGACACACACACTCGCCACAGGCATGGATGAGAAGAAATCGAAACACTCTCGACAAACTTTGTCACCCAGTCCCGCGCGTTCACCCCGCATTTGGGAGCAGTGGTTTGGACTTTTCTGCGCACCAACATCATACATGAAGACTCCCTCTGGGACAGGTAAATGAACATAGGCGTTTTCTGTTGTCCTTGGTTCTTATTTCGCGCCTCTTCACAGATAGGGAAAACAGGGTAACGTAGTGGGCTGGCCTCCGAGCAGTTGTTTCAGAGAACCCAGATTAAGCACAATAAAGGCTGGTGACGGACTCTTAGCCTTGCTTTCAACACGGCACTCTCAGTCAGTGGGTTCCTTTTCCTCTTTAAAGAGAGGGAAAGAATGGCGGCAGATAGGTAGCGCAGGAAAACGTCGACCTAACAATGCTGACTCCCAGAAAATTTGCTCTGTGTGTGTGTGTGTGTGTGTGTGTGTGTGTGTGTGTGTGTGTGTGTGTGTGTGTGTGTTACTGGTGAGGATAAGGATGAGGATGATGCCACAGGGTTCCATTCCAATCAGAGACTGCATGACAGGGTAGTACTTTACACTTCTTTGCATTACGTACCCGATGTCTACCAGACCCGAGAGATACAGACATCTTCAGTGTTGGTCAGGAAATTTGAGCAACACTCCCAGAGACACATCTACTAGTTCTAACCATCTGGCCATGGCACACTCAGCTCTGTGTATTAGCGACCGAACCCGCAAGTTAGAGACGCTAACCACTGCAACACGGTGGCTGGTAAAGTTGACATTTCTAACACCTCTTTCTCCAAACACCGGTTTTCATTATGGGAATACAGTGATTTTTTTTTTCATTCATGCAAAGGAAGTTACAGCTTCTTGCATCCGTTGGTTTGTGTGTAATCTCAGCAGGATTACATGAAAAATGTTTAACCTAGTTTAACAGAAGTTCAGCAAAAGATGGAATGTGCACAGGGATGAACCATTAAAATTGGCTGGGATCCGTTGTGCGGATCCGGATCAAAAAGCGGATCCAGGATCTTGTTGCAAAATCTAAAATGTACGGGACGCAATTTCTCCAATCCGGACCGACTGTTACTTCCCCGACCGTGGAACCAGTATCTCTTCACATGATAAATGAATTATTGCAAGTTTTCCACTGAACATGAAACACTGTGACTATCTACGAAGTAATATACTGCCACGGAAAGTCAAAACTTTATTTCAATATAAACGTTCATATTTCATGTTTTGCGTGTCTTACTAAAGAAAAGTGCACGGGTTCACTTCCTCACTACCTAGCAACATGTACTTCTCCAGGCGGTATATAAATACTTGTGTTTTCACTCATAAATTGACAGAAAGGCGGATCCAAGATTCGTTGCACCTTGGCGGAGGTCTGCGCTCTGCCAAGTGCCCTCATAGTTACTTATTAGAGACAGTATGTGTACAGTTTTCATTTCATCAATCGACCTGTGCACTGCTACATGTTTTTTAACCGAATAAGCTCGTTTAGGACACTACTTTCGAGGTCTGGCTAGTTTGCTATAGTACAGTTGATCTGCTGCTTGTTTCAAAATTTGTCTTTCAGCAATTTTGATGTGGAGACTGGTTTGATCGACTGACACACAGACTTGCTTAATACAAATGTGTGCAGACGTATTACTCTGGCTTTGGTGTCGGTGTTGGTTCCGAGACATTAGAATTCTGGATATTAGTTGAGTTTTAACTTGGACTGACTTTCCCTTCCGTTCGACATGTTGCTTAATTAAAGGCCCGTTTATATTTTTTTCTATTTCTCCTCTTTTGCTTCCTGCTCCCTCCTCTCTCTCTGTTCTCAATGTGTGTGTGTGTGTGTGTGTGTGTGTGTGTGTGTGTGTGTGTGCGCGCGCGTGCGCGCGCTTGTGTGTATGTGTATGTGTGCGCGCGCGCACACACACACACACAACGCAAGAGGGGCAGAAGGAAGAATGTTTTGTGACCACAGGACGGTCAAAACTCGTTACATGTGCTCCTCCTCTGACCATCATCTCATTTGCAATAATGACTCACCGGTCACAATGCTTGACCGAGAAACCGGAGACTCCCGAGAGGGCTTCAGCTCACCACCCCCTCCTCCCCTTCCTTCCCCTTCTCGCTAGACAGTGTTTTTGTCAACTTTGGCTCAGTCCTTTTTTAAACTGTTCGAATCGCACAGAGACTAACATAAATTTGCTTTTTTTCAGACTAATGCCGGAGAATTGATGAAATACTGAAATCTGTGTCAAAGTATGAATAGAACACTACAACATAATATAACACAACACGGTTTTAAGATGTGTCTTTATGGCAAGACTTCACAAACGTTCTAACCATCTATGCCCCTGACGGGACACACACTGACGCATATTACGCCCGACTTTGAGCAGTTCTAATGTTTGCATATTTTCCTGCTTTTATATCATATCCAATAATAACCTACGCACCACCTTTTCACTCCCAATCCTTGTGCTCATCAACAGAGTCGGAATTCAAGGAGTCTACATGTCACGCATATTTTCACTACCTTTGCTGAAATTGAAACTCGAACCAAGGTCAAGGAAAAAAGTCTTTCCACATAAAATTTCTTTTACGCATAACGGTAATCTAAAGAAAACCTTTTTTTTCACGGAAGCAAGATGATTTCCATGAATTCAAACGGTTCCGTTACTGCCTGACCTCTACCACAACCCAACACCTCCGTCCTTACCGTTTCCTCGCCTCCATGCAAAAACCTGTGCACCATCTCTGACGCACGCAGGCGGAGGACGGTAGAACTGACTGCAGCACAGCCCGGCAAGGTGAAATGCAACCACCTCCGCATGAGTCATAACGGATGGAGCTTGCAGAGCGGGAACGGTGGAAGGACAAGGGGACGGGGGTAATAAGCAAGCAGGCATGCAGATCAACAGACGCAGATAGATGGATAGATACTGGTGCAAAATGGCCTCCAGCCGCCCGTTTTCTCGCCGTCAGCAACAGGAGAGCGAGGGCCGAGGGCGATACCGTCAGCCGAACTGAGTTCACCGGCCGGGTGATGGATGGGCCGATATCGCTTTAGCACAGGACGTCATGAACGGGGCTGGTATCGTTCCACTGTCATGTGGCATTTATCGGCTGATATCATTCTGGCAAATAATGGCGTGTTTCAGGGCGATATCACTTTGGAACAGCGCGACGTGGACGTGTATGTAAATGAGGACGTATCGATTCACCATCAGAATGGCCCGGTTCGGGCGGTATCATTTCTAATACAGTGTGGACGGAGCAATCTTTAAGCAATCTTTGTGTCGATTACCGATACCAGGGACAACGAGGCAAGAAAGGATAGATCATGTTGCGATACAGGGGTGTAAATTAGTCAAAAGCTATATATATTTCGTATATTCATGCCAAATTATACTGTTCATATAATACCCGTCTGTGGCTATCATAAAAGCCAATGCATTAAAAGCCGGGAAATGGAACTTAATGTAATTGATTGCGCCGATATTTTTTCACAGCAGGTGGCACACACTACATGGATTCCAACAGTTCAAAACAACTGATAGGAATTGTGCAGGAATCGTGGAGAATTGACATTAATGGCCCAGAGAGAGAGAGACAGAGAGAGACAGAGAGAGAGAGAGAGAGAGGGGGGGGGGGTAAAAAGGAAGAAAGGAACAAGTGAACCGATATGACATGATGCCGACAGCTGATTTTCCCCCTCCAGAATACTGTTCTTTTCATCGGGAAAAATGAAACCTGCATAAACTGCAAGTGAGTGTAATCATTTGCAGCTAGGAGCTAGATCTATCACTTATTTAATCAAACATGTTAATGACTGTTGAAAATCCTACAATGCTGCTAGCTACCAGTCTCACAGGCAAGAAACACCACTCGTCGTTTTTGAGGAAAGGTAATCGACACAGTATTCATATCTTTTCGAGGTGTGAAAATAGCCATGGGGATGCATTTGTCCAGTGAGTGTCAACTTATTGCCAA
>CM031598.1:30659077-30681577 GCA_018398815.1 Conus ventricosus | reverse complement strand
GATAAGCTGTTTTATTGATGACGCTTCGTGAAAGGTCCCCAAAGTACATTCACTTTTGAGTCCTTTGAAAACATTGTGGTTACTCTCCCCTCCCCTCCCCCCTTGTACATCCCGCACTCTTTTCGTCAGAAAAACAAGTGGTTAGTTTTTGAATGGCTCTCATTGCATTGTAGGAGCCACATCTTGATGAGCAAGTCTGATAAAACGTCTGGATTGTGAATGTACAACAGTGTTTGCAACAGTTGAAGTCTTGATAACTAGCAATCGGCTTAAGTTTACAGCATGCGGCGTATTGGGTAGCTCAGACATACTGTACTAAGCTTATATACGAGTAAATACGAATAAAGGAGGTAGAGTGAAAAGGAGGTAAGAGGAAATATTTCAACAACTTTTCTGATTCATCATCATTCCAATTATCAGTCACTTAACTGACTGTACAAGCAAGGTATATATGTACCTAATGATCTTCTGCCATGTTTTTCACCTATAAACCGTAAGCAGTAGTGACCTCAAATGGGTATTTGGATGTACGCATACATGTGTGCGGATCCTTTCATATTACGGCCTAGCTTTAGATAAACTGACCATCGGCAGATTTTTCTGTGTCACGTTCGCAATCTGTTCTTCAGTCGCCATACTGGAAATTATTCCACGGTGAAGATTTTTTTCTCCTCATGTTTGTAACATGAAGTCAAAGTTTGTCAGTCTTATTTCTGAAAAAAATTACGAAAACTTCACTTTAACAGACAGAAGAAAACATAACAATGTAGATTGTGATGCTTAATTCCCGAGTTCGAGAGCAACTGAGGATACACTCAGAACTGTCGACCAGGGAAGAAGCCTGGGTGGACGGGCGACGGGAGGGGAAAAAACTTGTATGAATATAATTGTCAGAGCGTCTTAATCCTCAAAGCGTTGATGTATAACTTTAACCATCACTCTCTCTCTCTCTCTCTCTCTCTCTCCTCTCTCTCTCTCTCTCTCTCTCTCTCTCTCTCTCTCTGACACACAAATTATAGAAGTCATTCTTACTGTAGTATTTTAAATTCATTTGTAGTTTAAGCATTAGTTTCCAAGCTTTTTGAAGCGAGGTTCATTGAGCAGAGGTCTTTGGCACACAAGATTCGCTTCCTTACAACTATTTGTTGGTCTGATCCGATTTGACCAGAAAGAAGGTGTTGTTTACGGGAAGTTATCTGGAAGGCTGGAATAGCGGACCACGAAACCCCAGGACTGCCGTTCTCATTAGTAGCCTACACTGTTGTGCCATCACCCTGCTACGTCAGCGACCGCTGACTTATTGGCTCATCTATTTCCAACACTCTAGAATGATAGATGACCAAGTCACATTTAAACTCTGCTGATGTCACAAAGCGCGCGCGCGCGCGCGCGCACACACACACACACACACACACACACACACACACACACACACACACACACACACACAGTGCTCATGTGGTCTTGCATTATCTCTTATGAACATCGGCAGGTTTACTTTTAGAACTTGATTACGGACTCCCCACCCCACCCCCTTCCTTCCTATCTTCACCGTCCACATCCCTTCAGTCAGTCAAATGTAATGTTGATAGCTTAACAGATGGGTCATTTCATATTTGATCATCTTTGAGTTTACATACCCCCCTCCCCGTCCCCTCCCTCCCTTCTCTATTTTCCCTCTCACCCCATTCCCCTTCCCCCAAATTCTCAAACCCACTTTGGACGGCGGTTACTTTTTTTTGTCGATTTTCATTGAAACCTGAATTTGTTGAGGCACCAAACTTATTTGTTTGGCTATTACAGAACAATCTGGATATCCTCTGATTTAATTCTGTTTAATTTATGACAGGAAAAAGACAGACTGTGTTTGAAGACCAGCAAATACTGAAAGCGGGAGATCCTTAAACTCAAAATTTGCCTCGTATTTCAACATGCTAAATTCTTTGACGTATGAACTTATTTTGTCGTGATGGTTGAAATCAAGTTCGATTTAGCCTACTTCTCTCGTAAACATCTATAGACTTTACAAATATTCTATGGATTCCGAATTTCTATTCGAGTAGCTGGTCGCCAGACGGCGCAGAATGGCAACGGAGTAAAAAAAATAAAAATAAAAATAAAAAAAGGAGAAAAGACGTCACCAAGATTTCAGTATGCACTACATGTCTACTGTACGCAAGCTCTCTCCCTGTTGAGCAAAATTTGGCAAATCTGCAGTGTAAGAAGTAGAGGCCCCCACTTTCAGTACTCGCTTGGTTTCCAAGACGATTTCTTACGGTATGTAAGCGACTTTAATAGAAAAGATTCTAAATGTTACTGAAATGCACTGGCACAGACCTTAACATATTTGGATGAGATCGGTCCTAGTATATGACGTAATGAAGAGACCTTTCCAAGAACAGTGATTTAGTGGATTTTTTCTTAGAGAAAGCCCCTAGCCTCAAGGGATGCCCAAACGTGTGCCTTTGTAAGAGGTCCCCGAATTTAGTATTCCAAAAAGGTTAAACATGAAATTCCTGTGACCTTGCATGTGTTAGCTGATCTTTATGAATGTATTCAAGGGGCAAAAGCCATTATGTATCATATCAACATTGCGAAGTGCTAAATTCAAACGTTGAAATAAGTTATCAAAATATGAACCTAGTCTGACGTTAAGTAGGTCACGAAAAAGAAAAACTCACGAGCATCCTGAAGAGTGGTGCATCCTGCTTGGAAAAAAGAGGCAGGCAGACACACCTCTGGCCAGCTGCGCTGGTGAGAAGGGAAACCAGAAATAATGTCAAATTAACGATTTTCCTCTCAGCTGGATTTTTTGCACAGCATCCTGCTTAAAGGACTGCTCTTGAGCAGAACTGGGGAGAAACTGAGGGAGACAGAAAAGACTGGTTCCTCTACCATTGCATATACTTTCAGCTTACTAAGATGCAGATGACACTTTTTCATCAAACTAACCCAGACGACTTACGATTGTGACGAAAACTGCACGACCCTGTCCAAGATCTAAGCGTTTGCTCGAGACAGAACACTGATTGGATGATAAAGAGGCAACAAAAGCAGTTTTAACACCGATTGGTCAAAAGGAACAACCTCCTCACCTCCCACCCCTACTGACTGGTGTCGTGCTGCACGATATGAATTAGTGGCTAGACTGTTCGACACGTTTGACACTTTTAATGTTCTGCACGCTCAGACAACGGGACGGAAGGGGAGGGAGAGGGAAATATGCCCCCTCCTCCCCCCCCCCCCCCTCTCTCTCTCTCTCTCTACCGAAGAAAAGAAATGCACAGTATTCAGAACTCGTTTGGTCTGCACATTTTGCTCTCTTCGACTTGCATCGACGGTTCAACCACTGGTTTTGTTATCGTACGCAATTGGTCTTGGATGAACAAGCACACTTTCACTCGGACAAGTAGGTGCATGGTCCTATTAAGAAATGTTACTGTGATATTTTGAGAGGTGATACTTATGGTCGGTTGGGCTATACAACCATGATATTTGAGAGGTGAACTTATGGTCGTTGGGCTATACAACCATGTATTTTGAGAGGTGATATTACGGTCGGTTGGGCTATACAACCATGATATTTTGAGAGGTGATACTTATGGTCGGTTGGGCTATACAACCATGATGTTTTGAGAGGTGATACTTATGGTCGGTTGGGCTATACAACCATGATATTTTGAGAGGTGATACTTATGGTCGGTTGGGCTCTAAAATCATGCATTGATTTGACCTCCTCGCTGATCTTTGTAACAGTCCGGCCTACTGTTCTTAAAAAGTGGAAAGATGTGTATGCATGGTTCATTCCTGTTGTCCATGGTCCACAATTATTTTCTTCACGGTAGTTGGCTGATTGGTTTGGTTTGTTTTTGCTGTAGAAGCGAAATAACAGCATTCGTGGTGAATAGGATGAGCGTAAGTCAAAGCAGTGCAGCGGCAGCAGTGGTATTACGAGAACTAGCAGCAACAGCAGCGCAAGAGTAGCAGCGCTGTACTGTGGGAGCAGTATTGGTAGTATAACAGCAATGCATCAGTTGTATGAGAGTAGCAGTAGTATTAATTACGCATCCACGGTGGTAGTAGTTACAGCAAAGCAGCACCAGCGGAAGTAAGAGCAACAGCAATACTCCAGCAGTAGAGAAGTTACAGTTGTAACAGCAATACAACAGTGGAAGTAGCAGCAGTTGTAGTAGTTCGAGTAATTCTGTAACGGTAACACTAGTAATATGAATTTTAGTAGTAACAGTAGTACATCAGTACTAGGAGCAATAATGTTACTGATATTGATAGCCACGCAGCAGCAGCAGCAGCAGCAGAAGCAGCAGTACCAGTAGTAGTAGAAGTAGTAGTAGTAGTCATAGTAGTAGTAGTTGTAATGCAGCAGTTGTAGGCATAGTATTGGTGACAGCAGAATCAGGAGTAGAAAAGCAGCCGTACAACCATCAACGCAGCAGCAGCAGTAGTAGTAATAGTGTTAATAGTAATAGCAATGGCAGTAGCAATCCAGCAGTAGTAATCATAGTCAGAGCAGTGATGATAGCAGACATAGCAGTAGAAATAGCAGCAGTGGTGACAGTAATGCTTCAGCAGCACAAACAGCAGAAGTGGTTGCGGCAACTGTAATAGTGTAGTAGCAGTAGCGGGAGTCGTATCAATGCAGAAGTGTGTGGTTGGAGTAAAATATGGCAGGGGAAGCGGCGACAGTGGCAGCAGCAGCAGCAGCGGCGGCAGTAGTGGTGGTAGTAGTAGCAGTAGTAGTAGTAATAGTTGTAGTAGTAACAGTATTAACAGTTTTAACAGCAGCGCAGTAGCTGTGGTGGCTGTAGGCTTATAAGACTGAGAGTAACAGCAGTAGTTTTAACGGTATGCGCTTACAGGGACTAACAGCAGCAGCAGCGCCAGTGATAGTGACTGTGTGGGGTTAGAAGGACTAAGGGCAGCAGAAGCAGCAGTCGCAGTGACGGTAGTTAGAGTCCCTGCTGTCTCCTTTATAACATGATTTAAAGCAGCACGAAGACGCTGGGTCTCTGGCGTAGATTTAAACAAGCGAGCATCCCTTTCACTCCCAGCGATCCTCGACGCCAAATGAACGGGCGGGATCTGGGAAATACGAGATTTCCCCGTGTATTTTGCCCCCGACTGCCATGTTTGCCATCTTCTTCTCTAACCCGTAATCGGATTGAAACTTCACAGTGGCTGTCGGATGGCCAAGCTGGCTAGGCTACCAATTATGCCGTCGTTTTATCAGGCCAGGCAGTGGCGGAAGCTGGAGCCAACACAGTCGTATAACAGGGGATCAGCCAGACGTGAGTAACGCGACAACCGAAGCGAACATTATGCTCTCCCTTTTCTTTCTTTTTTTTTTTTCTTTTTTCTTTTTGGTGTGTGTCTCTTTGTTTTTAAAGGCATTTCCCCCCAGCCATGCCTCCCTCCACACCCCTGCTGCGTTGAAAATGACAGTGTGGAACGAAAGAAAGAAAAGGAATTAGGTGATAGATAGGGCACGTTGGGTATGCCAGAAAGGAGGAAGGAAATGGGAGAAAATGAAAAAAAAAGATGAATGAAACTTCCATAGAAATAAGAGAAGGAAAGGCAGGACAAAATGAAAGGACGAAGAAGAAGGGGGAAAATGACTCTTTGCTACATCATTTGTATTTTACTGTTTTGCAGTAAGTATCTGCAGTATAGTTGGCACACGGGACAGTTTGTTGTATCGCAGCAGACTACGCTGGTCTGTGACCATAAATCCGTAACAAAAATGTCTTTGAGTACTTCTACGTGATAACTGTAGGAAGCCGGATAGGACTTAAGTAGCTGGCACGTGCCCCGATAATTGCTGCCCACACATACTGAAAACCATGACCATACAGAATGTGTGTGTGTGTGTGTGTGTGTGTGGTGTGTGTGTGTGTGTGTGTGTGTGTGTGTGTGTTTAGTGTACCGATAATCAGACATAGCTAACCTTATATTTCACAATACGTACCTGGACGCCTTTGTAGACTGGGAACTTAACAAAACATTGTTTGTTTTCGTTGGTCTCTCACCAGTACATGGGTCATTTTACAGCCTGAGATGGGGACTCACTCAGGAGTTGAAACTCGAATAAAGCCGGCCACAGACAATATTTATAATGAAATAGTTCAATGGGAGAATTTAATAGACCGCAAAATGTTAATGCAAGTGAAAAGTTTCATGCTTTTACTTCACTTCTTCGCCATCATGGACACCCTCAGACGAGTGTGATTTTGCAACAGGTTGGAAGATTTCAAAGGGAGCGAACTCTCATCGTGCTACATACGTCACTTTGGTGCAAAGGAGCTGACGTCAAACTGTTTTCATCGTGTGAGTGTTAACCGTTTGTTAAGTGACACACTGACTTACTGTTTTGTGGCTTGTGGGTGAACAACAACAACAACATCAACGACGACGACGACGACATTTAAGTCTTCTGAATCTAATGGAGTTGGTAAAATTTTCTTCAAAATGTATACCTTTACAGTCAATGTTCTGTAAAATGTTGACAATGTAAAAAAAAAAAAAAAATTATAGAATACAAAGTAATATCTCTTTCACGATTTTCTCTACGTGAGTTAACTTTAAAGGGTACATACCCTCATTTCTCCGGTATAAAAAAAGAAGAAGAAAAAACACTGAAAGCTGAAGAGTCGAGTTTTAATCAGAAGATGATTTCGGAAGTGTACAAGATGGCTGATAACAAACTTGTAAAAGAGGGAAAGGATGCTAGAACGTGGTAATAACATCGTGTTGATAAAAACGGACATACTGAATTATACAGTATATTTTCCTTATTGACCTATGATGACTAGAAGACCATAAGAAGTCTTCCCCTTCCGCCCTCAACCCCTCCCCCCCCCTTACCCCAGCTTCCCTCCCCACGCACACAAAAACCATATGCACTATCTCTTTTTCTTTCTTTCGAAGGCCGTCTAATTCATTTAAGGCCACCGCTTATGATTCTGACTATCTGTCATTTACATGTCTCGAGTCCGATTTAAACCTAGTCATGTGAAAACCAGATTTTTGCAAAGATCCTCCCTAATATTCATTAAAAACAAACGCGAGAAGGCCCGCTCTCCATGTGACCCATTGTCTACAAAATTCAATGCACATTCACTGAATTTTTTATTCACGTTCACGTGCGTGCGCGCACTGTTATAGATCAAAGGTACATATACGCGGCCCGTACTAATCGTTGTTGCACAGACACACAAAAACATGAAGACGATGACGGCACGCCCTATTGCCGAATGAATACCGCGGAAGTTAAAGGTTTTTTTTGGTTGAAGTTTATAAAACAAACTAACGTTAACAGGAAATGACTCTTTCTGTCATACTTGCACAGGGAGACGCAAACCAAAGTGAAAAAAGTAGCAAGTTCAAGTTAATTTACAGCTAATAATGCCGCACACAACTGAAAGATATAGTGACGCACACTAGGACCGGGATAGAGGCTATGACACATGACATAAGGTTTAGGTCAAACAATAAGAAACATCTTTCACTTCGAAGCTTCTGATTGGTTGATCACAATACAAGTGCGTCATTGCTTTTGCTACTTCTTAGTTTGAATTTAAAACTTATAATAACTCTTTTTCTTTCTATTTTTTGTCCTGATACGAGCATGGCCTCGGTGACCTTCTAGTTTTCCTTGTTACGCAATTGTCTCGTCTTATTTTTATCTGAAGTCACATTGTTATAAGTGAAACCACTTTTGGTGCAATTTTACCGCAATTTACGTTTTAGCAGCGTGAATACGCTGTTTTTGGACGTCAGTGTCGCCGATTCCGCTGTGTGATTATGCGAGAGGCTCAGAGAGACAGGAGGAGGAAAGGCTGGCTGCAAAATCTTATTCTGAAAAGACAATAACAACACAAACAAAGCCAAAATACAGCTAGTCGCATGTGTTTATTCAAGTCAAAACAGAGAGGCGAATTTTAGACAAATTCGTATTTTTTAGACGTCACAGATAACAGTCATGAAAAAGGCGCAAAATCATGCTTGTCAGTGGCTGTCAGCAGAAGACTGGCCAAAACAATCTGCAGACTGCTGTGTGTCCACAGTGGCTGTCTGCCCACAGATGGCTGTCTACCTCAGAGGCTGTCTGTCCCAGGTGGCTGTCTGCCTCAGATGGCTGTCTGCCCTCAGATGGTCTGTCGTCCCAGATGGCTGTCTTCCACAGTGGCTGTCTATCCCAGATGGCTGTCTGCCTCAGATGGCTGTCTGCCCCAGATGGCTTGTAACCTAGATCTGTCTGGCCTAGATGGCTGTCTGACCTCAGATGGCTGTCTGCCCCAGATGGCTATCTACCCCCAGATGGCTGTCTAACCTCAGATAGCTGCTGCCTTAGATGGTTGTCTGACCTCAAATGGCTGTCTGCCCGTGGTTTTGCCCAGATGGCTGTCTGACCCAGTAGGCTGTCTGACCTCAGATAGCTGTCTGTCACAGATGGCTTGTCTGACCTCAGATGGCTGTCTGACCCAAGTTGGCTCTGCCTTCATGCTGACCCTTCAGATGGCTGTCTGACCCAGTGGCTGCCTTCGATCTGATCTTCAGATAGCTGTCTGTCCCACAGATGGCTGTCTGACCTCAGATGGCTGTCTGCCCACAGATGGATTCTGCCTTCAGATGGCTGCCTGCCTTCAGATGGCTGCTTGCCTTCACAGATGGCTGTCTGCCTTCAGATGGCTGCCTGCCTTCAGATGGCTGTCTGCCCACAGATGGCTGTCTGCCTTCTGTCTGACAACAGATGGCTGTCTGCCTTCAGATGGCTGTCTGCCCACAGATGGCTGTCTGCCCTCAGATGGCTGTCTGCAGGAGTCTTCCAAAAACATTGCTAAACGGAAAATGATTTCTGTGTGATCTGCGATCATGGATACTTTCGAGACATTTTAGGCAGTTTAATGTTCAGTCCCCCCCCCCCTCCCCCCCCGTCTCCCAAGACGGGACAACACGGCACAACCAGCGGTTGTTTTTCTCTTACCAGGTAAACGAGTTTCATGTTCACTGATGCACTGATTGTCTAAGCGTTCATTCCTCGGTACGTGTTTTGGGTTTTGTTTTGTTTTGTTTCTGTCCTGCACCTTCCCATCTTGTTGGTGGTGTGTGTGGCTGCAGAGTAAAAAAAATTGAAAAAAGGAAGAGGAAAAAGCGCTGATTTAACGTGTGATACCACCAGACGACCTCGTTATCTCTTCACAGCACTGAACAGCTGCGCGACGCCTCAGTTACGTCAGTTGTCGGATCCGTTGAAATTGTTTACATAGATTTATTTCAAATTTGTCGAGCATGCGCACAATGCTGTTATCTGTAACAGTTTTGTTCAGCGTTGGAAATGTGTGTGTGTGTGTGTGTGTGTGTGTGTGTGTGTGTGTGGTTGTGGTGGGTGGGGGGGGGGGGGGGGGGGGGGGGGGGGGGACAACATGACATGAACCAAAAATTGATCGTGTTCTAAACAAACAAGAGGTAATTCTGCAGGCACCGTTTATGAGAAGACGTGAGAAAGGCCGATCAATTCGAGTGATTCTTCCTTGATGAAACTGACGTGAAACTTTTAGGTCTGTACTTACTAACTTATGTGATCATTTATTTTTTGATACGATACATGTAGGCTCAATACTTTTTCTTCACACTCATTTTTCTTTCTAATTATTTTATTTGTTAATTTATGTATCTTCGGCTATTTTGGAATCACGTCAAATAAGAGGAAAAAAAACTACACATGCATTCTGCACAAACACGCCCACACTCCACACACACCCACACACGCTCATGCGCGCGCACGCACGCACGTGCGCACGCACGCATACATCACACACAACACACACACACACACACACACACACACACACACACACACAATTGTGAAATATTACAGAGGTTCGTGGAATGCGAACTGAACACGAAGAACGTTAAAGAGTCTACCTTTTGGGGATGAGGGAAAGGGGGCAGAGGGGCGAATCCAATATGATAAATGACTCAATGTTGAAAACAGATCCAGTCGAGACAGGCGGAGATATGCAGCGATTTATAACGTCATCGAGACGGAACGGTCCGCCTCTCGTTGACCGAGAGCCGTGGAAGAAGACCCAATCGCTCAAAGTACCCGGTACAAATTGCCGCTGGTCTCTGAGCAAAACGCAATATCCAAATTGAGTCAGGAAAGATGGCAATTCACGCACGGCTTGCTGGCAATCCGTTTGACGGTAGCCACGGTGCAATAACTCGGATCGGAAACCAGATTATTGGTCACCATGAGTAGAGCTCAGGCTTCCTCGGTGAACCCCCTCCTTCCCCCCCCCCCCACCCTCCTCCGCCCGTTCCGCTCTTGTTCCCCCCCCCCCCCCCCCCCCCCCCCACTATAACTGTCGTGCTATCTTGTCAGCTGAAACACTGTCTGGTAGTTGGGACCAGCCCAGGATTGGCTGCGCTCGTAAAACTGAGCAATGTTGATTGGTTAAGATTGCTTAAGGAAACGAAATAAAACCGTGCTGTCCGTTACGGTGTGGCCTCTGTCGGTGGTTACTAATGGTTAGGAAAGGGAACAGAAAGGTTGTTCAGCCAGGAATTGGAATTGTCCTTGGCTCACGGATTGCTGCCGCCGTTGGTGACGTCACGTCCACTTTGATGTTGACGTTTTTTGTTTGTTTCTTTATTTCAGATTGTTGGTTTCTTGACGAACACCTTGGAAGGCAATACAAAAATAAGGAAAAGAAAATATTCTGTAGTTGGAGCGTCTAAGTTTATCGCTGAAGACTGAACACATGCAAATGATCATTCTTAGCCAGGCACGATTTTGTCCTATCCATCTTCACTGACAACATTAGTTTCATCCTCTGAGCCACAGGGTCCGTCCGATTTCTGTCAAGGGGGGTAAAACCTTCCACTTAAGACAAAGTGTTTTCTGGTAATACTGAAGGAGTCGTAGAATCCTCCACACAGACATGTCGTGTGTCATTGAATTTCTGTTACCACAAGGAGCAGGCCTGCTTCAAACAAACAGAACCTCTGTAATGACATGAAGTGTGTTATCCCCTTGTATCATAGACAACAAATAGAACCCTCTGCCGAAAACATGCAGTGTATTGTCCGCTAATATTACAAAGAGCAGGATTATACCACATCAATACAGATTTCTGAATAGACGTGAAGTATATGATCCTCTGATACCGCAAAGAATAATCCCCACTAAAGGAACGGAACCTTGTATACGGGCATGAAATGTGTCATTTCCAAGAAAACGGCTCCTGCCAAACCCTATGCAGCATCAGACACACTGTGCTCCATCCCCCAACACAAAAGGGATCAGCCCCCTACCAAACGAATAGAACTGCCCACTGACAGATGTACAGTCTGTCATTCCCTAATACCACAGGGAACGGGCCCCTATATCCAACAAACAGAACCCTCCAGTTCACAGACACACAGGGCGTGTCATCCCCTAATCCCACAACAAACAGACCTCTACCAGACGAACGGGATATTTCTTTGAGACATGCAGAATCGCCCGCCGAATTTTGATGTTAAGCATCGTCTCCAGCGAAGACACACGATGAATATCAGTTTAGCAGATGCCCTACGGTAATGTAAGGGCGTATTTTGACGATCTGGGGTCTTGACACCATTGCTGAGGAATGCTGATTTGTTTTTATTCTAGGGTGTTGGAATGTGTTCTGTCAAAGTAAAGCAGCAATATTTGGGTAACTTTGTTCGCATTATGAACATGCCGTTCTCCAAAGTTCAAACGATTCTTGACAAAGGCTTTACTTGTGAGCCCTTTTTTTTTTCTTTTCATGTCCTCAGGCCAGATTTAATCTGCTGAGCGTTTGTCAAATAAACGTTTTGTCTGAAATGGAGGACATAACTCGACTGGAGGATTTGTATTCTGTCCGAAAGTAAAACGGATGTGAAGACACGTGGCCAGTAACGGCGTTCAGCGCGACAAGCCTTATTGTTGTTTCTTGCCCACAGACGATTACCCCAAGACAAGCCCCGTTGAGACATCTTTGTCGTCGCATTAGCTGCAACAATAGGAAGGATTGTGACCTGTTGTGATATGTCGGAGCACAACGAAGAAACTGTCAGCCTCAACAAACACACGAGTGTCTGGACTTTAGACGTGCCTATTAAGCCACATCGGTTGGGGACAGTCCTTGATCCAGAAATATTGTGCAGAAAAACTGACAGGGAGAAATGTGGCACCACTTTTACTGGGAACAAACAGAGGGCAGTCCGACAGCTTGACGTCGCGCTGAGTCAAGGTTCTGTTAAACTAACAATAATTGTTTCTGCGGGCATAACATCCTCGCTGCCGCCAGCGGGAGTCAAACTCGCAACTTTTTGACTGCGAACTGTGTCCTCTACCACCACGTTACCGGTCACCCACCCACCCGCTCGAGCGATACCGGATCCATTTGAATGACACGCCCACTTTGCATTGGTTGACTGTTTGCGTATATTTTTCATGTCATTGGCTATTCTTTGTTTTGATTCAGATGAGAGACCATTTGCTTTGTGTTCCCTGATAGTTGTTGGTTGAGCACAAATTAATTGAGTCCCACCCCCACCCCCTCTTTCACCCAGTTCTCCCCCCTCCCTTTTTTTTTAACAAGGCGAGGAAGAACCTTCGTGAAAGTTTAAGCCCCACCTCCTCTCCCACCCAACCTCCACCTCCAGAAAACAAAAACAAAAAGGAACAAACTGGATCATAGCAGACGTCGTATACGGTGCTTATCAATAGGTCAGTATCAGCTCACTAGTAAGGAAAGCAAAGTGAATGCATTGATGAGTTATGCTTTGATGCGTTATGCGCATGATTCATAAACCAACAAAACAACCACTAGTATTCAGTGTTACGTAAAATATGAATTAATGTTAAGACGGTATTCTCCTCCGTTTCTGGGTCTGGCAGTGCAACTGAACATCGAGCGTTTGAGAAACGGACTGTTGCGATTCACGCTCGTAACAATGGATTTTCCTGCATTTTAATAGTATTCAGTTTGGGTCTGGTTGACAACATGGCCACAGAAGCGTATCTAATTAGCTTTTTATACTACACCGGATTCCTTGACACAAAAAAGAACCTTAGTGTGAAGGTTTACATATCATATGTGAAAAAAAAATGGCTACCTATCACCATGGAAATTTATCAACATTATTTCGTGTCAGTCAATTCCAGCCAGGGTTAGTCGGTATTTGTCCTGTTGACCGTGAGACGTATACATTCGGAAATCACAGGGAACATTGATGAGGTACGAACAAGCTGTCACGCTGATCAATTGACATGATGTACTCAAGAACAGCTCTCCGTGCAGTTGATTCAATTTTCATAGTGGTGGTTGATAGAGCACAGTCGTAACTTCATCCAAACTTTTTCTCAAACTTCCGACAGTTCGTATAACGCATACGGTTTGAAATCTAAACACAAGAGCTTATATCAGAAACTGTATGCATTTTTTACAATACGAGTATCAACTTGTATCAACTTCTTGCAAATGACGGGCATCTTTTATTCAGGTCTTTTGAAACTAATCATTCAGACTCGTGTGACATCCACTTTCATGTGGGATGATGCAGTCGGGGACTTTGTCCCCGGAGAAATATGACAAAGGGGAGATAGCAAAGACCACGGCCACGTCACTGCAACAGTTTGAGCTATTGAGGTGTGCAACGAAGTATTGAGGTGTGCACTGGAGTGTTGAGACATGCAGTGAACCGGAGAAAACCCGATGTCTGGCGGAATTAGTGTGATGACCAAATCCCTTGATGGCCGTGGCAGAGCAAACTGCGATCGAACGTTTTAGAAACGGGCGACACTGTAACGGAAACGTTGTGATTCAAGCTCTCAACAATTAAGCAGTCTTTCATGTTATATTTTAAATTTTTCCGCACTGGCAAGAAAACGATGGTTCATTTTTTTTTTCAATTGTTTGAAAACAAAACTGTTTCATTTTCTTTTTACAGAGGAAAAGCTATGGAAGAAAGGAAGTAGAAATACCATGCTCATATCTATTCTGTTTATTCTTCTGCGTGTTTGTGTTTACTTTGTTGTCTTTACTGCCCAGTCCATGACTCCAGGAAAGATCTGTTGGGTCGGCTTAGGCTACCGCTAAACCGAAACTGCACAATCCATGTCCAACTAAAGCCCAGTGAAACAGCTCCCCTATCGACACATTCTTTTGCGTCAATTGGCGTCAAGATGGCCATAGTGACGTGATTATGCAGGCATGCACTTTGGTACGCACCTTATTTTGCAAGGTTCGGTTTTCATTTCACCTGAAATTAAGTGTAAATATTGTAGGTGATAGCTAGAAGCAATGGGCTGATGCTCTGACCGTATTCTTCTTTGTCAACTTTGTGTAATGTTACTTTTTGCTGGATGGATTTGATTTAATTCAAATGCAGCAATGACATAAACATGGATGGAGAGAGAAAGAATAGGGCTAGAGGACGGCGGAGGGGAGTGGGGAGCGGGGAAGGAGGCCGAAAATATTGAGAGTTACTCCCCTGGAATCAGTCTCAACAAAGGCGTGGTACCGCTGTTGAACAGTTCCGGTCGCCGCCACCCACTGCCGATGGTCGTCATCCATTCACTACCAAAACCTCTTATGACGTTGCTCATCCGTCACTAAAGCCGTTAGTCGATGATGGTATGGCGGGTCACGCTCAGTCCATACCAAGGACACGCCTCTGTGTGGTCCCGAAAGTCACCTATCCTCCTCCCCCCTCCCTCCCTCCTCAACTCCCCATCCCCTCCCCCTCCCGTCCTTCACTCCTCACAGTCCACACGCATTCACCGGGGAATGTCTGGTGGAAATGTATCCCGGGTCCCTGGCTGTGGTTACAACTCTGCCGGGATTGGGAAGCGGGAACCTTTCCATAGCTTCAGCCGCTGGAGACAGACGAGCAGCGTTTCCCCATCAGTTACGTAATTAAGAGGAAATGAGACTCCTCGTTCCTCTTCTCGCAGCCTCCTCTCCGCCCCAACAGTCGCCCGGCCCCTCCGCTTCCGCATCCCCGCCAAACCTGCAACATGGGTCGTAATCCTGTCTTGAAACGAAGATCACGTTTCGGGGGCGAGAAAAGTAAAGCGAGGCTTCGAGAAGTCAATTTTCTTTGACGTTAAAGACTGGCAGCTTCGTTCCTTCGTAATCTTGTTGTTTGGTTAGATGGAAAGTTTTTATTTTGTGGATTAAAAGGGCGCCGTTGTAAATCCTTGCTGAATGGCAGAAGAAGATCCGTTGTAAATCGAACAAAAAAACAAACAAACTGGAATTGTCTTAAACCTGGCTGTGCACGCTTCCAGAAGATGGTGGTGGTGGAGATGCTGGAGAGGGGGTTGGAGAGGAATGAATGGAGCAGAGAGGGTGTGGGTGTGGGATGGGGGTTGATCAGCGATTGTTTTCTTTCTGCAGAATTCTATTTGATGATCGAGTCCATCTTTTACCACTCTGTTTTACCTCCTTCTTTTACATTCTTTCCCGACCTGTTTATATCTATTTGTTTTTTTCCTTCTGTCTGTGAATATGTCTCCGTCTGTCTCTGTCCGTATTTCTCTGTGTTTTTCTCTCTTGTCTCACTGCCCCTCCCTTCCTCCCTCCTTCACTCCCTCCCCCCTCTCAACCTGTGGTGTGTGTGTGTGTGTGTGTGTGTGTGTGTGTGTGTGTGTGTGTGTGTGTGTGTGTGTGTGTGTGGTGAGTGAGAGAGAGAGACAGACAGAGGGTGCCATTTGTTCGTTTTAAAGAAGCTCTTCGATTGATCTGTCATACTGAAATCGTTGAACAGGAGAAAAATCACCAAGTTCTACGCAAGATAATCGTGGAGAGACATAAGATCGTGTAATAGAGAACAGTATGAATTTTTTTTTTTTGGTATGATAAATAGAGAGACAGAGATTTAGAAAAATAGAGGCGAGACACACACACACACACCACACACACACACACACACACACACACACACACACACACACACACACACGCGCGCACAACACACGCGCGCGCGCGCCGCGCACGCGCGCGCACAGAGAGAGAGAGAGAGAGAGAGAGAGGAGAGAGAGAGAGAGAGAGAGAGAGAGGGATTCAAGGACAATTACTTGTTCATAAAAAGGCAGCTCACTTTAATGAGGAGTGTGTGGTCATAAATAACCAATCCACAAGACAATGAACGAACGTAACAAGACAAATGAAATGGTGTTATGATATTGCATACTCTCTCATCTGAAAGGCCTTGTATACTAATACATTTCTAATGACACTGTTACGCTGCGACGACATCAAAAGGCTCGATTTGAAAGCATTAGGACTTCTGTATAATTATCCTGCAGTTAGTTCTCTGATATTAAACGAAACACGACAACATAATTGAAAGTGCGATTCATTTTCTCCAGTTTTTTCACGAAGTGGACATAACAACCTAGGGGGGGGGGGGGGGAGGGGGAGAGAGGAGGAGAAGAGAGAGAGAAGAGAGAGAGAGAGAGAGAGAAGAGAGAAGAGAGAGAGAGAGAGAGAGAGAGAGAGAGAGAGAGAGAGGAGATTTATTAACGAGAATGACAGAGAAGCTATACTGCTTTACACTGTCTCCTAGGGAGTAAAAAAAAAATCAGAAATCGAATAGATCGAAGAATAAATGGACACAATCAGGGAATGTGTAAGAACTTGAATGATACTGCAATTATCAGACTTTCACGCGCGCGCACACAGTCTTATTAGAATGTATTAACGAGCAAAAGAAGGCGTCAGCGGGTCCCATCTCGTCAAAATGAGATATACATATCGCAGATAAATGAAAGAAAAAAATCAAGGGGGGGAAGAAGAGAGAGAGAGAGAGAGAGGAGAGAGAGAGAGAGAGAGAGAGAGAGGAGAGAGAGAGAGAGAGAGAGAGAGAAGCTACATAAATATACGAACTACCACTTTTAGATGCAAAGTATTGCACTACTATCATTTTCTTTTCCAAATTATTGCTGTACATCAAAGCAATTAGGAACATTTGGCAAAGCAGAATGGCATTTCTTACATTGATGGAAGAAAAAATTGCTGTGTCATGGAGTGAGAGAAAAATATGCCGGCAAGGATGTGGGGTAAAGGGTTGGGGTTATGGGGATATGAGGGTTAGGGTTAAGGTTAGAACGAAGGGAGGGGGAAAGATGTTGAAGAAGATGGTTTCGCAGATTTTTTTTCTATTTAGAAATAGTTGTAAATCATTTGTTGGTCGAGAGAAATTGCTTCAGTTCGGAGTAGTAAAGGGCATGAGGAGCCAGAGTGACTGGGGTGATGGAGATGACAGTGATCATGATGTGACGAGGCCCAGTACGATAAGTGTACACGACTACGAAGTATTGACAACCACAACGATATTTTCTGGAGGATATTTTCTTTTCGTTTCTGATGGTGAAGGGAATGGTGATTCAGTGTTTGTTTTTTTCAGTGCCATCTATTTGTGAGGCATGTTGTAATGTTACTTTTTATATATTTAGATTGTACGAGCATCCAGTTGAACGCAAAGCTGGCGGTTTGCGGAGATCCTTAGCAAAGGGAACTCATATGACCATCACGCCTCCATATATGCACAAACTCGAGAGCGCGCGCGCACGCGCGAGCACACACACTCACACACACACACGCACACACGCACGCACGCACGCACGCATGCACGCACGCACGCACGCACGCACCACCACACACACGCACACACACACACAATGCACACACACACACACACACACACACACACACACACACACACACACACACACACACACACACACACACGCTCGCACACACATACACAAATGCACACACACACACACACACACACACACACACACACACACACACACTCACACACCACACACACACACACACACACACACACACACACACATCAGAAAAAGAATTGCGTCCTTTGAGGCTAGCCCACATTGTCCTGTCGTACAACAGTCGCAATGAGCACTCCTCCATCCAGTCGAAGCACGACCAACGAGACCGACTCCGTCACTCTCGATGCAATCCGATCAACACGCCTGCGACACGGACAGAGCTTCTTGGTGCCACAGAGGGTGCGGACAGATCGGTACCACTCCAGTATGTCAGGGACCCCCATACCGACACAACTACCCCACCCCTTTATTCTCACCCCACTCGCCCCAGTTCTTGTCCCCGTCTGCACCCCCACCCCTTGTGCCCTCCTTCACCCGTCCCCCCTCCTTCCTATGCCCCCCTCACCCCCCCCCTCCCTCCTTTGCCCCTTCCGTCGCCCCGCCCCCGCTCTTCAGTCCATGGACAGGGGAACATTAGCAGGACTCGCAGGCTTTTAAAGATACCGGAAAGGTGGCAAGAACTCCAGCCCACTTCCTTTTTTACTCCCTCTTCTCTCCAGGAACTGTCTCTTGGTCTCGGCTATCATCTCCAAGCCCTACCCCTCCCCCTCCTCCGCTCTCCTCCTACCCCCCCCCCCCCCCCCCACTGTTCCACCTCCTTCCCCTCCCTCTCTGTTCGGGGACCATGGTACATTTCTGTGGAGTCATCATCATTTGTCGGGCCTTTGGCAAACAAAAGAATGGTACCTTCGCAGCATGTTTACCAACTGAGTTGAGTATCATCATCGTTGCTTTGATGTTCTCTCATTAAAGCCATTTCCAACCTTCATTGGTGCATCTTCATCCCGGACACAGGTCTTCGTCTACTTATCAGATGAAATCTGCATGATGAATAATGATTTTGTTAAACGTTGTTGGCTAATGCGAAAAAGAAAAGAAAAGAAAAACCCTTTTGATTAAACTAACAGGCTGATTAAAAAAATTAAGCTTGGTTGAATGCATTTGTGCATATTGTCATGATCAGCGTGCTGCAAACAGATTTATACACATCTTTTTTTTTTTAATCTGATGAATCCGTCAGCCGTGTTTAACGATTCTCTCTAAACCAAGGTCACGTGGGGGGAAAAAAAGTTTAATACGGAAAAAAGCACATAAATTTGTGGGAAAGATGAACATGCATTTAGTAAAAAGTATATTAACGAGAGAGAGAGAGAGAGAGAGAGAGAGAGAGAGAGAGAGAGAGAGAAGAGAGAGAGGAGAGAGAAGCTGCAACAAAATCAAGCAATGACTAAGGTTCAGTATTATTTTCTGAGGCATGAATGTCTTTCTTCATATTATCGTAGTGCTTCAGGCTTTCCAAAATAACGCTGATTAAAACTACAAAAGCATCTGTTGCAGAACAAAATGTCATCCGGCGACATATTATACTGACCTTGCAGAACAAAATGTCGTCCGGCGACATATTATACTGACCCTGCAGAACAAAATGTCGCCTGGTGCTGGATGTCACACCGACTGGCATTTTGTTCTGACGTTGCGGCACACAGTGTCACCCGGTACGGAATATCTTCCCTGGCAACAGTGTGTATGGGCAGGTCACGTTTTCATGTCCACTGTGGAACAAATTGTCGCCGTTTGTGAATGTGCAGTTTGAGTCAGGTCTGATAGATCCCGTATGTTATGTGATCTAGGTGCACAAGGTGGAGTAGGGAAGATGGAGGACGCCTAACTGACAACTACCGGCGGATTGGGTTTCATCTTATGAAAAAAAAACCCTGTCGAAATCAAGGAAGAAAAATATGGCCAACGGTATTGCATGTTCGCCATTAGTTCGCACAGCCTGTGTACCCACTACTCTGCAAAAAAAACAACAACAAAAAAAAACCCAAGGACAGAGACCCACAAGATGGGCTGAATGCAATGTCATACAGTTACGCCATCAGTATCATCGTCGTCTTCGCCGTCATCGCCATTGTCATCGCCATTGTCATCGTCAGTTGAAGGGGTAATTTGTTTCTTCGTTCGTTCAACATATGAATAGAAGCACGGTCAGGTATGACCAAAGACTAGACTTGCTTTCTTACACCATCGCTCACCACCACCATCACCACAATCACCACCATCGTCAGAACGCGTCACTATCATCGTTAAAACTAGAACCGTTATTGGCGATAAGATGTAGTGGTTGATGGTCTCAGACCCTACATTCACATACGGCGGGCGACAATTTGCTCCACAGTGGACATAAAGTATGTGACGTGCCGGTACATAATATCACCCAGGTACCGCAACCTGAGTACAGAATATCACCCAGGTACCGCAAACTGGGTACATAATATTACCCAGGTACCGCAACCTGGGTACAGAATATCACCCAGGTACCGCAACCTGGGTACAGAATGTCACCCAGGTACCGCAACCTGGGAACAGAATATCACCCAGGTACCGCAACCTGGGTACATAATATCACCCAGGTACCGCAACCTCGGTACAGAATGTCACCGGGTGACATTTTCTACCGTAACAGCATCCGTGTCACAGGTGTTTCCAAATAGAGTTTTCACCGGGAATTCCACTCCGACGTCCGAAGACAATTTGATGTGTGTGTGTGTGTGTGTGTGTGTGTGTGTGTGTGTGTGTGTGTGTGTGTGTGTGTGTGCGTGTGTGTGTTTGTGTGTTTACATCCATTTTACGAAAGACATTTAGCGCCTCTATTTGAGTCCCTTAATCTCTGACATGCTTATAATTGTCATGAATTACATTGGAAACAACGTTCGTCTTCTGCTTCCATTGTTTGGATGTTGTTTGTCCTGCCTGAAACTTGTTGTCTATGCTTTATGATTTGTTTGTTTTCTCGTTTGGCGACTCAGTGGTTCTATTTTTGTTTGGTTGTTGGGTTTTTTATGTGTAAGTACCCGCGTGCGATCACCCCAATTTAAAACCTGTTTGGTACAGTGAAACCTCTATTTTAAGACCTTCAAAATGTCCAGAAAATTCTGTCTTAAATTGGAGGGGTCTTATAATGGAGGTAGGCACCGACAGGTGTAGAAACAAACACTTTCTCACAGATGAATTCTCCATGCACAAAAAGTCTCAAGAACACTGAATGCATACTGAAAACATGTATAATTTTCACAGATGAATGCAAATACAATGTACACAAAATGACACATTGACTAGGCGTTGGAATATTTTCAGATAAAATATCCTTACAATACACACACACACACACACACACACACACACACACACACACACACACACACACACACACACACACACACTGTCTCCTTGTATACAGCTACACAAAAGAACATACAATGACTATGTGTTGAAGAAATATTTTCACACACTTACAGTACACATACTCACTCAATCACAGACACACACACACACACCACACACACAGACACACACACACATATGGATGTGTCTGTTACTGAAGTAAAACATTAATCTTTCTTCACAAAGAAAGATGTCAGCTTTTGCACCTTGTTCCCA
Source organism: Conus ventricosus (assembly GCA_018398815.1). Classification (NCBI taxonomy): domain Eukaryota; kingdom Metazoa; phylum Mollusca; class Gastropoda; order Neogastropoda; family Conidae; genus Conus; species Conus ventricosus. Next base: position 30,660,243 of record CM031598.1, on the reverse strand, counting down.
AATTGCCATGACAGCTTTCTGATCTTTGATGATGTTTTGAATCTGGGTCTTGCCAACTCCATAACTTCGAGCAATCGATATTGCAGTTTCACCTCCACGACTTCTTTTGATCACCTCCACTCTCTCTTCTAAATTCAGGGGCTTTCTCTTTCGTGATCCGCATGTTTTGCCTCCGATCTCCGCCATCTTTCTTTTAACAAGGGAAGCGACTCTAGATTGCGGCAGGTGTGCAGTTGTTTCCCTTGACTCATGGTCGTACACCAATGGTGCGAAGGTCGTAAATTTCAACAAAACAAAGGTCGCAAGTCGCGTTTTAGAGGAAGTCGCTTAAGAGGGGTCGTTTTGATAGTAAAATGCATCCGTGCAAAAAAATTCAGTCTTAAATGAGAGGAGGTCTCTTAACAGAGGGTCTTATAATAGAGGTTTGACTGTAATATCAAACGGCCGCAGACGAAGGACGAATCAATGCTGTTTTTACTGAACATTGCAGACACCATCGATCACAGACCTGTCCAGTAAACACGAAAGACACTTTATAAATCTTCTTTTTAACAGCCGATGAAGCGAAGTGGTTAACGTCGCTGACTCCCGGCTGGTAGGTCATGGGTTCGATTCCCATCAGAGTCATGTGGGATTTTTCTGCCCCGACTGGCGTTGAGTTTGCTACGAGCTCAGTTGGGAAGACGGACCACACAGTCGAGTTTCATCCATTTAACGGATGCGTGCTGAGAGTGTTGCTCAAATTTCCTGACCAACACTGCAAGTGTCTGTATCTTCGGTCCTGGTCGACCCCGGGATATATCATAAAAGGAAGCGTAGAGTACAGCCCTGTCATGCAGTCTCAGACCGGAATGGAAATCCGTAGTATCATCTCCATCATCCTCATTCTCATCGATCAGCATACAAAAGTCTCAAATTCTGTGGCCCTTCATGCCCTGCTGTGATGGTGACCTCAGTTTCAATATCCTAACCATGTCCGAGGGTTTGGTTTGGTTCCGTCGGGGTCACCGGTATCGGCGAGTCCATGGGGGCTGTCGTTGGACGGGCGTGGTAGTGCCCTTCCGAGGGAGAGCTCACTCACGCCGCCTCCGCGACTAAGCAATTAATGTCGTCAGTAGGGGGCTTAGTAGGTAGTGTCCTGCGTATATTGGATCAGAACAGGCGCC
>CM031598.1:30640439-30650577 GCA_018398815.1 Conus ventricosus | reverse complement strand
TGCACGGCGACGTGTGCACGGGGATAAAGAAAGATCGCGCTTCGCGATACGGCGACGTCGAAGTCTTCGCGCAGAAGGTTCCCGACGGGCCAGTGCAGTGCTATACATTGTTGCAGTCGATGAGTTTGAGGCACGAATCGGCTGAAGACACATTAGGGAAAAGGTCAGCCAATTAAGCGTGGCCGAGACCAATCAAGCCCAAGTCTTTAAGTCCAATCTTCTTCCCAGACAAAGGCAAGGACATCTTGCAGGAGATCTCTTTCGCAGAGGAGATGGACGATGGCGGGGCGGGGATGGTGCGGGGGTGTTGGTTTTTTTTTTAGGCACAGCTGATTGTGGAAAATGTAAAGGAAGATTTCATCAAAGTGACGGATTTTTTTTTAGCTCGGTCTCTTCAAAGTCCACACTTTTAATTCGTACATCTCTCTCTCTCTCTCTTCTCTCTCTCTCTCTCTCTCTCTCTCTCTCTCTCCTTTCTCCGTGGGGGTACCGGGAGATGAGAGGTGGGAGGGGGTTCAGTATGAACTGTATCGCTACTTTTCGGAAATTCTACGCTAATGATTTTCCTTATCTTTAATTCTTTCCTTTCCCCTCCATTCTCCACTGTTGTCCATTGTGGTTCTGTCTTCGTCGTCCAGTTTGAGAAAATATCTACACTTATTTTTTCGAAAGAGAGGGTGTTAGTTACCGCCAATGACATTGACAAACAAAGCACATGACAAGACACGATGCATTTCAACCTCTTGGGTCTTCTTCAGGCAAAAAAAATATCACATTTAACATTTAGGACAGTACAAACAAAGAACGAAAAATTAACCATCTAGATGAGTCATTTTTCGTTCTTTTTTCGTTCTTTGTTTGTACTGTCCTAAATGTTAAATGTGATTTTTTTTTTTGCCTGAAGAAGACCCAAGAGGTTGAAATGCATCGTGTCTTGTCCTGTGCTTTGTTTGTCAATGTCATTGGCGGTAACTAACACCCTCTCTTTCTACATTTTGCTTCGTTCTCCGCCCTCAGTCACTCAATTTTGAAACTTATTTTTTCTTTGTACGATTTGTGATATGCCATCTTTTCTGCTGCCATCTGGCTACCAGTAAAGGATCACTGGCTATCCATTATGCAACGTCTGTTTGCCTGCATAATTTTTATGTACTTTTTCAGCCACCGTAATCTTGTCAAATCTTCTAATCCATAGGTAAAGCGAACGGTTGGCACATTCCGCACGTGCTAATTTTTTCTGCCTCAAGGACACATTATTTCACGTATTATTTATGAATTTGAGAGTAAATGCCACATAAATATGTATGTGTGTGTCAAGGAGCGTGAAACCTCTCACAAAGGCATTAGACGCTTGGAGGCAAAAAGGGACGTTGTACGTAGTATACAAATAGGTAATAGACCAATTAACCAGGGTACCTTACCCATCGCACACGCCGAACTGTGTGAAGGGGGCCGAAGTGGTCAGATGACAAACAACACCTAGGAGAGAGTTCGGACTGCCCAGTGGCGAAAGGGGAAGGGTTGTAACCACTACGACCTCGGGGCCCCAAGTGAGTGCTAATGCTCGGTCAGCTGAGGTTCTTGTGTAAACAGTCAGTGAAGAGCAGGGGGCCTTGGATTTGTTCAGATGGTATTGCCGTGGGTCACTGTGTTGGTTCTATTGTCAGGCTGGCTGAATGCGTGTGGAGGTTGTAGTAACCCTCCTTAAGATAATTACTGTGTTAACTGACCACCGAAGTCGGCGGGAATTTTTCGATGTCCATCTGGGGCTAAGAGTGTGTTTGCTAATCAATTAGGTAGGGTGTGTGTAAATGCTGATGTGTGTGAATGTCACGAGTGGAGAATCAGGGTACTTGTGAACTAGGGGCTTGAGAAGCAGCGTGGACAAAGGCATGGCCTGAAGGGGATTCCTTTGTTTCCCTCCCTATATAAACTGAGGGAGAACAACGTGTCGGGAGAACAACACCAGGAGAGAGAGAGAGAAGGCAGAGGAGAGAAAGAGGAGAGGAGTGAGCAGGACAGAGAAAGGGTCGAAGAGAAACGTGGTCTGGGAGATAGAAGAGACAGCTAAGTCTTAGGGTTGAAGACAAGCTGGAAGAGAAGGAAACTAAGTTTGAAGCCAGAGGTGGGTGAAGACAGACAAACTGAATTTGAACCCAGAGGTGGTGTGAAGAAGACGAAGAAGAAGAGTTCGACGTCGAGATCCAGAGACGACCACGAAGACCCAGTCCTGAAGCCTGGAGCCAGTCAACCAAGGGCATCACCATCAAGCAGTGCTGAAGAAGACGTGAAGAGACTTTTTTTTCAAGAACTGTGGTGTGGTGTGAAAGCGTGGTTGTGTGTGTGAAAACCTGGCCAGGTAAGAAGTCATTTTCATTTATAACCGGGATTAGGATGTATTGATCTTTTATGTTTTGATATTTCATTGTGTGTGATTTGATTGTACATGATTAATTATAAGTAGCATAGAAATTGTGTTTCTTGTTCTCAGTCGTGTTAGAAGAGAAACGAATTGCGTGACATTCCCATTCCGAGAGAGGTTGAATGTTGGTGTGCGCATGAGTGTGCATATGCGTGTATGAGTGCAAAGATAACCTTGGTGTGTTAAGCCTGACTAATAATACATCAATTAGTGCACTTAAGCAATACCATCAAGGATTTCCCCGTCCTGGACAAAGTGGCGAGCCTGCCAGGATTGCATGGCCCAAATTAGTTTCAGGAGGGAAACAAAGTGAGTACTAGAGTAGTACTGGGGCGAAGCGTCACTAAGCAATTTTAATTAGCTCTTCTAATTATTTCCTTTAGTTCTTTGAGTGTTGAGTGTTGAACTTGTGTGTAGGGTGGTTGTATTAATCAAAGGTCGTTCAGATGAAACGAAGAACGAGGTTCTAGTCTTAACTCTCACAGAAGCTGTGGTTTAAGATTAAGGCTCCTTTGTGTTAGGAACACTACCACTGGTTAGTGTACTCGTAACGTTTAGTAAACTGTTTACTGACTTTTTCCGGGTTATAAGCGTAACTGTTTAGTGGTGCTAAAACATATCAGAAAGAAGATGGCTGAGGAAAGTTTTACCCCCATAGAGAAACTAGTAAGTTTGGGGAAAGAAATGGGATATACAGGAGATGAACTGCGTAGATTCATTGAAAACTCAGCAGAAGACTGAGAGAGATGAAAGGGCTGAAAGAAGGAAGTTTGAAAAGAACAGCTCGACGCTGTCAAAAGAAACTCAGATGCTGAGGCTGAGAGACTTAGACTTGAAACTGCTGCGTCGAGGCTAAAGCAAATGCAGCAGACGCAGAGAGTGCAGCTTGCTAAAATGAGAGCAGATGCAGAGAGTGCAGCTGCCAGAGCGAGAGCAGAAGCAGAATCGGAGATTTTAGCCAAACAAATTGAGTTGGAAAGAATAAAGTCTGAAAATCGCAGTGAAATAGACACCAGTTCTGAGTCAGTAGGCCGCAGACAAAGTTGCGCACCTAGACTTAAACTCCCACTGTTCAGAGAAGAAACTGATTCAATCGACGCCTATATCAGTCGGTTTGAATCGGTTGCCGAGCACGAGGGCTGGCCCGAAGATAACTGGGCAATAAACCTGTCTGCCTTGTTGACAGGTCGTGCGTTACACACAGTATCCACCCTACCCAAAGGTGATCAGAGAGATTTTGACAAGGTGAAACAGGCGGTGCTAAAGGCATATGATTTGACTGAAGAAGGTTTTAGGCGTAAGTTTCGCGAGGCGAGAATCGAACAGGGTGAGACATACACTCAGTTCGGAGTTAGATTGGACCACTATTTCAACAAATGGGTAGAACTTAGTGGAGTAGACAGTGATTTTGAAGGCCTCAAGACACTGGTGATAAAGGAACAGATACTTGATGGTTGTGGGACGGGCCTCACAATCCACATTAAGGAAAAGGTGCAACCACAATAGCTGAGGTACTTGGACAGCTGAGACATACGGGAAGCGAGGCGTGATTTGCCAAACAAGAGGAAAGCCTGGAAGCATATTCAGAGGACAGCAGGCCAGCACATGACTCGCGCAATGATCAGCAGTACACACCCGTAGGCCCACAGCGTCACGTGAGCAAACAAGGGTGAAAAACCAATAGCACTGGTAGGATGAGCGTACCTGTTTTCTGTGCATAAGACAGGACACTTGGCTAGAACTGCCGATTTCGGCCCCAGAAAGCAGCAGGCAATGAGGATCAGGCAAGAGAGAGGCAGATAGAAAAGATGAACAAGATGACAGTGTTATTTTGTCTGGATTGTGCTGTGTGTTCACAGATTCGGCGATAACATGGATGTGCACAAAGGCAGAGTAGGTGACAATGTGGTTCATGTCATTAGAGACTCTGGGTGCACTGGTGTTATGGTGAAGGAGTCCCTGGTTGAGAAGGGACAATTCACAGGTAAAACACAGAGGTGTAGACAAATAGATGGAACAGTAGCAGAATTCAGAACGGCCCAGGTGTTTATTGCTACACCATTCTATAGTGGAGTTGTACAGGGTTGGCCGTTCCCAAGCCGCCGTATGATCTAGTGATTGGAAACATCACAGGAGCACGTGGGTACGAAGACCCAGACGCTGACTTCTGTGTCGAATCAGAGAAAAGGAACACGTGAGGAAAAGGCCCCAGGCGGTCACACACTTCAGAAAGCACTGGAGCGTGTCCGGGGAGACTAACCCCACTCACTTACGGGCAGAACAAAAGGGCGACTACTCGCTCAGTAAACTGTTTGGTTTTGCTTACAGAGGGCAGAAGAAAAATGTTAATGAGGGCACAATCGGGTTCGAGTTTAGAGAACGGCATATTGTACCGAACTTTTACTCATTCGCGTTCGGGAAAAACGAAGAAGCAGATCGTTGTGCTACGCAACGCAGAAAGGCGGTGATGTCCGAGAAACATGTGACGTCAGCCTCGGGCCATCTCGGGAAGAAGGCCACACAGAAGATGGTGACGCGAGAGTACTACTGGCCGGTATCCTTGGCGATATCAGGCGTTTCTGTTCACATGCAGCACATGCCACGGGGTAGGCAAGGTGTGTGTACAGAAGTGGGGATCAGACTGGTCTGACCAAAAAGTTGGCCAAAATAAAATGGTCGGTCGAGAAGTCAGGTAGTGGTGCGTGTGTCTTTTGCAGTGTCGCGTATGCGTGACGTGGCTGGTTGCAGGCCACGTGTATGAAGAGAAGGGGAGAGAATTTTCCGCAGAAACATAATGGTTATATGGCCACACGACTTTGAGCTGGTGGAGATTTCAGATTTATGTTGATATTTGCTTTGATAGTGTGTATGTATTGATTTTATCTATAATTTTTGTTGCAAGACAAATCTGGCGTGCGTTCTCTGTTGTAAGTAGGCTTATGAGAGGCCGATATTAGCACTGTTTAAATGGGAAAAGTATGAGAGTTTCATCTCTTGAAGTGTTTTAGCCAATGCAGGGCATGTCTTCGAGTGGGGGGAATTGTCAAGGAGCGTGAACCTCTCCAAAAGGCATTTTGACGCTCTTGGAAGGCAAAAAGGGACGTTGTACGTAGTATACAAATAGGTAATAGACCAATTAACCAGGGTACCTTACCCATCGCACACGGCCGAACTGTGTGAAGGGGGCCGAAGTGGTCAGATGACAAACAACACCTAGGAGAGAGTTCGGACCTGCCAGTGGCGAAAGGGGAAGGGTTGTAACCACTACGACCTCGGGGCCCAAGTGAGTGCTAAATGCTCGGTCAGCTGAGGTTCTTGTGTAAACAGTCAGTGAAGAGCAGGGGGCCTTGGATTTGTTCAGATGGTATTGCCGTGGGTCACTGTGTTGGTTCTATTGTCAGGCTGGCTGAATGCGTGTGGAGGTTGTAGTAACCCTCCTTAAGATAATTACTGTGTTAACTGACCACCGAAGTCGGCGGGAATTTTTCGATGTCCATCTGGGGCTAAGAGTGTGTTTGCTAATCAATTAGGTAGGGGTGTGTGTAAATGCTGATGTGTGTGGAATGTCACGAGTGGAGAATTCAGGGTACTTGTGAACTAGGGGCTTGAGAAGCAGCGTGGACAAAGGCATGGCCTGAAGGGGATTCCTTTGTTTCCTCCTATATAACTGAGGGAGAACAACGTGTCGGGAGAACAACACCAGGAGAGAGAGAGAGAAGGCAGAGGAGAGAAAGAGGAGAGGAGTGAGCAGGACAGAGAAAGGGTCGAGAGAACGTGGTCTGGAGATAGAAGAGACAGCTAAGTCTTAGGGTTGAAGACAAGCTGGAAGAGAAGGAAACTAAGTTTGAAGCCCAGAGGTGGGTGAAGACAGACAAACTGAATTTGAACCCAGAGGTGGGTGAAGAAGACGAAGAAGAAGAGTTCGACGTCGAGATCCCCGAGACGACCACGAAGACCCAGTCCTGAAGCCTGGAGCCAGTCAACCAAGGGCATCACCATCAAGCAGTGCTGGAAGAAGACGTGAAGAGACTTTTTTTCAAGAACTGTGGTGTGGTGTGAAAGCGTGGTGTGTGTGTGAAAACCTGGCCAGGTAAGAAGTCATTTCATTATAACCCGGGATTAGGATGTATTGATCTTTTATGTTTTGATATTTCATTGTGTGTGATTTGATTGTACATGATTAATTTATAAGTAGCATAGAAATTGTGTTTCTTGTTTCTCAGTCGTGTTAGAAGAGAAACGAATGCGTGACATCCCATTCCCAGAGAGAGGTGAATGTTTGGTGTGCGCATGAGTGTGCATATGCGTGTATGAGTGCAAAGATAATCTTGGTGTGTTAAGCCTGACTAATAATACATCAACTTAGTGCACTTAAGCAATACCATCACGATTTCCCCCGTCCTGGACAGTGTGTCACAGGTTGCAAAATTTTTGTAAAGAGTACAACTTCGTGTACCACTAGGGTATTTCACTTATGTAAATATGCACGTATCAGATGTGGCTTTGCAAGTGCTAGATAAGTTTTTTGTTGGTTTTGTTGTTGTTGTTTTTTTTTAACGAGTGTCTAATATCATCTGGTGATGAAAAGACGTTAAATAAACCACTGAACTGAACTGAACTGATATATGTGTGTGTGTGTGTGTGTGTGTGCGCGCGCGCGCACGCACGTGCGTGCGTGCGTGCGTGCGTGCGTGTGTGTGTGTGTGTGTAGCTACGACAGGCCGACACATTGACAGACCTAATGAACCTCGTGTCCGAAGTGCTACCATGATACTGAATCGAAAACTCTTACCCTTGTTGGCGTTTCCATTCCACTTCTCACCCTTCCTTCTGCGCTGCTAGCGTTTCCATAACCCCTCCAACCCACTGCCTCCGCCCTTCATCTGATCAGCTCGTAGAAATGAAAACAATTGTTTCCCAGCATGAACTTCTGGGTTGTGTGTATGGGCTCACTAAAAACAGCGTCTCGATCTATTCCGATAAATGAATCGCATCTACAAAGAAGCCTGATCTTGCTTAGACGAAGAACGATGGTTAATTCCAGTAAAGAACAATAGTTTTGTACGGAATATGTACAAAAGGAATTGCATAAATTATCTTCATATATGAAGAACAACGATTAAAACTATCTGGAGAAAAAACATGTCTTATGTTGTTTAACAATGGTGAGAACCCAAAAAAACCTACCCTCGCTTTTGCTAGATGGTCAGATTCTGGAATATACACAAAAAGTTAAGTTCCTGGGGGTATTTCTAACTCTAAGCTGAACTGGAAAACACATATTGAAAACTTAATTGATAAAACAAGAAAAGATTAAACATTCTTAAAAATTGTATGTTGTCACATGGGGTCAGACTTTCATACCTTTTACATCTATACATCTCTTTAGTCCGATCGAAATTGACTTATGGGCAGGAAGTGTATTTCTCTGCGCCTAATTATCTTTTAAAGAGATTGCAAAGCTTGGATAGTAAGGCCATGAAATTAGCTCTGGGAGTCCAGTGCACACAAACACTCATAGATGTTATAAAGAAACAAATATTTTACCTCTAAATGAGAAGCGAATATTGGATGTATCCAAATATATTGTCAGAAGTCTTTCTGTTGAAAATTCAGTAACTGAAGAAATATTGATTGATTCCAGTAAAGATTTTCCTAAGAGGTCTAAAAACACATCTTACATTCAACCAATTAGAAACTACACATCTGACTTATGTCACATTGCATATTGATATTACTGCTATACCAGAATTTCCGCAGTACCTCCAATGCCTCCTTGGGAGCACCGAAATGCTTCTTTTGATTACAAATATACTTTGTTAAAGAAAAGTGATAATATAAATATTTTAACAACTGAAGTTCGTGAACATTTAGAAAACAGCTATCCAAATCATTTAAAAGTGTTTACAGAGGGGTCGGTAATGGAATCCTCTGACAGTGGTTCAGGCTTTATAATACCAACCTTAAATGTCAGGAAATCATATTATGTAGGAAAGGGGTTTTCAATCTATACCTCAGAATTATATGCAATACTGAAGGCTTTGACTTACATATATGATACATCAATTGCTTTCTATCAGATTTTACTTTGTGTTGATTCCAAATCCGTTTTACAGTCACTAGAGCATTGGGACTGCAAAGCTAGAAAAGATTTGCTTTTGAAATAAAACATCTACTGCATTGTTTCATTACACTAGGCATAAGAATAGATTTTGTTGGGTCCCATCTCACTGTGGTATAAGTGGAATGAAATAGCAGACAGTCTTGCAAAAGAAGGACAAACAGAAAGACGGAAAATTTACTAAACAATCCCTTAGATCTATCCTCTTGTGAATTGATCCAAATTATGGAAAAATGTATGCATAAGCAGAACTTAGTCAAAAAATGGCTGCTTTAAACCCTCGTGCCAAGGCACATTGTTAGATTAATTCATAAATTAAGGCTGAATTACTTGGAACACTAAATATTCTCATGGTATTTCTTGTGTATGCAGAGAAAACATTTCTGTGCATCATCTTTTGTTTGAATGCTCAGTGTTGACCCCACTCTATGAGGAGAAAGGTATTCAGATGAATAACTTTGAAATTTTTTATACTGTCTTATATGGTTCATATGTTGCTGAAATTGCCATGGTTATTTCGCAGTCACAGGTTGCAAAATTTTTATGAAGACCAACAAAATTTTGTGTATCGCTAGGGTATTTTACTCATGTCAATATGCATATATCGGATGTGGGTTTGAAAGTACTAATGTGGGTGATAAGTTTAAGTTAAGTGTGGAGGTGTGTGTACGCGTGTGTGGTGTGTGGCGTGTTTTTTTTTTTTTTTTTTTTTTTTTTTTTTAAAAGTGTCTAATATCATCTGGCGATGAAAAGACATTAAATAAACCACTGAACTGAACTGAACGAAGAACGAAAATATTCGAACAACTCCGTGAGCTGAATTAATTTTTTTTTTAAAAGGAAAGAAAGCGAAAAAGAAAAAAATAACGTGCATTAACAGTCCATTTCATTGTTTTTCGCATTCGAAAAAAAGGGCATTACAGAAACGAAAGTTTTACATAAGAAAAGAGAAACGTACAAAACCCGAACAAGTGGTAGCTCTCTCTCTTTCTTCATCAAGTGGCTTTTCTTTAACACTTAATCACCTGTCTCTTTACTGAACTGGAGCTGTACGTTCTGGTTCTGGCGGACGACGCTCTGGCAGCCCATTTGGAGACTGCACCGAGGGCTAGCGTAACCTGCAGAACAGACTTCGTACTTATAAGATCTTGTTTGTTTATTGTCTTTCTGCGACAAAACTCAAAAGCAGCTGAGAATTACTCGACACATTTCACGTAAATACTTGTAGAGGCAGTTTCAGTAACTGATTTTCTCTCTTTTTCGTTTCTTCTCTCTCTCTCTCTCTCTCTCCTCTTCTCTCTCTCTCTCTCTCTCTCTTTTTTTTTTCTTCTTTTTTTTCTTCTTCTTCTTGAGACTGACGAAGCAGAAAAGGAAAATTGTTGGTAAACTTGTGTAGAAGCCGCGGTAGCCAAGAAGATAGGCCCTGTTTGTTTGTGTCCAAAGCGCACGATGTTCCGTCTTTTTCTTCTGCTGTCTTGTTAATTTATTTGTACTTTTCACTGATCTCTTTTTTTTCCCCCCTTCGATGGGATAGTGAAGTCAATTTCGAGCACCGTTGTAAGCATATGTAAAGTAGACAGGCAGGCAAACAGGCA
>CM031598.1:30628455-30630955 GCA_018398815.1 Conus ventricosus | reverse complement strand
ACAAGCGGACCTTCCAGTACATCCGGGTAGGTTTATCTGCTAAAAGCTTGCCTTGTCCTTTGTATCTAATGATCCGCTGAGGACAATGTGTAGCCCTTGACAGTAGACCTTTAGCTTATCCTAGGACGCCATGTCCGACAAATGACAGTCGCGAGCAGTCACGATCGAGATCAACACCACGAAATTCAGAACAATAAGAAACACTGGAGATCCTTCGTTTATGTACCATGTCATCGAGACAACAGCACCAACACAAGGAGGATAAGATTGGAACATTGTTGTCGGTCTTGATCTTGATGCATACAGATCTTTGGGATGGGAACAGGTTTTTCTTCTTTTTTTTAAAAATCTGAAAGCTCTTCTCTCTCTCTCTCTCTCTCTCTCTCTCTCTCTCTCTCTCTTCTCTCTCTCTCTCTCTCTCTCTCTCTCTTTTTATGTTGCCTCTATATTAGCTAATGAACATGTGTGTGTGTGTGTTGTGTGTGTGTGTGTGTGTGTGTGTGTGTGTGTGTGTGGTGTGTGTGGTGTGGATGTGGGTATGCGCATGCGTGCGTGTATGTGTGGGCCTGTGCATGCATGTGAGCGCGCGCGCGTACGTGTCTGACTGTGTTTGTGTAATTTTGTAATGGATTTTTTTTTAAATTTAAATAATTATTATTCTTATTATATTGTTATTGTTAATATTATAATGTTGCTATATTCTTCATTGTTTCTGTCACTATTAATATGTGCAGTCTGTTTAGTTTGAATGTTGTAGAATAGCAAGGACAGATTGGAAGAATAGGCACTGCCTAAAATCTCTATCCTTGAGTAATAAAGTTTTTGAGTCTTGAGTCTTGAGTCTTGAGTCTCTCTCTCTCCTCCCCTCTTCTCTCTCATCTCTCTTTTCTCTCTCTCTCTCTCTCTCTCTCTCTCTTCTCTCTCCCTCCCTCTCTCTCTCTCTCTTTTCTCTCTCCTCTCTCTCTGTCTGTCTGTCTGTCTGTGTCTGTCTGCCTCTCTTGATGCGTTAAATTTTGTAACAGTAGGCATACAAATGAAGTTTCAAAACAACATTCCTGATAGCTGCACCATGTTAATCTTGATGCCTTCATTTTGATCAGTATTGAGACATTGTACAAATGAAGGGTTTTCACGAAAGGATAGAAGCATTGCATTAACACTCTGTCGGCAGCTACAAAGGGGTAAAGAATTTCAAGAGGTCATTGTTTGAGTAGAGTGATGCAGCATCTCGTCACTGGGCCCCACACACGCGCGCGCGCGGGCACCCCACACACGCACGCACCCCACACACACACACACACACACCACACAACACACACACACACAACACACACACCCCACACACGCACGCACGCACGCACACACGCACGCACGCAGCACCCCCGCACACATACAACATACACACGCACGCACGCACGCACGCACGCACGCACCACGCACACAACACAATACACACACGCGCGCGCGCGCGCGCACACACACACACACCACACACACACACACACACACACACACCACACACACACACATACAGAAAGAGAGACAGACAGACAGACAGACAGACAGACAGACGACAGACAGTAACAGAGTTCATGATACGGGGTTTGAGGGATTTTTCCGTTTAACCACAACTCCTTCACAACCCAATTTCCACACTAACGATTAGTTCTTAATTCGCTCACACCCCCTCACACTTCACTTCCCTTTCACATTCTTGCCCCCCACACATTTCCCCTTCTCCTCCCCACCCTCCTTCATCCAACCCCCCGATCGCCTCTCCCCTCATCCCCTCCCACGTCATTCTCTTTAGCGCTCCTCCCTCTTCCTTTCTCTGGAACATTTCGTCTTTCCCCCCTTCCCCCCTTTCCCCCCTCTGTCGCCCTTTACTGTAATATTCGCAAATTGAGTTTCTGGGAGTGCAAGCTGGGAGAGGAGATAAATGGCGAGTGGTGATATACGGCGATACCATCGCAGGCAACAGCTGCGCCTCACTTTTTCCTTGGGTCCTAGTCGGTTGTAGTGAAAGAAGCAGTGATTGTGGTGTGTGTGTGTGTGTGTGTGTGTGTGTGTGTGTGTGTGTGTGTGTGTGTGTGTGGTGTGTGCGCGCGCGCGCGCGCGCGGTGGAGGGGACAGAAGATTGAGAGAGGGGGAGGGACGGCGAAAGCCGGGGGATAAGGTAGTGGCGTGTTTGAGATGGGGTGGAGAAGAAAGAAAACCGGGCGCAGGGTCAGCTACAACAGCAACTATAAAAGTAGCAGCTACAGCAGCAGTAGTAGTAGAAGTAGCAGCTGCAATAGTGATAGTGGAAGCAGCAACTACTGCAGCAACATTAGAAGTTACGGCTAAGATAGTTGTTGTATATTTTAGTGTAGAAGCTGCAGCAGCGATAATTGAAGTAACGGCTACAACAGCAACATTAGAAGCGACAACCACAACAGCCAGAGTAGAAGTAACAGACACAGAAACAGCAATAGCAGAAGTAACAGAAACAGAGACAGCA
>CM031598.1:30605592-30620592 GCA_018398815.1 Conus ventricosus | reverse complement strand
GGCAACGTAGCTTGAGTCGCACCCTCACACCGAGTCTCCCGGACTCCACCGTACTTCGCCCCTCCACGGAAAGGGCTCCTGTCGGCCTCTCCCACAGGTCTTCTCTGGCTGCAAACACCCCACCGTTGTTTGGCAGCTCCCTGTCTAGGCCCCAACAGGCTACACGTCTTGCTGTCGACCGTCCCACACGGGAGACAATTCTTCTCGTCGTCGGCTCCGAGGCTACAGCAACCTCCACTGTCTTACGTCCCCACCCAGGAGACAACAAGGCGACAGCTAACCTCTGCTTCACGCTGTATTTTCTTGAGCCCTCAGCAAGACGGGCGAGTTCACTTTCCCGTAAGTGAGTCCCCACACTCCCTGGTTTTCCAAGCAGCTTATATTCATTCTCAAACAAGAGAGAACCCGAGTTTAACTGGCTCAACCAATGGAATCACCGGCACACACACATCACACGATTTGTACCAATAAATCCCCCAAATTATTTTTATTCCGCCAATGGAATCGCTAGTCACCTACACATACACACACACACCACAGCTGCTAGCGCCAACAAAGACTTGGGCACCCAGTGGTTAATGCATAACCTCCTATTCAAACTCATGTTCGATTCCCCGAAGCTACCCATTGAACTAACAGCCTGGACCTCTCTTCCAGCCCTGACTGATGCTTCAAGTATTTACTACCTCTATAGACAACAAGGCGCAAACCACTCGATAGGCCGCAGCCTTCCATTCATTCCTCAGAACAGGGACGACTGAATGGTCGCTGTACTCTGCCGGCAGGCTGACGGTCACCTACCCGTGACGGTCACCTGACACGATCGCCTTCCTTTCAGGCCCACGGGAGAGCCCAGTGAATAGCCAGTGCTCAAAGTGGACACTCTTCTCTACCCAGGACTGGCAGGTCGCCAACTCCTTGTCACTACCCCTCGGACATGCAAAACACTTCCTAGCACTCTCCCTCCTTCAGTATACGACTCGGGGTATTCCCCCCTGGTGATGCCTGAATTCGCACACTGAAGACCCAAGGAACGTGCTCTCAACAACAGCAACTACCCTTAATTTGCCTAAATGCCCGAGAACATTCGGGCCGACTCATGAATATATATATATATATATATATATATATATATTATATATATATATATATATATATATATATATATATATGTATGTATGTATGTATGTGTGTGTGTGTGTGTGTGTGTGTGGTTGTGCCCTTTGTACGGTTACAGCCACCACTTGACAAGCGGACCTTCCAGTACATCCGGGTAGGTTTATCTGCTAAAAGCTTGCCTTGTCCTTTGTATCTAATGATCCGCTGAGGACAATGTGTAGCCCTTGACAGTAGACCTTTAGCTTCTCCTAGGACGCCATGTCGATAAATGACAGTCGCGAGCAGTCACGATCGAGATCAACACCACGAAATTCAGAACAATAAGAAACACTGGAGATCCTTCGTTTATGTACCATGTCATCGAGACAACAGCACCAACACAAGGAGGATAAGATTGGAACATTGTTGTCGGTCTTGATTTTGATGCATACAGATCTTGGTATGGGAACAGGTTTTTCTTCTTTTTTTTTAAAAAAAAATCTGAAAGCCTCTTCTCTCTCTCTCTCTCTCTGTCTCTCTCTCTCTCTCCTCTCTCTCTCTCTCTCTCTTCTCTCTCTCTCTCTGTCTGTCTGTCTGTCTGTCTGTCTGTGTCTGTCTGCCTCTCTTGATGCGTTAAAATTTTGTAACAGTAGGCATACAAATGAAGTTTCAAAACAACATTCCCCCTGATAGCTGTCACCATTATGTTTAATTCTTGATGCCTTCATTTTGATCAGTATTGAGACATTGTACAAATGAAGGTTGTCACGATGGATAGAAGCATCTGCCATTAACGCTCTGTCGGCAGCTACAATGAGGGTAAAGAATTTCAAGAGGTCATTTGTTTGAGTAGATGTGATGCAGCTCGTCACTGGCCACACACACGCGCGCGCGCGCGACACACACACGCACACACACACACACGCACGCACGCACGCACGCACGCACGCACGCACGCACCGCACGCACGCACCCCACGCACACACACACACATACACACACGCGCGCCGCGCACACACACACACACACACACACACACACACACACCACACACACACACACACACACACACACACATACAGAGAGAGAAAACAGACAGACAGACAGACAGTAACAGAGTTCATGATACGGGGTTTGAGGGATGTTACCGTTTAAAAACCCACAACTCCTTCACAACCCAAATTTCCACACTAACGATTAGTTCTTAATTCGCTCACACCCCCTCACACTCACTTCCCTTTCACATTCTTGCCCCCCACACATTTCCCCTTCTCCTCCCCACCCTCCTTCATCCAACCCCCCCGATCGCCTCTCCCCTCATCCCCTCCCACGTCATTCTCTTTAGCGCTCCTCCCTCTTCCTTTCTCTGGAACATTTCGTCTTTCCCCCCCCCCTTACCCCCTTTCCCCCCCCCTGTCGCCCTTTACTGTAATATTCGCAAATTGAGTTTTTTGGGAGTGCAAGCTGGGAGAGGAGATAAATGGCGAGTGGTGATATACGGCGATACCAATCGCAGGCAACAGCTGCGCCTCACTTTTTTCCTTGGGTCCTAGTCGGTTGTAGTGAAAGAAGCAGTGATAGTGTGTGTGTGTGTGTGTGTGTGTGTGTGTGTGTGTGTGTGTGTGTGTGTGTGTGTGCCGCGCGCCCCGCGCGGGTGGGGGGACAAAAGATTGAAAGGGGGAGGGCGGCGAAAGGGGGGGGAAAAAGGTACCCTAGGGCGTTTTTGAGTGGGGTGGAAAGAAAAAAAACCCGGGGCGGGTCAGCAAACGCAATATAAAAGTAGCAGCTCAGCACGGGGTTAGTAGTAAAAGTAGCGCTGCATAGTGATAGGGGAAAGCAGCAATACTGCAGCAAAAATTAAAGTTCGGCTAAGTATTTGTTGTATTTTGTGTAGAAGCCAGCAGCGAAATTGAAGTAACGGCTACAACAGAAACATTAAAAGCGAAAACCACAACACCAGAGTAAAATAACAACACAAAAAAACGAAATAGCAGAAGTAACAGAAACGAACAGCAATAGCAAAAAGTAACAGACCAGAAACGGCAATAAGGAGGTAATTCTAAAACACATAGTGAGGTAAAGCTACAACAGAATAGAGAGGAAATGCTAAACACGTAGTAGGGAAATAGCTACAACAGCGATGGTAGAGGTAATAGCTACAACAGCGTAGTAAGGTATTAGCTAAAACAGCGAGGGTAGGGGTAAAGCTACAAAAGCGATAGAGAGGAATAGTACAACCGATAGTAGGGAAATAGCTAAAACAGGATGGTGAGGTAATAGTACAAAAAAAAAAGCGATAGAGGGTAATAGTAAAACCACGATGGTAGGGAATAGCTACAAAGGGGGGAAAGGGGGGGGGTTGGGGGGTTGTGGGGGGGGGGTGCGAGGGAAGGTAATGCTACAACAGCGTTTAGAGGTAATAGCTACAACAGCGTGGTAGGGGTAATAGTACAACGGCGATAGTGAGGTAATAGTAGAACACGATAGTAGGGAAAGCACAACAGCGATAGTAGAGGTAATAGTTTACAACAGCGTGAAGGGGGTAATTGCAAAACAGCGTAGTAGAGGTAAAGCTACAACAGCGATAGTAAAAGGTAAAAACTACAACAGGATAGTAGAGGTAATGCTACAACGCGTGTAAGGAAATTTCTACAACGCAAAGTGGAGGTAATACTACAACAGCGATAGTAGAGGTAATGCTAAACAGAAAACGTAGAGGTAAAGACAACAGCGATAGTAGGGGAAATAGCCACAACCGATGTGAGGTAATAGCACAACAGCGATGGTAGGGGTAATGTACAACAGCGATAGTAGAGGTAAAGCCACCACGATAGTGGGTAATGCACAACAGCGTGGAAAGAGGTAATAGTACAACGCGAAGTAAGGGGTTTTTTTGCCACAACGCGATAGTGGGTAATAGCTACAACAGCGATGTAGGGGTAAAGTACAACCGAGGGAAGGAAATAGCAAAACAGCGATAGTGGGTAAAGCTGCACAGCAACAGTAGAGGTAATAGCTACAACAAACAGTGAGGTAATAGCTGCAACAGCGTAGTAGAGGGAAATAGCTAAAAACAGAAACAGTAGGGGTAATAGCTCAACAGCGAAGTAGAGGTAATACCCACAACAGCGATGTAGATTAAGCTAAACAGAAATAGTGGGTAATAGCTCAACAGCAATGTAGACGCGACACTCAAGCGAAGAGCGTCAACGTAACCCCACAGCTTTTACAGAAAACAAAACAGGGGAAGCAGCGGACAACAGCAGTAGTCAAAAGAAATAGTCCCCGCAGCGGGGCAAAAGTAGCAACAACGCATTTGTAGATGTGCAGAAACTGCAGTAACGCAGGAGTAGAGTCAGGGAATGTATAAGGGGCACCCACGTTACAATGGTAAAACCGCACCGCAACAGTGCCCAACTGAAACATTTGGGCACGATGTTTGAAGGAATTTGTTTTTTTTATCGCAGTATCAGTCGAATACAAACGAGAAAGGAAAACAGTAGCAGCTTCAGAATGGTCGAAGTATATAAAAAAAAAAAAATCAGTGATATGTATCACAGTAGTTGTCACATGCACGCGCGCGCACCACTCTATCCCCTCTCTCTCTCTCCTTTTTTTGCTGTTGTCTGTCTCCTTTTTTTCTTCTCTCTCTCTCTCTCTTCTTCTCTCTCTCTCTCTCTCTCTCACGCGCAAGGAGAGAGAGGAGAGGGAAAAGGGGAGAGAAGAAGAAGAAGAAGAAGAAGAACGAAAAGAAGAGGAGGGGGAGAGGGGAAAAGCCGGGGGAGAAGTGCCATTTGGGGGGGAAAATAAAAGGGAGGGAAGCAAAAGTATCATAAAAGAGTTTATGTTCATAATTGTTTTTTGAAATGCAGGTTAAACCCTATCCCCGTTGCAGTCATTTACTGCTCTCTCTCTCTCTTCCTCTCTCCTCTCTCTCTCTCTCTTCTCTCTCTCTCTCTCTCTCTCTCTCTCTCTCTCTCTCTCCTCCCTCCCTCTCTCTCTCTCTCTCTCTCTCTCTCACACACACACACACACACACACAGAAACACACACACACACACACACACACACACACGCACGCACGCACGCACGCACGCACGCACGCACGCACGCACGCACGCACACATACACACACACACACACACACACACTTATACCTTATCTCCTGTTATTGACAATTGCATGTTCCATTTCTCACGATTCGCTCACTCGCGCCTCCACATCTCTCTCTCTCTCTCACTCTCTCTCTCTCTCTTCTCTCTCTCTCTCTCTCTCTCTCTCTCTCTCTCTCTCTCTCTGCATGTGCGTGTGCGTGTGTGTGTGTGTGTGTGCGTGCGTGTGTGTGTGTGTGTGTGTGTGTGTGTGTGTGTGTGTGTGTGTGTGTGTGTGCATGCGCACACAACCACCCACCCACACACACACGCGCGCGCGCAGAAAGAAAGAAAGAGAGAGAGAGAGAGAAAGAGAGCGAGAGAGCGCAGCAGACAGAGACGGAGGAAGATTGGCGGACTAAAGTTTGCCTGTGTAATGGTTTCTGTGGTATCACGTTGATGCTGTCAGTATTGCCAAGACATTGTTATTGATCTGTCGTCAAGTTTTGGATTCTGAGGGCTGTTCTGATCGTGCTCCGTTCTTGTGCCATCACACCGAAAGAACAAAGTGTTAGGTGTGTGCATTCAAGTAATCAATTAATTAATTGACAAAAAATGATCGATGGTGTGGTATGGTTTCTCGTGTTTTTTTTTTTTTTTTTTATTTTTTTCAAAATGTTTCCAGTGAATCAAGGCGGAAACAAGAACTCGCGCATAACTGAAAAAAGCACAACACAAATACTACTTTTAAAGTTGCTTTATTGCTACCGTTTTTATTTACTGTCTTTCCACTAGGCAAAATGTCCGGAGCACAATTTTGCTAATACAACGGGGTTTCTGCCAAAGTTTCACAGTTGTCGAGTTAATGTTACACCCACTCCCGCTTAATGTATCATTTGTACTTCCCCCACCCTACATCCCCTCTTCCTCTTACTGCCCTGCTCCCCCACCCCCACCCCCTCCCCGCTAGAGAAAGAAAATACTGTAGGTAATGAATACTTGACATTGGGCAACCCAAACAAGTTTTCGCTCGAGTTCTTGGTGACATTTTGAAGTTACACCCAGTCGTAGTTTCTGACTTTTTTTGTCCATCTCCGCCGTTCTCTTTCTGCTCGTTTTCAGTCTTCACTAAGTGCGTTTGTTAACGATTCGCTATCGTCGAGCAACCCCCAACACGTGACACTGTACCTCAGGGTACTTTGACGTTTTCCCGCTCTCGTTATTTTCCCTCTGTTCTTTTCTTCTCTTTCATCTTCCTTTTCTTTCTTTTTTCTCTTTTATATTTTTTTTTCAAACCAGTCCCCGACCCATCCCCACTGCCTCCCCCGTCGTCCTTCTTTCATTGCCCACAAAGTACCGTGGTTATTGATGACTTATCGGTGGGGAAATCTCATCCTGTCGGCGGGAGAGGTGGCCTTTTTAACCACAGTGCCATTAATTTTGAGGCGCATATTTACACAGGCAGTCGATTGGCCCTCGGACCAAGACGTGGCGCTTTGACATCCAGTGGAGCGGCGTATAATCGCCGGGTGACGAGCCTGCCTGGAGTGGCCCGGCGTCAGCAGCCCCACGCCATTGCCTGCCTCCCTCGGAGCCTTGGGATGGGGGGGAAAAAGGGGGGGGCTTCCGCATCCGTGTGCCTGTGTGGGGGCTGTTTGATGTTGGTGATGCCGGTGAGGATTGGACTGTTGTGAGGTCCATGGTGTTGACAATAAGGATCGTTCCCTGTTGTGAGGTCCATGGTGTTGACAATAAGGATCGTCCCCTGTTGTGAGGTCCATGGTGTTGACAATAAGGATCGTTCCCTGTTGTGAGGTCCATGGTGTTGACAATAAGGATCGTTCCCTGTTGTGAGGTCCATGCTGTTGACAATAAGGATCGTTCCCTGTTGTGAGGTCCATGGTGTTGACAATAAGGATCGTTCCCTATTGTGAGGTCCATGGTGTTGACAATAAGGATCGTTCCCTATTGTGAGGTCCATGCTGTTGACAATAAGGATCGTTCCCTGTTGTGAGGTCCATGCTGTTGACAATAAGAATCGTTCCCTGTTGTGAGGTCCATGGTGTTGACAATAAGGATCGTTCCCTATTGTGAGGTCCATGGTGTTGACAATAAGGATCGTTCCCTGTTGTGAGGTCCATGGTGTTGACAATAAGGATCGTTCCCTGTTGTGAGGTTCATGCTGTTGACAATAAGGATCGTCCCCTGTTGTGAGGTCCATGCTGTTGACAATAAGGATCGTTCCCTGTTGTGAGGTCCATGGTGTTGACAATAAGGATCGTTCCCTATTGTGAGGTCCATGCTGTTGACAATAAGGATCGTTCCCTGTTGTGAGGTCCATGGTGTTGACAATAAGGATCGTTCCCTGTTGTGAGGTCCATGGTGTTGACAATAAGGATCGTTCCCTGTTGTGAGGTTCATGCTGTTGACAATAAGGATCGTCCCCTGTTGCGAGGTCCATGCTGTTGACAGTGGGGACTGCCCCGCTGTGATGCTTGTTGTTGACATTGGGGACTGCCCCGCTGTGATGCTTGTTGTTGACAGTGGGGACTGCCCCGCTGTGATGCCTGTTGTTGACAGTGGGGACTGCCCCACTGTGATGCTTGTTGTTGACAGTGGGGACTGCCCCCTGTGATGATGCCTCGTGTTGACAGTGGGAACTGCCCGCTGTGATGCCTGTTGTTGACAGTGGGGACTGCCCCGCTGTGATGATGCCTCGTGTTGACAGTGGGACTGCCCGCTGTGATGCCTGTTGTTGACAGTGGGGACTGCCCCGCTGTGATGCGTGTTGTTGACAGTGGGACTGCCCCGCTGTGATGCCTGTTGTTGTTGTTGTGTGTGTGTGTGTGTGTGTGTGTGTGTGTGTGTGTGTGTGCGTGTGCGTGAGTGTGTGTGTGTGTGTGTGTGTGTGTGTGGTGTGTGTGTGTGTGTGTGTGCGTGTGTGTGAATTTGATGGACCACCCCCCTTGAAGCTATCTTTTACTTTTCTATCCATGAATTATATGAATCATATGATTTGACTTTGATTGTCTTCTTTTACTGTTTTGATATTATACATTTAGTAATGTCATTGCATGGCATTGAAATTTTGTTCTTATTTATTCCTTTCTACATGTCTGTTAGGGAATGTTATGTTTTACTGTTCAAATGTTTATACAGTGTGTGTTGTGTGTGTGTGTGTGTGTGTGTGTGTGTGTGTGTGTGTGTGTGTGTGTGTTAATCATTGAATTATACATGACTTAATTATCTTTTTACTATTTAAATAATCATACTTTTCTGTGATACCATGGCATGGTGCAAAAATTTCATTGTTTGAATGTCATGTTGTATTGTTACATTATATAAATATATATGTGTATGTGTGTATGTATGTATTTATGTGTGTGTGTATGTATATACATGTGTGTGTATGCGTGTGTGTACATGTATATGTATGTGTATATATGTATGTATGTGTGTGTGTGTATATATATGTATGTATGTGTATGTGTGTATGCATGTATATGTATGTATATATATATATATATATGTATATGTGGACAGCCCTGATATGGCCCTTTGCGGTCGGCTGGGCTATAAGCAACATTATCTTATCTTATCTTATATGTATATGTATGTATATAATATATATATATAAAATATATATATATATATATATATATATATATTTATATATGTATGTGTATGTATATGTATGTATGTGTGTGTATGTATGTGTATATATATGTATGTATGTGTAAAATGTATATATGTGTATGTGTATATATGTAATGTGTGTGTTTAATATGTATGTATATAATAAATATATATATATATATATATATATATATTTTAAATATATAATATATATATATATATATATATATATAAATATATATATATATTGTGTGTGTGTGTGTGTGGTGTGTGTGTGTGTGTGTGTGTGTGTGTGTGTGTGAAGGAACCCCCCCCCCCCCATCCAAGCCATTTTTATTACAAATATCTTTATTGATTGTATTATTTTTACTGTTTATACAATCATACTTTTGTGATATAATTTCCTGGCATTGAAATTTTGTGCTCTTTTATTCCATACTTGGTTTAATAGAGAATGATATGTTTTTTTATAGTTAAATGTTCATACAAGTCTGTTTTTCAATTTTCACACCCCTATGAATTATCTCCCTTTGGTCTCTCTCTCTCTCTCTCTCTCTCTGTCTCTCTCTCTTCTCTCTCCTCCCCTCTCTCTCCTCTCTCTCCTCTCTCTCTCTCTCTCTCTCTTCTCTCTCACCCAACTTCAAACATCTTACTTAGCATAAATCTTTTATTCCTGATTTGTATTTAACCTCTGCAGGTTACTTTTACAGTTTACGTAATTATACATTTTGCAATATTATTGATCTTTGAATGGTGCTATTGTTTTTGTTTTCTTTCTTTTTCTTTTTTATACTTAACTTTGAGCTTATCTTGGAGCATTCTGTTTTACAGTTGGAGTGTTTATTTAAGTGTTGTTATAATATTGCATATGTGATGGTGGTTTGTGGTGGTGATGGTGCACCTCTGTGTGTGTGTGTGTGTGTGTGTGTGTGTTTGGTGGTGTGTGTGTGTGTGTGTGTGTGTGTGTGTGTGTGTGTGTGTGTGTGTGGTTTTGTTTGTGTGTATGACACTGTTTTTGGCGGGGTGTGTGTGTGTGATTCTGTGTTGGTGTGGTGTGTGTGTGTAACTGGGGGTTGTGGGGGGTGGGGAGAGGGTGGTAGGATGTGTGTGTGCATGTGTTAATATATTATATATATAGAGTGACACAAGATGGATAAATGAATTGACAAGGAATGACTGAGCACAGTGCAAAGAGTGGAATATTTTTAAATGATATACTAGTTTATAAGTTGTTGCAATATGTGAATTTTTGATACTGGCACCACAAACAAATTTTCCTTGTATTCTATTAGGACAAATAAAATATCGTGTGTCGTGTGTATCGTGTAAACGTGTGATGCCTGTTGTTGACAGTGGGAACTGCCCCCCCTGTGATGCTTGTTGTTGACAGTGGGGACTGCCCCGCTGTGATGCTTGTTGTTGACTATGAGAACTGCCGTACTGTTGGGTCCCTGCTTTTGACAATAAGGTTCGCCCTGCTGGGGTGGGTGGATGGGGGGATGTTGGGTTGCCCTGGTGCAAGATGTTGTTTGTGACGATGTTAAGGATTCTGCTAATTGAGGTCTTGACGGTGACGATAAGGTTGCCCTGTAGTGAGGCTCTAATACTAAATAGTGACAATGACGATGGCCCACTATGAGGCTCTTGATCGTGACAGTGTTGACACTTTAGCTGGTAGTGGTGTGAAGGAGGTCCTACTGTGAGACCTTGACGTAATCATGACAACGAGGATCGTCATGCTGGAGTTCTTGAAGGTGACGATGCTGAAGCGTGTCCTATTGAGTGGAGTAACTGGTGATGTTGAGGACTGTCTTGCTGTGAAATCTTCCTTGTGACGATGATGTGGATCATAGTGCTTTGAGGCCTTACTGTAAAAATGATGAGGATTGTCTTGTCAGTGATGATGATGAGGATTGTTGTGCTTTGAGGCCCTGTTGATGACGATGGCGAGGATCGTTCTGCTATGATGCATTTCTAGTGATGACGATGAGAATTGCCTTCCTGTCAGGTTTTGCATGTGATGATGGTGATGAGGATTTTCCATTGAAGCCTTGCTGGTGATGATGATGATGATGACGAGGAATGCCGTGGGAGGCCCTGCTAACGACGATGATGAAGATTGTCCTGCTACGAAGCCTAAGTGTGAAAATATAACTGTCCAGAGAGGAGGCCTCGCTGGTAATGATAATGAGGAGTGTCTTGCTCAGGGCCTTGCTGGTGATGATGATGATGATGAAGAATGGCTACTGAGAGGCCCTATGGTGACGTTGAGGATTGACGGGTTGCGCGGCTTTGGTGGTGATGATGAAGAGGACTGCATTGCTGTGAAACCTTGGATTCTCATGATCTGATCTAAAGGACAAGGAATCTGGACTGAAAGTATTGCATCTGGGTATTTATGATGCGACTGCATTTTTTTTTTTTAATCGGGGAGAGAGTCTGTAGTGCAGATCTACGAACTGTTGTCAGAGTACAGTCACGAAGGAAACTCGTTTGGATAGTTTAATGGGGAAAAAAAAAATCCGTGAAGTGAATCTGAAGTACATGTATCAGATTATGGCACAAGCTAACTTCTGGCAGTTGAAGAAGATTCGATCAGTCACTGAGAGAAACAACGAAAGGGTTTTAACTTCTTCTGTGGAAGATGACGGTTTCATCTCTAACAAAAAGTGAATAATCACTGATATGGAACACAATACTGGTTGGTGTGTGGGCTCCAATGTACAGAGTTTTGATGTTATCAACTTTTTTATAGTTAAAGAGTAAATCAAAGTCATGCTGCGATGAAAATGTGGTCTGAAAGGGGCGCTGTCATTTTGATTCGATTCGTGACGTCACCGG
Organism: Conus ventricosus; assembly: GCA_018398815.1. Classification (NCBI taxonomy): domain Eukaryota; kingdom Metazoa; phylum Mollusca; class Gastropoda; order Neogastropoda; family Conidae; genus Conus; species Conus ventricosus. The sequence continues at coordinate 30,608,926 of CM031598.1, read as the reverse complement.
CGGGCTGCGATCTCTGCTGAGCTTTTCGCTTTCTTACACTGAAGGTCATTTCGTCGTTTACTTTGTTGAAGGCCCTTGTCTTTATAGCGTGGATTAAGAAAACATTTGAATATATTATGACTTTAATTGTAAATTAAAGACATCATTTGTTAAAAGTATAATTATAAAGCAGGGTTTCGAAGGATAATAAGCACCGTCACATTCACTCTTGTCGATTTTCATGTGTGTTTGTTTTTGGTAGATTTGAAACAATATCTTATTCATTGCAGCTGGAAAGTCTTATCATTTCCATGAACATTTACCGATTTTTAGATGTTACTATTTTATCATTATTATCATATTAGACATTACATTTTATTATTACATTGTTATAAGTTCATAGTGATTATATTCAATGGGAGTTTTTTTCTGAAATTTGTGTGTGTGTCAAACAGAATTTTTAGCCACCAGCATTCCAAAATAAAGACAGGGGTCTGTGTATTTCAGTAGTGCTCGTTGGGCTAATGTAGACAACGTTCTTGAAATTTTGACTTGCATTAACCGAGTACATTCTAAAAACGTCAACTGAGATGCATCTGGAAAACAAAAATGGACTTCGGGATTGAAATCGTTTCACGATGATAGCGATCGGGTATTCGGCTTGGAAGATTTGAATATTGTGCCAAGAAAAGAAGATAAGAGAAATGATGATTCGCCTGACATGTACGTTAATTTTCTGTTGATTAACGTACCACTTGATCAGTTTGCCTGGACATTTATTCAACTAATGGAACACAGATAATGATGAAAGAGAGGTCTTACATCAGAACGCTTTCGCGCATACATTCTCATATCTTCATACACATTATAATGGGGCTAATAACACACCCATACTGTCACAGTAATCTAGAATACCTTACACACACACACACACACCACACACACACACACACACCACACACACACACACACACACACGCACGCACAAACACACACACACACACACACACACAGAGAGAGAGAGAGGAGAGAGAGAGAGAGAGAGAAGAGAGAGAGAGAGAGAGAGAGAGAGAGACAGACAGACAGACAGACAGACAGACAGACAGACAGACAGAGAGACGGTATGAAGAGATGTGTTTATTTTGAAAGCATTGTCTTTTGGCCGGTGAAGTTTGTTTCCCCAGTCACTACTGTGGGCACTGCAGCCTGTGCCAGTGGTGTCGGCAGCCTGTGCCAGTGGTGTCGGCAGCCTGTGCCAGTGGTGTCGGCAGCCTGTGCTTCACAGATAGGCAGTTTCTTTTGTACAGTCGCCCCGATAGTGCTCGGCGCACTGGGATTCGACATCTCACACGTAAACTCGGTGCGCTTTCACAGGTTTAATCAACATTCTTTGGATGTCTGCCGTTCTTGGCATTACCCAACTATTTTTTTTTTTTCGATGTCTTGTGATTTTCTACAGATCTCTTAGGATTGGAAACCGGAAACAAAGGGAAGAGAGGGAGAAGAGGGTAAAGAAAGTGACAAGAACAACAACAACTTTCCGTACTTATCGTTTGGAGGTTGAAAAATACTGTGGCTTGTTGTTTTGTGTTGTGCACCTGTGACGTCACCCCGATGTGCTTTTATACTCTTCACATATGCGCATCCAGGTAAAACCTCCAAATATGGCGACGTCCTGAGCATCCAAAATTTGAAGACTGAAATCAAAAGAGTGACTCGAAAAAGTTTTAATACTGACATTTCAGTGCAGGATCCCCTGATCATTATCCGTTTTTGTTGTTTGTTTGTTTGTTTTTTCACTTTTTTTCTCCCATAACTCCTTGGGGATTCACTTGGGCATCACGATGAAGAACAAGCCTCTAGGTTCCATCAGTTCTGTCTGTTGTGTGCTGAGGTTCTATCGGTTATGTCTGTTGTGTGCTGAGGCTTTATTCTCTGCAGATCCTTACCCTGTCTACTCTACAATGTTGTTCTATGTACTGTCGGTGGTGGTGCAGATGGCCATCAGCCTGTCTCCTCCTCACGGAGTTCCATGCCATACCTTGATGTTTCATAAAAGATCTGAACAAGCTCGGCAAGTTCATGTTCACTGCCTACAATCAATAAGAAGGTCAAAGGTTAAAGTTCTCGGAGCCGTTGGGTCAGTGAACTGTCAGACGTTCAGCCTGTCTAGGGCGTGGCATGATGGAAGGTGGAGCAAATCCCCCCTCCCCTCCCCTCCCCTCCCCCTTCTGCCGCCTTTAAACGTCCCAGAACTGAATCGGCTTTCTGTGTACTGCTGTGTGGACAGAGAGGGTTTACCAGCCGAAAATATCCGATCCGAAGTGTGACCTCGAGCCCTTCCTACCTGTTAACGATGTCATCTACAAATCAAATACTCATGGTTGTTTTCTTCCAGCGGGCACTCTGCTGACATGAACCTCAAGTGCGTCAGTCATGGCGCGTGCCTGAAATATGTGTTGAAAAGTGGGGACATAGGAGGCAGCCCTGTCGAATTCCACGTGAAGTTTGGAAGTACTCCCCGATACTGCCATCACGAGCACTTCGCTGGTGCTTTGCTGTAAATTGCTTAATGGTGTTGATTAGCTTATGCCTGATGTTATACTTCTTCACTATGGTCTATATTGCCTCCTGGCGAACTCTGTCGAATGCCTTCTTGAAGTCTATAAAGACTTGGTAGAACTTCCTGTGGTGTTACAGATGTTTTTGGCAAAGGGTACGCAAGTTTAGGAGCAGCTCGATGATACTCCTGTCCTGGTGGAATCCACCCTGTTCATCAGCAGCAACGGTGTGTGTGTGTGTGTGTGTGTGTGTGTGTGTGTGTGTGTGTGTGTGAATGCTTAAGTAATCAATTAAAAATATGTATTTTTGTTTCTTTATGTTTATTCAGCTGAACTTAACTTCACGTGGAACTATATGAACAAACTCATCTACGCAGTTTGACTTTAATTATTTACTTATTAACTGACTCATTTCTGGATTTGTTTATGATTTTTTGTTGTCCTTGGTTTCGCCTTCGTTGCCTGTAGTTTAGATTCATTTGGCATAGGCTGTTCTCTCTCTCTCTCTCTCCTCTCTCTCTCTCTCCTCTTCTCTCTCTCCTCTCTCCCTCTCTCTCTCTCTCTCCTCTCTCTCTCTCTCTCTCTCTCTCTCTGTGTGTGTGTGTGTGTGTGTGTGTGTGTGTGTGTGTGTGTCTCACTCTGTCTGTCTGTCTGTCTGTCTGTCTGTCTCTCCCCATGTATGTGTCAACACACACACACACACACACACACACACACACACACACACACACACACACACACACACCTTCTTGCGTCAATACCTTCCCCTACCCCTTTCACTCTCTCCACACTCC
>CM031598.1:30583092-30595592 GCA_018398815.1 Conus ventricosus | reverse complement strand
CAACTGAACACTTCTAAGATATGTTTCCGTGAGAGAAGGAGATGATTTCATGGATGTGTATAAATCCAAAGGAGAGGAAGAAGACTGACATCAACCGGCCCGCAATTGTCGCTGAGTACAATAAATTCATGGGTGGAGTTGATCTTCTGGATTCCCTGACAGCACTGTACAAATACCAGATCAAGTCCCGAAGATGGTACATGTACATTTTCTACCATACATTGGCCATTGCTGTTGTCAACAGCTGGCTCTGGTACAAGCGTCATGTAAAGCTGCTGAACTGCAAAGCCCTACCCATGAAGCTCAGCTCGTTCCAAGGCATGATCGCTGATGCGCTGATCTTCTCCAAGAAACCTGGACGTCCATCTGCTGCTTCGTTGTCCCCTCCTCCTCCTCCTCCAAAGGTCAAGAGAAGGGCACTCATCGGTGACATCCGCCTGGACGGGGTTGACCATCTCCCTGAATGGGCTTCACAGAGGGAGCGTTGCAAGAACAGGGACTGCCAGGCCTTGGGTTTTACCCGATGCCGAAAGTGTACTGTTCATCTCTGCTTCCAGAAGGGCAGAAACTGTTTCCTGGAATTTCATTCCATCCATTGAACTGCCAAGATAACGTCCTCTTCACTAAGAGGGCATCATCTCCATCTCCAGAGTGACAAACTGTGTATCCTTTTTGGGGACTGGGTGGGAGCGAAGGGGGTATGGGTCGGGGCTAGTTCTAAATGATGTTAACTGGACTAGATGTGTTGCAATGCCACTGGAACTTGACAGTCATCAAAACTGTTCATTTCAAAAAGAACTACACAGCAACAACAACCGTGCACATGTATATAAAGGACATTGACTCTTTGTATCACGTGTGATACAGTATGACTTTATGCTTCAATGACCTAATGTATCACGTGTGATACAAAACCTAATTTGGGCATTTTTAAAGATTTTTGCAAAATTTCTTTTGGTAACTGTTTTTCACATCCATTTGATGTTATTTTACTGAATAAAATAATTTTCTGACTAGTTTTCTATGAGCCGGTTCTAGAGGGTTAACGTGCGTACTCGATGTTCTATCGGCACATATAGGCGAAAATGAATGGTAGGCACCAGGAGGTGTGTGCATGGACACCAGGAAGTGCACCAACCTCTGCCCGCCAGACCGTGTCAGCACTGGGTCCGCAAGCTGACGGCCGTCCGGAAGGAAATGCTGGTTAGAGCTCCGAGTTTCACCATTGGTGACATTCACTGACAGTTTTTAGTCTGTTTATGAAGATCGCCTCAGCCCGCATTCGACGTCATCCGTGAATCAGTCTATTGTCCGTTGTTTGTGTTACGATTAGTACTGACGCTGTGTTTGTTGTTTGTGTTACTATAAGTACTGACGCTGTGTTTGTTGTTTGTGTTACTATAAGTACTGACGCTGTGTTCGTTGTTTGTGTTACTGTTAATACTGACGCTGTGTTCGTTGTTTGTGTTACTGTTAGTACTGACGCTGTGTTTGTTGTTTGTGTTACTGTTAATACTGACGCTGTGTTGTTGTTTGTGTTACTGTTAGTACTGATGCTGTGTTTGTTGTTTGTGTTACTGTTATACTGACGCTGTGTTTGTTGTTTGTGTTACTGTTAGTACTGACGCTGTGTTTGTTGTTTGTGTTACTGTTAATACTGACGCTGTGTTTGTTGTTTGTGTTACTGTTAGTACTGACGCTGTGTTCGTTGTTTGTGTTACTGTTAGACTGATGCTGTGTTCGTTGTTTGTGTTACTATTAATACTGACGCTGTGTTTGTTGTTTGTGTTACTATTAATACTGACGCTGTGTTTGTTGTTTGTGTTACTATTATACTGACGCTGTGTTTGTTGTTTGTGTTACTGTTAATACTGACGTGTGTTGTTGTTTGTGTTACTGTTAATACTGACGCTGTGTTTGTTGTTTGTGTTACTGTTAGTACTGATGCTGTGTTTGTTGTTTGTGTTACTGTTAGTACTGACGCTGTGTTTGTTGTTTGTGTTACTGTTAGTACTGATGCTGTGTTTGGAAAATAAAAACGGAGGACACGTGGGAAGGGGATAAGACGGAGTGGGGAGGCGACAGGTGTGGGTGGAACAAAGAACGGATGGGGAGGGGGAGGGCGGGGCGTCTGTCGATGGAAGACCATCATTGAAACTTTTCATCCTGAAGAAACTGACGAGAGCCAAGCGGAGCCAAGTTCTGTCAGCAGTGTTGGGGTTTCGTTAGGCAAACCCATGTCCCAGCGTTTTGTTCGCTTTTCTGGAACGGGTTTCGATGAGGAATTAGTCTGTTAGCGCAATCCACTCAGTCTTTCTCTGTGTCTCCCTGTCCCCGTCTCTGTCTGTCTCTGTCTCTCTGTCTCTGTCTGTCTGTTTGTCTGTCTGTCTGTCTCTCTCTCTCTCTCTCTCTCTCTTCTCTCTCTCTCTCTCTCTCTCTCTCTCTCTCTCTTCTCTGGTGTGTGTGTCGTGTGTGTGTGTGTGTGTGTGTGTGTGTCGGTCTGTGTCATCTTTTTTTGTCTCCTGACAAGGCTTCCTTTCCCCGGGCTCTCGATCTCTGTACAGTCGTCCACAGACTTCGCGTTTTTCGGAGAAACTTTAAACGGAGGAGACCTCCCTGCTCTATTATCTGGGTCGCGGCGACTGGAACCCTGAGAGCGCCGGCTGAGAGGCACTCCTGGGACGGACAGTGAAATGAACCACTTGATTTATGTCGGAGCCCTTGCGTCAAGATGAGACTCAGCACTTCTAGAGTCTGGACGACCGGAGTGGGAAGTTGGTCCCTTTAGCACGGGTGTCGCCGTCGTGGCGGTGGGGCAGGGAAGGGGGAGGGGGAGAAGTGGGGAGGGTGGAGGGATGAGGGAATATCAGTGGAAGGAGGAAGGGTGAGAGGATCAAAAGATCTGTGGAGTGGGGCGTCACGTCCGAACAAACGTCTCGACCCGTGCATCCTACGGGTAGTGGCTGGTGTTCAACCACAACCACGACATCCCAGGCTCTCCAACGGGTGGAGGAGGCGGCTGAGACACTCCTAGCCTGCAGGGAGACGGGCGCTGAGAGCTGGCCAACATCGGGCTTCAGTCCTGTGGTGTGAAACTGAAGAGTGGGTGGGAGGGGTAGTAGAGGTCCTGGGTTGGGTGGGGGTAGAACGGTGAGGGTCTTGGATAATATTGATAGTTTGTTCGTCAGTTACCACTTGCTGAACATCTGGATTCACGGATGTTCTCAGGGTGACATGGGACTAGTTGGCCTGCGAAAGCAACTGAAGACGACTTACGCTATACAAAAATCAAAACAGTTTTTTTTTTCTTTTATCTGGTTTTGACGGATATGTTTTATTCTCACTGGCTGACCAAATCTCTCAATGGTATCAATTTGTAGAGTCTGGGCTTTGAAGACTCATAAATTACAGATGTGTTGATCCATACAAACTCTTATCACATCTGCAATTACAAGCACGTAATAGATATATTTTTAAAATAATCTAATGCATGCATACGAGTTCTTGTCGCACAAAACAACATTGTCATTACAAGTTTTTCCTAGATCCCCACCCAATTCCTCACCCCCTCACCCCTCCTCTGACCCTCCGTCCTCTTCCCGTCTTCTCAGCCCCCCCCCCCCCCCCTCCTTCCTTCACAAAGCCAGGAACTAACAGATATTATTACGTATAAACTCGTAAGTTGGGTCTCTCAGTGGTAAAAGACAAACACGTGACAAACAAGCGTTTTCCGCCCCTCCCTCCCCTCCTTTTCCCTCTAACGGAAGCACTGGTGGGCAGGGTGGGGATCGTGGAGATGACAATCGGGGTTCATTTCAAGGGGGCGATTGACTTATTAATGCTTGACTGATTTATCGCCTTCATGTGAACAGGCCAAGTTCAGTTTGAGGGGCACTGGTTATTGCCGCACAGTGCGAGAAACAAGACGTGTGTCTCATCTTTCACTTCCTGGCCCCAGAGGCGGGAGATTGGCTGGAATAGCTGGGAATGAAGGGCGCGACCTGAGACGCTTTGGCCGTGTGGCCGTGACGTCCTCCTCCCGCCCCTCAGCCGAGTGCGGATGCCGGCAGACAAACAGCTGTGTCAAGGTTGTGCTCCCATCTGATTGGCTCCAGCTGAGGACCTTCGCGGAGAGAACGAAATCGGAAAAGATGGAAGATTTGACATTGATGGTTCGGGCGGAGGGATTTTTTGCCGAGACAAATTTAGGGAAAGCTCGTGCCGTGATAGAGGGGGCGGGCGTTGTGGAGCCGTGACATTCGTCGGAAGGTGACCATAAATAGTCTGTGGATGTTGTCTCGGTCGTCACTGGGTTCATACGGGTACGGGACGGCACAGGGAAAGGTCTTCACCGTTGTTGGTATGGTGGTCACAGAGAAGTCAATATTTGTAGACATCCTGCGTGAGCGAATCGTTTAGTCTGGCCGGTTGATTTGCATTTCTCCGTGCTGACTGTAGAACCTTGAAACAAGGCAAAACTTTGTACAGCCGTTCAAGGAGAATTGCCTGGTTTTCGTACAGTAAAGTGCATAATTACCATTCTTAACACGTATGATCCATCAATATTGTATGAATTATCTAGACATTCAAACTAACGGAATGCACATTAAGGGAAACACCTCTGATGTCGGCCAAAGAGAACTCGCAGGTTTAACAAGCTGAAATGATTAAGGTTATTGGGAACCAAAGCGTTGTCTCACTACGTCTATGATAGCACCACTGACCACGTGAATCACATTGATTTGGTTTTTAAAAAAAAAGCCGTTTTTTTTCCCTCTGTTATCATGTATAAAGTTAAATCGATTTGAGGAAAAGCATTCTTCTGTACTACCGCGTAATATCAACAATTTCATAACACATCATAAAATGCCAAATCTTTTTTTTTTTGTCACTTTAATATATTTTCGAATATAAGTTCGAATACCAGAAAATACAATTACATTAAACGGTACGAACCTAGCTGCCTCAGAGAGCAGCTTATTTGAACAAATCTTAGTTTGCTCCGTGTTAGAACTCTGAAAACCAGAAATGGCGGAGTTTCTAGCATAACCCATGATTTCGCTTGATTTATGCCGTCCCCATTTTTCTCTACGTCCTTCGCAATCCTTCCCGCCCTCTTCTGGATATCAGCCCAATCGTGTGTTGTACCTCTCGTCCTGTTCTGATATATGTACTCCGTTATCACCATACACTTGTGAAGGAGAAAGGGGGCACAGGATATGTAGGAGTGCGGGTGGGGAAGTGGGGGAGGGGTCGGGGATCCTCAAATAAACAGTCTTTTGTCCCCCTCCATCCGCGCCGGAGGCTGCAGCTAAGATTGTTGCTGATGCACTTTATGATTTGCTCTGGCGCCGTTTTCTGGCAGGATCCGTTTTCCCTCTTCTCTTCCCTGTCCGTTACCAGTCCTTGTGATATCCGGGTGCATGTGTAAATTGCCTTCTCCCCCTTCATCTCCTTATCAAGGTTCTCGCTTGTCGCTGGAATGCCGCCTGTGTTGATGTTTCTTAATGGGCCCTCCTGTTACAGCTCTTTGTGGCATTCCCCTCAAACAGCCAAACCCATTCGTTTCATGGTATGACCTCAATATCCTGCGGGCTTTCTTGGGATTAAGACATGACTACAACCAATGGGAGTTTTCCTTTGTGGTTATGACCTGGGATCAGCTCCCGGAAGGATCTTTAGTCAGGAGGGGGCATTCATACTGAATGTCTTTGTGGGGTAATGCCAGCAATAGCGAACCCCCTATAGTGGCCTGGGCAACCGGACAAAATGACACTCAGATGTTGCGTTCAATCACATGAAAGTCCACGTAATTCATTCATTCAGTCACACAAGTGTTTGCATTCTCCGAAGAAGCCATCAAAACTAGATCGCATAACGGATCTATACTTCTGTGTTTCAGATTCTTTTTTTAAGACTCGGAGCAGTATTTATCGCCATTCAGTGATCAAAGTCATGTTTGAATTATTGTATTCTCTTTCACCACGCTTCCGATTTTTTGTTGTTGTAAGAGCTTGTGTTACTTGTGCTGCCCTTCATCTTATGAGAGACGGCCAAGGTGGGAATGGTGGACAAAGGGTGTGAAGAGATGGGGAGGAACGAAGTTTTCCAAAGTAAGCAAGCTGTCTGTTAGCTCATACATCGCGCCCGAGGCTGAAGCCTGAGCAGCTTTCTGACAAATCTTTTGTCTGACTTCCGCACCATTTGTGGAGAGGTTGTCTCTGGAATCTGGGTTAGTGACAACCGTCTTTCCTTCTCTGCCCCTCTCGCCCCATCCCTTTTCAAAGTCTTCTTTTGATGTCGGATAGTATGTGAAAATTACGTCTCCGGCCTAATCTCCTTTTCAAAGGCTGGCTCTGGTCGTTAAAACAGTCCTTGTGTTGATGGAGTATCTTGATTAGTCCATTGGCACAACTTCTTGCAAGTGGTCTCCCTTACAGTAAACACATTTACTTCAAAGTTATAGCCGTTAACACAGTTTTTTTTCGGTATTTTGGGGCCAGAGTATGGGTTGCATTTAACAGTACTTGCAATGTACTTACAGCCTGAAACCAGTTCTTAGTTGTCTTTTGTGCAGAGGAAGACTGGGTCTGTTTTGCCAAAAGCAACAAGGGAGGTTTGAAATACTGCTAGGAACAGAAAAACGGCAAAGCGTAACTAATGTTCAGTCGCACTTAAAAGTCCATTCACAGTGAACTGAGAATACAAATATTTGCTTTCTTTTACAAAGCAGTTTAAGCAGTTGGAATTATCAAGAGGCATTATGAATATTCTGTATTCCATATAAGTCGAAGGCATAGATCTACATGTTGTGGCTAAGTTCTGAACTGATTTTTAAACTGTACTGTTGTTCCAAAAGTTTTCAAGAAGATTGATTGCTCAACTTTAGAACAGCGGAATATTTTTTTGGTTGTCTCATCCTCCATCTTTTCGAGAACAGGGAAGATGGGACTAAGGATACGAAGCAGCGGAGAGGGTAGAACATGTCCGTTAGCTCATACATCAGTGCCAGCGACTGCAGTCAAGGCTGTTTTATGATACACTTTATGGCTGACCCTCCCCCCTCTCCCCTCTACTTGTAGAGGGGTCGTTTCTCGAGTCTTGTTCAGGGACAATCACTTTCCTTCCCTGTTACCCTTCCCCTTTCAGAGCGCTCCTTTGATGTCTGGGAGCATGTGTAAATTACATCTTCCTAGTATCTCACTCATTAAGGAGTCGCCCTTGTCGCTAGAACGCTCCTCGTATCGATGAAGTCTGTTAAGTCCATTGCCTCATCTCGCAACGTGTTCTCTCACAGCTCGCTTGTTCCAAACCCATCGTCTCAGGCTTTAATTCAGGGTGTCTTGGACCAAACATTCAGTCGTGTTTAGTAGTGTTTACGCTTGACGTCTTAGTTTAGACCGAAATTTATAGAAGCTTTTGACCTGGAGGAAGGGTGTCATGCTGAATAGCCGTGTAATGGCATCACTAGGAACCAGAGAGGAACCAGAGCATTCAGGAATGGACGAGAAAATCAGAACGGTGATCAGATGTAGACAGTGATAAATCGTACAAAACCCTTTAATTCCTAAATATGAATGCTTCTTTTCCAATCAAAGCATGAAAGTTATGCGGTGCTTTATGAATATCTGTGCGGCATATGTTTTTGAACATGAATGTCCATGATCACTCCATGAAATATCTTCTTCGCAACTCGTGCCTGTCAGCTTTCAAGATGATTGATCGCTTACTTTTTCAGCAGCGATGGCCTTGCCCTCCTCATTTCTCAAATCTTATTTCGAGGCATTCCCCGTTCCTTCCTTTTCCCCTTTCCCATTCAGAGCATTCTTTTGATGTCAGGTTGCACGTGTAAATTACGTCTTGTCCTTAATCTACTTATCAAAGGCTCCGCGCAGGTCGTTACAACGCGCTTTGTGTTGATGAGGTCCTGGATAGGTCCCCTGTTACTGCTCCCAACAGCTTGTCTCCCTCACAGCCAAACACATTCATTTCAAGGTTACGACCTCCACACCATTTTCGGCTTCGGGTGGAAGGGGCGAGGGGTGGGAGTGGGGGGTGGGGGGGGCAATGGGTCGGTGTTGAATGGTGTTTGCCCTTCGTGGTTATGGCTCGGGATCTTCTGTCAGGAGGGAGACATCCCTAATGAATGGGTCTTAGCAGCGGCGACAACAGTCAAAGCCCTCCACAATCGTCGGCCGAAACTAAATTAACAACAAACATGGCTGATGTTGAATTGTACGAGAGGTCAGCTCCCCCTGCTTCATTTGAAAAATTGCAAATGTCCCTCTTTTGTGAGGTTGTTTCGAAAAGTTCATTTGTCTGCCTTTCCAATTAAATCGAAAGTAATTCGATCACCATGTGAGCATTATATAAAAGAAAAAAACTGATTTGATTTGGTCCTTTCGGTCTAATGTCTTCCGTGAATTTTTGCAATATCGCTAAGCTACAAAGACTACAACTCGCAGTATGGTCACAATTAGCGACAAGCGTACGGGGGAGATTTGTGTAAAATCATTCACGTGATGTTGAAAAGTCTTGTCACTTCTCTGCCCCCCCCCCCCTCCCCAACCTTCTTTCCTTCCCACTCCCTAACATCTCTTTTCCATCACTATGTGTGTGTGCGTGCGTGCGTGCGTGCGTGCGTTCGTGTGTGTGTGTGCGCGCGCGCGCGCGCGCGCGTGTGTGGTGTGTGTGTGTGTGTGTGTGTGTGTGTGTGTGTGTGTGTGTGTGTGGTGAGAGAGAGAGAGAGAGAGAGAGAGAGTGAGTGAGTGAGTGAGGAGGGGAGGGTGGGGTGCTGGTATATGAAGGGAGAGCTAATTTTGTAAATCTACACATGTATTTTCTGACTAAGTAAAACAGACCCGGACTGGAATATTGATAAATGTTCTGCTATGCACGGACAGTCTGTGAGATTCTGCTGGAGACCAGTTCTTATTATCTTTTGCAGCCGGGTATTTCACTGTCAGAGGAATGCCTCTGTCACTTTTGAGGACCAGTATCTTGGCGTTTTGATCCTCCACGGCACGGCTTGAGTACCACTTACCATACCAGTGCTTTTAAAAAGTCTGCTGGCTTTATCTTTCCCGTGTATCTTGTGAAACGTAATCCAACAGCAGCGTCGCTTAAGGATTTGACAGATTATGAACTGCCCAATTTGCGTTCGCCAAAGAATCGCTCCATTGTTGGGGATTGGTGCTCTGAGCTTTTTCAGACTGGACCGAATTGGTCCCCAGGGACCCAGAACAGACTGCCTGCAGTTGCACATCCAGGCGGCCACGCGCCAGGCTCCCAGACCGGTGATGACCTATGTTACCAGTGTGGGGGCCAAGGATCCCTAGGAAGTGTCAGCCTGGAATCATCAGTCTTGTTCAACAGCGCTCCTTGCCGTGGAATATGGTTTATTGTCCTTAGGGGACCCGGGGCAAGCTGCCTCACACAGACGGGGTGGGTTGCGTCGGCCCTCCGTGAGCTTTGATCGTTTTTGACAAAGATTAGTGACGACGAGGCCACTGTCATCTACTTTTTGATCAATGATTCCCCAAACAGAGAAAAAGGAACAAATCACATTCAACCCTGATCCATTATTCATCGCCAAAGCCTCTTCCCTAAAAGACTTCCTGGCACACAAAAGAGAAAACGCAATTCCCGCTGGAAAAAAAAAAGAAAGAAAGAGAGGCAAAGTTGAATCGGCGCCAGCTGATTGCCTGGTTTAGCTGACGTGTTTGTGGCTGGCCCCTCAGTGCCACTCCATTTTGGCCACCGTGGACACTGGTGAGTCATAGGTCTGATTATGCAGTCCCCCACCCCCCCCCCCCTCCTCCCCCTCCGCCTTCCCCGTCCCCCTACCCGTCTCTCTCATTACCTCTTATCTTGTTTGTCGAGTGATATGTGGAGACCTCACATGTAGTTTGCGTAATGATAGGAGACGTCCACTGTGATGTTGCGTGCAGACAGATATCGTGCATAACGTGAATTATTGATTCTCCGTGCCTTTTCACTTTAAACTAGGTTTTGTGCCAATCAGATAGATGACACAGAATATTTATGTTGATTTTCTTGTTTTGATTAAACTGGCAGTTTGTTTGTCCGAATAATACTTGTCTACATAGAAAGAATGTTTGTTTGTTCTAGTCATACTTGTGTAAATTGAAAGAATGTTTGTTTGTTCTAGTCATACTTGTGTAAATTGAAAGAATGTTTGTTTGTTCTAGTCATACTTGTGTAAATTGAAAGAATGTTTGTTTGTTCTAGTCATACTTGTGTAAATTGAAAGAATGATTGTTTGTTTAGTCATACTTGTGTAAATTGAAAGAATGTTTGTTTGTTCTAGTCTACTTGTGTAAATTGAAGAATGTTTGTTCTAGTCATACTTGTGTAAATTGAAAGAATGTTTGTTTGTTCTAGTCATACTTGTGTAAATTGAAAGAATGTTTGTTGTTCTAGTCATACTTGTGTAAATTGAAAGAATGTTTGTTTGTTCTAGTCATACTGTGTAAATTGAAAGAATGTCACTGAAATAAATCTACAAGTCACAATTGTATGTTGTTTATACTTATGTCTCTCTGTTGCTCTCTCTCTCTCTCTCCTCTCTCTCTCTTCTCTCTCTCTCTCCACACACCACACACACACCACGCGCGCGCGCGCGCGCGCGCGCGCACGCACGCACGTACGCTCACACGCACGCACAGACGCACGCACGCACGCACGCACCACGCACGCACGCACGCACGCACACACACACACACACACACACACACACCACATACAGAAGGAGGAGAGAGAGAGAGAGAGAGAGAGAAGAGAGAGAGAGAGAGAGAGAGAGAGAGAGAGAGAGAGAGACGCGCGCGCACACACACTCACACACACACACCACACACACACACACACACACACACATACACACACGCACGCACGCACGCGCGCACACACACACACACACACACACACACACACACACACACACACACACACCACGCACGCACGCACACGCACGCACGCACGCACACACACATATGCACGCGCGCGCGCACAAGACACACAGACACACAGAGGGGGCGATACAACACACACACGTACACATACGCGCGCTCGCGCCCGCGTGCGCACACACACACACACATACACGCACATACACTCACGCATGCACGCACGCACATACACACACGCACAGAGTTTGTTGCGGCTTGTCATTTTCAATCCAGTAATCCATCTTATTTTCTCTCCAGCATTGTTCTGTCCCAGTCCTCTGTGTGACAAAAGTTTGATGACTTGGTCAAACTATTGTTTGTCCTCCATTGTGAAAGACCGGGATGTCACGAAAGCCGTCACCACTTCCATGCTGTTTTTCAACAAAGAACTGCTCCACTTTCCGAGAGGACCGACCTGACCAATTGAATTCACAGCAGTTCCGTGATCGATGGCAGATGAAGACGGATAGTATTACATGCACAGAAAACTGAGTGACTGGTTATGAGCCCCCGGGACTTTTAAGGATATCGCATTGCACCATTCCATCAACAAAAGAGGATTTTATTCATGTTCAAGCTTTAAAGAATGGTGTGTGTTGTAAGGTAAATTGTTCAGCAGGCTGAAAACTTTGGTTTTCGTTTTTTTCTTTAATGCATGAAATAAGGATTTTGTGTGACAGAATAAAGAAAGAAAAACACAAATGCGATTATTAGATAGGCTGTTGCCGATTGAGCTCGTACATATAACCCGCTTTGATAAGCCAACTGAAAGGGCAATTATGTTTAAATCGTATCAGATGACATCTGTTATCGCATTTCTTTTTTAAAAGTTAGGCTTTAATAGATCATAGTACATTTAAGTAACTTAATGATAACATTTAATCCTCAGTCACTTGCTGATAGTTTGCACATTCTAACGCTGTGTAGAATTACACTATTTTTCACTTTTAGTTTTAATATATTTTTTGTTTAACTTGATCTATCTATACTTAAGCGCGATACTGTTGATTGCTCGTTTTTTCATCTTTCCTTTGAAAGACAGTGACACTGACATTGACAGCGATGACATTGTAAACTTGTTCAGTTTGATTAAAGAAAACAAACCGTGCAATCCAAAGCTGAACAGGTAGTGGAATCTAATAATCAGATTCTGGTTAGATGAAGCAGTCTTGTGAAGAAGATATCTGGTTAAATGAAGCAGTCTTGTTAAGAAGATTATGTAGTCAAATGAAGCAGTCTTGTTAAGAAGATATGTAGTCAAATGAAGCTGTCTTGTTAAGAAGATATTTGGTCAAATGAAATTACACAGTTCCAGGTCATCGCACTTTCTGCAATGGATTCGAAAGTGGCTGAGGGTCAAATTCTACCCTTCAATAGGCCAACTGACAAACTGGTTGACAGTGCCTTCAGTCATGGCTTTTTCCCATCATCACCACTCGCTCCATGAATGCCAGTAGTATAGCAGTGTGAATAAGATACTAGACTATTAAAGCTATCTTTGTTAAAAAAAATTTAAAACAAAAAAGGAGAATA
>CM031598.1:30570592-30580592 GCA_018398815.1 Conus ventricosus | reverse complement strand
ATACACACACACACACACACACACACGCACGCACGCACGCACGCACGCACGCACGCACGCACGCACGCACGCCACACACACACACACACACACACACACGCGCGCGCGCGCGCGCGTGCGCGCGCGCGCGCATTAAAGAATCAAAATAAAACAGCAAAAAACCAAGCTTACAAAGTAAAGTATCCAAATGAATGTGAAAAAAGTTGGTCAAACGAGGACGTAAGAAATAATATATTGTAAATTATACAGATTCGAAAGGCTGGTCATGGTGGTAGTCTGAAAGTAAATAATTACGCAATGAAACCTCCATCGTGTAAAATTACAGTGACCGTAGTGATCATGATCAACATGTTAACAATGCAGTCATAAGGTATCCATGATAGCCATGCCGATTCCGTGTTAGCGTTCACGCCAAAACAGTGGCGTGGAAACAAGTTGCTCCCAAGCAGGAGAGGAAAAGGGGTGGGAGGGAGGGCGGTAGAGGACCTCCCAGAGAGGTGGATGGAGGAAGGGGTGTGGGACAAGTGAAATCTCCACTAAAGTATCGACTGCCGCGACCCCCCTCCCCCATCCTCCACCCCCCACCCCCTTCCGCACGTTCTCTGCAATAGCATGAAAAGAAAGGAAAAAAGAAAAAGAAACACATACGCTGGTGCGCGTATACACTCACTTACTCACGCATGCACGCGTGCAGCACACACACACACGCACGCACGCACGCATGCCCTCTTCCCCTGCTCCTTCTTCATCACACACACACACACACACACACACACACACACACACACACACACACACACACACACACACACACGCGCGCGCGCGCGCGCACACGCACGCATGCACGCACGCACGTACCCCCCCACCACCCCCCCCACACACACACACGCACGCACGCACGCATGCACGCAAAACGTGATAACCATGATGACTGATCAGGCAAAACGTGATACCCATGATGACTGATCAGGCAAAACGTGATAACCATGATGACTGATCAGGCAAAACGTGATACACCAGGATGACTGATCAGGCAAAACGTGATAACCATGATGACTGATCAGGCAAAACGTGATTCACCAGGATGACTGATCAGGCAAAACGTGGTACACCAGCATGACTGATCAGGCAAAACGTGATACAACAGGATGACTGATCAGGCAAAACGTGGTACAACCAGGATGACTGATCAGGCAAAACGTGATACAACAGGATGACTGATCAGGCAAAACGTGGTACACCAGGATGATGATCAGGCAAAACGTGATACACCAGGATGACTGATCAGGCAAAACGTGATACACCAGGATGACTTATCAGGCAAAACGTGATACACCAGGATGACTGATCAGGCAAAACGTGATACACCAGGATGACTGATCAGGCAAAACGTGATACACCAGGATGACTGATCAGGCAAAACGTGATACACCAGGATGACTGATCAGGCAAAACGTGGTACACCAGGATGACTGATTATCCACCCGGTACCCAGCTCTCTAGGGCCGCTGCTGCACTGTCATAAACAGGGCCGTGTAGATCGGGTGACCAGCGGTGTGCAGCGGCCGGAGAACACGAGTGTAGAGCGTATGCATGGTTGGATAAATGCAGACTCGGATTACGCTGGAACTGATGGCGTTGTTTCTACAATGGAGTTGAGACGGGCCCTATGCTTCTTAATCAGGGTCTAATGTCGATTAAAGAGTAAATGGTTAAGGTGGCTCC
This sequence comes from Conus ventricosus, assembly GCA_018398815.1. Taxonomy (NCBI): domain Eukaryota; kingdom Metazoa; phylum Mollusca; class Gastropoda; order Neogastropoda; family Conidae; genus Conus; species Conus ventricosus. The sequence continues at coordinate 30,578,867 of CM031598.1, read as the reverse complement.
GTTTGACGGCATGAGATTCTCCATGTCAGATCATGTTATAATCAACACCGAAAGTCAATACTTTTCTGACTTGAAGTCTTTCTTGGCTACTGAGTTGGTTTGCCGAGTTTGATATTCCCAAATTTGGCGCCTTGGTCATTCGACCACAGGAGATGTTTAGGCCGGTGCAGTTTTCTAGTTCTGCCAGTGTACACACATGCGCGCACGCAAACACCACACACACACACACACACACACACACACACACACACACACACACATCCATGCGTGCATTACACCCCCAATACACACACACACACACACACACACACACACACACACACACACACACACACCACACACACACACACACACACACGCACGCGCGCGAGCACACACGCACGCACGCACACACACACACACACACACACACACACACACACACACACACACACACACACACACACACGTACGTACACGCATACACACACACATGTACACACACACACATACACGCGCGCGCGCGCGCGCGCGCACGCGCGCGTACACGCACACACACACATACATACACACACAGGTACACACACACATATATACATACATGCACACCCACACGTACACACACACACACACACACACACACACACACACACACACACACACACACACACACACACACTGTTTCATTGCATCAAAGTCCTATTTTTTCTGTTTTGTAAAATGGAAACTGGTGTTTTAGTAACTTCTTTGTTATGACCGGTTATTCTTCGATGTTTTATGATTAGTCATCCATTTTTTGCTGTTGCTGTTAATGTTATTCTTATAGATTAGGTTCGTCTAATATCACAATGTGTATAGACGTTAAATTGAAGACCTAACACACCCACACTCATTCACACACACACACACACACACACACACACACACACACACACACACACACACCACTCCGCACCACACTTTTTTCTGGTGATGGAATGTTTTGTTACGAGAACGTGATGGTCAGTGTATAATCACTTTAGCAGATCTCAAGGATTCGTTCGTTTCCTGCAGACATTTCTTTTAAAAAAATAAAAAAAAACGGCCACGTAACCATAGCTGTCAGGAGGAGAATCACCTGGAAAACGGTGACCATCGGATGCTAGGCACCGCCTGGAGGTTGAGATGCCTTCACCTCAGAGACATCACGGCGTTTGTCTCCCTTCAAAAAGATTCCGGCAGATTGTGACTGAGAGGCCGGCTGGGCTCTGAACGTAACTTGACTAAACGAATGACGGTAAAGGGCAACAACCCTCAGATCCCCGATCGCTGCTAAACTAGCAATGATTGACGACTCCCGGGCGCTCGCCCAGTCTCTCTCTCTCAGACTCTCATCAGAACCCCTCCCTGCCAGACCAACTAGGTCGTGAAAGCAGGCGGAAAGATGATGATGCTGGGAGATGCTTCAAGCTCTTGTTTCTCTGTTCCTAATTTGCTTTTCTTCCCTCTCTCTCCCCCCTCCTCCCCCCCCCCCCCCTCTCTCTCTGTCTCTGCCTCTGTCCTCTCTCTGTCTCTCTTTCCCCTTCTCTCTCTCACTCACTCACTCACTCTCTCTCTCTCTCTCTCTCTCTCTCTTTTATTGTCAAAGGCCCCACCCCCCACCCGCCGAGCCCCCCGGCTCTCTTCATCCCCCGTGCCTATTGTGGACATTTATCATCGTGCACAAGTCAGCGGGACCGCTCCACCTCTGACGGTGCCAGTGAGATAGTAAATACACCTGCCAGTCCCCGGCGCAGCCCACCTATTATCGCTCCCCCCTCCTCGGCAACATGTGTTTCATCTTCCCCCAAAACAACTCGCCTGCGAGTGTTTAATCCGCCAGTGCGTCTGCGCATGCGCCGGGCACCTGCGCAGAAACCACTTTATGTCCGAAACGGTTTGCAAACGAGTGCAGCCAACGGTGAGGGGAAGCTCATAAATCACGGGCCGTGGGGGGGAAGGGAAAAGCTATTGAAGATGTCATCCTGCCTGTTATCCCGCTTTCACATCTTCAGACAGGCCCAGATCTGGTTACCTTGCCAAGGTACGCGCGCGCTTACGTGTCCCTTCGCGCTCCGGGTTTTTTTTTTTTTTTTTTTCCCCCTCGCCGATCTGCACGTGCAGTTCAGAGCGAGGCTCCTCCATAGCGGCACCGAGGCTGAATAAACAAAGTGTCAGACACTGCCCATGTGGTGCTGATTTAGGCTGGTCCCCGCGCCGGGCCGCGGTGGCAAGAAGATAGCAGTTTAGGTTTTTTTGTCTTTGTTCATGCCCGCTGCCGACATCTTTCAGGAGATCGCTATCTCTCCCCGGGCTCTGCCATCGCATCACCGGAGTTACCCCCCCCCCCCTCCTCCACTCTCCACTCCTTTCACCGAGGGTAGTCTCCCTTCGCTGCGGGGGGAGAGCTCGTCTTTCACGCCTAATTAACGCGAAGGAAAGGTTTAGGGCGAGCTGGGGTTGAAATACACTCGGTATTTAACCTTCGGGTAATTGGCATAAACATGACGAATACGTCTCCTACCTTGGGTGCTTGTATTTGCATTAGTGGTATGCCAAAGAGGGTGGATGATTTTGCAAGTGGAACCTGTTCTGGATTTGATCACTTGCACTGCCAATGAGTCATAGTCACCGGTTGAGCCGAACGGTGGGCCTGAGTAAATGTTTCCTTTATCTCCAACTATGTGCGGGGAATCCTTCTGTTTTTTGCTCGTGGGGGTACCGAATCGTTTGTATGTCCCGAATGACTGGCCGAGGTCTCTCCTCTCTCCTCTCTCTTCTCTCTCTCTCTCTCTCTCTCTCTCTCTCTCTCTCTCTCTCTCTCTCTCTCTCCACTATGTTTCTATTTCACATGATGAATTGCTCATAACTTGCTTTTCTTCTGCAACTGTTGCCGCTGCTGCTAGTGCTTCTGCGACTACTTCTGTTACTGTCGATTTCTGCAGCTACTGCTGATGTAGGTAACATAGGCCTGAATGATAATAATGATGGTAATAATAATGATGATAATAATGAGAATGATAACAACAAAATAATAGTAGTAACGATAATAATAATAATAATAGTAGTAGTAGTAATGATAATGATGATAATAATGAGAATGATAACAAAATAATAGTAACAATGATAATAATAGTAATGATAACAACAATATGAAAATACTAATAATTACAATAATAATGATAATTATTATTATGATTATTATCATCATCATTATTTAAGTGTTGGAAGTTACGAATGGAGAAAGGAGACTAGGAAAGAAGGGTTGGGGGTGGGGTGGGGTGGGGGGTTCTCCCGGGTGAGTACAAAAAGTGGTAACAGAAAAGAGTTGTCAGTGTATACTTTTTCTTCTTTTCGTGTTTTTATCGGCGCCATTTTTGTTGTTGTTTGTTTGTTGTCTGTACCTTTTTCTGTTACATTTTGAAATATGTATTACATTTTATCAATGAGCAAGTATTTGTTTTGTATTTATATATTTTTTTGGGATTTAGATGCCTTTTTACTTATGTTCGATCTTTTTCTGTAAGTTTTCTTTCGGCTGTTTTTGCTCGCCCGCTAGGAAATTTTCAGTTTGAATTATTATTAATCTGCTCCAACCAGAAAATCTTCGCATTTCCTTCTATCAATAGAAAAAGAGAGAGAGGAGAGAGAGAGAGAGAGAGAGAGAGAGAGAGAGAGAGGAAGGAGGAGGCAAAGAGAGTGCATTCGCTGTCACATATTGAATCAAAGTTGTCATATGGTTCGAACAGTGCAGACTAGTTTTAATATCCCAGCCATCATGTTACCCGTAGTAGTATGGAGGAACTGTGATGTCTGTGATAACCTTTTGATGAATTCGTAAAAGTGTCATTGCTTTCAGAATCACCTTGCACACGCACATACATACACACATATACACATACATACACACATACATACACACATACATACACACATATACACATACATACATACATAATACACACATACGTCCTGTCTGTTTCAGCGATTCCACAGTAAATGCATGCACAATGATACATACTATACTAACGATTCCATAGGAAATGCTCACACAACGATATAAACTGATAAAGCAATCACTACTCACTCGACGTATGCGACCAAAGGACCACACACACACACACACACACACACACACACACACACACACACACACACATGCACACACCGGCCAAAACCAAACATGCATCCTCCCCCCTCCCCATCCACCCTTCCCCCTCCATCCTCTCCACCCCCTCCACTCTCCATCCTCATCCTGCCCCAGAAGACGTGTGACACGTGCAGACCGTGCCCTGGCTCTGGCATGGCTCCATGGCGGAAAGTCCGGCAGGGAAGTGTGTCACGAGAGCTGGGGTGGGCGGGGGAGGGGGGGACCATTCTTTTATTCAGCGACCGTGGCACAGTTTCAGACAACAGGCCCCACTGGACAACGGCCCGGGTCCTGACGGCCCAGACTCTTGGGCCATTCTTTAGGATCACAGCTTTGCACAACAGAACCATCATTACAGGATGCCTAGGAGCAGAGCTGGGAATGGCAGAATGGCAGCACGAATCAGCGTCTGTCCGCAGACCATTCACAATCACCAGCCCCCCACCATAAAGCGGGCAGCAGGAACGTTGCCGCCCTTTTGCCACGTGCACAGGCACACCGCCAGACTAGGGGATAGTGGTGCAGACGTCCTCAGCGCTGGACCAGGCTGTGATGGAGCACAGTGGTGTCGACTGACGACTCCAGGTTCAGCCTGGCCCACAAAGGCTGCAGACAACGAGTCTGATGGTGCTCAGGAGAACGATTCGTCGACGGCTGCTTCCGGGAACATGACCGCTTGAAGACAGCTGTGCGATGCTTTGGGGAGGGATCTGTCTTCATAACTGAACCCATCTTCATCTGGTTCGTGGCGCTCTGACTGGCTTCCGGTACAGAAACGAGATCGCGCGGCCTCTCGTCACGCCGGCTTTACAGACCGTGGATCCAGATTGCATGCTGCAAAATAACAGCGCCACTCCCCTTTGTACTTGAGTGGAGACCGACGACCTCTCGCTGCAGCAACAACTTCAGCGGCTTGACTGGCCAGCACATTCGCCTGACTTGGCCATAGTTGAGCCAGTCTTGGACATTGTGAGACACCCCTTTGAGGCCAGCCCCCCACCACCAGATGACGTGGCCTAGCTGGTCCTGTTCCTGCCACAGGATCGGCTCGCCATCCCTCTGGCGACACTGATGACACCCGGTCAGTGCATGGAAGAAAGACGCACTGGGTATCAGGGAGCAGTTGCCGCCATGCGCGATTTTGACCGAGTCAAAGTGCATTGGCGGTTTCTGTGATTTTTATTTTAGATTTTGATGTGGCGGATGTTTAACTGCAATCAACTTGAAACGAAACTGCTATACAAATGGGTTTTTTTTTCAGACATGGTTCTCAATTGACGAAGTTAAAGACTGTTTACAACATGAACAGTCAGAATTATTAGTGTTTGTTTCAGTTAGTGATTGACGAATTTTTCTTTTATATGACTCTCAAGTGATCTTCATGTTTTGTGAGTAGTATATGCACCGAAGTGAACCCGATGAACCCACTTGCCCAAAAGAAGCGAGCACAACCAGTAATTGCAACTGTTTTCCCTTTAACGTGACAAATGAATGTCAGCTTCGGGAATACACACGCAGGGCGTGTCAGTGTTTTGACGGTTGTTGGCCCCAAACATATAAAAGAAAACCAAATAAGCCGACAATGCACACACAGAAACGATACTGGCAGACAGGACCCGGAGTGCTGGAAGAAACACAGTCCTCCGCACAGCTCGGGTGGCACGGAATCATTTTGTTTTGAGTTTCTCCCCTCCTCCCCCTCCTACCCCCTCTATGCCACCCTCCGGACTACCAAACACTATTACCCTAACCCCCCCCCCCCCTCTCTCTCTCTCTCTGTCTCTTGCACTCATTCCCATTCTCTCCCCCCCCCCCCTCTCTCCCCACCCTGTTTCTCCCTTTGCCCCCCCCCCCCCCTTTCCGCCCACCCCACCCCCGTCTCTCTCATTCTCTGTCTGCAGTTGTCTTCTCTCTCTCTCTCTCTCTCTCTCTCTCTCTCCTTCTTCTTCTTCTTTTCTTCTCGCTCCACGCAGACGTAGGGTAATCAGGATAAAAATAAAAACAAAAACACGAATATGGTGTCTGAGCCGTTTCATTTTTTTGTGTAGCGGCTACAGACTGCTCTGTGTGTTCCACACCCTGTTGGACAAACCGTGTGAGCAACCTTCCTTTGTGTCTCCAAGCAACAGAAGATTAATGTCATTATGATGTCTGATCGGTGAACTCAGCCTAATTCCGGTCGACGTGCTTGTTGTCGGAAAGAGCGTCGCGTGTAACTGAGACATCTATAAAGCCTTGAACTGAGCTGTAAAGTTATCTGCAGGATCAGTGGGGAGGCAGTGTTACATAGGACATGTGTTTACCATTGCTTTCGACCCGAAACTCGACAAAGTTTCGGCATAAAAGATGAGTACAAAATGTGTCGAAGCTTGTATGATGCCAGTTCTAGAGGGATTTGGGGGAGAGAGGAGAACTACTGGATCAGACTAGTTTAAACCACAAAAAAACCAACAAACAAACACACAAACAAACAAACAAACAAAAAAAGCAGAAAGGCAAAATGAATAATATAATTTTCAAGTCAAAAACCTTCTAACGTTGACATTACTTACATAATACGCACACACAGACAGACAACATGTGATCCACATGACATACGTATATATACTTAATTGTACTTTATATATTGTCAACCTCGGGGTATGTCAGTGGAGGAAGGACTAGCGCACAGCCCAAACACACTCACAGCTTGCTTACAATCTCATTCATATATCATGCATTCGTCACATCAAACCACTAGTAAAGTCTATAACTTTACTACACATAATCATGAACAAAAAAACATCAATGCGTATGAAGTCAAACAGAATAAAACATTCTCTCTTTCCTTGAACTTCACAAAACCATTTATCTAAATCATCATAACTAACCCGGGTATAAATAGATTTTTCACTTTACCTGGCCAGGTGATCTTAGACTATTTACGAATCACTGTCTTTCCTTTTCTTTCTTTTTTCTTTTCACTGTCACTTTCACAAACACCAGTCACGACACAACTGCTGGCACTGGTCAGGTTGGACTGCTGGCACTGGTCAGGTTGGACTGCTGGCACTGGTCAGGTTGGACTGCTGGCACTGGTCAGGTTAGACCGCTGGCGTTGGTCAGGTCGGACTGCTGGTGAAGTGGCGCTGCCAGGTATGAGGTCGAACCCCGGTTCAGATTGAACAGTGGCTATCAGACATCGATCTGTTCTCCTTTCTTTCTTCCTGCATTAACGCATTGCACTCTCTCTCTCTCTCTCTTCTAGTCTGCTCTATCAAATGGACATGGTTGCTTTTCTTTTCTTTTTCTTTTTCTTTTTTTTCTCTTCATCAGTTAGCAACTCTCTCTCTCACATCTCTCCTTAGTCCTCCCTCTGCAGACTCTATCTGGTGCTAATGCTACAGCTCGGTTCTCTTCACTCCTCCTCTCATCTCTTGCCCTTCTCCCGTGCAGAGCCTACACCCAGAACCTCTTCCTCTCGGTCTGTCTGTTCGTTCTTCTCTCTCCTCTTCTCCCCACGCATCGCTTTCTTATTATCATCCCATGTGTCAAAGGGTGAGTACCATTGGTCAGTATTTTCCCGCCTTGTACCGAAGTTACCTCCCTCTAATTCCATTGGACATTCAAATCGTCCAAGTCACATCTACTAGCCTTGCTCTCTGTGGTGGTCAATGGGTCATTTAATCAATTAGCTTGATTTTACCCCCACCACACAATACCTTCCCCCTTCCTACTTCAACCTGCGACGTCTGGCTTTAACTGTGGGCGCTGGTCGCAAATTGGCTGTCTTAGTCTGACCCAGGTGCCGAGACCCGTCTGGCCAGACCTATCGAGACGTCTGCCCAGCCACTTAGTCCGTCTGCCGGACCGGTGCTGTCTCCGTGGAGCCTCTCCGCGGTGCCTAATTGGCTGACGCGACACCTTAAGTTGTCTGCTTGGACACCAGGATATTTGAGTTGGAGCTTATGTCCAAACAAACTGGCTGGCGACTGACCACGACTTCGGTTTTTTTTTACTGTCCGTGACAATTTCCCCTTGCAAAAGACTATGCTCAGCATTGTCTCAAAACAACGGTACAAAAAAGACAACAACCGAATTTGCTGACACACAGCTACACGTGCAAAATTTTGCAAAAAATTTTTACAA
>CM031598.1:30546607-30562081 GCA_018398815.1 Conus ventricosus | reverse complement strand
TCTCTCTGTCTCTCAGCTGACAGGCTGAACGGTGGTAACGGTTGTAATGGTGGTGCTGGGTACACATGTCAATTGAATGAAGTAGCAGAGTCCTTTGATATATCATCAAAGGTGCGGTTCAAGTGTTCAGTCGGAAAACAGCCCCAGAACAGCATCAGTCATTCTGAGAGGTGAAAGCACCTCTCACCCTTTCATGTCCCCCGACAATATCTTCTCCTGCAATTAAGCCGACGACACTAATGTGCAACAACAAAAGCACTGGGTCAGTCACTCCTTAGTCCCTGTTACACTCCATCCTTTAGTCTCCCCACCACCCTCCGTTCCCTTGTTTCTCTCTCCAAACCCACCCCCTCTCCTCTTTGTAAAATTGCAGTAGGTTTCCAGTTGCTGAGAGTTTATCGACTGGATGACTTTGACTTTCTCTTGCGCTGTCGGAAACACCACCATAACTTTAACGGTCTTTCTCTGTTATGTCTCAAGGGTGGATGGTCACTGGCTTTGCCACTACTTCTGACGAAGTGCCACAAGCATCAAAAGCCCAGTTAATCCCCATTGCCTGAGAGATTGGATGTGCCATTTTGGCCGTCACTAGGGGCTTTGGTTTCACACGGCGTTCTTCCGGCCACACCAAGGTACACTCAAGCTAACGTTAGTCCGCGTCCACAGATGGCGACAACCATCCCAAGATCGACGGAAGACGAGGGGGGGGGGGGGGGGTGACGAAGGGGGAGGAGGAGAGGGGAAGGAAGGGGTGGGGAGAGAGGAGGGGGGGGGGGGGCAGGGATCTGACACAACACCAATACCACCAGAACGAGACGTGAAGGTGAACAGCGACCGTGGATTTTTTTTCTTTATTTTTTAACACCTGCTCATATCTTCTTTACAGGTGAGGAAGCTCCGTGGTTCTATGTGGCCCGCCCAGCATAAACCGGAATTAGAACGTAATGGATGTCCAACTGGTTTCAAAGTATTTTCAGTCACTAGCACCTTATTTTAAGTATAATATATAATTTTCATTTGGATGAAACGAAGACAATTAGCGGTATTTTACATTTAAATGATCACTTGACCGGATGCTTGCACACTCTCAAAAAATGATAGATTCGTGTTATTTTCATTCGGCTTTTTTATCAACTTCCTTCTGCTGAGCACGGAAATCTTTGCGAAGCTTCAAATGGCGTTTCTGATCATTATTAACAAGGTGCTCAGGCCAAATGACAAAAAAACAAGTGAATTATTTGGTCAGAGCCTTCAGGAAGTAGCTATTATTTCCTTTTTTTCCCCTCTCCAGTTAGTACCAGGCCTAGAGAGTGCCACAAAACTCGTTTCTATTCAGTGTTGGGACTTGCATGTTGTCAGACATAAACACTGCAGGGCAGACTCTGCGAAGACTCTTTATCAGAGATGTCCTACCACATGTGAATTTTTGAGTTCCTGAAAGTGAGAAGTATATTTGCTCTGAGCTAAGATTTTATGGCGAAGAAAGATTTCTCGCCAAATTTTTTGAGTTTCGAAAAATCTGGTGTACTGAGGGTTAAAAAAAAAAGATAATGTAAGAAATTGACATATGATATGGAAGCCCCGATATGGCATCTCGTAGTCGGCAGGGCTATAACCACAACACTATGAACAGAATAGTATTCAAACAGCAAAAATGCCAGTTGGGCGCTGGCGGGACTGGGGGACTGGAAGTCGAAACGGCTGATCGCGAACAAGGTCAGGTTTTCCCTCTCTTTGTGGGAGGTGAGTGAAGAGGGGGGGGGGGGGGGGGGGGGTTTTATGCTTTCTAAAAGTTGCAGTCTGTATATGTCTTTCTTGATTCCACGCACTTGTTCCTTGTCTTTCTTCATTCCACTCAGGTGTTCTTCAAATCTTTAACAGACTTTCTCTTCTTCCAACATCTTCAAAGAGACCAATCAGTCTTAGAGAAATACCACTGGACTGGTGCAAAACTCCAACACCAGCCTTGACACCTGTTGCTGGGTGGCTGCTCCGTTGGCACAGTGTGTGTGTGTGTGTGTGTGTGTGTGTGTGTGTGTGTGTGTGTGTGCGTGCGTGGTCGTGCGTGCGTGCGTGCGTGCGTGCGTGCGTGCGTGCGTCGTGTGTGTGTGTGTGTGTGTGTATGTGTGTGTGAACACATCTCCCAAGGTTAGCCTAAACCTGTTGGTAACGCCAGACGCCAGGCTTGGGACTGGAATCCCCGGGGCAGGCGTAGGAATACATGCCCAAGGTCCTGTGCAGAGGAATTACACAGCATGGAGGACAACCTGGAGACACCTGGAGAGGACTGCGCATCGAGTCAAATGGAGAGGCCCTGTGTTCTGCCGAATAATGTTCGGTCTTCAGTGCACTGCAGTGCTTCATGGCCTCTCAACCACGTCATTCGTAAGAAATTCGTTCAAAAAGGAGAGAAGAAAAGAAAATCAGTTGCCATCGCCAAAGTCGTTACGAAGCTAAGATGGACCTTACCTCTTGATCGCCAGATTAGACCTTCATTTTCAGACATTTTCAGACTTAAAATTTTTTTTATTACGTTTTAAAAGCAATACAAAAACAAATAAAAACAAATTAAAAAATGGCACAAATACAATACTGACAAACAAAAAAGGGGGGGAAATGAAAGAACAAAAGACCATGGTACAACCGCACAAAGCTCAAGAACAAAGTAGGTATGAATGCACACACACACACACACACACACACACACACACACGCGCGCGCGCGCGCGCGCGCGCGCACACACCACACACACACACACACGCGCATAGATAGATAGATAGATAGATAGATAGATAGATAGATTGATTGATTGATATACACGTGCACAACCCACAAACTGGGTTATCGACTTTTCAAATGCATTTTTGAGAACATTGTAATTCACGAGAAAAAAATGCAAAGTTTAGAATTGAGATTTTTAGAGTAAATCCCTTCTTTTAAGCAAAACTAGAATGTTCTACGACGTATCTTTTTCACAAACCTTTTTTCACATTCAAAATGCTCTTTTTCCGAAAATCTATTTGTTAACAAAAAAAAGTTGTCTTTTTATTTAATACGTTAACTATTTAGAAAACTTAGATAATTTTGAAAGATGTTTATGACAGCAAAATATATACCGGGATCCAAGCGAAAAAGAATAGTATTTACGGAAATAGTGGGTTTATGGGGAAAAAAGTACCTTCTTACTGGGTGTTTGACCGGTTGGTAAACCTACTTGGGATTGGGAAAATACACATAATATGCATGCGCGCGCGGACACACACACACACACACACACACACACACAATCAGGCGTGCGCGCTGCTCAAGAGCGAGAACTCTCACTCACGTCTACCGGTTTCATTGGAAGCGGAAGGCCGACACAATCGTGACAGGGCACTGCAGCGACAAGTCCCCGCCCACTGATCAATAAGCAATCAGCGGTGTGTAATGCCCACACCTCCACCAACATCCACGTCCCTGCCTACACCCACCCCCCCATCCCCATCAACCACCCTCGCCCATCCCCAAGCCGTCCACCCTCATCGCCCCCGCTCCGCTTCTCCCACTGCACGGGATGAAAGTCACTGCAGCACCAAAATGGATTTCCCCGTCCTCGGCCCCAATACCCCGCCGCCTGAAATAGCGCATGGCTGCAGTGGGCCGCACCTCTACCCCCCCCCCCCCCCCCCCTCGCCCCCATCCCCCCCCCCTCTCTCTCTCTCTCTCCTTTCCAATATTCTTGATAGGTTCAGCAACAGACGGCGGGGAGGAGACCTGGCAATGGAAGTTAGAATTGCCTGGGACAGGTCGCTGACCTTGAATCTACACCCCCCTCCCCTTCTCTCCCCCCCCCCCCCCCCCCCCCCCCCAAACACACACACACTCCGTCTCCCTCCCCATTCCCTCTCTCGCCCGCCCACCCTCCTCTAAAGTCCCCCTCCCTTTCCGCCATCCATGCCCCTGCTCTTAAATCTCCAACACACTCCTCCCCTCCTCTCCTAAGCTTTCTTCTTGAGGACACAAGTATGCCGTTCGGCAGACCAGCAGTGTAATCGTCAGCAGTTCAAAGCGCAGTTTAGGTTAATTCTAGACGAAAAGAACAAACTGTTTACCCCCCCCCCCTTTTTTTTTGTCTGCTAGCTTAAAGTGAATGAATAATAATAATAATTATAAAAAAAAGTAAACAAGTGGGGTATGGTTTGCTCCCATAAGGAAACCTAACACAGAGTAACTTTTATGCAAGACTGGCACAGCCTTTTAAACTTGAATAAAGTCAGACAAATACATAGACGAACAATCTAATAGTGGGGGGAAAAACAAGCGCAGGCCAACAACAGAACTGTCTTCATAGTAATGACCTGGCAAAGATTTGGACTTGAGGGGAGGGGGGAGTTTGAAGATGGAGAAACTGGGAACATGAAATTAAAAGAAAATTTTTTTTTTTGGTTACAGATATGAAAACTCTTCACTAGCTGCATAAGGGAACCATCGCAATCCCTTTTGAAGGCAGATATATTTTTGTATTGCCTGCTCCGAGGCCTTTCGCCCGCTGGGTCGGGACTCATCAGGGAGACGCGGCTGGTTGTGTCTGCGCTCCGGCGTCAAATAGAGACACACCACAGTCCATAATACTGTGGTGTTCTCACCACCATGGGTGCAAAAAAGAATCCAATAGCACCCCCAAAGCAGCCAGCGAAGAGTAGTAAATGCAACCAAACGAAAGTGTGGGGAGGAAAAAAGTTGCTGTAAAATAAAGACATTATGCAAATAATATAAAATGCAGGGGACAGTCTTTGAGCCTACGCCTGAGGATCCACCCAAAGATGCAAGTGAGATCAAAAGACAAACACACAGACGGACAGAAACAAATACAAATAACCTCAATTTAATCCAAGCAAAATCGGAAATGAAATGAGGTAGGGAACAGTAAACGATAAACAGTAAACAAGTGGGGTATGTTTTGCTCCCCTAAGGAAACCTAACACAGAGTAACTTTTATTCAAGACTGGCACAGCTTTTTAAACTTGAATAAAGTCAGACAAATACATAGACGAACAATCTAATAGTGGGGGGAAAAACAAGCGCAGGCCAACAACAGAACTGTCTTCATAGTAATGACCTGGCAAAGATTTGGACTTGAGGGGAGGGGGGAGTTTGAAGATGGAGAAACTGGGAACATGAAATTTAAAAAAAAAAAAAAATTTTTTGTTACAGATATGAAAACTCGTCACTAGCTGCATAAGGGAACCATCGCAATCCCTTTTGAAGGCAGATATATTTGTATTGCCTGCTCCGAGGCCTTTCGCCCGCTGGGTCGGGACTCATCAGGGAGACACGGCTGGTTGTGTCTGCGCTCCCGGCGTCAAATAGAGACACACCACAGTCCATAATACTGTGGTGTTCTCACCACCACATGGGTGCAAAAAAGAATCCAATAGCAATATAGGGGACAGTCCGTCTGTGTGTTTGTCTTTTGATCTGTCCGTCTGTGTGTTTGTCTTTTGATCTCACTTGCACCTTTGGGTGGATCCTCAGGCGTAGGCTCAAAGACTGTCCCCTATATTTTATATTATTTGCATAATGTCTTTAGTTTTACAGCAACTTTTTTCCTCCCCACACTTTCGTTTGGTTGCATTTACTACTCTTCGCTGGCTGCTTTGGGGGTGCTATTGGATTCTTTTTTGCACCCATGGTGGTGAGAACACCACAGTATTATGGACTGTGGTGTGTCTCTATTTGACGCCGGGAGCGCAGACACAACCAGCCGTGTCTTCCTGATGAGTCCGACCCAGCGGGCGAAAGGCCTCGGAGCAGGCAATACAAATATATCTGCCTTCAAAAGGGATTGCGATGGTTCCCTTATGCAGCTAGTGAAGAGTTTTCATATCTGTAACAAATTTTTTTTTTTTTTAATTTATGTTCCCAGTTTCTCCATCTTCAAACTCCCCCTCCCCTCAAGTCCAAATCTTTGCCAGGTCATTACTATGAAGACAGTTCTGTTGTTGGCCTGCGCTTGTTTTTCCCCCCCACTATTAGATTGTTCGTCCATGTATTTGTCTGACTTTATTCAAGTTTAAAAGGCTGTGCCAGTCTTGAATAAAAGTTACTCTGTGTTAGGTTTCCTTATGGGAGCAAAACATACCCCACTTGTTTACTGTTTATCGTTTACTGTTCCCTACCTCATTTCATTTCCGAATTAAAAAAAAAAGAATCAATTAATAAACTAATAGATGATCTGCAAGCATTCTCGGAGGAACTCGACAGGGCCAATAAGTGCAATGTAATGCAGGCAATAAGATATATATATATATATATATATATATATATATATATATATATATATATATATATATATGAGAGAGAGAGGTCCCTTCCCATATCACATACAAAAACAAACGTTGAAAGTCTCCAGTTAGTTGTCAGCCGACTTAACCGGAAATCAACTGTCCACTGACAAGGAAGAAAACTGGTACAGAAAGAAAACAACAGGACAAATAAACAGCCTACTAGTTTTTCAGGCACGACGCACAAAAAGACTAAAACAAATCAGTTACTTTTTCACCCAGAAATCAATCAGCTGGTTAGTTTTCCAAACAGGCTTGCACGAAAGGAATGTCTGAATTTCACGTTGCAAACAAGACAATTTCAGCCTTGAGCTCATAAACGATTGTCTTCAGCGACATCATCCTTGGGCGAAACAACACTTTGTGTCCGGACTTAAACGTTGCGCAGACTGACCGACGCTAAAATTATCATGCTAACGAAAATATTCACCTTGAATGCTTTGGATGTGTGGGAAATACTTGCTCCTAGCAGAGAGCCTTGGCACAGAGCCCACTTGCCAAAGACAGAATCGAAGCACCTCATGACCAGACTGTTGGAACAGTCCCTGAGAAGGATGGCATTTTGTCTGCGGACTTCGAAATGAATGAGCCAAAGACACACTTCCAAAACCTCTCTCTCTCTCTCTCTCTCTCTCTCTCTCTCTCTCTCTCTCTCTCTCTCTCTCCAAACATTGCGGAAATCAGTGTCAAGTTCAGCAAGTGCAGTTGCTATCATGTTTCACATGTACAATTACGTTCTGGTCAGCATTGTTTTGTTTTTTTCATTGCATGCGCTAATCAAGTGTACAGATTCCTAAAAGAATCTAAACGTGGAACTCTGATCGGAGAAAGTTAGCAATTAAATGAGGCGTTTGTTTCTCTGCTGTCTTTTTGTTTGTTTGTTTGTTTCTTTGGTTTTACTTCATTGCATCTCAGAGACGACAATAAAACATTTAAAGAACGACACTCAAGATCCACATTTCAGCGCATTGCCGAGTCATGATTTTCATTTCAAAGAAATTCATCACTGAATCAGAATCACAATCTCTTTTATGAGCAATATCATAACAATGCTATTGGCAAAAAAATGTCAGAATTTCCAAAGAGACATAACTTGGGCCTCGTTCACTGGTTCCAATCAAAGATGCTAACATGATGTCAGTGGTTCCCGCAACCATGACACCGCCACACTGAGGATTTTAATCCCTTCGTATCCTTCTAAATGTTTGTTTCAGTTTGGAAGACACAAAAGTGACGTTCAAGTTTATTTTCATTACACACACATTTCTGCCAAGGGCCAGCGATTTCTCGCAAACCTCTGGATCATTTTCATTACCGTATTGGATCACTCGATGTATTGCTTCGAATATCTTTTGGAAAACTTTTAATATCTTTTTAAATGTAACAATCATAACGACTTTAATTCACGATCACCATTAAATAATCGCCCTTTTTAACAGAACTTTGAGAACAAAGCCAGTGTAAAATGATATAACGAGTAACAAATTCTATACGTTTGGAGTATTAAAAGATAGATAACTAATGCTGCACTGTGGAATTCAAGATAATAGCACAGCTAAGGTATTTAGCGAACTTTATCAAGAAAAGAAACCTCTACATATACACAACGCAAACGATTCGTTTCAGAAGCAGAGGAGAGAGAGAGAGAGGAGAGAGAGAGAGAGAGAGAGAGAGGATGAGAGAGAGAGGAGAGAGGAGAAGAGAGAGAGAGAGGAGAGGAGATTTGCTGCATAACGGTAATTTGGCAGTTTTGTTCAGTTAAAACCATTCAACAAATCTATGATTGCAAATGAAGATTCTACCGACGCAGCAATCGGCAATGTCTACAAAAGCGGAATCTACGTAGCAGACCTTTACTTTCGGGTTTTTGTTATTTATCTATTTATTGTTTTTGAGCCGTTTCACCTTTTTCTTTTAAATTACTGGGAACATGGGAAAATGTTCAGTTTTTCTTTCTATATCCAGCAATATTGTTTTGTCGGGAAAACGATTAATTTTTCAGTCCAAATATTCACTATGAAACAAATTGTAGACAATGTTTTGCTTGATAGCAGCCGTGAAGAAAGAAAATCATGAGTTCTAATTAGTAACAAATATACTCTTATGTCGAAGAAACAGAATGAAGGCAACGACAAAAAAAAAAAAAAAAAAAAAAAAAAAAAATTATGCGCTAATTTCTCAAATATCTGTCAGATTTCGATGGAACTTGAGATACACGAGAAACTTCAGTCAACTCTAGCTGCCGTGGCGAAGTGATTAGCGTCGCCGACTCCCGGCTGTGAGGTCGTGGGTTTGATTCCCATCAGAGTCGTTTGTTTGGGGGATTTTTCTGCCCCGAACAGCTCCTACCCAGAGTTGAGTTGATTACAGGCTCAGCTGGGAAGACTGAGACTACACAATCGGGTTTCATCATTTTAACGGATGCGTTTTTGAGAGTGTTGCTCAAATTTCCTGAGTAACACTGCAGGTGTCTGTATCTCTCGGACCTGGCTGACGCCGGGATATACTATGAAAGCAAGCTAAGAGTACAGCCCTGTCATGCAGTCTCAGAGCAGAACAGAATTCCATGGTATCATCTTCATCATCCTCAACCTAATCTTCTTCCTTTCCTTTGTACGACCAACATCATTTTGCTGATGGTTTTGGTCGATCAGCATAAAAAAAGTCTCAAATTCAGTGGCTCTTCACGCCCTGCTCTCATATTGATCTCAGTTGCCACGTCTATGGCCTTGGTTTGATTCTGTCGCGGTCGCCGGTATCGGCAAATCCATGGGGACTGTCGCTGGATGGATGTGGTGGCGCCCTTCGGAGGGAGATCTCACGCTGGCTCCGCGACTAATCGTTATCGTCAGTAGGAGGCTTAGTAGGTGGTGTCCCGCGTATGCTGGATCAGAACAGGCATCGCATAACAGCACCATAGTGACTAAGCAGCAGTGCAGTGTCTCCTTCAGTGGGTTGCCTCCTGGCTGCTTGACATTAACTGCTCCCTGTGGATTGCCGGTCACGGGACCGTGGCGGGTTGGACGGGGCTGCGGCTGTAAACGTGGGGTCGGAATGAGCGACGTGGCTGCAATGCCACTGAGGTGGCACAGAAGATAGGACAGCAACAAACTAAACAAACAAAACTTCAGTCAAGGTCAACGTCCCTGCCAGCATATTCTGATCAACCTTTGTGGGCATCAGTACTCTGTGGTTCTCCTGTCCGTTTGCAACCTTCTCCAAGGCGGGTATGTTTTCATTCGTGGTTGTTGGTTCGTTGTCTGCCTGTCAGCAACATCAAACAAACCACTACAAACACTTGGTGACATCAAACAAACCACTACAAACACTTGGTGACATCAAACAAACCACTACAAACACTTGGTGACATCAAACAAACCACTACAAACACTTGGTGACATCAAACAAACCACTACAAACATTGGTGACATCAAACAAACCACTACAAACACTTGGTGACATCAAACAAACCACTACAAACATTGGTGACATCAAACAAACCACTACAAACATTGGTGACATCAAACAAACCACTACAAACACTTGGTGACATCAAACAAACCACTACAAACACTTGGTGACATCAAACAAACCACTACAAACACTTGGTGGCAAAATGGAGCGTGACCAAAGGACGAACCCGTTCAATTTTGGTGCGTGCGCATCCGGAACAAAAGCGGATCCAGGCGAGTGGGGGAAAGGAAGGGGGGGGGGGGGGGGGGGGTCCTGTGTTTTCATCCGCAAATTCTGTTTGTTTCTGATCTGAACTGTAACTTTGGCAAGATGTGAGCTACAGATCCGAAGTGCTTGGGCAATTTTGGATAGTTTAACAGAGGTCGCAGGCTGTGGGACAGAATATAAGGTTTGATTGAAGAGAAGAGGGCCGTTCAACCTTGGGGGGAGGTGCGTGCTCTCTCGAACGCCCTTCTAGTTCGTTCTGGTTCCTTCCTGGTACTTGTATTTCACTCTGTTGCACTGAGACACGGCCCGTGGTGTGAAGGACGTGGAATACCAATTCTGTGAAGTCACATTCCTCTTCACCAACGCCACTGTCCTCATTTTCTTCTTACTGTTGTACAGAATCATGCTTACATTCTGCGTTCATGTCTTGTTCTTCTGATCTTGCCCCCCCCCCCCCCTCCCCCCCCCTCCCCCCCCCTCTCTCTCTCTCTCTCTCGCTCTCTGTCCGTCTCTCTCTCTCTCTCTCTCTCTCTCTCTCTCTCTCTCTCTCTCTCTGTCTCTCTGTATGCTTTTCTTTCTTGTTTGATGTACCAGAACTTAAGCCTGACATTCATGACAATTCAAACCTGTTTCTGACGTTCCAGCACCTCACCAATACATACCCACACCGATGTAGCGCGACGAAAATAACGTATTGACGAAAACTACCCAATACAGAAACCGACCGGCATGTTTTCCGGGGCAACATAAAGGCGCCCCCCCCCCCCCCCCCCCCCCCCCCTCCTTCCCCTCCCCCCTTACCCCGGTCGCAGCCATAGTCTTCGCCGATGATGCAACTGATTCAGCTGATACGCCAGCACTGCAGAATAAGCCCCACAGGTCGATTCGATCTTGTGACGAGAGAAGTTTGAACAACACACATGGGTGATGGATCAATGTATAGAGGGAACCTTGCATCACTGTTGACAACTCCCGAGTTTCTAGTTATGTACGTAAAAAAAAATCGCGGATGTTGAACTCTGCTGTTGTGTTAGTAATGCTCGCAATGACGTCATTTCAGCTTCAAGAAATTCTCGGGCAATTCACATTCCAAAATGTACCTATAAAACGAGTGAATAGTGGGGAAAAAAGGACTGGCGCTGTTAACCATTTCATCATTGTTAATATTTTAGCAAAATAAATGAATGAATAATAAATAAAGAACTAGACAGAACAGAAGAGAAAAACACATTATTCCAGTAGAATACTTCCATTTCAGCAGCAGCTGACTCTTCTTTAGGGCAGTTCCATTGGTCGTCCCACACCAGACTCTGTAGTTGGACATTATGAGGGTGCCGGAACACATGTAACGGCTCTGGTTTATTAGGAACATACTATGTGTGTGGTTCATTGTATGTGCACGGTTACATTCATGCTTCTCTTCTTCCTTTAGCTGAAGATTTTTTGTTCTTCTCTTTCCATCTTCTTTGTTTTTGTAATTTGGTATTTTGATTTTTTTTTTCGCACCTCAAGGATAAGAATACTAAAAGTAACAAAAATGATTCAACACATTACGTGCATTTTACTCCGTTTCGGTTTCAGTCGCGCTTATTTTCAGTACGGGTACTAATGAATGATCTGATGTTACATTAATTCGGTGAGTATTAATATTTGTGATGAATTGTTTCTGTCACCGATGTATTACTGATGAATAATGTAAGAATCACGTTGTCAATACCTAAAAGAGAAAGCAAGAGTAATTCATAATCTGTGAGTGCGAAGAGAGAGAGAGAGAGAGAGAGAGAGAGAGAGAGAGAGAGAGAGGTCTGTTTTGGGGAAAATTTAATCGTTGACCAAGTTCCCGTAGCTGAGCTTTAAAACAATCAACAGAGAGAAGAAATCGTAATTCGTTGTACTGGTTACAGTTATACAATTGTTTATAAGTGATATTGTGGCTTGACACAAACAGCATGGCCGGTCGTCCTGTCGGTGTCCGGTTTGCGTTAGCTTCCGTCATCAGGAATCTAGGTAAGAACGGAAATGACCAGGTGTGGGATGGTGTGTATTTGGGAATAGTTTTACATTAGGTCATCCACCGGTGTTTATAATCACACATTGTGGCTTAAAAGCCTTGGGCTGGATCCTAGCAGATTAACATGTGATGGAATCTGGGCAGGAGGATCAACCTGGAACCGGAAACACCCAAGGAGAGAGCAGCACCGAAATGACCAGAATGGTGGTAGACTGCAATGGTCGACAGTTTCCAGACGCGCTGGAGCTAGTCAGGGAAGAAACGACATGGGGGGGGGGGGGGGGGGGGGGGGGGATTAGCAGTTATATGCCTGGTAGAAGGGTTTCCGTAGAAAAATGGAATATAGTTAACTTTAGGGTTATAACGAAGATATGTCTATGTACTGCATTGAAGTCATGGATTCAATCAGAATCGTTAGCAAAATCAATGAAGACATACATGAAATATAACTGAAAACTTTATTATGTCCCAGTATCCCCATGCCATATTGGACAGAAAAAAAAAGAAGAAAAAAAAACACGTGTTCATACAATAAAAGGGGAGTCAACAACAGATCTTCGAACTATCGATTCCCGAGGCGAACACGTGCAGCTGGAAGTGCGATCGCAATGCGACAATTCACACGCATACAATAAAAAGGAGAAGTACATTAGCAATGGCCGCTGCACATTGGATGAGGTCCAGAACTCGCCAAGAATAATGATCTCGTTGCTGTATGAAGTTACGACGAGGGCAGTGGCCGAAGATGTGACCATCTTCGCCAGCGATTCCACCATGCCTCAGATCCACAGCACTCCGCTCAGTTCTCTGTTATTCAACTATCATTTTTCACGACATCGTTTCTTAATTAGTGACAAAAATGACGACCTTCCCCCTTCCCCTAGTCGGAGGCACGGTCTTCCATGGCGGCCACGGCCACACGGGCTAACGTCTGTAATGCGGAATTAAAAACCTGCTGATCATTTCAGTTATGAGCAGGCAACTCCTATCGGCTCGCTTCCTCCATCTGAATCATGGGCCCGGCCAGGCTCTATTCATGGGGAACCACATGGCGCCCGCCTAATGACGCTTTCCAACCGTCCCCCCTCACGCCTCCCCCTTGATCCCGCACCTCTAGCAGCGCTGCCAACTGGAACAGAAACGGATGGTGTGCGATGGAGGGTATGACGAGGGTTGCGGGGGGGGGGGGCGGGGGGGGGGGGGGGGGGGGTAAGGGGGGAGAGAGAATACGCTCTCAATACAGCTTTCATGACACATTATGTATATGCAGCTATCGTTGGTCCATCTGGAGTCCTCCGCAGGACGACAAAGGAGGATTGAAGTGAGGGCCAAGCGCCCACAAGACCCTGCCGGCCAGCACGCCTTCCGGTTGCGGGAGACAGTTTCGTTTTCCCATTAGTGTCACTGCAGGTCCCCGACCCTTCACGCTCATACACACCCTTCTGGGCCATACAAATACACCGTTTTCTCCGCAGTTCGGGATGAACAGAGAGGGAGAGAGAGGGGGGGAGAGAGAGATTGAGAGAGAGAGAGAGAGAGAGAGAGAGAGAAGAGAGAGAGAGAGAGAGAGAGAAGAGAGAGAGATGAGAGAGAGAGAGAGAGAAGAGAGGGTAAAAATAAAAAGAAGAACAGAAGAAGGAGAAAAAGTGGGGTCACAGAATCGGACAGGAGTGTGGGCGGGAGGAGGGAAGGGAGGTGGAGTGGATGGCGTGGGGAAACTAGTTTGTCAAACCACTCTACGATCATTCTACAACAAAAGCGTTATATCACACTATTTCCATTTTAGCTCAAGACACCACGAAGGAAAGAAAATCATCGTGCATTTTTAACTGACTTATAGACCAGTTCTCAATCAAACTAAGACCAATCCTCCTCCTAATCAATGTCAATGTCACCATCATAATCACTCTTACCGCCGTGCTATTCACGTTACAACTACGAAAGATTAATACGTGAACTGGCTAATTTATCTGTCAGAGAATTAACATGTGCAACAGATAACTGATCTATGAAAGAATTAACACGAATATGGGCTACCTTGTCTGTCCCAAAATTGATCTGTGTTGTGACTAACACAACGTCCAAATAATAATGTGTGAGCGCGCTACTTTATCCACAAAGAAATAGCACCTGCACGGGATAATGTATTTGTCAAAGAATTGATGCATGTACGGGCTATTCATTTATCAAAGAATTGATACATGTACAGGCTTATTTACCTGTCAAACATTAAACGCGCATGTGTTATTTTATCTACTAAAAAATTGCCTGGGCTCTAATTTATCAAAGAATAACATGTGTACATTTATATTAGTCAGTAGAAAGAAACTCGTGGAGAGCGTGGCAGCAGAGAGTCTCAGAAGAGAAGCCCCCTTCAGGCAAGTGTTTCGGCCCTTATCTCCTGACACTCTAGGGGGGTTGGGCCACACCCGGTTCATGACTCCGGATGTCCCTCTGCTGCCCTTTTTTTTCCCCCATCTTGGGACAAGCCATGGCTGGGATTCGAACCCATGACCCTCTGAGATTATGACACATCTTTATTGATGGTTTGTAAGCCATTACTTCTTGTCTTTGTGTTAATTCAAAACGAGAAAAGAAAGGAAGAGGAGGAGAATGTCACGGTCAAAATTCAACACAACCAAAGTGTGGTCCGTCGCCGGCCACTTCGATGGACATAAGTCCAAACGCAGACATCTTGGCGCCACGTAGACCGGGCCCATGGTTCGGATCCGGCCAATTAAGCTTAGTGGAGAGGCTTCACGGAGACGGTCGATCCACCCAGACTGACTAAGCCGTTTTGACCGACGCCTCGATGTTAGCGAGACGAGTCGTAGAGCCTGGCTCAGGCTCATCTGGCCACTTTGTGGAACCAGCGTCATTGTTAATCAGACGTCGTGGCGCCACCCAGACTCAGCTAGCCAATTTACATGACCAGTGTCCACGACTTAAGCCATACGGCGCCAGTTAAGTAGGAAAGGGGGGAAGGTAGTGTGTGGTGGGGGTGAAATCTAGCTAATCAATTAAATGACCAATTGACACCACAGAGAGTAAGACGTATGCATGATATATGAATGAGATCGTAAGTAAGCTGTGAGTGTGTTTGGGCTGTGCGCTAGTCCTTCCTCCACTGACATTCACCCGAGGTTGACAATTTATTGGCGAGCTGCCAGGATATTCTGGCCCATTTATTATAATTGTTCAACTTCTCAGAGAGGAAGCTGGGTGGGATTCAAGTATTGTATCCTAAGACAAGGGGTTGTCTTACTGTATGTTCCCAAGATAGTTAAATACTAGGCTTGGCATTGCTTCCAAGATAGTTAATACTAGGCTTGGCATTTCAGCCCCAGAGTATCATTTCGCACAGATTGCTATATTCGCTCTCATAGTTGGGTCAGGCGTGGGCGTCTTGTAAAAAAAATTACGTTGTCCAAGCTAATATTATCATAATTGGTTTGT
>CM031598.1:30492296-30546507 GCA_018398815.1 Conus ventricosus | reverse complement strand
ACAACCGCAAACGGAGCCCACACGCTATATAACATCGGCGGTGGGCAAACCAAAAACCATCCTGATGACAGCGCAACACGCTCGAAACAAATTGTAGATAGTTTTAAGATTCCTCTTTTAACTGGTTTTAACTAACGTTGCTCCCCAAGGGGTTGAGCACTCAAAAAATTGTTTTAGGCATTTTAAATATTCTGATATATATATATATATATTATTATATATATATATATATATATATATATATCAGGGATGAAAACAGTTTTTTTAAAAAAAGAGGAGATTGGCGGGGATCTGGGGTTCACCATGGGCCCCCTGTGGGATACATGGGCAACAGCCCAGCGGGGGTCAGGGGGCGGCGCCCCCTGAAGCTGAAGCATATTTTGTATTAAATATGGCATAAAAATCTTTATAAATCACTTTCTTGCTTCTAAACAACTCATTCTATAGATCAGCTTTCAACACCATGAAGACTGAGACTGATGTGGAAAGAAACTATGTCAATTGAGACAAACATTTAGTATGATGAATCCTCAGAACTCTAGCTAAAGAAAGTTTGACAAACAGTGCTTTCAGGACATAAAGAATAAGGCCTGTAGATAAGTAAATCAGAGTGGGAAATCAAACTAAGTAAATCAGATGTATGAAAACGACTGCTGGACTTCAATAAACACAATATGAAAAATGATTACTTTGAAGTCCTTAAAAAAAAACTGAAGCTTTTGGGCCTTAGACCCTTCGTCAGGAAACACTAAACACAAAAAAAAGAACATAAAAGAACAAATGACATAAAAACAAACTGATGTCACAACAGTACACCCCCCCCCCCCCCCCAACTTCCCTCTTACAACTAATCATATCGCCCCCCCCTCTTGACAAGTGTGTGTGTGTTGGTGGGGGGGGGGGGGGTTGATTGTGTGTGTGTGTGTGTGGGGGGGGGGGGGTATGTGTGTGTGTGTGAGTGGGGGTGGGGGGGGCGAAGTGTGTGGGGTATGCGTGTTGTGGGGTGAGGGTGGGGGTTGGGGGAGAAGGAGGAGGAGTAGAGAAAGTATATAGGTAGTGGGGGGAGTGGGCTGTTGGAAAAGGATTTCATAGGGGGGCTGTTAGCAGACACCTAACAAATGTAGCAAACGTTTGCATTATACCAGGAGAAAAGTGTTACACAATACTGTTGTGACATCAGTTTATTTTGATGTCATTTGTTCTTTTATATTCTTTTCGTCACTTTGACGTTTTTCCCTTGCTTGAAGACTCTACGAGTGGAAGTACTTAGAGTAGGAGTCAAACTATCTTTGGAAATTAAACGTAGATTGTTGCATACCCAATGATCTGAAAACATGCTGTAATGGTGTGGGAAACACACACATTTTCTGTTGGTGACTGGGACGCTCGATGTGATCTCTGATTGCCACAAAGCCACGACTACCAAAGTAGACACGTTTTTGGCAAGGCTCGCAAAACACTTCAAATTCGCCGTCTTTGTCATGTTTTCTTATTGCATCCGCGACTCTGCGGTCACACAACGTCCTTCTGCTGCCACTCGGTCTTCTAGTAGTTCACATACTTCTTTCTTCTTTTTTTTTTTCGTTTTGTTTGCACTCACTAGCGGCAAACTCTCACTGTGAATCGACGCCATGATGATAAATGATACTGGAAGGAAACAGAATGAGAACTACGCCGTTTGAGAACATTACCGACAGAGAAGAAATTCGCTGTGCAGACAAGTTGAGATCGTTTCTGAGCATCATTCTTCGAATAATTTTTCGGCGGAGACTTTTTCTTTCGGCGGAGATGCGAAAAAATAACGGCGGAGACGGCGGAGGAGTTTTCATCCCTGATATATAATATATATATATATATATATATATAACAAACTAATAAATTCCAAGGATAAGTACCGCACCGTTCCAGCAACTTACAGAGCAGCTTGGTGTTGCAATGACTGCAAAAAATATTGAATTATAAACAAAGCTTGCTCTTATGTCTTAGATTGAAGAAAATAGGGGAAGATACGCATTCATATCATATTCATATCATATCATACAGTGGTAGATGATTCTGCCTAACTAACAGTATGTGCTTGAGTGGGTGAATGTGGAAAAATAAAATAAATGCTTCTCAAAATGAGCCTTCAGCAAGCTTATGTTCTCCAAGGGGAGAGAGACATCCTCCAATAGGGAGGGAAACTCACTAACATATAACTCCTGGTCATATACCGATATTTCGAAACTTGGTGGTTTCTCCTCAGTGACCGCGAAAGTGTAATATTGACTCCTCTGCCTTTTCAGTTTTAAGAAGAATGCAATCCCAGAAAAGGTTGTGGTGTGCAATACCGTAGTATGTTTGTTGAGTTTTCAAAAAACCAACCAAAGGTGCCATCTAAGAAGCAAAAGAAAATCATAAAAGAGCAAAACAAGCTACATTTTCTTGTGAAAAGTAGAAAATATAAAAAGATATCCTCTAAGACACAAGTGCTGAGGGCAAGTTCTTGGAATGAATCCGCAAGGGACTAAAATACAACAAACTAATAAATTCCAAGGATAAGTACCAACCTTTGGTTGGTTTTTTTTGAAAACTCAACAAACATACTACGGTATTGCACACCAACCTTTTCTGGGATTGCATTCTTCTTAAAACTGAAAAGGCAGAGGAGTCAAATTACCACTTTCCGCGTCACTGAGGAGAAACCACCAATTTCGAAATATCGGTATATGACCAGGAGTTATATGTTAGTGAGTTTCCCTCCCTATTGGAGGATGTCTCTCTCCCCTTGGAGAACATAAGCTTGCTGAAGGCTCATTTTGAGAAGCATTTATTTTATTTTTCCCCATTCACCCACTCAAGCACATACTGTTAGTTAGGCAGAATCATCTACCACTGCAGATATGAATGCGTATCTCCCCCTATTTCTTCAATCTAAGACATAAGAGCAAGCTTTGTTTATAATTCAATATATATATATATATATATATGTAAATGCGCACAGTCACCAGTTTATAATCAAATAAAACGTAAAGCAGTTGGCACTTAATCTTTAATCCATTCACCGCCCCCCTCCCCCTATCATCTTCCCAGAACATTCAACTGGTGAGTATCAACAGCGGCTCAGTACTAAACGGTGTTGATAAGCCATTGTTGACTGACCATCCTTTGCAGAGGTACTACGAATGCAAAAGACAAAATTCACTGTGACATACAACAACAACAACAACAAAGCAAATGACGAAGTGTGAAAGTGTTGACATGCATCTACTGAAAATGAAATTCGCGCGCACATGTGTGTGTGTGTGTGTGTGTGTGTGTGTGTGTGTGTGTGTGTGTGTGTGTGTGTGCGTGTGTGCGTGCTTGCATGCATGCCTGTGTGCGTGGGCATGTGTATGTATGTATGTGTTTGTGCGTATGTCAGCGAGAGAGAGAGAGGGAGGAGAGAGAGAGAGAGAGAGAGAGAGAGAGAGAGAGAGAGAGAGAGAGAGAGAACCAGCAGAACGAGGTCACTCCTGCCCACAGAGACCAACAGCCATTAGCGGCGTGCCCCACAGTCGTACCAGCAGGAAAGGGCGAGGCCCAAAATAACCATGCGGAACCTTCAGACTGGGGATTGGTAGATAGTGTCCGGATCGATGGAATGAGCTCTTGGAGTTTTTTTAGGCGGAGAGGAGGAGTGGCCTTTGGCCTCGTAACTGGGTTCCCCGTCCACAGATGGCCAGGACGTCTTGTTTGGGTACCCACCGCGCCGCCATCTTGAATTGGTGGTCCTGGCAGGTTGAGGGGGTCAGTTGTGTTAAGGCCGTTGGGTGCTCTCTTCTCTAATCTTAACCTTTTGTCGGACCGGGATTCCAGTAGCTGTGTTTGGTGTTTTATTAATCAACGTGTGGCTTGGAAACAAAATTAAATGTTGTTTTGCATTTTTTTTACGAGCAAATTGGTTAAGGTGGGAATTGATTAAAGGCACGACTGTACGGAATGCTCTCGTTCTCAGAACACACACACACACACACACACACACACACACACACACACACACACACACACACACACACACACACATACACACACACACATACACACACACACACATACACACACACACACACACACACACACACACACACACACACACACACACACACACACACGGGAGAGAGAGAGAGAGAGAGAGAGAGAGAGAGAGAGAGAGAGAGAGAGAATGCCTCTCTTTCTCTCTCTGTTTTCTTTCTCTGTCCACCCCTTCCCCCCCCCACCCCTCTCTCTCTCACTCACCACAGACACACTTGGTTATCTTCTTATCGCACTCAGGGATATTTTCTTCCCATACTACCCTTCCTCCCACTTCCCATCACCTACCTCGTATTTCTTCCTGTCCATCCCACTCCCACTTCCTACCGTATCTTTTCGGACCTCAGAACAGGAACGGTTTCCTCTGACGTCATGTTTTACGATTGGCAATAATAATAATAATAATGATGATGATGATGATGATGATGATAATGAAAATAATAGTAATCATCATCATCATGATCATAATGATAATGGTATTACTAATAATGATTATAATAATGATAAACGATGATGATGATGATGATGATGATGATGATGATGATGATGACGACGGCGACGGCGACGACGACGACGACGATGATGATGATGATGATGGTGGTGGTGGTGGTGGTGATAGGAATATGTTTTTTTTTTCCATTGTCGTTTTCATTGTAATAAAGTAGCGAAGGTATTATTGTCATTTTGTTCTATTCAGGTATTTTTACACATCGCATTTATTTATACCACTGAGATGATGGAATTAGCCAGAACGGTTTAAACAGGACTTGTAATTCTGCTTAACAACTCCCCCCCCCCCCCCCCCCCACTACTCACGAAAGAGATCATTTCATATTCTGTGATGACTTAGGATGTATGAATGTTATCAGCATATCGAACGATTTAAGATTTTCTACAGACGTTCGTCTTAAACCGCAAGACTGTCTCTCAGCAGTCCTACATCATTGTGGTCTGCAGGTTTTCAGCTGTTTCTAAAATCTTGTTTTTAAGAGAATGTCTTTAAAAGCTTCTTCGCAAAACCGTCTCCCAAAAGTTTTGTCCAGGTGCAGTTGAACGCCATCTTTCGTCTTTGTAGTCATAAATCAGTCTTATGGTCTGCCTGGTATGTTCAGCCAGGAATTACTTTTTGATCTTAGCCACACAGACCATGGAATTTGGAATGTAATTCTCCATGGAGTGCGAGGGATGCTGAATTATATATGGATGATCATTTTAGTCTTAAGAAAATCATCATTGTTGAGTGTGGTCAGAACTGTAGTCATGATTTCTGCCCGTCTACATGGTTTTAAATGATAGTCTGTAAATCGGTAATGCTAAGGCAAAACCAGATTGAGTAGAAGTTGAGAGAAAAATATTGAAAGATAAAAAGAAAAACCCAAAAGATTTTCGATGAATAAATTAGTGAACGTATGAGTGATTTTTGTAAATTGTTGTTCTTGTTTTCAGTTGGTGTGTGTGTGTGTGTGTGTGTGTGTGGTGTGTGTTGTGTTGTGTGTGTGTGTGTAAAAGAAATGAACAATGAGGTAAAAGCAGCATGCTGTTACAATCATGCACCCGCCCGACTTTGATGAGGTGACAGCCCTGATATGCCCACTCATGGTCGGAAGTTCACAGAGAGACACAGAGAGAGAGAGAGAGAGAGAGAGAGAGAGAGAGAGAGAGAGAGAGAGAGAGAGAAGGGAGAGAGAGAGAGAGAGAGAGAGAGAGAGATAGAGAGAGAGAGAGAGAGAGAGAGACTTTGAAGGCTGGAAGCAGTAGAAAAAGTTTTGACTGTTGGTAGAGACGGGATGGAGGGGAGGGGAGGGGGTGATGGGAGAGAGGAGCATGTCTGTATTGATTCCAGACTGTCCTTATTCGGCGACCATAGTGAATCTTCACTGTCTTTTGCCTCCTGCGCTCGGGCTGCAGGAGAGGTACATACATATGGGAATGCCATGTCACAGGTTAGATAAAGACACAGTAATCCTTGGTACAATAGTATCGGCAGTTAGCCTCATAGCAAGAATGGTAATAGAACAGCAGCAGCAACAGCAGCAGCAGCAGCAGCAGCAGAAGTAGTAATGGTACTGGTGGTGTAGTAGTAGTAGTAGTAGTAGTAGTAGTAGTAGTAGTAGTAGTAGTAGTAGTAGTAGTAGTAGTAGTAGAGCAGCAGCAGCAGCAGTAATCGTAATAGCAGTAGTACTCTAAACCCTTCAGAAATCATAACAATTTATAAATACTAATGGAAAAAAGAAAGACATGCCAAGTTTGTCGGTTTATCCATCCATCCACCTGTTTGTCTGTCTGTCTGTCTGTCTACCTGCCTGCCAGTCTGTCAGTCCATCTGCGTGCCGGTTTATTTACATGGTTAATTTATCTATCTGTTTATTTATCCATATGTTTATCAGTGTGTCTATTTAGGCCTACCTGTCTGTCTGCCTGCCTCCTCGTGTTTCTGTTTGATCGTCTGTCTGCATGAATGTGTGTGTGTGTGCGTGTGCGTGTGTGTGTGTGCGCGCGCGCGCGCGCGTGTGTGTGTGTGTGTGTGTGTGCGTGCGTGCGTGCGTCGTGCGTGTGTGTGTGTGTGTGTGTGTGTGTGTGTGTGTGTGTGTGTGTGTGTGTGTGTGTGCTGTATTGTGTGCGATAGCTTGACAAAGAAGTGTAGAGTATCATGTTTTTTTCAGATTTCACCATTCTTCCATTGAAGCCCATTTATTCCTACTAGTCAGTCTGTGCAGAAGTGATCATTGTGCGGTGTCCTCGTCCAGTCGTTGGATAGTCTAAACATTGCAATGCAAACTGTTCACAGCAGTCGTGCTGAAAGCATTCTCTGTCGAGGCGTGCTCTGAAAATTTCATGAGAACGGAGGAGATGAGCGTTGTTCTCTGTCCTATCCGATTATGACTTCAAGAATGTTTTGCCCTCGCCATCTCTTCCCGCGCGCTCTGTCTGTCTGTCTGTCTGTCTGTATGTATGTCTCTTTCTGTCTCTCTTCCTCACGCACGCACGCACGTATGCACACATACACGCAAGCACACACACACACACACACACACCACACACACACACACACACACACACGCACGCACGCACGCACGCACGCGCGCGCGCGCGCGCGCGCACGCACACACACACACACACCACACACACACACACACACACACACAAAACACACACACACACAACACACACACCACACGCACGCACGCACGCACGCACGCACGCACGCATGCACACACGCACGCACAAACACATACACACACACACACACACACACACACACACACACACACACACACACACGAGTTTAAACACGGATGGGCGAGGAAGAGGGGAAGGAGAGAAGGGGAGGGGGGGGGGGTTATGTACGTTCGCTGGCCTGTGCGAAGGAAGCGGACAGTTCCTTTGTTTTTCTTTAGCGGTTCTTTTCAGAGTGTTAACACGTGTTCCAACATGTCCCCCTTTTTGTGGAATGCTGACTGTGACACAGAGTGGTCGTCTGCGTGAAAACAAACACCGTTTGTGCAGAATATACAAACCACATCATACCGACCACAAGATATAGGACATGGACAGTGTGTATTTGGGCAAGAATCCCTGTTTTTTCTTGTCCTTCACATATTTGCGTGGAGTTTGAAATGTAGGTCAGATTAAGAGTCAGTGGACCAAACCTTTTTTCACGTGCTGTCGCGATAGACATGACAGTGGCTGCTCATGATTTTGACACTGTTGCACACCTTTTACACACAGACGCTCTCTCTCTCTCTCTCTCTCTCTCTCTTCTCTCTCTCTCTCTCTCTCTCTCTCTCTCTCTCTCTCTCACACACACACACACATACACACACAGGCGCGCGCGCGCACGCGCACACACACACACACACACACACACACACACACACACACACACACACACACACCACACGCGCGCGCGCAGACACACACACACACACACACACACACACACACACACACACACACACACACACACACACACACACACACGCACACACTCAAAACATATACACACACTCACGCGCGCGCGCGTGCTCGTTTATCTTTTAAAGGGTGAGAACGCTCTATGGTACATGCCATGTGAAAAACCACTTAATGTGCGACATGCTCTTCAAGAGTTTGGGGATTGGCATGACATTAGACATGAACATCTGACAGAAGACTTTAGGAAGACCTTTTTGGGATGTGACAGTGTGCAGTTAGTCATCATTTTGAACCTACTGCAAAAAACAAACAAACAAACAAAACAAAACAAACAAACAAACAAACAAAATAAACACAACAACAACCACAACAAACACACAAACAAACACACAAACAAACAAAACAAACCCCATGACAGTTTGTAGTCCTCACTTTGAACTTGCTTCAAAAGACAAGACAAGGTCAAGTCATCATTTGAACTGTGTACAAGAGATATGACAACAGGCAGTCATCATTTGGACTCTGCATAAGAGATATGACAACATGCAGTCATCATTTGGACTCTGTACAAGAGATATGACAACATGCAGTCATCATTGTGACTCTGTACAAAGATATGACAACATGCAGTCATCATTTGGACTCTGTACAAGAGATATGACAACACGCAGTCATCATTTGGACTCTGTATAAAAGATATGACAACATGCAGTCATCATTTGGACTCTGTATAAAAGATATGACAACATGCAGTCATCATTTGGACTCTGTATAAAAGATATGACAACATGCAGTCATCATTTGGACTCTGTACAAGAGATATGACAACATGCAGTCATCATTTGGACTCTGTACAAGAGATATGACAACATGCAGTCATCCTTGTGACTCTGTACAAGAGATATGACAACATGCAGTCATCCTTGTGACTCTGTACAAGAGAAATGACAACATGCAGTCATCATTTGGACTCTGTACAAGAGATATGACAACATGCAGTCATCATTTGGACTCTGTACAAGAGATATGACAACATGCAGTCATCCATGTGACTCTGTACAAGAGATATGACAACATGCAGTCATCATTTGGACTCTGTACAAGAGATATGACAACATGCAGTCATCATTGTGACTCTGTACAAGAGATATGACAACATGCAGTCATCATTGTGACTCTGTACAAGAGATATGACAACATGCAGTCATCATTTGGACTCTGTACAAGAGATATGACAACATGCAGTCATCATTGTGACTCTGTACAAGAGATATGACAACATGCCAGTCACATTGTGACTCTGTCCCAAAGATATGACAACATGCAGTCATCATTGTGACTCTGTACAAGAGATTTGACAACATGCAGTCATCATTGTGACTCTGTACAAGAGATATGACAACATGCAGTCGCCAGTTTGAGTCTGTACAAGAGATATGACAACATGCAGTCGCCAGTTTGAGTCTGTACAAGAGATATGACAACATGCAGTCGCCAGTTTGAGTCTGATACAAGAGACATTACATGTGGTCATCATTTTTGTCGCTGATACAAGAGACATAACAATATGTAATTATCTTTTTGTCCCTGATACAAGAAACATGTCGATGTGTAGTCATCGTTTTGTCGTTGATGAATAAGACATGAGAATGTGTAGCCTTCATTTTGACCCTGGAATAAGAGGCATGACATTGTGTTATCATCATTTTGACCCTGGTATAAGAGACATGACGATGTGTTATCATCATTTTGACCCTGTTGTAAGAGACATGACAATGTGTGGTCATCATGTTGACCCTATGAAAGAGACGATAATATGTAGTCATTATTTTGACAGCGATAGAAGGGACATGACGATGTAATCACATTCTTTTGATCCTGCTTCAAGAGGCAACGTGTAGTCATAATCATAACCTTAAGGCAAAAGACATAACAATGTTTTCATGCTTTTTAAAATACAAGGGATAGTCAGTGACAACGTTTCATCTTACGTGCAAGGACCAGGGCATTTGCTTTCCCCTGTCTGTCTACAGAATAGCCGTGGGGTAGATCTTCGTCAGATTTTACTGTCATGTTTGAAGGGTCAGTGTCTACATGAATCCGTTGTTGATGCATGCGATTCAACTGGCATCCCGATGTGATCCGGTTACAAGCAGTTTTGTCAATATTTCTGTTCTTTGTGCTCTTGGCGTCTTCATACTTGTTCATGTGTCTGTCACGTCTTGTCATGGTGTTCCTGGTTAGGCAAATATCCAGTTTGTTCAACGTCACATCCCATTTCTCTTACTTGTCATGAGGTGTTTCCATTTGCGTGGCTTTTGGTCGTTTGGTTGTCAGTCAGATACGCCAAAGTGCTCGTGATTTTCACTAAGTGGACAGCGGATGGGATTTGGTCAGGCGAGCCCGTTCATTTTCATGTGGATCGCAAGTCAAACAACGGATCGAGATCTATTTAGCAAGATTATTACATTTTTTGTCACTGAATATGGACACTGTGATTTCGTCGTTTACGAATTGATAACTGTCTATAAAGTGATATATTTTCTGGGAATATCAGGACTTTTTTATGGATATCAACGTTAAGATTTTCAATAATTTTCCTTTTTCTGTTAACAGAAAAATGTACGGGAAGCAACTCTTCTAGATTGTACCTTCTGTTCCATCAACTGGTGGAAAAGCTATATCTGTCGTGAGCAGACTTGCTCGGAGAGGTTAGAACGAAAAGAATAAAACTATACCTCATGACCATAATGTTTTCCTTACAGTAAACACACAACTTTTGGGCGGAGGGAGGGGGGGGGGGGGGGCTGGAGGGGACGGGGGATGCCTTTATTTGGTGTAGATCCAGTTTAAAGGGCGAATCCAGGATCCAGACAACCTTGCCCAAGGTCTGGGTCTTCCCGAGTGTTCTTCTGGTCTAAACTACCGTATTCGTATTCAGAAACGGTGTCCAAAAAGGAATTTGTCTTTCCTTTGTGGTAGGCTGACTACAATGTACGCAGGGTGAGCGCTGATTTTTCGCTCACTGTGTGAGTTTTCGTTGTTCATGTTTCCTTGTTGCTAATGGTTTTTCCCATCAGACAGCAGGGGTGGTGGTCGTCAATGAGAAATAATCCATCCTCGCAATTTGCTTTTTGAGCTCTGTTAACCTTATCAGACTATTTTAACATTTACGTATATTTGAATATGAAAGTAAATGTTTATGCAGAGAGGACGCCCTCAAGGCGAAGTGGTGTGCATTAAAAGCAGTTTGAACAGAGACCGTAGAAAGAGGGATAGCCAAGTGTTGCAGACACGCTTCATTGGGTCTTTTGTGAACTTGCAGACAGAGCTGTTTCGACAGGCGTTTGGGAACTTTACTTCCGGGCTCGAAATTTCCAGTATGGAGTTGAACGTCTTGCTGAGGGGAGTAAAATACCCGCTAATGGAGAATACACAAACATGGTTTTCATTGTGGACCAATTGTTGAAGTAAGCCTATTGATATTTGTTGTCCTTTCCAAGCATATCATTTCATGCACGATTGTCAGCAATTGTAAGTAAGATTGTGACAAGAAGAGTGCAACAGACTGCGGCGTTACTTAAAAGAAACAAAAATAAAAATATCGAACACGGTTCATATCAACGATTTGTTTGTTTATTTTGTTCTCTTTCGTTTTTTTAACCGTTTAAGTATGGTAGAAAACAGCCACGGAAACCATCTTAGTTATCACTTTCTTCATCCGTTAGCTGTACATTTTGAGGGCAGTGGTCTTTTAACTTAGCAGATGTAGTGTAGCACATATGGACCAGTCCGCGTGCAGGGACACCATTATGATAAAACTGAAACTGCTCATGCTAGCTAACAGTATGATTTG
Organism: Conus ventricosus; assembly: GCA_018398815.1. Lineage (NCBI taxonomy): Eukaryota > Metazoa > Mollusca > Gastropoda > Neogastropoda > Conidae > Conus > Conus ventricosus. The sequence goes on along the minus strand of CM031598.1, from coordinate 30,534,683 downwards.
TGTGTGTGTGTGTGGGGGGGGGGGGGGGGTTGTTTTGTTCTCTCTGGGTATTCGAAGGCGGTGATTTTTTTTTTTAAGATAAAGCTTCAATCTTGAGTGTTGAACACATTGTTCAGTCGACTTGATGTAACTGACTATTACGATCCACGTAATACATTGTTGTTTTCACTGACAAAGTAAGAAATCTAAGTGAAATAAAGAAGAAGAAGAAGAAGAAGAAAAGGCAAAAGAGGAAGAGGAAGAGGAAGAAGAAGAAGAAGAAGACGACAACGGAAACTGAATACGAAGAAAAAGAAAAGAAACAAAAAGACGAAGAAGCGAAGAATGAGAACAAAGGAAGACAAAAGAAGAGAAGGAAAAAGAAGGGAAAAAGGGAAAGAGAAAAGGCAAACAAAAAAAAATCGCTGTCTGCTTTACACTGTCTGCGCGTTATTCATAAAACACCTAGTAGGTCTATGTAAAAATGGATTAACAACCTGACAACTGGAGACCTTCACGCGATAGTGTATTTGACATAATAAAGTATGGTCCATTTCACTTTCAGAATTAAGAGACCAAATGCAGCCGATTTTCCAGTTGAATTTGGTTAGTCGCTTAGCAACTGCAGTGTGCAAGTAACTATGAATCGACAGCGGAAAGTTCGTTGCCTTGACCTAAAAAAAAAGGACAGAGGTGGGGGGTTCGGGAGGAGGAGTGGGGGCTATTTAAAAAGAAAGAAAGAAAGAGAAAAAAAAAAAAAAAAGAAAGAAAGGGTGGCCGTAATAAAGGTCGGTGTTGGCTTGCACGTGCCGAAATAGTGAGCCAAGGAGACACAGTGAGTTGAGTGGAGAAGCATTATTTATGCAGGGAGGGGGTGTGTCTGTTCAGCCACAAGTGGTCGTCCGCAGCCTCCACCCCCCACGCCACCCACCCGCCCACTCTCTCGCCCCTCCTCCCTCCCTCCCCCCAGACAGTGGTGGTGGTACCAATGACCACAAATCGATAACCCAGTCTTTGCCTTGGCCAGACTTTAGTCACTGCCATCTTGGATTGGCTAGGTAGCTCTACTAAAGCCAGCCACTGTCTGTCGCGACGTCCGCAAATTACCGGTAAATGGACACGTTGGCTGGGAAGACGGTAGTCCGAATCGCTGCTAGACGCGTTCAGAAGTGACCGAAATCGATCTGTGAAAATAAAGAGTTGCTTAATGCTTTCAATCCGTCCGTTCTCAAGGCTATTCTGTCTCTCTTTCCCTTACCCTCTTCGCTCCCCGGTCCCCCCCCCCCCCTCCCCCCTTGTTCGACCCGGATTTAATTCTTTGTTTTGTTTTGTTTACTTCATGAACATGTTCATGGTTGTGTTTGTTTGACCAAATCAAATTTTGTCTTCTCATCGGATAGCACAGAATTCTGTTATAATGTCAAACAGGTTCATTTCAAATATTTAGGGAACAAAAGTAGAGCACACGTTGTTTGTAGCTTGAAACGCCTGTGGTCACACTGCAGACTTGGATTTTTTTGTTTTGTTGTTGTGTTGTTTTTTATATAAGTACGTACATATTACCGTCACACACACAAAAAAAATTGAAATTCTGCTGTTAACAGAAAAGTGTAACTGGTACATTTTAATCGTATGAATGTCTGTGCTCGCGTCGCTGCTCTGTCATGAGGCAATCTCAGTTAAGAGTCGTTAAAAATTCTTTATTTTCATGCAAAATGAAGAAACGCAAGCATACATACAGAACACTCGTTGACGTTGAAACTAAACGTGATATGTTTTGTATTCTTGAAAGACGATCACGTACAGAGAACGAAAAACAAACAAAACAAGTAAGAAGCATGAGAAAACCAGCATAGTAGCAAAATACTGATGATGATGCAAGTGTGCCCGCTAGCTGGCCTCGTATCCACCGCCATTTTGAATTCATTTTCCTACCCAAACAAGGGCGCCAGCGACTACGACGGACGTTTTCTTCGCCGACATAACAAAATAAATGACCAGCGAAATACTCGGGTTTCGTGTTACGAGTGTTCTTTTGAGACGAAGGGAAGGAATGTAACTATTTTCAGTGAGCCAATCGCCAGTTTTCATTTCTTTAAGGTCGGCGCAGATGAGTATGTCTTGACTGTTCGCTCCCTTCAGACATGCAGGTGGTTTTTATAACGTCATTAGAGGCAGAGAGTACGCCGCAAACGTCACCATCTGATGTGCCATTACCAAGCATTAGGCTTCACCTTTTGTCTGCTGCGACGTGTCCTCAGCTTCTCACTCTTTTTTTTTTTTAAACTGAAGTCATACACAAAAGAATCTACCCTCTCCCTTACCCCAACTCTGTGTGTGTGTGTGTGTGTGTGTGTGTGTGTGTGTGTGTGTGTGTGTGTGTGTGTGTGTTTTTGTTTTTTGTTTTGTTTTGTTTGATTTAGCGTCTTTTCACAAAATAGTGTTTTTAGACGGACCTTGAAATCATCCTGAATGACATTAGTATTTTATCACAAATAGGAATACCCCGTCATTTCATATCCCCCATCAACGTAATACCATGCTTGACAGAGGAAAAAAAACATCAATAAACAATACCTATAATTTAAATTTTTAAAATTTTCAAAACGAGCAAACTACAGAGTTGTCCCTATAGGACTCCGAAGAAGAGATTTAGCTGCAGTGACAAGAAGTGATTTATCATCAATAATGGCTTTGAGATCGTCATCTTTAGTATTGTTTTTGACTGCCGGATAATCGGGCAAATATTGCTTTGTGAACGGACAATAGAATAAAATATGGAACGTTAACATTCTCTCTCCACAGGGACACCTAATGTCGTTTATATGTTTGCATTTTAACGCATTGAGTTTTTAGTCTGCAACATAAAGAGCTAACTTCTCGTGACTCATTATTAATACCTTTTTGCAATAAGGAGTCTTTACTGTCAAAAGTTGTGACATTGTGGCTGGCTTTTTTATAGACTGCCTCCAGAAGATGATATCCCTCTTTTACAGATAATGGAATCTTTACAGTTGTGCAGCCATTTGCATTCCTTGCACCTTTCCTTGCCATTCTATCTGCCCAATCATTTGCCTGGACACCACAATGAGAAGGGACCCAACAAAAAGTTACATCAGAACCTTTTTGCATTAGAAAATTAACAAGATGCCTTATTACAATTATAATGTCAGCTCTTTCCTTTAGCTTAGTTGAAGTTAACGACAGTAAAACAGATCTTGAATCAACACACAAAAGAATTCGTAAAATAATCATGGGAAGGTTTGCAATATACCTTAAGGCCATGAGAATAGCTACCAGCTCTGCAGAGAAAATGGAATGGCCTTTTCCAACATGATAAGCTTGTTCTTTCTTTAAGCCAGGAACAACAAATCCAGCACCAGCATTTCCATCATTTATCACTGAACCGTCTGTATATACCTCCAAATGGTTCGGATATAGAGCTTCAACATGCGATCGAAAAGAAAATGCTGCATAGTGAGGGCTATTTTCTTTTTTCAAAATACCATAGTCAACATCAAAATTTGCTTTCATTAATTCCCATGAAGGAATGGGAGAGAATGGCGGGCACCTACATATATCTTTATCGTTTAATCCTGATTTGCTTTAAATGTCTGAAGTGTAAGTGGCAATTGTTGTCAGTGATTTTATTTCTCTTGCCCTTTTCGGAAAGTGAATATCGGATCTTAATGTTCTTTCTACTTCATTAAAATGATCAACAGAGCTACTTCTTAGAACATATTTAGCAGTAGCTAGCCTGCGATAATCATCTAGAGCTATAACTCCTGCTTCTTTATATGTAGCTAGAGTTGGAGCATGCACAGGTATACCCAATGCTAATTTATACGCCTTTGAGTCCACACATTGCAATTTCTTCAGTAAATAATTTGGAGCCGTAAAATATATTTCCTGTGCATATGTGAGTTTTGACCTGACTAGGGCTGTCGCGAGGTGAATCAAACATGGAGTGTCTTGACCCCAATAGTGCCTACTAACAATTTTGAGAATATTTAAACACTTTCTAGCTTTTGTTAAAGTATTTTCTATATGAATTTTCCACGAAAGTTTTGCAGTGAAAAATACGCCTAGGAATTTTACTGTATCTTTAAACTGAAGTTCGCTTCCATCAATATGAATTAGTGTGTGTGTGTGTGTGTGTGTGTGTGTGTGTGTGTGTGTGTGTGTGTGTGTGTGTGTGTGTGCGTGCGTGCGTGCGTGCGTGCGGCGTGCGTCGTGCGTGCGTGCGTGCATGCGTGTGTGAGTGAGTGAGTGAGTGAGCGCACGCGCGTGCGTGCGTGCTTAGGAGTGCGATGGTTTGTGAAGATGAGAGTTTGGGTGATCACGTTAATTTTTGATTATTTTCAGAACATTTTAGAACTTTTCTACCAATAGCGAATTGCTCAGCTTACATTAGATGTACACGTAGCGCCGGCCTTTGGCATCATTAACCAGTCCCCCACACCCACCCACCCCTTCCCCAAAATCAGATCCTTTCACGTAAAAGGAAAGTTGATGCAGTTTTCCTGATATCAGAACAGAGAAAAATGTTTTTCGATTTTGAAGTAGCCATGTGTGGTCGACTGGTCTGTATAAAAAACTGACATTGAGGTTTTCCTTTTGGAAATGGAAAATGTTTTCAATGTAACAATACCCATGAAGCATTGCGTCGTATGAAAATGTGAGTTTGAAACATAATCTAATAGAAATAGCGTTTTGTCTGTGTGTCTGTCTGTGTGGAGCTTTGCTGTTCTCTATGCACATCCACTGTTTTTGTCTGGTCTTCTCCAGATGTGGTTGGTGACTCATCAGCGTCCTGAACAGATCAAGAGAGCAAATCACTTTTGTGCTAGAAAATTGCGTCCATCGCATTTTTGATGCGACCATATGATGAAGCGAAGTCATATTGGAATTCGAAGCGAGTCAAACGCACTCCACCGTTGGTGTTCAGTGATAACAAGTGCTTATTCTCAGCCGGATAGCGTTAGTAGACTGAAGATCTAAAAGTCCGTGATTCAGTTCCTGATTCCGACGTTATTTCTCTCTCTCTCTCTCTCTCTCTCTCTCTTCTCTCTCTTCTTTGTTTAATGGAATCGAAAGCGGGTCAAAGGTAAAAGCGGGGGGGGGGGGGGGGGGGGGAATGAAGTGAGGGGGGATTATGGAAAGGAAGGGGGAGAGGGGGATTAGGGAAAGGGGAGGAGGGAAGGATGGGAGGGGGTGGAGGGAGGAGACAGGAGGGAAAGAGGGAGACAGGAGGAGGAGGAGAATGAGGGAAGAGGAGGTGCGACATGGGAAGAGGACGGGGAACGGGAGGGGAATGACGATGAGGGATACGAGTGGTGGGTGTGTGATGGGGAACAGGTAATAGCATTGGAAGTTCTACCTTTCACGATAATGCTGCCAACAATTTGTAGTCACAAATTCCACACCGAGAAACATGATGAAAATTATATATATATTATATATATATATATATATATATATATATATTATATATATAATACTGACTTCCATAAAAAACGCGAAAGCAAAACAAGCTGAAGGTTAGGGGCAATTTTATTGGTCACAATTGTACAGAGTGGAAGCGAGATTCAACGTGATTTGATTCATTACACCGGTAATGTGTGAACATGTCATCAGCAATATGCCTTTGTGTGGAAAATCCAAGGTCACGTGACAAACCAGCTTGAAGTCCTAATACCGTGTGTGGCCACCATTTGCATGGACAACTGCTTGACACCTGCGGCTCATTGAGTGGACCAGGTGGTTGATGCGTCCCCTTGGCACACCAGCCCACACATGGACGATGGCCTGGTGAAGTTGAGCCGCTGTTGCTGGTCGTGGACGCAGGAGGTCCAACCGTCTGCCAAGTTTATCCCAAAAATGTTCTATTGGGTTTAAATCGGGACTGAGGGCTGGCCAGGGCAGCACATTGACGTTGTTATGCTGAAGAAATTGCTGGGTGGCCCTGGCTTTGTGTGGTCTTGCATTGTCCTGTTGGAATGTCCAGTTTGGGTGTTGCGCAAAAAAAGGAACGACATGGGGTCTGAGCACCTGGTGGATGTAGCGCTGTGCATTGACACCCTGTCCGCGACCAGGACCAATGTTCTGAAAGATGACTGGTCCTATGGCGTGGTTAATGCCAATTGCACCCCATATCATAACGTTCGGGCCTCCCCAGGGTTCCGCTCTACCACACAGGAGTCAGCATAGCGTTCACCAGGTCGACGCCATATTCTGACACGACCGTCAGCCATGTCAATACAAAAACGGCTCTCATCTGAGAACAGTATGCGTCCCCACTGCTGCCTGCGCCAGTTGATTCGGGCTTGTGCCCACTGCAGCCTGTCCTGCCGGTGTCTTGGTGTCAGTACCGGACCTCTGTGAGGACGCCTACATGCCAGCCCATTCTCCTGAAGACGCCGCCGCACAGTGTTGAGGCTGATTCGTTGCTGGAGATTCCCAGGCACCTATCGAGCAGTGTTAGCGGCTGCTTGCCGCCTGTCCCGCAGATGGGTTCGAACAAAATGGCGATCCTCACTTGGTGTGGTGACCCGAGGACGGCCTGGCCGGGGACGATCATCAGTGGTACCAGTGACTCGCATGCGGTGCTGCAGACGATAGATGGGTGAGATGTGGACGTTAAAAATGTTGGCGACCTGCCTGGCATCCACACCAGCCTCCAGATGGCCTAGGGCACGATTGCGTTCCTCTGCTCGTAGTCTTGGCATCTCTGTTGCGCTCAGACGGCAAGTCGTTATCTGAAACTTGTAGCGCGGCTTTATAAAGGCTGCATGCCTGCGTACTTGTCGCTGGTTAACTTGCTCTGCATGCCGTGCTATGCGCACCAGTTGCCATTTGTGACCTCCAATGCGCGAACATGTTTGCCCACATTTTTCACGCATGAGCTGACCATGCCACAATGGTCAATGATGTGTATTCACCTCACCAAAACCTTAATTTTTTCCTATTAGTGAAGTCAGTATGATCAATAAATATCATATATGTATCATATATAATTATATATATCACCTATATTTACGCGTAAAATATTTCCGGCTTTCTTGAAAAGTCTCACATCGGAGCAGCAAAATATGATTAAAGATTGCTTTTAATCATTATTTATATATATATATATATATATATATATATATAATATATATATATATATATATATATATATATATATATATGCTTGGGTTATTGAACAGCAGAGCTGACCACTCAGACTGTTCCATATCTTTTGATCTCCCTTGCATCCTTGAATGGATCCTCAAGCATAGGCTCAAAGATTGTCCCCTACATTTTATACTGTTTGAACAATGCTCTTAGTTTTTCAGCAACTTTTTTCCTCTCCACACTTTTGTTTTGTTCCATTTACTACCCTTCACTGGCTGCTTTGGGGGTGCTGTTGGATTCTTTTTTGAACCCTTGGTGGTGAGAACACCACAGAATTATGGACTGTGGTGTGTCTCTATTTGACACCAAGAGCACAGACCCAAACAGCCGTGTCTCCCTTATGAGTCCGATCCAGCAGACGAAAGGCCTAGGAGCAGGCAATACAAATATATGTGCCTTCAGAGGGATTAGGATGGTTCCCTCAGGTAGCTAGAGAAGGGCTTCTTATATTTATAATATATTCCCCATTTTTTTCATCTTCAATTACTTATTTAATTATTTTTAGTTTTTTAAGTTCAAATCTTTGCCAAGTCATCACTGAACGACTGAATAATTGTTAACCTGCATGTTTTTCCCCCACTACTTAATTGTTCAGCATTATATATATATATATATATATATATATATATATATATATATACTTGTGCGTGTGTGTGTGTGCTTTTAAGCAAATCTTGTTTTCTTTCCCTTCCTGTTCATTTCTCAACAGCAAAGTTAGACGCAATTCGGAGTTCACGTGTGTCATTGAATCATTACAAGGGCACGCGGGGGGAACGCAGACTTCTGCCAGTGTGCGAATGGATCCGCCCTTTGATCAGGAACGGACAATGGACCCACATCCAAATTCAGTGGGTTTGCCCAAGGGTCAGACTCCATCTTTCCAATAAGTTTTGTTTATATCGATGTTGCATGGTCTTGCTGACTGATCCTAGATCGAAGCTTTGGTCTGGATCGAGCCCTTGTCTGCTCTAAAATCAAAAGGTTCGTCCTTGGGCTTCGTATTATCTTTCCACCTAGCTATGTTAAATACGGTTCTACCATGTTTGCTTAATCTTGCTGACAGGTAGCTATGTTAAATACGTTCTACCATGTTTGCTTAATCTTGCTGACAGTAGCTATGTTAAATACGGTTCTACCATGTTTGCTTAATCTTGCTGACAGGTAGCTATGTTAAATACGGTTCTACCATGTTTGCTTAATCTTGCTGACAGGTAGCTATGTTAAATACGGTTCTACCATGTTTGCTTAATCTTGCTGACAGGTAGCTATGTTAAATACGGTTCTACCATGTTTGCTTAATCTTGCTGACAGGTAGCTATGTTAAATACGGTTCTACCATGTTTGCTTAATCTTGCTGACAGGTAGCTATGTTAAATACGGTTCTACCATGTTTGCTTAATCTTGCTGACAGGTAGCTATGTTAAATACGGTTCTACCATGTTTGCTTAATCTTGCTGACAGGTAGCTATGTTAAATACGGTTCTACCATGTTTGCTTAATCTTGCTGACAGGTAGCTATGTTAAATACGGTTCTACCATGTTTGCTTAATCTTGCTGACAGGTAGCTATGTTAAATACGGTTCTACCATGTTTGCTTAATCTTGCTGACAGGTAGCTATGTTAAATACGGTTCTACCATGTTTGCTTAATCTTGCTGACAGGTAGCTATGTTAAATAGGGTTTTCTACCATGTTTGCTTAATCTTGCTGACAGGTAGCTATGTTAAATACGGTTCTACCATGTTTGCTTAATCTTGCTGACAGGTAGCTATGTTAAATACGGTTCTACCATGTTTGCTTAATCTTGCTGACAGGTAGCTATGTTAAATACGGTTTTCTACAATGTTTGCTTAATCTTGCTGACAGGCAAATGAACAAACAAGCGAACAAACGCAGGTGAAACCATCACCTCCTTGGCGGAGGTAGTTGGGCTACTGCACTGCATTAATTAGAGTTTGATGTGTGTGTGTGTGTGTGTGTGTTGTGTGTGTGTGTGTGTGTGGTGTGTGTGTGTGTGTGTGTGTGCGTTGATTTGAATGATTCGTGGATTTATTGTATGTCTAAATTGAAATTGACATTCGCCATATCTAGTCATGTAATCAGCAAACAGAACAGAGAAAGTAGGGAAAAGGAAACAGAAAAGAAAGACAAAAAATGGTTTGATGATCTGATTTTTCACTTCATTTTCAAACCAAATAAAGTCAGTAGAAGGCAAGACTTTGTCTTTCATGTTAAAGCCTGTCACGACCAGTTGATGTAACAAATATAAAACATAACCGCCCGGCAATCGATCTGTACCGTTGAACTACGTACTACCAATTCAGATTTGTTTCTCTAACTGTTTATTGATACCCAAAGGCTATTGGCGTAGGACAGTCATAATCGTATTGAATGCTATCGTCCTACCATAGCAATGTGAACAATGATTGTTTTAGTATTTTAGTACGATATTTGAAGTATAATCCGTGCGCTACCTGACAATTATGAAGACAGATTTCCGGTTTCAGCTCCGAATTATCTGATGCAGAAAAATAGTTCAAGTTTTTGTTTCAGTTTTATGTGAAGTTACTACGGCTTTCAAATCCCCTGTTCATCGTTTTCTTTGTGTAAATATTTTTTGTGGAGCAGAAATGAAATTAGATGCATCTTGTCTAACTCTCACGTTCATAGAAATAATGTCTTTATGAAAACAGTAATTTCATGGAAAAAAAACACACTAATTTTTCTTGGAAAATAGTTACTTCTTGTAAAAAAACAAACATTAAATTTTTCCCTCCTGAAACCATCTTATATTTTTCTTCAAAACAATCATTTCCTTTTTGAGAACTCGGTACTTTTCCTCGTGAAAGAAAGTAATTTTTCGGTGTGAAAACTTTCTCGTAAAAACAGTAAATGTTGTTTATAAAAGCAGTTGTTTTTTTTTCTCTTAAAAACGGTCATTTTCTTCTTCAAAGCTATTTTCCTTGTACAAAAGAGACATTTTGTTGCTCAGAAGCAGTCGTTTTTCATGTGAAAATGTTTGTTTCTTCGAGAATGATTATGTTCTCCGAAAAACAATATAATTCACCTGGTGAAAAAAAGTCATTTTCATCTTCAAAACAGTTTGAAAACAATAAGTGTTCAAAACGCCGATTTCTTGTGAAAACCGAATGCTTCAGCACTTTCCTCCATCTGAGCATGTCTGTACCTGTCTCTTCATGATCTTTTTCAAATGACTAGCTATTTTCTTTTTTCATTTGTGTCACTATGTTGCATTGGAAGTATCTTTTGTGTGTGTGCTATACAGGATTGGATTTTGCACTGTGTTGTAGTCTTTGATGGAAAATTCCCTCTCCTTCTCACCCCCTCCCCTTCCACCCTCTTTCTTCTCTTTCCTCTCCCTCTACTACTCATACCTTCTATCTTTCTCTCCCCGTATCCTCGTTCTCTCTTTCGATTGACAACACTGGCATGTCTTATGATGACATTGCATTACGACGTATTCATGTGTCTGCCTCACGAGCCTGACAGATACCCCCTCCCTTCCCTCGCCAACACCCCTTCCCCCCATCTCCCCCCCCCCCCCCCCCCCCCCCCCCCCAAAAAAAAAAAAAATCATCATAGAAACACGTAATCAGCAGACTTGTAGTAGACGGTGCATCGACTTCCTATTAGTGTATATGTGAGAATTTGCTATGACAATTTTGTTACTGTACTCCGGGTATGTGCCTCTCTCTCTCTCTCTCTCTCTCTCTCTCTCTCTCTCTCTCTCTCCTCTCTCTCTCTCCTCTCTCTCTCTCTCTCTCTCTCTGCTGTGTGTGTGTGTGTGTGTGTGTGTGTGTGTGTGTGTGTGTGTGAAAATGTAACATTAGCTCTTCCTGAAAATTCCTGGTGGTTGGTTGACTGGATTTTTATACATTGGTTATGGGTCATTCAAGAAAAGAACAGTGGCGATGTTTCGAGTATTAAGAGCACGGGTAGGAGTGAAGGGGGGGGGGGGGGGAGGAGAAAAAGTAACTATGCGTTACCCAGTCTCTATTTTTGCTGAACAAAGTGTCAAAACATCATGAATTATCACCAGAGATGTTAAAAAAAAACCCACTTTTGAATGATAGGAAAACAGTATTTCAGAAGCCGATTCAGCAATCATTGTTGGGGACAAGTTTTTAATGTATAAATCAGATTTTGTTCTTTTAGTGGAGTCACCACAGAGCGAGTCGAATCATTTTATGTTCCATGAAGACATATTTTGGGTACTTTTTGATTCGTAAAGTCTAAGAGTCAATCTTAAGTAATTCAGAAATTCCTGCCTTCCAGCGTGGAATCTCAGTGACTTGAAGCTGGGTCACTTTTAGTGCTTACAGCGGTCTTCGAGTTTTTGCGTGAGTCAAAGAGACCTTAGACTGAGTCATCCTAAAATCATTTCAAGAGTCTTATGACTTTTTTTTCAGGAGTCAGAGAGTCATCCTACATTAACTGAAATGGTGTTTATTTAAGGAGTCGCTGAGACCTGAAGCTGAGTCATCGTAACGTTATTGGATGGACTTTTATCGAAGGAGTCATAGACCTGATGCTAAGTTTTTCTGTCGCAGAGTCATAGAGACCTAGTGTGGTTTATTCTAAAGTAACTCAAATGGTGTTATGTCACAGGCCTCGAAGAGACCTGAGTGCAGGTTATCCTAAAGTCATTCCAATGGCACTGTGTCACAGAGACCTGAGTGCAGGTTATCCTAAAGTCATTCAAATAATATTGTGTCACAGAGACCTGAATGTGGATCATCCGGAGATAATCTAGAAAGTATCGTATTATACGAGTCATAGACACCTGTGTGCGGGTCATCCGTATAATGTAATTAGAGAATGTAGTATTGTGTCACAGGTGTTACAATTACCTGAGTATGGGTCAGCCTACACTAATTCAAATAGTATTGTGTCAAGGGCACACGGAGACCTAAGAGGGCCCAACCTACAGTAATTCAAATGATATTGTGTCACAAGAGACATAGAGACTGGAGTGTGAGTCAACTTAAAATAATTCAAATAGTATTGCGTCACGGGAGACACAAAGACCTGAATGAGGATCAACCTACGGTAATTCGAAATAGTATTGTGTCACAAGAGACACAGCGACCGGAGTGTGGGTCAGCCTAAAGTAATTGAAACAGTATTGTGTTACAGGAGTCACAGAGACCTGGGTGTTGGTCATCCTAAAAGTAATTGAAATGGTATTGTATCACAGGAGTCACAGAGACCTGAGTGTTGGTCGTCGTAAAGTAATTGAAATGATATTGTATCACAGGAGTCACAGAGACCGGAGAGTTGGTCATCCTAAAGTAATTGAAACGATATTGTATCACAGGAGTCACAGAGACCGGAGAGTTGGTCATCCTAAAGTAATTGAAATGATATTGTACCACAGGAGTCACAGAGACCTGGGTGTTGGTCATCCTAAAGTAATTGAAACGATATTGTATCACAGGAGTCACAGAGACCTGCGTGTTGGTCATCCTAAAGTAATTGAAATGATATTGTATCACAGGAGTCACAGAGACCTGAGTGTTGGTCGTCGTAAAGTAATTGAACCAGTATTGTGTCACAGGAGGAACAGAAATCCGAGGAACAAAAGTCATGGTAAAGTAATTCAGACGGTGTTGTGTTGCAGGAGAACAGAAGTCATGGTGAAGTAACTCAGACGGTGTTGTGTTGCAGGAGTCCCAGAAACTGGAGTGTGACAACAACTCCTTACGCTGCGAGATCTCCAAGCTGAACAAGGAGCGGGACGAGCTGCTGCAGATCCTCAGCGAGCACGTGCAGCTGTGTCACAGTCACCACAACAACAGCAACCCGCCGCCTCCCTGACAACCACCCACCACCACCCACTGTGCAAGAATTACGCGCGTCAGCGGAAGTGACGTCCCGTTTCGTGGTTCACCGCCGGAAGTCTTTGACTTTGCGTTTAGGAGGCCCTTGGAACGTGTCCATCATTGGGGGACAACGCAGGGTGTCCTGTAGTTTTGGTGTTTTGTGTCCTTTGAATGTAAGGAACAGTGTGTCGTGTGGCGTTTGCCGGCTGAAGATTGAAGTATTACATATCCAGAGGATATGCCGGACATGGCAAAATCGTCAGTTGATTTCAGTCTTTGTCTTCTTAAGCCTCCCTGATCTCTGCGTGGCCCAAACAGACATGGATTCATTGACACCACGAGCTGGAAGTAATGTCCAGTAACTCGGGGAAAAAAGACGCAGTCCAGCAGTTCTAGTCCAAGTCCCCATTTGTTTGTTCCACCCTCCTCCACCCCGTCCCCGCCTCCCCCCTCCACCTCCCCTACCCCCGTATATAAAGTGCGAACAGGCAAGCAGACGAACATCCCTGGTACACCCCCCTTCCATTCCTAAGACAGCCAAATGTTTGAGCTACTTCAGAGTTACTGTTTTGATGGATAGTGATACTATTGTTGTCAAGAGTATGGGTATGTATGTAATGTATAGAAATAGAAATATATTGTGTTGGTGCATAATGGCACTGTGTGTGTGTGGTTTTACTGACTACTACCTAAGAGAACTGTTCAAAGATGTCATGACGACACGAGGCCTTGGCCAGTCACGTGACGGAGACATGAGTGACGTGTGCCTAGTCATCAAGTCCGTCTGTGAGGCTGCTAGCTGAGAGTGACGCGTCATCGTATGCATGCTGGCTATGAATGACGCGTCGTGCACGATGATAAAAAATGACGAGTCATTGTATACATGTTATCAGAGAATGACGCGTCATTGTAGGCATGTTTACAGAGAATGATGCGTCATCGTACACATGTTAACAGAGAATGACGCGTCATCGTACGCATGTTAACAGAGAATGATGCGTCATCGTACGCATGTTAACAGAGAATGATGCGTCACTGCACGCACCCCGTCAAAGCTGTCCCCCTGAAGACCAGTCTGAAGTACCCACGCTGTGGGGAGGTCCATGGCAGGTGTGAAGTATACCCAACACCATGCGGTCCCCCAGTGGTGGGCCACCGTGGAAAAGAGAGAAGAGCAGGGGGACATCTGTCACAGACAGACATATGGCCGTGCTTCGATGAGCGTTGCCAGACAGCAGTTCACGTTTGGGCCTGTTATGTTGTACACGTGTTATTTGTGCACAGTGTCATTTTTTACACCGTTTTCCACTTTTTTTTCAAGACTGACAGAGAAAAAGGTATGAAACATCAGATCGTGTGCAAGCAAACGACGAACGACACGGGTTTTTTTTCCCCCTTGAAAGCGAATTAGAACTTTTTGTTTAATTAATGTAGCGTGGTATTCGCTGACGTCTGTTGAGATGCAGGTTCAGTGATAGCTACTGCTCTTCATCTAGAAACAAGTTTTGAGATTCCCACAAGCCCTAGCGAACTCTCGACTGAAATTGTTTGTGACTTTGGACAGATGACCTTCACAGCTGTAAATGGTCATCAAAGCTTCAAGGTTAAGTTCAGTTGTATCTAACTGCCGTCTTATCCACGACTTGCCTTGCCTCCTCTTGTTACCCCACCCCCCCCCCCCCCCCCCCCCCCCCCCCCCCAACCACGGGCTCCCCCGCCCACCTCTGCAATGTATGTCGGTAAAGTTCATCAGTTTACACCGTGACGGAGCTTAGAGGCATGATCTTTCCTTTCTTTTTTTTCTCGGGGAAATTGAAGGCAATTCCGCCTGGATTCATCATCACGAATAGTTTGCGTGTCTTACATTATCGAGTGACCCCGACAGTGCCCTAGCTAGCTGCCTACGATGTCTTGTCGCTGGCAGGAGATCCAGTTAACGTAGGTCTGTTCAAATTTCTTTCCTTTTTCCCAAATTTCCTTCACCTGTCAAGTCTTTTAAGGCTGAAGAATTGGTTCACCATACTGGTTTTCCTCTTCTCTGAAGTTGTATATATATATATATATATATATATATATATATATATATATATATATATATATATATATATATATATATACTCTTTGCTGTTAGGACGTAAATCTAACCATTCTTCTTTCTTTAACGCTATGTTCATTCTCTTTGATATTTTCCCCGTATAACCCTTGAATGTTTCAGCCCTTCTTTCTGGCAAAAAGTGATCGGGTCTGTATGTTTATGATCCCATTTCTCCCAGTGAAAATGGTATGGACTCTCTTCAGTCCTCCTCTCACCGTCGTTTACAAATTATGTTAAGAAATGCCCATGAATTTCAACAATGCCCTTATCCGTATTGAAGATTCAGCGTATGGTGAACGAAGGGAAGCGCAACCACATCTGTGTTGTTAATGTATGTTAAATGTATGTGTTGGGCCGCGCGATTGGCCGAGATCTGCAAACTCTTTCACGTCTGGTGTGAATCAGTTCAGCTATTCCAGAGATGAACGTCACCAGTCTCGTGGATACACCTGGAGCGAATGAATCGTGATTTCTTCCTTTTCAGCGCGTGCGGGATGGAGGCTGTTAATCGTCAGATCTACATTTTTGTTTAGTACTATTAATTTTAGTGATGGTTAAAAAAGAAACAATTAGAAAGGATCAACTCGTAGACTTTCAACAGCCTTTTCTACTTTCAATAAGTTTACATTAAAGGAAATCTGCGAGCGTTCACAAATCCACGGTAACATGAGGGTTGCCCTGAAAAGTTCTGTAGGAAAATCCAGTTAGTTAGGTAAACAAAAATACATTGGAAGGAGGGGGGGGGGGGGGGGAGGGGGGGGAGTGTCGGAGTACTATGGCGGGGCGATCTCTCAAGGGGAGCTTCCGAATTTCATACAGATAAATTTGTTGTCCCGACATGGTCATACAATATGACACCAATAATTATATAGTACATAGATTCATTTTCTAGGATCGAAATAATCATTGCAGAGGCTCAGAACAGACCCAAATATAAACTGCAGAGAAAATTCGGCAAAGGACCCGAACGAGGCCAACACTGTGCAACGTCAGCTTTGTTTTTTGTAACATGAAAGAAAAAATAAATAAAATGAAGAAAGTAAGAGAAAATAAAAAGTCATTCATGTGAGGCTCAAACCGACGATTTGTGGCGTGTGTGAGAAGAGCACCGTGGTCGATCAGCAAGTAGTACGTTGTTTTATAGTTGATATGTGAGCTGAACGTGTTTTACATGTGACTGGAGTACAAACACATCAAGCGGTTAGCACTCCTGTAGATTCATTACATCTTTGTCACATACCACATGTAAGGCAGCCTAATTTCCATTTAATCATCAAGTTTGAATGTTAGATAAATAAATAACGGAATTCTAATTGCAAGATGAAGAATAAAAAGCGTTCCACAGTTGCAAGACGAACAAATGATAATGATGAGAAAAAAAAAAAGAATTTCTCCCCAGTCTGCGTCTTGTTCTTTAGCTCGGCATACTCATTAACCCCCAAACAATCTACGTATGCTTGCACACGATTGACATCTATCTTTTTCGTCGGTCATTTTGGGTGGAGTCCGTTTGATATTGTCCAGTTGACTAAACCCTGGTCACTTTGGTTCGTTGGTATTTTTGTGTACAGAGAAGAGTGTTTTGAGTGGACCTTAACACCTTGTTAATCACCCGACCAAGTATCCTTTACTGGATGGATCTTTTGTAATGACTGTGGTTTGGTTTGGCATGCTTCGTGCTTGGTTTTTGTTTTTGGTTTTGTTTGTAACTAGTTTCCGTAGTGTCTAGAATACGATCTCAAAGCTCAGAAAAATACATTGCCTGTGCTTACACCATTCCCTTTTGTGTGTTTGTGTTGGGTTTTTTTTCGAACTGCTTTATCTGAGAAAAAAGGAAGAAAACTATTGCGTCAATAAATAATGAAACAATTATTGAAAATGGGAAAAAAAAAATATACAGATACAGATATACACACATGTGCGCACGCGTGCGCTTACAGATGTCGATATTACTGTGATGGTTCAAACAAGAGCAGAAATGTATGCATCATAATGCAAGAAAAACTCATTCAGGTAGTTCAGTTTGGCACAAAGCAAAAACCGCTTTTCTTTTTGACCCCTCATTGGTGTCGTCTCTTACGTTTGCTCATGGCGCATGCTCCGTTGTTTTGTCTCGCCCTTTGTTGAATGCTGATGGAAAAATGGCCACCTTGCTGCCCTTTCCTTTGTGTAGGGCAAAATTTAGAGAAACTCATACTTAATGGCATCGTTTTTTTTGTGTGATACGAAGGATTTTGTTTTCGCAACACATGTTCTGAAAAGGGAACATGGCTGCGGAAAATTGTATAATTGTATAGTACTGATAGTAAAGGACAATCGTACTGATGATAATGATAGCATTCATGTATGCGCTTCTTAACTCGTTTTACTTTTGGCCTAGTCATCTATTAAAGCAGCAAACACACGCATACTGTACTCGGATTAACTAGGACACATAAAGACACGGTACACACACACACACACACACACACACACACACACACACACACACAGAGAGAGAGAGAGAGAGAGAGAGAGAGAGAGAGAGAGAGAGAGAGAGAGAGAGAGAGAGTTTTGTTGACAGAAACACGGCGAAATTGGGTGAAACCTCCTTTTTTTTCTTCTCCTTCTTCAAAGTCCGCCCCATCCTCTCTCAAAGACTCCAACCATCAAAGACAGTTGGCGACTGTCTGAACTCATCGAAGCCTGTCTAGCGGGCACATCAATAATCTCCACAACTCCTCCCACCCTGCCACCTCACTCTTCCATCCCCCAACCCCACCCCCACCCCCGCCCTTCCCTCCCGCTTCTCCCATCCTCCATTGGCTGGTAGATATGCGTATATCGGGGGAGAAGGTTCTAAGGCGACTTTAGTGCATGCTTCCGCGGTTGACCCCAAGGCGACACTGGACTCTGCAGTTCTTTTTCCAGCTAATGAAAGTCCGGCTCGTAGAATGGCCGCCACTCTACGTAACACTCTCACACACATACAATAGGTGACAGGTTAGCTCAGAGTCAAGCAATTCGTGTTCGAATCCTGCTTGCGCTGGACATAAATGTTAGCATTTTGGCTGACCGTGTTAACGTGTTGTTTTCTGGTGGAATCAGTGTGCTGTAAGGTAAGTCCCCTCTGTCCGCTCGCTTAGGATGGTTGCCCCCTTCTCTTATATCACCAGAGGTAGATGTGGGACGTCAGATCTGAATGTAACCACACACACATACAGAGGCACGCACTCACGCACGCACGCACGCACACACACACAGACACACACACACACACACACACACACACACACACACAAGAGAGAGAGAGAGAGAGAGAGAGAGAGAGAGAGAGAGAGAGAGAGAGTCGAATATACACAGATGACCCAGTCTTGACTGAAAAAGATAACAATAGAGTTCGTTACAAGTGCTGTACAGACTTACCTCTTTAAGCTACACTATTCCTAACAAACTACTGCTCGGTTCTGCCTCTCTTCTGTTGCTTAGGATCTTGCACAGCTGCATGTGGAACGAAGTTGTCATGACTGAAAAAAAGCGGACACCGAATCTCACAACCTGGCGCTTAGTGTGTGCAATGTGGTGTTCGTGATAGTTTGTGTGTTTGCCTGTTCTTTCGTCCTTTTTTTTTTTTACTTTTTGTTGTTCTTTTTTTTCTTCACATAATGCTATGTTGTATTTTCCCACTGTTCTATTAAGTCTTCTTATGTTCCTCTGGATGATACAGCCGTCAATGCCCACTTCATCTTCATTGTTAGACAGTAGCTGGTCTCAGATGTTCGTTTTGTCCAGAGCTAGATCTTGACACACCCACTTTTCCTTGGCCCGCGTACCTCTTGTACTACCAGTCTGGTTTAAGGTTTGTTGATGTGTGAAGCTGAGTTACTAACAGTGTGTACCCCGGTTGGACACTTGGAAAGGATTTGTGTATAGGTGATCTGATTTGCATGTACTTTGCATGTCATTTGCATGTGCAACCGACCAATGAAGTCGACTCAAGAGCCTTGCCGTTTGGTCCCTACCAGGACTGAACGCTGCGTTTTTCTTTCAATTTGCATGATGAACGCAAATATTGCTACCTCATATATATAAAATACTATGATTATATTTGAACGGAGACTTTGGAGTGGTGTGATCCTGAGATAGCATTTTGTGATTTTCTTGTGTAAAACTTTTCTACCTGCGATTTGGCAGGCCACTCTCTGTCAGGAGTAAGCAAGCACCTGTCCAGCGCACGTGCATGGAAAGTGGGTCAAGGACGATGGGACTTGTCGTTGTGGCGGGGAAGCTTTCGTGTGGTCATTGCACAGTTTGAGACGGGAAGTTTTGTTGAATACTGTATACGCACATTGATGATTTTGGTTTGTGTATATTTTGTGGTTACAAGAGGGTTTTTTTCTTGGTTTTTAGAAGTTGAAGGTCATTGTGATCGATGTTTTGTTGAAATGGAAACAAGCTTTACCAGCCAATAAGAAGGTGACCAACACACACACACACACACACACACACACACACAGAGGCGCGCACGCCTTTTATCAGATCATACGTACGTTCTGGAGCTGCGATTAAGCAAAGGTTTTGCAGAAGCGACAAGTCGCCTTATTATTTCATTTGGTGAATGCAATATGCGCGAAACAGTTGTATTGTCTTATCCTGCCATTACCTCCTTCCTCCTTTCTTTTTCACCCCCAGTCCCCACCCCCACTTCCCTATCTTCCCTCCCATTCCGCTTTCCCACCTTTTTTCTCGTTTAAAACATAAACCTGTTTTCTACAGTCAACTTTGCGACGATAGAAAATAAGGATCATTTGCTGTACCTATCCCCGAACAATGATGAATGCTTGGGAGTGCGCATGCGCTCGTGAACGATCGCACGCATGCGTGGGCGCGATCGTATCGGTGTGTATGTGTGTCGTGCGTGCGCGCGCGCGCGTGTGTGTGTGTGTTTGTGTGTGTGTGTGTAACACGCATCAAGTGGATGAGGTCCAAAATGCTGAATACAGACTCCACTGCAATAAAAGAGAAAGAAATGAATAAACAAATCAAAAGAATGCCTGGAAGTGGAGATGAAAAGAGAGAAGTCCAGCTAATAAGATGAATGATCGAGGGTACTAAACAAAAAGACAGAGAAGAACTGATCTCATTAAAAGGAAAGACGACCACAGACCAAGAGAGCAATGGAAGCAGTAACTGTCAGTGGACTGGAAGCTGTGAGAATCCGATCCGAAGTGTGTTTGTACTTTGTCCCAAACTCCATTTTATGGCCCCCACTATATATCTTCTCATCCTAAAGATCTTTCTAACATTGTTTAGTGCTCTGAGAGTTGGGACTGTCAGCGTGCAAGCTGTTTTACTTTTGGGATGCTGGGGTTTCTTTCAGTTTTAACTGTATCCCCGCCATTTGGACATTATGTGCTTATGATGTCTTCTTTTTGTGTCACTCTCTTGACTGCTTTTTTTTTTTTTTCTTGTTGTTGTTGTTAATCATCCAATATTCGTCTGCCTTTGTAGCTCTTTTATCTGTCGTTGTTCTACAAAGTCTGTACTCTTTATTTTTCTATTGTGACGATTTATAGCGTGTCAGCTTCGTGTGTGCGTGTGTGTGTGTGTGTGTGTGTGCGCGCGCGCGCGCGCGCGCGCGCGTGTTGTGTGTGTCGTGTTGTGTGTGTGTGCTGTGTGTGTGTGTGTGTGTGTGTAATCTGGTGGCTTGAGAATGAGACTGCCAACACTCTCCAGAGTGGAATCTAGCTGTCCATTCTGCGGTGTCTGTTCGCCCATGTGGCTGTTTGCATATTTTGTACGACACCTTTCTGATTTTCTTTGTTTTGTAATCTGATGGTGATAAATGGGGTGGAATGTATGGCTTTGTAGCCTGTCCTAATTTAAGTTACATTAAGAGCGTCATAGCTTAACTATCGCGTTATAGAATTTGATGTAGATTTTGTAAATGTTGACTTTTGTCTCTTTTTCACTGCAGGACTCTTTCCGTATGTTGTGAGCCCCGTGAAAGCCCTGAAATGAGTCTGTGTGCTCAGCTAGGCATATGATGAAAGTGAAGCTGAAATTGTAAACTGGTTGATGATCAACTGCATGGCTAGAAGCATCAAACGCAGGGTGAAAGGTTTGCCAGCATTTAGAAAATGACTACCTGGGCTAGCTAGAGGACGGAACATGATCGTGTACACTGAAAATACATATTACCAACTTGGTGGTACTGATGTATTGTCCAATGTGTGAATGCATTTTTAAAAACTACCCGCAAAAATGTGTCTGATTCTTATCGTGAAACTGTTGAGAGAGAGAAAAAAAAGCCCAACCGTCATAACTATCCTGAAGTAAAGGCTTACTGAGGGTGACTGTTCTGTCCAACACTGTTCATTTGATGATGTTGGCCTGATCCTTAGACATCAGACATTTGTGTTTGTGCATTCCTGGTCTGCCTGTGTCAAGATCGGATGATTAGGGATCATGTAGTTCTTGGGCCACGTTAGGTTGGTAACACACAGCAGGTACTCTGTGCTCTGGCAGTAAGTCAGGCTTACTCTAGTCCTTTGCTCCGATGATTGCCCCAGGAGTGTGACAGAGTGTGATGTGACATGGTCATTGTTCGCTTCGTGCCCTGTGTTCCCTCCATCACCTTGGCCTTCAATCTGCTACCTCCTGCATTGCAATACTTTTCTTCTCCCCATGCTCCCTCCCTCCTGTTCCCCCCTGTTCTCATTCTTTGTATGTTTGGTTTGTTCCGACAGATCTGTCACCTTTTATCACCATGTTTGTTTGGTTGTTCCGACAGATCTGTCACCTTTTATTATCATGTTTGTCTTCGTGTCCTGTATCCTTTGTGACTGCTTGTCTCTTTCGTCAACGGAAAAAGCAAACCATATCTCATGTTTGGAATCGATAATGAAGTGACGAGGTTGACTGTCCTGTCGGTGTGTGTGTCTTACTATGTTGTCGTGATTCTCCTTACCCACCCGCAGCGCTGATCCCGCCCTTCGCATCAGCTCAGAGTTCATCCTTCTGTCTTCATGGAGTCTTTCTCTGACTGACATGGCCCTAGATGTCTGTACCGACCGACTGGCATTTCTTGAATTATTGAGTCTTTTTTTCCCCAAAAAAATGTTTACGGTCCTTAGAGTTTGTCGAGACTAACTAGACTTCTTGACTTATTGAGTCCTTTTTTGCATACAACTAGGATCTTGCTATCCTGCATGGACCAACGAGCATTTCTGGATTTACTCCCCCAACCCCAACCCCTAACCCCCATACAGTTAGGATTTTGATAGTCTGCCTGGACTGCTTGGCATTTCTCTCGTCCTCAGCAACATCCTCTTATCCCACACTTCCAACACCCTCCATCCCCATGTCCTTTGACACTGACACGAACGTTGAGACACGTTGTGTTTTCTCTCCTGATTATACGTCTGCATGTGTGAGATGAATAAGTCTGAGAAGACTGGGAACCAGTCCTCCATGTTTTGTCAGCACTCCTGAAAGTGCGCGTGTGTGTGTTCCTGTCTCATCATGTGTGTCATGTCATTGTCATTTCTCCAACGCCGTTGCCCCCTGCCCCCATCCCCACGCCCTCGTTATATAAACAGATCATATGACAAACCATATTTTGGCGAGCCCGAGGAATCCTTTCCAAGCAAAATCTCCGTTGCTTGCTTTGGTGCCGTCTCACACTGCATCCCAGTCTTTACAGAACTGAAGTGAAGCAATACGACTTTGGAATTGTTTTGAAAGGTTTGGCAATGTTTGTCCTAAAAAGATTTTAATTGTTTTCTGTCTCTGTTTCACTCTTTGATTGTTTTCTGTTTCTACCTCACCCCTGGACCGTTTTCTGTTTCTGCTGCACCCCTTGACGTTTTCTGTTTCTGCTGCACCCGTTGACTTTTCTGTTTCTGCTACAACCCGTTGACTGTTTTCTGTTTCTGCTGCACCCTTTGACTTTTCTGTTTCTGCTGCACCCCTTGACTGTTTTCTGTTTCTGCTGCACCCGTTGACTGTTTTCTGTTTCTGCTACAACCCGTTGACTGTTTTCTGTTTCTGCTGCATCCCTTGACTGTTTTCTGTTTCTGCTGCACGTTTGACTGTTTTCTGTTTCTGCTGCACCCCTTGACTGTTTTCTGTTTCTGCTGCATCCCTTGACTGTTTTCTGTTTCTGCTGCACCTTTGACTGTTTTCTGTTTCTGCTGCACCCGTTGGATGTTTTCTGTTTCTACTTCACCCCTCCACTGTTGTGTGTTTCTACTTCTCCTCTTGCTTGCTTTCTGTTTCTACTTCACCCTTTGGCTGTTTCTGTTTCTACTCACCGTTTGGCTGTTTCTGTTTCTGCTGCATCCCTTGAACATTTTGTGTTTCTATTTCATCCCATTGAGCGTTTTCTGTTTTTCTTTTTTCTCTGTTTCTTTTCCACTCCCTGACTTATTTCTGTCTTACCCTCCGTTTCACCGTATTTGTCTTACCCTTCACGTTCCTGTCCTCTCCTGACTGTTTCCTGTTTCTGTTTCATCGCCTGACTGTTTCTGTTCCATCCCTTGAAGGTTTTCTGTTTCTGTTTTATCCATTGACAGTTTTATGTCCCTGTTTCACTTCTTTGCTGTTTTTGTTTCCCTTTCATTCTTTGATTTTTTTTATTTCCCCTTTTGTGTTTCCTGTTATTTGTTTAACGCCTTGACAGTGTTTTTTTTTTTTTTTTTTTTTTTTTTTGCTTTTTTGCTATGTTTCTTTTTGTAACCTTTACTGTTGCAAGTTCTGTTTCTATTTCACGTACAGGCTGTTTTCTATTTCTGTTTCATCCCCCGACTGTTTCCTGTTTCTGTTACACTGCTTAACTGTTTTCTGTTCCCCTATTAGCTCCAGACTGTTTTCTGTTTCTGTTTCATCACTTGACTGTTTTCTGTTTTAATCTGGCTGCTAAGTCTTCGACATGGAGCTGGTAGCTTGTGAGAATCATGTACGTAGCTTGTGAGAATTATGTATCATACTACAGAAATCACTTTATCTTAATACTGGGAACCTTATTTTCGTTTACTGGTGTGTTCTCCGTTGCATTATAATCGCAAGTTTTGCAGTCCTACTGTATTGCGATACCTCCTCAACCAGTTTTCGTCTAACATTTCAAATTCTGAAATACGAGGTTTTTTCTTGGTAGACGTGACCGCTTTGATTACGGCCATGATGAAGCGTGTACTCAGTCTGTGAGTATGCCAGATTGACAGTGGTTTGTTATTCTGTGACACATCAGCATCAGAAATATAGGGTAATCGGAGTAGACAAAATGCTTTAAGTTGATGATCATCCACTGTTTCACGTACTTTTCACACACACACACGCACGCACGCACGCACGCACGCACGCACACACTCACTCACTCACACACCACTTCGGACATAACGAACAAATAAACAAAGAATTGTTCTTGCCAATTCCAAACAGATGGGACAGATCAAAGGTCATAATCAATCGTGTCAGTACTCTGACGGGCAAAAAAAAAAAAGGGGGGGGGGGGGGGGGGGGGCAAGGAGGCTGGGAGGGAGGGGGTAGAAAGCGTGAAAAACGAGGAGAGAATATGATGAACACACACGAAAACAAGGACTTTTTGCCTGCTGAAATGGAAATAGACATACAAAACAGAGTTCAAAGTAATGCTTATTTAATATACAATATGAAACAAGTCAAGTGAACTTTCGACAAACGTCTTCATCAGATGTCTCAGGCATATGACAATGTTCAAAAGAGTGCTTCCCAAGCACCTGTCAGAGGATGGCAGTGTAGGAAAGTGCGTGCGGCACACAATACACAAGAATGTGCTCCGAGTTTTTAAAAAAAAAAGTCTGCCCTCCCCCCCCCCCCCCAGCCCAACAACAACAACAACAACAAAAGAAAGACACACACACACACACACACACACACACACACACACACACACACACACACACACACACACACACAACAACAACAACAACAACAACAACAACAAAAATCTTGTTTTTGTACATCTAAAAAAAACCCGGAATTTTTCAAAAAGAGACGACAACATCATCACACCATCATCACACTTATTTTTTTCAACAGAGGAAGCTGATACATGTGGACGTTTTAGTTTGTCTTAGTCAGTGTCGATCAATCAGCGCTCGTGCACCTAACGGTGATTGGTGAGGTGAAGCAGTGAGAGCAGTGCACCGTCATTTTACATGTAGGTCAGTCCTTGGTCCACCACCTCTGTCCTAGCCATCCTTTTCTCTTGCTTCATGTGTGGCTGACTTGACAGTCTTTTGTTGTTCTTCTCACCTGCTTAGCATCACCTGTCGTTGGCACCTGCAGCAGTCCTCGGGTCCACGCGGCCAGTTGAAGAAATTCATTCTGGTTTTTATCGCCATGCAGCTGCATGCTAAAGCAGTTGTCTGCGTTCGTTGGTGTCATTGTTGTTATGATAATTATGTTGCTGCTCTTATTATTATTGTTATTATTCATATTATTATTATTGTTATTATTCATATTATCATTATTATTATCATTATTTTAGATGCTGTTGTTATCATTATTTTGTAATTGTTATTGTTACCATTGCTACACTAAGTATTATTTTGTTGTAATTATCATTGTTGTAATCATCATTGCTGTTACCTGTATTAATAGAATAAGTGGCTTACTATTATCTACTCAGGAACCGCTGAAAACTTTGACTCCAAATTTGGTGTAAATCTTGATTTCGATCACATTTCAGTTTGACAGACATTTTTCGGCGATATCTGTGACCATCATTTTCCGCTGGCCTGCCACCTGTGTGTGATCTGTCTTTGGCGGTAAGAAATTTGCGTAGACTACACAGCTTGTCAGAGCACGTGCCCTTCGTACCGTGCCAACACCGCCAAATTCAGTGGCCAGTGGTCCCCCCGTGGTCAGTTAACGAAACATTTGACCTAAAGATTATGACAGGCCGAATAAAGCATCAACAAGCGACAAACATCGTCATTTCCTCGAAAACCAGATACAATACCGACGAGGTATACCCCTTTGATGGGATGTTGGGTTCATGAAGGCGTAGGATTGCGTCATCATCAGGTAGGTTGGCCCATTAGCTTCGTTAGTGTATGCGTCGTGCCGACAATGCGGAGGTCGCTGGTTCGACCATGATTGGGGTTACTACTCTTTTTCCCCTGTGATCATGGGTTTTTTTTTGTGTTTTTTGTTTTGTTTGTTTTTTCAATTTCTTTCCAGCAGAAAGAACGGTTGGTATGAGGATGCGTAGCGCACGTGCTGTCAAACGTGGAACAGGGTTTGATTCCCGAGTTCACATTTGTTTTACACTATTTTATCACTCCCCCCCCCCCCCCTCCACTCCCTTTTTCCCCCCCCCGGACTAACGACCCAATACGCTAAGGAGAGTGAGATCGATAGTTCGATTCTTCTTTTCCTGTGCAGGGCACGGGTTATGCCATCCATTATTATCATTATTGTCAATATGAACTTGCCTCTGTTTTCATTATTATTATTATTATTATCGTCATTATTATTGTTATTGTTGTTGTTGTTGTTATCATTATATTGTGACTGTTGTTATTGTTTTAATACTGTCGCTATTTTCTCATTATTGTTATTGTCAGACAAGAATTTGCAGTAAGTCAAATAATTCTGTCGCGGATAGCATTATTATTATTATTATTATTATTATTACTACCATTATCATCGATGCATAATAAGTCTGGTACTGTTGCTGTTAGTTTTCTTTTCCTTGGGTTTTTGTTCTGTTTCGTGTTTTTTGTTTGTTTGTTTGTTTTGTTTGTTTTGTGTTGGTTGTCCATTATCAGTATAGTGGACCACGGTCCAATATGAGTGACATACCATGGTGTTGCGTTCGAAGCTACTAGGGCACCGGTTGTGCGTGGGGAACCGAGACAGTCAAAGAACACTCGGACCCATCACTTAAACACAATGTATGTGGGATGCACTGCCTTGAGAACCGAAGGCTGGTAGGTCGTTATCATCACCAGTCATCCGTGAAAAATGTAGATTCTGATCTGGTAGGTCGTTATCATCACCAGTCATTCGTGAAAAATGTAGATTCTGATCTGGCAGGTCGTTATTATCACCAGTCATCCGAAAACAAAACAAAAACAAAAAAAAACAAAGAAAGAAGATTCTGACCTTGTAGGTCGTTACTATCACCAGTCATCTGCAAAAAAAAAAATAGATTCTGACTTGTGGGTCGTTATTAGCACTAGTCATCTGCAAAAAAAAAAAAAAATTCTGACTTTGTAGGTCGTTATTATCACCAGTCATCTGCAGAAAAAAAATTTTGATTCTGACTTGTGGGTCGTTATTAGCACTAGTCTGCAACAAAAAAACAAAAACAAAACAAAAAAAAGAAAAAAAATAAGAGAGAGAAATTCTGACTCTGTAGGTCGTTATTATCACGTCAGCTGCAAAAGAAAAAAAAAAAAAAAAAGATTCTGACCTTGTAGGTTATCTGTAGATCTCGCCAGCTGTTGGGCAGATTTTGCCCATCAAGGTATTTCTGGTTATCAGTTCACTGAATTTCTATAGAACGTCCACCTGACACACATAACGATTGTCGTTAGAAACTGCCGCCATGTCACTGTCCTCTGTTCATTTCCTGCTGTTCCTTTTCTTTATAATTATAATGAAAGTGTTACTCCTCGCATTTAGGTAGGCGTGTGTTGTTGTTTTTTTTTTAATAGTCTAGATATGTAATGGTTAACTCAGTCGTAAAAAAAAAAGGAATTGGGATAGATGTTAGTAGTAAGTTAGTTGTGTATAGGGAATATTTTTTTAGTACGAAAAAAAAAACCCAATCAAGAACGGATGGACAGTTAGTTACTTGTTAAGTCACTGTCCTGAACTAGCGCACTGGGCGTCTGGGACGTTGTGGTTGACAGCGGCCTGTACAAGAAAAGCCAGTGGACGGTTAGGGTTTCTAGGCCTTTATCATTATTATTATTATTATTGTTGTTTATTGTTATTATTGTTATTGTTATTATTATTATCATTGTTATTATTATTATTATTATTATTGTTATTATTATTATTATTATCATCATCATTATTGTTAATATTATCATTGTTATCATTACTGTTAGTAGTAGTAGTAGTATCATTGTTATTATTTGTTGTTTTCGTCGTCATTGTCATCATTATTATCATTATCATCAGTGCCATCTTCATTATTATTAGTATTAATGAATATCTGAGATAAAACATTTGTTTTAGTGGAAATGGAATATTTTTGTAAACTTTGTTTTCTGTGCAATGGGCAATGGTGGAGTGCTTTAGTTTGTTTTAAACCGGCAGAACTCTCCTTCTGACAGAAACAGTGTAGACCTCGCTGAACTGTGAGGAGACCAGACACTGCGATCCACCAACGATCTTACTGCTGTACTGTGCTAACGAGTCTACCCATCTTAGTTAAGTCTGTTTGTTTCTTTATTACGGTGATGTAGATTGGAAGGGCAGCAGTAAATTCGGAATTTTCCGGCAGGCACTGATAGACCTGAAACCTGTGCACCTTGATCAGAAGACACATCCGCTCAGCTACCGTTCTGACAACACAGTCGCATGTCGCAGACGAAAAACTGTCAAGTAACATTTATGAAATACAACATTTTTGTATGTAAATTCAGCTTATCCGTCACACCACCCCACACACACCACACACACACACACACACACACACACACACACACACACACACCACGCACGCACGCACGCACGCACGCACGCACGCATGCACGCACACAGTGCGGGATATGTTAGGTGCACTTTAAAACTATTCATTCCAGTTATTATGTAGTACCACTGTCTAAATCCACTCTACAGAAAATGTTGTGATTTTGTAGTCGGAGAAATTCGTGAGTAGTATAAGAGACATGAAAATCTCTGCAACTACAGATATCATCAGACATCAAATACCTGTCTCTGACATCTAAAGACACGTAATCATATCTTATGAAAAGTTGTATTATCTATTGGCCGAAAGGGCGGTGAACTGTCTGAGGTTCAGCCTGTCAAAGGCATGGCATGACAAAAAGCATAGCCCATCCCTCTCCCTCCGCTGCCGTTAACCTTCCCTGAACCGGTTCAGGTACCCGTTTACTGCTGGGTGGACAGAGAGGGTTTTCAAGCCGTAAAAATCCCACCCCACAAGTGGTTTGAACTCACGGCCGTGAGTTCCGCAGGCAAATGCTCTGACCATTTGACCAACGGCCCCTATGAGTGCTATTTAGGCCTGCAGTAATCAATTACATGTAAATTTTAGTCCGTTTTGAATCGCTCAGATGAAAACACTAAGCTCACCACAGACATGGAAGCTGCCAACAGGACTCGGATCAAAATACAAGTTAAATCCTCACAATGCTCAGATGCTCACTAGTGGACTCTTCTGCCAACGGGGCTCAGGTCTTCACATCTGAAGCCAGAAGCTCACAAAAGGACGTAAACCCTCATTACTAAACGCCGTGGGTGAAAAGAGGACTTGAGAGCCCAAAATGGCATCAGAAGCTCCAATCAGACTCAAAAGCTCAAAACATAACAACTCAGAAGCTCGCAATCAGACTCAAAAGCTCAAAACATAACAACTCAGAAGCTCACAATCAGACTCAAAATCTCCAAACATAACTCATAAACTCAGAAGCTCAAAACATAACTCAGAAGCTCACAATCAGACTCAGAGGCTCACATTAGATTCAGAGGCTCACAACGTGATTTTTATCTTTGCTTATAACCAGCCCGATGATTGCACCAACCATGTCTGTTTTCACACGCTCAACGCACGTGCGAAGGCGTGCACATCTTTAACCTACCTTATCTACCCCACTCCACCCCTCTTCTTATTTGAAAACTCTCTCTTTCTCTCTCTCTCTCTCTCTCTCTCTCTCTCTCTCTCTCTCTCTCTCTCCTCTCCTCTCACACACACACACACACACACACACACACACACACACACACACACACACACACACACACACACACTCGCACACACTCCTGCACACGCACACACAGACAGACAGACACAGGCAGACAGACAGACACACACACACAGACACACAACACACACACACACACACACACACACTTTGAATATTGTGATCGTCTAGTCATCGTATTTATCTATTTATTAGAGTATATCATCATACCTGCTTCTATTTTATTCATTTTAGAAACGGGTGAATGCCGCTTTATTCTCCCCAAATTGACTGTGTGATTCATTTGTTCCCCTTCTTCTGTTCTCTGCAGTGACGGACAATGTTCCCAGGCCACGGACGATTGCACATTTCAGTTGATGGAAAGATAAGAAAGGAAGACACATAACGCCTGCAAAGCAGCAGTATTTCTGTTCATTTCATTATTTCTTCAAGCAAAAGATCTTTTGAATAGAACTCTGATCATGCTGATTTTATTTATTTATTTATTGTAATTCATTGCATAGTTGTACATTCACACACACACACACACACACACACACACACACACCACACACACACAAACACACGCACACACACACTCTCTCTCTCTCTCTCTCTCTCTCTCTCTCTCTCTTCTCTCTCTCTCTCTCGTACGTACACATGTACGTATAGATATATATATATATATATATATATATATATATATATATATATATATGTATATTATATATATATATATACTAGCATATTAGATTATATATATATATATATGTTATATATATATTATTTATATAGTATTATGTGTGTGTGTGTGTGTTGTGCGCGTTATGTGTCTTCCTTTCTTTTATATATATATATATATATATATATATATATATATATATATATATATATATATAATATATATATATATTTGTTAAAAATCAAAAGAATTAAAAGGAGTCTTTGATTTTTAACAAATGTTGCTCCCCAAGGGGTTGAGCACTATTGAAACTGTTTTAGGCTTAATAGCTATACTCTTCTCTCTCTCTCTCTCTCTCTCTCTCTCTCTCTCTCTCTCTCTCTCTCTATATATATATATATATATATATATATATATATATATATATATATATATATTTATATATATATATGTAAACGGGAGACTGCATAGACCAGTTTCAGAATTGAACATGACATACACCATATTTCAAAGTCAAGCACGATGTATTTCAAACTCTGACACCGTCGGTGCTCGACTGGTTTCGTGGTAGAGCATTGAATTCAATCAGATGTTGCGCGTTCGAATGCCACTGAAGGTCACTATATTACCAGGGATAGTCATGGCTCCATCTGTACGTGTTATGGTTCTGATAGAGTCAGCGTTGTGTTACTTTTTAACCCGCTCCTTTTTCTCCTGAGAGTGCTCACTGCTTTCTGACGTGTCACCTGGAACAGGTGTCGACTTGAAGACAATAGTAACAGCCATCATCCTCATCAGTACCTGGTCCCTTCATTGCGACCTGTTTCATGCTTGACTGACCTCACACCAGCTCCCTACTGTCCCCTATTGTATCCCATCACCCTTTTTCCCTCCTCCCCCCACCCCCCCCCCCCGCCCTCTCCCCCTCTCCTTTCCTGCACCCCCTACCCCCTCCCCCTCCCGTCTTCTTCAAGCACCCTTACGATGATTTTTCTTTTTTTTTCTGCCATTGAAGGGGAGGCTTTCTGAGTAAACTCGTTGCCCGTTCCTGATTTTTATTTAACCATTTATTTATTCATTTCGTGATCAATGGAGATGTGTGTGAGTTCTCTTCACCAAAGAGAAGTGATTTGATTTAATTTTCGTTGAATTGAAAGGATATACTTTTTTTTCGTTTTGGTGTTCTGTTATGTTGATCTTTGATTGTATTTTTGAGATGTGGCGGATTAAGGAGAAGAAGAGGTGAAGGAGGAGTAGTAGGAGGAGGAGATAGTTTTTGTTCAGCCTGGAAAACCCAGAAGTTACAAGAGGGTTGGAGGTTGATTTGCTGACCGATGTGGACATTGTTTAGAGACGACTTGTTATTCTTGTTTACTTCGGGAATCTTACTATGTAAAGTCGACTTAACGCCGCCTGTGGATTGACCACAGAAGAGTCAGACTATTCTTCTTCAATGCCAAATAGACTTATGGTTCGACGACAACGACGACAGCAACGACGACAACGACAACTACTACAGCAACTATTAGTACTACTACTACTGCTACTACTACTACCACTACTAGAAGATTTGTGCTGTGAACGAGTTTGTAATGTTGTATTTCTGTCATCTTGTATTGGGTATTTTGTTTTCGAATAAAATATATATATATCATTGATCATCAGCTACAACATTGCAGCTCGGGTTTGTGGTCTATGGTTGTTTTCTTTCAAAACCAGTCAGTGATTGCGCATGCGTACGCGCGCGCATGTGTGTGTGTGTGTGTGTGTGTGTGTGTGTGTGTGTGTGTGTGTGTGTGTGTGTGTGTGTGTATACGCGTGCATACGTGCGTGCATATGTACATGCGTGTGCGCGCGTGCGTGTGTGTGCGTGTGTGTGTGTGTGTGTGTGTGTGGTGTGTGTGTGTGTGTGTGTGTGTGTGTGTGTGTGTGTTGTAAACTTGATCGTTAACTATTTGCGCATATATTTTCCTACGTTCACACAGATAGGTAGACATGCATATGATTATACGCACATACATATATAAATATTTTCACACATACAATCAGACATTTATACATGCGCACGTGTGTGCATACATACATATATTAGTACATACTTACGTATGTAAGTACATACATGCATACATACATACATACATGCAGACATACATACATACATACGCTTAGGCTATTCATACATACATACTTACATAATGGATAGTTGCATACATACATGCATTCATACATACATACGTCGATACATACAATACATACTACATACACACATACACATACATACATGCATTCTTCGGACCAAAGACAAATATACATAAATGAATATGTAGAATAGAAACTATGCGCGCGCGAGCACGCACGTAAGCTCGCTCATTCGAGCAGAGAGAGAGAGAGAGGGGAGAATGGGCAGTACTATTGCACCATCACTAAAGAGAGAGAGCTGTTTTCTCAGGAAAAACAGGTATAATTGTTCAGGAAAACAGGATTACGCTGTTGTCCCTTAGGATCCCAAGTACTTCTTTCAGGACAATGACATGTTTTCCCCCCATTGTCCCCAGGGATCACAATTCTTTCCCCTGTTTTCCATAGGAAAACCTATATTCTGGGCGTAATCCATGAGGATCACTACTGTTTCTCTATTTCTGGTGGAAAATAACTGAGCTATCATCCTGAAGGAAAACAACACAGCTGTAACCCGCGCTATCACACCCGCTTTCCATGCGCTTGTCATGACAGAGGCCACAGCTGTTGTCCCTGTTAACATTTTCTTTGAGATAAGTTGTGTTATTATCCTCAGGAAATGCAGGGAAAACAGTTATCAACCTCAGGAAAACAGAGAAAACAGTTATTATCCTCAGGAAAGCAGGGAAAACAGTCATTATCCTCAGGAAAACAGGGAAAACAGATATTATCCTCAGGAAAACAGCGAAAACAGTTATCAACCGTAGGAAAACAAGGGAAACAGTTATTAATCCCAGGAAAACAGCGAACAAAGTTATTATCTTCAGGAAAACAGGGAAAACAGTTATTATCCTCAGGAAAACAGGGAAAACGTTTATCAGCCTCAGGAAAAAGGAAAACATTTATTATTATCCGGAAAACATTGAAAACAGTTGTCATCCTCAGAAAAACAGCGAAAACAGTTATTATCCCAGGAAAACATAGAAAAGAATCATTATTTTCAGCAAAACAGGAAAAACAGTTGTTATCCTCAGGGACAACAGGGAAAACAGTTATCATCCTCAGGAAAAAAGGAAAAACATTTATTATCCTCAGGAAAACAGAGAAAACGGTTATTATCTTCAGGAAAACAGGGAAACAGTAATTATCCTCAGGAAAACAGATAACACAGTTGTCATCCTCAGGAAAACAGTTATCATCCTCAGGAAAACAGTTATCATCCTCAGGAAAACAGGGTAAGAATTATTATCCTCAGGAAAACAGGGGTAACAATTATTATCCTCAGGAAAACAGGGTAACAGTTATTATCCTCAGGAAAACAGGGTAACAATTATTATCCTCAGGAAAACAGGGTAACAGTTATTATTGTCAGGAAAACACGGGCAACAGTTATTATCCTCAGGAGAACAATTACCATCCTCAGGAAAACAGCTATTATCCTCAGGAAAACAGGGTAACAGTTATTATCCTCAGGAGAACAATTACTATCCTCAGGAAAATAGTTATTATCCTCAGGAAAACAGGGTAACAGTTATTATCCTCAGGAAAACAGTTATCATCCTCAGGAAAACAGTTATTATCCTCAGGAAAACAGTTATCATCCTAGGAAAACAGGGAAAACAGTTATTATCCTCAGGAAAACAGTTATTATCCTCGGAAAACAATTATATTTTCAGGAAATCAGTTGTTATCCTCACGAAAACAGTTATCATTCTCAGGAAAACAGGGAAATCAGTTATCATCCTCAGGAAAACAGTTATTATCCTCAGGAAAACAGTTATCATCCTCAGGAAAACAGTTATTATCCTCAGGAAAACAGGAAAAACCAGTTATTATCCTCAGGAAAACAGTATTATCCTCAGGAAAACAGTTATTATCCTCAGGAAAACAGTTATTATCCTCAGGAAAACAGTGAAAACAGTTATTATCCTCAGGAAAACAGTTTTATCCTCAGGAAAAAGGGGAAAACAGTTATTATCCTAGGAAAACAGTTATCATCCTCAGGAAAACAGTTATGATCCTCAGGAAAACAGTTATTATCCTCAGGAAAACAGTTATTATCCTCAGGAAAACAGGGAAAACAGTTATTATCCTCAGGAAACCAGTTATTATCCTCAGGAAAACAGTTGTTATCCTCAGGAGAACAGGGAAAACAGTTATTATCCTCAGGAAAACAGTTGTTATCCTCAGGAGAACAGGGAAAACAGTTATTATCCTCAGGAAAAACAGTTATTATCCTCAGGAAAACAGTTATTATCCTCAGGAAAACAGTTGTTATCCTCAGGAGAACAGGGAAAAAAGTTATTATCCTCAGGAAAACAGTTGTTATCCTCAGGACAACAGGGAAAACAGTTATTATCCTCAGGAAAACAGGGAAAACAGTTATTATCCTCAGGAAAACAGTTATCATCCTCAGGAAAACAGTTATTATCCTCAGGAAAACAGGGAAAACAGTTATTATCCTCAGGAAAACAGTTATTATCCTCAGGAAAACAATTATATTTTCAGGAAATCAGTTGTTATCCTCACGAAAACAGTTATCATTCTCAGGAAAACAGGGAAATCAGTTATCATCCTCAGGAAAACAGTTATTATCCTCAGGAAAACAGTTATCATCCTCAGGAAAACAGTTATTATCCTCAGGAAATCAGTTATCATCCTCAGGAAAACAGTTATCATCCTCAGGAAAACAGTTATTATCCTCAGAAAAACAGTTATTATCCTCAGGAAAACATTTGTTATCCTCAGGAAAACTGTTGTTATCCTCAAGAAAACAGTTGTTATTCTCAGGAAAACAGTTGTTATCCTCAGGAAAACAGTTGCTATCCCAAGGAAAATAGTTGAAGTTCCCCGGTTGAAAGCAGCTACCATCGCCGGTAGACTCCAGGATATTCCCACAATTTATACCAGTCGCTGGAATGTTGACAGCAGTATTTGAATAGTGTCATGCAACGCGCAAATCATTCTATGTGCATAAAATAGAGATGATAAAGGAACACACGCACACACACAATCTAGTGTCAGTTTCTTTCCGCTTAAAACCGGCTTCTTTCTTCGGCGCAAGCAAGATGATTGTTAGCTTTAAGATCCAGACGGATTAGAAAAGATTTTTTATGTTCGAATTGTCGGTCTTTTTTTTTTTTTAGCACACTCTGGATAATGCCATCAGATGACTGGTGCTCATGATGTGTTCAGACATTTATACAACTTCTTCTTCTTCTTCTTCTCTTCTTCTTCTTCTCTTCTTCCTCTTCTTCTTCTTCTCTCTCCTCCTCCTCCTCTCTCTTCTTCTTCTTCTTCTTCTTCTTCTTCTTCTTCTTCTTCTTCTTCTCCTTCTTCTTCTTCTTCTTCTCTCTCTTCCTCCTCCTTCTTCTTCTTCTTCTTCTTCTTCTTCTTCCTCTCTCTCCTTCTTCTTCTTCTTGTACCTGAGTACCTTTATCTAATACTTCAGAATCCAAACGGGACAAGAAAATAGATAGCCTACTGACAAAAAACTTCTAAATATGAGCACGGCTAAAAATGCCCCCCCCCCCCCCCACCCCCTCCCCAAACAAACAAAAACAAAAATATCAAAACATAGACATGTCTAAAAAAAATTTTGTAAAAAAGAAAGTTCGAATGTTATTTAAACAGCGAAAACTGATGTTTAAAGAATCATTCTTTATTTCTTTTTTTTTCTTGTTTTTTCACCTTTCTCTACCACATCATGACATTTACGTGTTTTATGCTGCAAGATTTCTTTACCAACTTTTTTAAAGATGAAAAATAGACGTTCTGAGAGGTCGCGAAGTTAATGTTCCGGAAATCCTTTCGGTATTGGACACAACAGAGTGATCAGGAACCTGGGCTGTCTCCGGATACTGAAGACAAGTGCAGAAAGAAGCGAAGGACAGGGCCTACAAGGCTTTCGTTGACCACCACTGGAATGCGTTACTGGAACACACAGTCTCCGTCAGGGATCCTCGTAACGACAAACGAGTCCAGAGCTTGTAGGTGGGTGTTTGAGGGACACAGGAGAAGTTCCGGTGTAGACAGTGCGCTGACCCACTTGGGGTGGCCGTCACTGCAGGGGGGGGGGGGAGGGGGGGAGGAGGGGGGGGGGGGGACGAAAGGCACGCCTGTCTGACTGGGCCAAGTTTCACCACAGTCTGATCTCCTTCAATAGCCAGTATGCTCCGTCCCCAAGCCCGGGCAGACATTGAGCCCACCACCAGTATGCTCCGTCCCCAAGCCCGGGCAGACATTGAGCCCAGCACCAGTGTGCTCCGTCCCCAAGCCCGGGCAGACATTAAGCCCACCACAAGTGTGCTCCGTCCCCAAGCCCGGGCAGACATTGAGCCCAGCACCAGTGTGCTCCGTCCCCAAGCCCGGGCAGACATTAAGCCCACCACCAGTGTGCTCCGTCCCCAAGCCCGGGCAGACATTGAGCCCAGCACCAGTGTGCTCCGTCCCCAAGCCCGGGCAGACATTGAGCCCACCACCAGTGTGCTCCGTCCCCAAGCCCGGGCAGACATTGAGCCCAGCACCAGTGTGCTCCGTCCCCAAGCCCGGGCAGACATTGAGCCCACCACCAGTGTGCTCCGTCCCAAGCCCGGGCAGACATTGAGCCCAGCACCAGTGTGCTCCGTC
This sequence comes from Conus ventricosus, assembly GCA_018398815.1. Classification (NCBI taxonomy): domain Eukaryota; kingdom Metazoa; phylum Mollusca; class Gastropoda; order Neogastropoda; family Conidae; genus Conus; species Conus ventricosus. The sequence continues at coordinate 30,497,196 of CM031598.1, read as the reverse complement.
CCCAAGCCCGGCAGACATTGAGCCCACCACCAGTGTGCTCCGTCCCCAAGCCCGGGCAGACATTGAGCCCAGCACCAGTGTGCTCCAGTCCCAGCCTGTCCCCTCCTGCAGGACTGACGACCCACTATTATCTGTTTTCCCTGTGACTGTTGTAGAGTGGAATGTGCCTTCAGAGGAGGTGTTTGCCATCTGTATCCTCTGTGGAGTCATCACAGCATCAGATCTGAACACGGTCTCTCCCCCAGCCCCAGCCCCACCTCCCCTACCCCGCTACCCTTCCCACCACCCCAACAGTTTTGCCGTTGCGCGTGAGAAAAAGTACAGCGTTTCGTGGGGTTGGGCTTGGCACTAGGCTGTGCTTGGAACAGCGTCAGGGTTTGATTTCTAATGTCCCTGAAAAAAAGTACAGCCTGCTAGCAACAATAGTGGCACTTTTTTTTAGCTAATTAGTTTGAACAGAAGGAGTTGTCTGTCTCAGGTTTTATTTTTGTTTTTTTGCTCTGTTTGTTTTCCTCCCCCCCCCCCCCCCCCCCCCCCCCCCCCTTCAAGTGTAAAATAAGCTTCGACAAGTCGCACGTGTTGACCTGAAGGAAGGAGAAAAGCAAAACATACTGTCTTCCCATCAAAACTTTTGTAAGATTTGGCTTTTCAAACTTAAAAAAGTGCTATATTTGAAGACAGTAATTTTCAGATGGAATACATTTTTTTAGAATGTTTTCTACTGTTACAAATGACCTTTCAGTTGATGTGAACTCTCTCTTCTCTCTCCTCTCCTCTCTCTCCTCTCTCTCTCTCTCTCTCTCTCTTCCTCTCTCTCTCTCTCTCTCTCTCTCTCTTCTTCAACGTATTGGTCTTGAGGACACTGAGTCTCTTTCCTTTAACGAGGGCAAATTATTCGAACTGTCAAATCTGTCAATTTTTTTCTTTTCGGTCTCATCTTCCGAACCACATGAGAGGCATTACTCCCACGTCACTTTTCAAACCGACGCCATTCAAAATTACGTTCAGAAAGAAAATACAAAAAGATGTATAAAGTTTTCTGATACCTATATTTGACAATAATGAAAACAAAAATTGCTACTATGTCGTGCATGCTACCTTACAAGCATCTGCATGTACTTACAAGTTTTTCAATAGATTATGCGAATCAAACACACGTACATACACACACACACACGCACGCACGTTCGCACGCACGCACGCACACACACACACACACACACACACACACACACACACACACACACACACACACACACACACACACGCACGCACGCACGCACGCACGCACGCACGCACGCACGCACGCACGCACGCACGCACGCACGCACGCACGCACGCACACACACACACACACACACACACACACACACACACACACACATGCGCGCTCGATCACCAAGAGAAGAGATGAAGATGCCGGGCCACAGTGCTGATACAATATATGACGTTTATCGTTATCTAACTACCTAAGCCAAAGGTCCAACACTTTGTATGTACATGTCGCCTGAGTGTTGTGGTAACAGTTTTTTCTGTGCTAAAGCACGGACATGATTGTACTAAAACACGACTGGCAAAACAACATTTTAGACTTCATCTCCCGCAGAAACCTCATTCACAGCCATGTCTTAAGTACAATCCTCACCTATTTGCGTGTGTGTGTGTGTGTGTGTGTGTGTGCGCGTGCGTGCGTGCGTGCGTGCGTGCGTGCGTGCGTGCGTGCGTGCGCGTGCGTGCGTGTGTGTGTGTGTGTATGTGTGTGTGTGTGTGTGTGTGTGTGTGTGTGTGTGTGTGTGTGTGTGTTGTGTGTGTGTTCAGAGAGAGAGAGAGAGAGAGAGAGAGAGAGAGAGAGAGAGAGGAGAGAGAGAGAGAGGAGACTGCGATTTCGACCACGACTACCACTACGACAACGATGACGAATGGTGTGACATGTCAGGGTTTGGCTCCATTGACAAAATGGTTTGTACACTGGCAATGGCAAACATCAGAAGTGAAAGAAGCATGAACATTTTTTTTTCTTTTCGGTCTCATCTTCGGAACCACACGAGAGGCATCACTCTCACGTCGCCTATCCCGGGTCCCCACCCACAGCTTTATCCCGGCTGAACCCGTCGCTGCCCTGCCCCGGCAATCCACGGGGATCAATCAACGTCATGTCTCATAATGCAACCCGACAGAGGAGACACCGCACTGCCGCCGAGTCACACGGGGGCGTTCAGTGATGCCTACTCTGAGTCAACATACGCAGGACACGAGCCACACAAGCTGCTGACAATAATTGTGTAGTCACTGAGCCAGCGAGAGCGAGCGTCCCCTACCCCCTTTTCCTCTTCGCCTGGAGGGCCCAGCACGTCCGTCCAATGACAGTCCCAATGTCCAGTGAAAGTCCTCGTGTCCAGTGACAGTCCCCATGTCCAGTAACAGTCCCCATGTCCAGTGACAGTCCCCATGTCCAGTGAAAGTCCTCGTGTCCAGTGACAGTCCCCATGTCCAGTGAAAGTCCTCGTGTCCAGTGAAAGTCCCCATGTCCAGTGACAGTCCCCATGTCCAGTGACAGTCCTCGTGTCCAGTGAAAGTCCCCATGTCCAGTGAAAGTCCTCGTGTCCAGTGAAAGTCCCCATGTCCAGTGACAGTCCCCATGTCCAGTGAAAGTCCTCGTGTCCAGTGAAAGTCCCCATGTCTAGTGACGGTCCCCATGTCCAGTGACGGTCCCCATGTCCAGTGACATGTCCAGTGACAGTCCCCATGTCCAGTGACAGTCCCCGTGTCCAGTGACAGTCCCCATGTCCAGTGACAGTCCCCGTGTCCATGACAGTCCCCATGTCCAGTGACAGTCCCCATGTCCAGTGCGTCCATGTCCAGTGACGGTCCCCATGTCCAGTGACAGTCCCCATGTCCAGTGACAGTCCCATGCCCAGTGACAGTCCCGTCCATGACAGTCCCCATGCATGAGTCCTGTCCAGTGACGTCCCCTGTCCAGTGACAGTCCCATGTCCAGTGAAGTCCCCGTGTCCAGTGACAGTCCCCATGTCCAGTGACAGTCCCATGTCATGACAGTCCCCGTGCCCATGCAGTCCCCATGTCCAGTGACAGTCCCTGTCAGTGACAGTCCCCGTGTCAGGACAGTCCCCTGTCCAGTGACAGTCCCTGTCCAGTGACAGTCCCCGTGTCCAGTGACGTCCCCATGTCCAGTGGACAGTCCCCATGTCCAGTGACAGTCCCTGTCCAGTGACAGTCCCCATGTCCAGTGACAGTCCCATGTCCAGTGACAGTCCCCTGTCCAGTGACAGTCCCCATGTCCAGTGACAGTCCCCTGTCCATGACGTCCCTGTCCAGTGACAGTCCCCATGTCCAGTGACAGTCCCATGTCCAGTGACAGTCCCATGTCCAGTGACAGTCCCCATGTCCAGTGACAGTCCAGTGACAGTACCCCATGTCCATGACAGTGCCAGTGACAGTCCCCGTCCAGTACAGTCCCCTGTCAGTGACGTCCCGTGTCCAGTGAGAGTCCCCATGTCCAGTGACAGTCCCCATGTCCAGTGACGTCAGTGACGTCCCATGTCCATGTCGTGACAGTCCCCATGTCCAGTGACAGTCCCCATGTCCAGTGACAGTCACTCCGTGTCCAGTGACAGTCCCCATGTCCAGTGACAGTCCCAGTGTCAGTGAATCCCCAGTGTCCAGTGACAGTCCCCAAGTGATCCAGTTGACGTCCCCATGTCCAGTGACGTCCAGTGCAGTCCCGTGTCCAGTGACAGTCCCGTCCGTCAGTGACAGTCCCCTGTCCAGTGACAGTCCCCATGTACCAGTGCAGCCGTGTGACAGTCCCCATGTCCAGTGACGGTCCCCATGTCCAGTGTGACAGTCCCATGTCCAGTGAAGTCCATGCAGTGACTCCCATGTCCAGTGACAGTCCCCGATGTCCAGTGACAGTCCCCATGTCCAGTGACAGTCCCCGTGTCCAGTGACAGTCCCCATGTCCACGTGGACAGTCCCCGTGTCCAGTGACAGTCCCCAGTGTCCAGTGACAGTCCCCATGTCCAGTGAAGTCCCCTGTCCATGACAGTCCCCATGTCCAGTGACAGTCCCCTGTCCAGTGACAGTCCCCATGTCCAGTGACAGTCCCCATGTGTCCATCGTGACAGTGCCCCGGTGCAGTCCAGTGACAGTCCCCATGTCCAGTGACAGTCCCCATGTCCAGTGACAGTCCCCATGTCCAGTGACAGTCCCCGTGTCCAGTGACAGTCCCAGACATGTCCAGTGACAGTCCCCATGTCCAGTGACAGTCCCCATGTCCAGTGACGTCCCATGTCCAGTGACAGTCCCCGTGTCCAGTGACATGTCCAGTGACATGTCCAGTGAACCCTGTCCAGTGACAGTCCCCATGTCCAGTGACAGTCCCCATGTCCAGTGACGAGTCTCCCCGTGTCCAGTGACAGTCATGTCCAGTGACAGTCCCATGTCCAGTGACAGTCCCATGTCCAGTGACGTCCAGTCCAGTCGCATGTCCAGTGACAGTCCCCGTGTCCAGTGACAGTCCCATGCAGTGACAGTTCCCGTCCCCTGCAGTGACAGTCCCCTGTCCACTGTGACAGTCCCCATGTCCAGTGAGAGTCCCCAGTGTCCGTGACAGTCCCCGTGTCCAGTGACAGTCCCCATGTCCAGTGCAGTCCCATGTCCAGTGACAGTCCCCGTGTGTCCAGTGACAGTCCCCATGTCCAGTGACAGTCCCCATGTCCAGTGACAGTCCCGTGTCCAGTGACAGTCCCCTGTCCAGTGACAGTCCCCATGTCCAGTGACGTCCCCGTCCAGTGACAGTCCCCTGTCCAGTGACAGTCCCCATGTCCAGTGACAGTCCCCGTGTCCAGTGACAGTCCCCATGTCCAGTGACAGTCCCCAT
>CM031598.1:30439796-30487296 GCA_018398815.1 Conus ventricosus | reverse complement strand
CATTCAGATGGCCTATTTGCTACATTAGAATTCAGAGCATTCAGATGGCCTATTTGCTACATTAGAATTCGCCCATCGCTCAGAGCTGTGCCCTTGCTCAATACACTGCAAAGTAATCGATCATTCTTTCCATTCCTTCTCAGAACGTTTCGTAATCCAGGCCTTTGACAACACAGTGAGACATGTGTGTGAATTAGGAACATAGCTACCCGCCTTGCTCCGTCGTCTTGCCTGGTTCACTACAAATGTGTCGACTATTCTTTCTGTTCCTCGCCATCTGAAAATTTCCTCTTTTTGTGTGTGTGTCCCTCACAATTTGAGTTTCAGACTGTGGGATTTTTTTTCTTAATTTGCAGAATGGTCGACAATTGTAAACTATGTTTAAGCCATACATAAAACAGCAAATGTGTCTCCAGTTCTTTCTTAAGGCATTCCTTCAATCCATTCACAAAGCAAATATAAACAAGAGAGAGAGAGAGAGAGAGAGAGAGAGAGAGAGAGAGAGAGAGAGAGAGAGAGAGAGAGAGAGAGAGAGAGAGTTAGTTTCACCCACCAAATTGCTTTGGATTGCATTTTTGTAAACAGTGTTGAACTGCCACAATTTGAGGTGATCATTCTATTTCAGATTTCTTTTTCTTGTGTGTGTGTGTGTGTGTGGTGTGTGTGTGTGTGTGTGTGTGTGTGTGTGTGTGTGTGTGTGTGTGTGTGTGGTGTGTGTTATCAGCAGCAAGCATAACACACACGCTCGTTCGCGTTTTTTTTAGCAAGAGAAAGAGACGCTTTGACACCTTGAAGCTTTGACGATTTATTGCCTTCAGCTTAACATGCCATAAAGGCAAGGTTAGTAAACATACGAATTATCAACTACTTTCAACTGATATCACCTAATATTACCTAGCTTCAGCTGATTTCATCTGACATTACCTATTTTCAACTGATGTCACCTAACATCACCTACTTTCAACTGATTTCATCTTATTTCACCTATTTTCACCTAACATCACCTACTTTCAACTGATATCACCTGATATCATCTACCTCCACACACTACTTTCCACTGATGTTACCTAATATCACCTGCTTTCAACTGATCTATCTCACTACATACTACCTGCTTTCAACTGACATCACCTAATATCACCTGCTTTCAACTGACATCACGTAATATCACCTGCTTTCAACTGACATCACCTAATATCACCTGCTTTCAACTGACATCACCTAATATCACCTGCTTTCAACTGACATCACCTAATATCACCTGCTTTCAACTGACATCACCTAATATCACCTGCGTTCAACTGACATCACCTAATATCACATACATTTAACTGATATCACCTAATATCACATACATTTAACTGATATCACCTAATATCACATACATTTAACTGATATCACCTAATATCAACTACGTTCACACCTACTTTCAACTGACATTACCTTATATCACATACATTCAACTGACATCACCTAACATCACCCACTTTCAACTGACATCACCTACTTTCACCTACTTTCAACTGATATTACCTACTTTCACCTAATTGCAACTGATATTACCTAACATCAACTACTTTCAACTGGCCTCACCTAATATCACATCACATACGTTCAACTGAAATCACCTAACATCATCTACTCTCAACTCATATCATAATTATAACATCAAATACTTTCAACTAATACAAATATCACTTCACTATTACTATATCACTCTTTCACGATATCACTGTCACACTATATGACCTATATCACTACATACATTTTCAGCATGATCATACACCGTGATATCACACGTTATATGATTATACCTGTGTTAACGAATGGCGTTAGTCCAGTCATTCTTCATTCAAAAGAACAGAGAGCTTTCCTTTGAATAAATGCGTAAATCCATTCTGAATCGAAAGAAATACGGAAATAACCTATCTCAGCTGTTGCAAAATCAACCCCATTCTTGTAATATCAGATTTGACGACCAAGTATTGAGACTTGCACCTGAAAAAGGTTTCTAATCTTTTAATATAATCATTTCCGGCTGTCGCAACTAAGTACAGATTGCCTCGCAAGTTTGCTGGCAACTTTCACTTTCTTTTTTCTCCCATTTCCTTCCATTGTTTCTTTCTTTTGTTTTCTTTCTTTTCTTTATTTTTTTTTGACGCAGAAGCAGCCTATCCCAAATATGTTTTATTCGAATGAAAAGGAAAAACCCACCGACTACAAACAAACAAACGTCACAAGAGCCATTCTCATCAACAGTTCGTCATTGATTTGTTTGGCCAATAAAGGTCACTGGTTCGGTTCCAGGAGTTGCACATGATACAGAGATGTTTCCACTGCACACAGGCAGATGTGGCGTGCTTCACATTCCTCTCATGGCACGCATCAGAAAGTCATGTCGTCATCCTATGATTTCCACAGACACGGCATGCCGGCAATGCAGGCAGGACTATTTCAAGACCTACAGCTCACGCAGTTACCAGCCCGACAGGAATTCAATAAGGGTAGTACACCTTTGACCTTCTGATCCCACGTTTATGTACGTGACTCAGTCGCCTGCCTCCTGCGCAGGATAGACAACGCTTCTTCTCCAGTTCTGTTCCTACCCACACCCCGCTCCTTCCTGTTTATCTGCTCCTCCTTTCGCCTCCATCCCGTGTTTATACTTCATCCATCATGTGTGTGTGTGTGTGTGTGTGTGTGTGTGTGTGTGTGTGTGTGTGTGTGTGTGTGTGTGTGTGTGTGTGTGTGGTATGTACAACATCCATGACCAATCCTGACGTTCCTCTTTCGGCACTCCCTAACTGCAGCTGTCGGTCGATCATCCACCACCTGTATCACCTGGTGATTTGAAACACCGTCGCCACTTTTCTTCACGTGCATGCATGGTCGTCTGCATGTCGCTGCGATGGAATTCTAACGAAGGTGAAGGGCTAAGAGCTATCAAACGACAGTTGCAATGATAAGGGGGGGGGGGGGGGGGGGGGGGGATATGAGGAAAGAAGTGGAAGGATGGAGAAATTGAGCGGAAGGGGGGGGGGGGGGGGCGCTCAGGATGGTAGCGACCATCTTAGTACAATAACGCTTTAGTATTACGGACAACTGGGTTAGTAGGGGGTGATGGGGGGAGGGGGGAGGGGGGGGGGGCTGTCTTATACTCCTCTTCACCGCCTGAGGGCGACACGTTCAGATGGGGAGAGGAAAAACGACCATTTTGATATTGGGTGTCAGTGTGATCGGAACTTTAAACATCTGACTGCAGACTTTTGTGACTTCTGTATGTTTCTATCTTTCCCCTCATCGAATTTGTTTCTCAGTTATGGTTCCTGTTGCATTTCATACCCTGCTCTAATGGTGACGTCAGTTTGGAATTCCTCTTCATGTTGATGCCTGACAGTGAGTTCGGACTGAGGTCTGCGTTCTAGGGACTCTCGTTGAATGGATGGAGTGTTTTCTCAGGAAGCAGACGCTTGTTCGCGCTGGCCCTTTATGGACAAAGCAGCTTGACTAGTATCGTCAGCAGCAGTGACTATGCGGTATACCGTGTATGTTGGATCAGAACAGGCATCAGGAACATCACCAAAGTGACCCAACAGCAGCTCAGTGGAGTCCTATCTGGACTGTCGGATCACCTGTATAGTCCTAGGAAGCAGTTTTTTTTTTTTAATTAAAAAGGTGATTATTTCCCGCCAGACAATACAGACACACAGATTACAGGACAAAACCAGATGCATTTCGCCCTCTTGGGTCTTCTTCAAGCAAAAACAAACAACATTTAGGACTATGAAAACGAAGAAAAGAGCAACTACTTATCGTTCATATTCCGCGCAAAATTGAGAATGATGTAACTGAAGGTACATGGAAGATTAAGAAAAGCAAGAAATATGTGCGTATGCGTGCGTGTGTGCGTGCCTTCGTGCATGTGTGTGGGGGCGGCGCGTATGTGTACGCGTGTGTGTGTAGAGAGAGAGAGAGAGAGAGAGGAGAGAGAAGAGAGAGAGGAGAGAGAGATGCAGGAAGTGTTAATTGACATGGATGCCAGCCTTGTAACGTATGTCATACCATCACATGCATATGTTGTTGTACTTCGTTGACCATGCAGGTTACTGCGGATGTGATGGTAGTCCTTCGGATCCGAAGATGACGTTAGCGTTTCTGCAGTCATCGATGTACGCGGAGGTGGCTCTGCAGCCCCAATCTGGAGGCGCGAGTCTGGAACAGTGGGGGCACTGGAAGTCCGTTGTCGTGATCACTGCTGCTGCTGCTCTGTGGCGTTGATCCTGGCGGCAGTCAGCTTTTGGCGTCGAGTACTTTCGAAGTTGGTAGCGGCTTTGTGAATTGTGGCCGCACAGAGGTCGGTCACTGGCGCACTCCTCTAGTTCTTTTGGTTTGAGTTCGCACCACTGGAGGTTTGATTTGACCGAGTCCTTGTACCGTTTCTTTGGGCGCCCTTGGTTTCTCTTGCCGTGCAGAAGCTCTCCATACAGCAGTCGCCTTGGCATACGGTGCTCTTCCATACGGATGACATGCCCCACCCATCGAAGCTGGGCCTTGATGAGCATGGACTCGATACTTGTAGTGTGAGCACGGTCCAGGACCTCGAGGTTGGAACACGGTCCTGCCAATGGATTCCGAGTATGGAGCGAGAGCTCGCATGTGGAAGTTCCCCAGCTTCTTGACGTGTCTGCGGTACAGTGTCCAAGATTCGCACCCATAGAGGAGAGAGGGCAAGACCACTGCGTTGTAAACTCTCAGTTTTGTAGTCAGCCGAATGTTGTGTTGACTAAGCACTCTGTTGCGGAGTCTTCCCAGCGCCTGGCTTGCTTTGCTGATTCGGGCATCAACTTCCCTGTCCAGGGAGCCATCACAGGAGATGGTACTTCCTAGATATCTGAAATGTTCAAACGTCCGCAAGCTGGGAGTCGTCAATGACGATGGTGGGTCCCGAGGGGTTGGTGTTTGGTGCGGGTTGGTGAAGCACCTCAGTCTTGCCGAGGCTGATTGTCAGGCGAAGAGCTTTGAAGCATCGGAGAAGCGGTCAAGCATCGTTTGCAGATCGGATTCTGCATGGGCCACCAGTGCGCAGTCATCGGCAAAGAGGGACTTCTTGAAGGAGATCTTTGATGCTCTTTGTCTTGGCAGTGAGGCGACGAAGGTCAAAGAGGGAGCCGTCCAGACGATAGCGGAAGTAGACTCCCTTCTCCAGGTCTTGGACAGCGTGGGACAGCATGCAGGTGAGAAGACGTTGAAGAGGACCGGAGCTAAGACACAGCCTGCTTCACGCCATTGCTGATCTCGAAGGCTTCCGTCACGTTTCCACTGGAGAGGGCTGGCCCGGGCATGCCATCATGGAAGAGCTTGATCATTTTCACAAACTTTGGCGGGCATCCAATGCGCTCGAGGATGTCCAAAGAGCTTCCCTGTTGACCGTGTCAAAGGCCTTGGTCAGGTCAATGAAACAGAGTATAGGGGCATGTTTTGTTCGATACACTTCTCCTGAAGCTGTCTGACAGCAAAAATCATGTCGACAGTGCTTCTGCCGGGTCTGAAGCCGCACTGCGCCTCGGGGAGGTTCTGCTCGGAAACAATGATGAGTCTGTTGAGGATGGCTCTGGCAAGATCTTTCCAGCAATGGAGAGTAGCGAGATGCCTCTGTAGTTCCCACAGTCGGCTTTGCTTCCTTGTTCTTGTAGAGGGAGACAATCAGGGCGTCACGGAAGTCATCTGGCATCTTCTCCTCCCCAGATACTCCGCAGGACATCGTGAAAGGCTTTTAGGGCGTTGGGGCCTGCCGCCTTGTAGATCTCAGCGGTATTCCGTCCTTTCCTGATGCCCTACCGGAGCTCGTCTGAGGATTGCTTTCTGGATCTCTGCAATGGTGGGGGGTACTGCAAGTGTGTCTTGTATCGGCTGCTGAGGGATCTGGTTCAAGGCATCCGAGTCGACTGACGAGGGCCTGTTGAGCAGGTTGCTGAAGTGTTCTTGCCAGCGCTTGCTTAGTCCTTCTTGGTCCTTGATCAGGGTTGCGCCGTCGGAGGACAGTAGCGGGGAGCAGCTGATGCTGAGGGTCCGAAGACTGTCTTCAACGAGCCAAAAAATTTCTTGGCGTTGTGAGAGTCGGCGTAGCCTTGGACTTCAGTCGCTTTGGGCTGCCACCACTGGTCCGCATCAGACGTAGGTCGGTCTGCACTTTGGCCTGATGTAGTGTCTTGTTAACCCTTCAGGTACTGCAGGCAATTCAATGACATCACAATACCATGTGCGTGTTGCCGCCTTGTCGACTCTCCTGGAGACTGCAGAGCTGTCCAGATACATACAATGCCGTGGTGCATATTGCTGTATCTCATTAATGTTCTAGGCTACCACACGTACTCAAGTACTTGACAACATCAGGTGTAGAATGTCATGCTTTGTTAACTCTTCTGGTGACTGCAGAGCTGTCCTGGTGACTGCAGAGCTGTCCTGGTGACTGCAGAGCTGTCCTATTGACTGCAGAGCTGTCCTGGCGACTGCAGAACTGTCCTGGCGACTGCAGAACTGTCCTGGTGACTGCAGAGCTGTCCAGATCCATCACATGTTGCCGTACTCGTTCCCCTCCCATTGACTGCAGAGCTGTCCTATTGACTGCAGAGCTGTCCTGGTGACTGCAGAACTGTCCTATTGACGGCAGAGCTGTCCTATTGACTGCAGAGCTGTCCTATTGACTGCAGAGCTGTCCTGGTGACTGCAAAACTGTCCTGGCGACTGCAGAACTGTCCTGGTGACTGCAGAGCTGTCCAGATCCATCACATGTTGCCGTACTCGTTCACCCTCCCATTGACTGCAGAGCTGTCTATTGACCGCAGAGCTGTCCTGGTGACTGCAGAGCTGTCGTGGTGAATGCAGAGCTGTCCTATTGACCGCAGAGCTGTTCTGGTGACTGCAGAGCTGTCCTATTGACCGCAGAGCTGTCCTGGTGACTGCAGAGCTGTCCAGATCCATCACATGTTGCCGTACTCGTTCACCCTCCCATTGACTGCACAACACGTAGCTGTACTCATGATCCCTCCTGGTGACTGCAGAGCTGTCCTGGTGACTGCAGAGCTGTCCAGATATATCACATGTTGCTGTACTCATTACCCTTCCATTGACTGCAGAGCTGTCCTGGTGACTGCAGAGTTGTCCAGATACATCACATGTTGCTGTACTTGTTAACCCTTCCACTGACTGCAGAGCTGTCCAGATACATCACATGTTGCTGTACTTGTTAACCCTTCCATTGACTGCAGAGCTGTCTGGTGACTGCAGAGCTGTCCTGGTGACTGCAGAGCTGTCCAGATACATCACATGTTGCTGTACTTGTTAACCCTTCCACTGACTGCAGAGCTGTCCTGGTGACTGCAGAGCTCTCCAGATACATCACATGTTGCTGTACTTGTTAACCTTCCATTGACTGCAGAGCTGTCCTGGTGACTGCAGAGCTGCCAGACACATCACGTGTTGCCCGTATTTGTAATTTTCCCAGTGACTACGAAGTAGTTTAGATGCATAATGCTGTGCTCATTAACCTCCCGTGACTGTAGAGCTGTTCAGATACATCACCTGTTGCTGTATTCGTTGGCTGTCCTGGTGACTATAGGGTTGTTCAGATACATCACATATAACCCTCTTGTGACTGCAGAGCTATTAAGATACATCACATATAACCCTCTAGTGACTGCAGAGCTGTTCAGATACATCACATATAACCCTCCAGTGACTGCAGAGCTGTTTAGATATATCACATATAACCTTCAATGACTGCAGAGCTGTTCAGATACATCAAATATAACCTTCAGTGACTGCAGAGCTGTTCGATACATCACATGTAACCTCTAGTGACTATAGGGCTGTTCAGATTCATCACATATAACCACCCAATGACTGCAGAGCTGTTCAGATACATCACATATAACAACCCTCCTGTGACTGCAGAGCTGTTGAGACACATCACATACAACCCTCCATGTGACTGCAGAGCTGTTCAGATACATCACATATAACCTCCTGTGACTGCAGAGCTGTTGAGACACATCACATATAGCCCTCCTGTGACTGCAGAGCTGTTCAGATACATCACATATAACTCCAGTGACTGCATAGCTGTTTAGATACATCACATATATACCCTCTGTGACTGCAGAGCTGTTGAGACACATCACATACAACCCTCCTGTGACTGCAGAGCTGTTCAGATACATCACATACAACCCTCCTGTGACTGCAGAGCTGTTTAGATACATCACATATAACCTCCAGTGACTGCAGAGCTGTTAAGATACATCACATATAACCCCCAGTGACTGCAGAGCTGTTCAGATACATCACATACAACCCTCCAGTGACTATAGAGCTGTTCAGACACATCACATATAACCCTTCAGTGACTGCAGAGCTGTTTAGATACATCACATATAACCCTTCAGTGACTGCAGAGCTGTTCAGATACTTCACATATAACCCTTCAGTGACTGCAGAGCTGTTCAGATACATCCATATAACCCTCCAGTGACTATAGAGCTGTTCAGATACATCACATATAACCCTTCAGTGACTGCAGAGCTGTTCAGATACATCAAATATAACCCTTCAGTGACTGCAGAGCTGTTCAGATACATCAAATATAACCCTTCAGTGACTGCAGAGCTGTTCAGATACATCACATATAACCATCCAGTGACTGCAGAGCTGTTCAGATACATCAATATAACCCTTCAGTGACTGCAGAGCTGTTCAGATACATCACATATAACCCTCCAGTGACTGCAGAGCTGTTCAGATACATCAAATATAACCTTCAGTGACTGCAGAGCTGTTCAGATACATCACATATAACCTCCAGTGACTGCAGAGCTGTTCAGATACATCAAATATAACCCTTCAGTGACTGCAGAGCTGTTCAGATCATCAAATATAACCTTCAGTGACTGCAGAGCTGTTCAGATACATCACATATAACCCTCCAGTGACTGCAGAGCTGTTCAGATACATCACATATAACCTTCCAGTGACTGCAGAGCTGTTCAGATACATTACAGTGTTTATGGATGTTGTCATACTTTGTTCCCTTTCCTGGTGTCTACAGAACTATTCAAATAGACTTCCTTACAAAGACTATAATAAAATTCGACTTGCTGGGAGATCTCCATCACTTTCACTTAGCGATTATATTTCTTCTATCAATGCTTGATAACAGCACAAAACTCTTGTGTCCAACAATACAGATTTTCTTTTTTTTGCAGAGAATTGTTTTCATCCACCTACTTTAATCTGATTTCAATCGATTGTCCTTCCAGGTCATTGGCTGGCCTGTGATCCTGTTTGTAATCTATTCTAATTCATGTGTGGGAAGGAATAACAATAGTCAGAATATTTAGACAATGCACTGTGGGAAGGAATAACAATAGCGGGATATTTAGACAATGTACAGGTAAAGGACAAAAGTCTGTCCCTCTAATGGCGGACGATTTGAAGATTGTCTAGCCAATATTTCAGCGTTGGTGACATGTTTGTGTACCGAAAACACTGACGTCATTTTCTAAAGTGTACTCTTTTGTGTGAAGTAAAGAAAATCGTTGAACTGTCGTTTAGGCTAGTGCTTGCGGTTTGCTGTTGCATCTGGCATGGCATCGGCAAACAAACAGCTCACAGAGGAGACGAGAAAATACATTGTGTCGTTGAGAGACCAGGGGCTTCGGGTGTTTGAGGTGGCAAATGTGTTAAACTTGAACAGGTCAACGTCGGGAAAGTTTACAAGCGCTATTGTGACAGAAAGACAGTAGAAAACAAACTAGGAGTGGTAGGCCCAGAGTGTTCACAAACAGGTGCGTGTCTGCACTGTCAAAGATCGTTAAACGGGACAGATCTGCCACAGTTTCTGAAATTTCAGCCGAATTCCGTGCATCAGTCTCCACTGAAGTCAGCCAAAAGACAATCAGCGAAATCTGTATGGACTTGGCTGTTCAAAGCATCCCCAGTGAAGAAACTAGTCATCAAGGAAGTGAACAGAAAGAAGCGGCTACAGTACTGTAGGAGTAAACTTCACTGGACTGTGAACGATCAGTGGAAAAATGTTATTTTCAGTGATGAATGACCATTGTGATTAACCCAATGGACGTGTAAAACTATGGAGGAAAGTCGAAGTGGTCAGTGCTTTCTCTGTGCAGCGTCCATCTTGGCCGAAGACTACATTGAAACTGATGGTGTGGGTGTGCATTTCTATGACAGAGTTGGACACTGATGTTCGTGGAAGAAATTATGAACAGTCAGAAGTACACTGATGTGCTGGAAAAGAATTTTCTGCCGTTTGTTGCGACCACTACCTAACAAACGTTGGTACCTGCAGAAGGCAACGCCTCTGTTCACCGCTCGGCACATCGAGACCTGGAATCGACAGCACAGAGTTCTCGTGTTTTTCTGACCCCTCAAAGTCCAGATCTAAATCCGATCGAGAACGTGTGGCAAGTCCTCAAGACTCACGTGAGAAAAACATTCGCCGCATCAGTACTGTCGCAGATCTGCGCTGTGCACTCACACTTGCTGGAATCAACTGCCTGTTGCCTACTCCACTCTACGACTCTCTACCGAGACGCTGTCAGCATATTTTGAGTAGGAAGGGCCAGATTAACAAGTATAGCAAGTTAAGTCTAGCCGAAAGGTAAGAATAATAGTTTTCAGCAACAGGTGCCTGTAAGTAGTCAGCGCCGGAAGTGCCGAGAGGGGACAGACTTTTGTCCCTGAGTGCAAAATATACATACCTGAATGAATTCACTGCTTTATATCCCACTGTAATTTTCCTAGCCACATACAGTTACAGGTTGCTGACTGTAGTGAGCGTTGTGAAATACATAAAGTAAAAACATATACGTTAGTGATTACCCCGTTATGATGCTTTTTTGCGAATACCTCTCGGTTTTTGTAAACCCAATTTTTAACAAATACCAGTACAGAAACGTTTCTATTTAAAGCCTGCGAGGTTTATTTCTAAATAGCACTAGTACTTTTTGTAAAGAAAGTACACGTCTTTTTTGAAAATTTGGATTCCAAGCATAGTTTTACTTATTTATACGTACGCATGAAGTGTTTAAACAGTAAACTTTGCTCCGACATGTCATCTTGCTTGTATCTTTTCTTTGTAACAGAACAGCCAGTCTGACATTTAAACCCAAATCTTAGGCAAAGATAACTCTTATTTTTTGAAAGTGTCAATAATAAATCTCTCTGACAAGATGAAAATAATTGTTGAAGTTCTGAGCCGACTAACTTGAACATTCACTTTCATTTAGAAAGAGATGGGGTTAGTTACCGCCAAGGACATAGACAAAAAAGTACAGGACAAGACACAATACATTTCGACCTCTTGGGTCTTCTTCAGGCAAAAACAAATAACATTTAGGACAGCGAAAACGAAGAACGAGCGGTCGAAATGCATTGTGTCTTGTCCTGTACTTTGTCTATGTCCGTGGCGGTAACTAACCCCCTCTCTTTCTAAATTTTGCTTCATTTTCCGCCCTCAGTCACTCCGTTTTGAAATTCGTTTTCATGTTTTGACTTCTGCCCACATTAGTTGTACTTTGAGAACTACCTTCTAAAAAGCAGTCTCAAAATGGAAAATTCCACAAGTAATGCTGTGTTGTTTCCTTTTCCGTCGTTGTAGTCATTTCATGCATCATAACGTGTTTAACTTTGGTTCAAAAGTTGATTTAATACCAATGTATTATAACCATATCTAACGTGAATCTACTGAGACTTAATTTCTTTCACTTCATTAACTCACATGTGTAATACCAATGTATTATAACCATTTCTCTCGTGAATCGACTGAGACTTAATTTCTTTCACTTCATTAACTCACATGTGTAAACAAGTGAGTCTATGTAATTACAAAGTTTCGTTTTTCCATGTGTGTGTGTGTGTGTGTGTGTGTGTGTGTGTGTGTGTGTGTGTGTGTGTGGGTGTGTGAAACTTTAACATTGGCTCTTACAACACAAGCATGAGCAATAGTGTTAACCAAGTTGGCAGGATGATCAACATGAAGACCTTTCCAGCCAATGCACAGATGAAAATGTCGCTGAATGGCAACGTTCGTAGATACGAGGTGGACCATTTGGAACACTAGTTTCAATACAGCAACATTTTCCTTTTCCTTGAAATTTTGGTCATTACAATGAGTGCTTTACACACAGACGGAAGATATGTTAATGGACATCATGTTCAAATATAGCTACAAATGTCAAGTTACATTTTGTAAGACTGGATTATTCAATGCGATTTATACCACACAGAGATGCAGAGAGATATAAACATATCACTGAATATAGGACCCACTTAGGCCACTTGGAGACATATCTTGCCAAACATAGTTTAGAAAAACAAAGTGGAGGTTGTGATGTATGGCAAATCAAGCAAGTGAAGCCACATTAGACTGACAATTCAAACAACCTTACCAGTTTCAACAATCACAAATCTTTAGGAAAACAGATCCTTGAATACGTGATGAATTTCAATGTTGTGCCCAGAATAATAAAAAGTTAAATCTGAAATGGTCTGTTTACCCTGCAGATGAGACGTCATCTATGTTACATCAAAGAAGACCTCATGATGTCCACCATTGCCCGTGACGCTTTTTTACGTCAGCCATAATAGGCCAACTTTGAAGGAACGTGAGTTTTGCAGGTAAAGAGATGATGTAAGCAGTGCAGATGGGCACGGCGGGACGGTGAGGTAAGCGAGCAAGAGGGAATGTGCGAGTGAGGTGTGAGTGCGTGGGGATGGGGACAGGGAGGGAAAGGGGGGCAGGGCAGTGGGATGCTGCACGTGTCAGTTGTGTCATATTCCAGTGGTGTCAAGGTCAGGTCACGTAGAAAACAGAAAGAGGGCCTGGCCGAGATCATGGAGGGCAATGGAAAGGAGGAGGTGGGGCAATGATGGAGGAGGAGGAGGAGGAGGAGGAGGGGAGAAGTGAGGAGGGGAGAAGGATAAACTTGAGAAAGTAGAACTAATCTAACCACCAAAATACGTCTGCTATTTCATTGCTGTGCTGGAAACTGCACTTTATGGGTGGAATATCTTTGTGGTCAGTTCTGCACCACTCTAGCCGCCAGATATGCCTGCCTAATACATGAACATGACAATGAGTTGTTTTCAGTGTTTTCCTTCTTTTCGTCATGACTGAAATGATATGTATCTTCAGCAACTTAACTGTTGGCAGGCATACAAGAACAACAGAGGCACCTAACTTTTGAAAACGAGCTGGAATAAGGAGAGGTGGGGGGTAGGGGTGGGCCTAGTCATCATGAGCACTTTGATTACGCATCACTTGGTGACGTTATGTAACGTCATTTATGCATTAACATGCAAAAGTGGTGCACTGAATACAGCAGACTGATCTAAGATGACGGTAGCATTCTCCTAACAGGGAGATGATCATGCCAGACCGGCAAACAAAGTTTACATTGTCGTTGTCCCATCTCTCCTGTTTGTCCCACCTTGCCCTCCGCCCTTCATCTAGCACCTAGTGTTTAGTCGCACATTTGAGTCATATAATTAATTGCCTTCTTGTTCTTTTTCTTTCTTTTTTTTATAACAGAAACACCTTTCATCATATCCGGTACCTATTACAGTGTGCGTGTTGCTGCCTGGTAGCTGTCTTTGTGATGACAACAAATCAGAATGCCACGTGCGTTTTGCTGCTTTGTCAACCTGGTTGGTGACTGAAGAGCTTTTTAAATATATGACAGTACCCTCTGCATACTGTTGCCGATTTACTCTCCATGGTGACCGACGAGTTTGTTTTTTTTAATATATGACAGTACCCTCTGCATACTGTTGCCGATTTACTCTCCATGGTGACCGACGAGCTTTTTAAATATATGACAGTGCCCTCTGCATATTGTTGCCGATTCACTTTCCATAGTGACTGAAGAACATTTCAAATAATATGACAGTGCCCTCTGCATACTGTTGCCGATTTACTCTCCATGGTGACTCAAGAGCTTTTCAAATGATATGACAGTACCCTCTGCATACTGTGCCGATTTACTCTCCATAGTGGCTGAAGAGCTTTTCAGTTATATCACAGTACCCTCTGCATACTGTGGCCGATTTACTCTGCATGGTGTTTGAAGAGCTTTTAAAATATATTACGGTACCCTCTGTATGTTGTTGCCGATTTACTCTCCATGGTGACTGAAGAGCTCTTCAAATGCAACACAACGCCACGTGCATACCAGTACATTGTTAATCCTCCAGGTAACTGCAGAGGTGTTCAAATACATCACAACGCCATATACATATTATTCCATTGTCAATCCTCCATGGTGACTGCAGAACTGTGCGCATACATCACAATGCCATTGGCATATTGAGGCTACAAACTGGTTTTGTTGCGACCGTTGCTTCAGACAACCTGACTCGGCACTGGTGTCTGTTCTGTTTTCTTCAGCACGTTGTATTCTAAAGCTTCCTTTCTCGACTGAAACTTATAGTGTTCAAGATTTAAGCTAAGTCAGCGTATGTCATGTTTCATGTAGACATTTGCCTTACATTGGCAGTACGCGAGCAAACTGCCTAATGTCGCCACTAGGCAGGCTGTTTTGCCGAATATTAACAAAGAGTTTTATATCAACATTCATAGCGATTTTATATCACATCAGCCAAGTTATCAATATTAAGCAAGTGCAGTTTGATTAATCTAGCAGAATCCTACATTGTCTATGTCACGGTCAAAAATAGAACAACCAAGTGTTCAGTTGTTTGGACATAAGCTCTTAACTCAAATATAATTGGGCGCCACGTGACGGGCCCATGGTTCGGATCCAGCCAATTAAGCATAGGGGAAGGCTCCACAGAGATTGTCTTGTCCGGCTAGACGGACTATAGAGCTTTGACCGACGCCTCGATGTCTAGCATGAGTCGAACCTGGCCCAGGCTCACATACCAATTTTGGAACCAGCGCCATTGTTAGTCGGACGTCGCAGTTAAAGGAAAGGGAGAGGGAGAAGGTAGTGTGTGGGGGGTTTGAAATCTAGCTAATCAATTAAATGACCAATTGACCACCACAAAGTAAGGCGTGTAGGCGTGACTGTCATGATTTGAATATCCAATGGAATTAGAGGGAGATAACTTCGGGTATCAGGGTAAAAATACTGACCAATGGTACTCGCCCTTTTTGGACAGATCGGAACGGAATAAGAAGGATGTGAGAGTGAGAGAACGGTGAGAACGAGGGGAGAAGAACAGAGAGAGAGAGAGAGAGGTTCTGAGTGGAAGCTCTGCAGGAGAGAGGGCCAGAGAGAGAGATGAGGGAGGAGAGGAGAGAACCAAGTTGAAAGATTAGCAGGAGATAGTCTGCAGGGGAAGGACTAAAAGAGAGATGTGGAGAGAGAGAGTTGCTAACTAATGAAGAAGAAAAGAAGGAAAAGAAAAAAAAAGAAAAGAAAAGCAACCATGTCCATTTGATAGGGCAGACTGGAACAGAGAGAGAGTGCATGCGTTAATGCAGGAAGAAAGAAAGGAGAACAGATCGATGTTAATAGTCACTGTTCCATCTGAACCGGGGGTTCGACCTCATAACTTGGCCAGCGCCACTTTCATCGGCAGTCCAACCGGACCAACGCCAGGGGTCTGACCTGACCAGTGCCAGCAGTCTAACTTGACCGTGCCAGCAGTTGTGTCGTGTTTGTGAAAGTGACAGTGAAAAGAAAAAAAAAGGAAAAGAAAAAGACAGTGATTCGTGAATAGTTAAGATCACCTGGCCAGGTAAAGTAGAAATCTATTTATACCCGGGTTAGTTAATGATGTTTTAGATAAATGATTTTGTGAAGTTCAGGAAAGAGAGAAATGTTTTATTTCATTTGATTCCATATGCATTGATGTTTCGTTCTATGATCATGTGTAGAAAGTTATAGACTTTACTAGGGTTTGATGTGACGAATGCATGATATATGAATGAGATTGTAAGCAAGCTGTGAGTGTGTTTGGGCTGTGCGCTAGTCCTTCCTCCATCGACATCACCCGAGGTTGACAGTCTAGATCATGACTTTTTCTTCCAAAGTTTGTAGTCACTTAAGTGTTTCTGTCATGTGAGAATGCCCCCATATATAAATGTTGAGTCTGTTCAAGGCAGGCTATACAGTACGCAAGGTATAATAATGCAGCAGACTGATGAAAAATGCAATAATTAGTACATTTTTGTATATCAGTCGGAATGTACGAACAATGTAGTTGTTATATTTTTCAACCAGGCTGTTGTTGCTTCCTATAGCATATTGAGATATAAATCTTTTCCCAGCGATGAGAACAAATCCTTTTCATTGAACTGAATCTTTCGACAAAATCTGAATATATAGTTGATAAATTGTGCACACTTTCTCGTCCGCTCGAATAACAGAATCCACGGGACATTTACCACAGAGAAACGCAACAGCTCATAACATCGGTCGTGCTTCACACATGAAACCTATAACAATTGTTACATTGTTGATGGATTACGCCCGCTCCTCCCAACCCACCCGCCTCCAGAAAAAAGTATCAACATTACACGGTTTAAATGCTGAATGATCCGTAAATTGACACATCACATTCTTCGTTAAGGCTGCTGCACTGCTTGATTTGACGTTCTATTAAGGCTGATCCACTAGGACTATTGCTGTTTAGTTGCAGATACATGTTTGATGTCTGACTGCCCACCTGTCTGTTTCTCTCTCTTACAAGATCTGTCCCTGATCTCTCTCTCTCCCTCTCTCTCTCTCTCTCTCTGAATTCCTCCCTCCCTCATTTTTTATTTTTATTTTTACATACACACACTCACATGCGCGCGAGCGCACGCGCACGCACACACACACACACACACACACACACACACACACACATACACACACACACACACACACACACACGCGCACGCACGCACGCACGCACGCACGCACGCACGCACGCACGCACGCACACACACACACACACACACACACACACACACACACACTATGTACCTCTTTCCCGAAAAAGGTATAATGAATCTTCAAATGCCTGTTTGAGAACGCAATAATTTACGGACAGAATGAGAAATTTCGACATGCCATTTGGAAACCAAAATCAGGACAACTGGAATGCACTATCACTGTTTTTTGTTTTGTTTTGTTCTTGTACTTTTACGTTACTTTAACAATCAATTTTCCCCAGAAATCTACGTTTCATATTTTGATTTTTATTTCATCAAACTACTACGTACTATCTAGTTTGTGCAAATTATTAAAAACTTATTTTCGGACTAGAAAGATATGCAGGGATCTACATGAAAACAAATACAGTTTACTACTAAACCCATTTCATACGCTAGCCTCGTATTCACACACACACACACACACACACACACACACACACACACACACACACACACACACACACACACACACCGAGGTGCAGCTCAATCAATCTCAAATTAAATAGGCTACTGCATTTCTCCTTTATTAAACCAGTAACGGATTCCCCCAAAAGCGTTGAATGTCTGAGCAGTGCCAGAACGTGTGTGTGGCAGCCTCCAATACATTATGAAAGCAGAATCGACCAGAACTGAGTGCACCTGTTTCTTTCAGTACAACATTCGCCCTCTGAACATCTGGAATCTTATCAAGAAATTGAAACCAAATATGTTATTCCCATTCCTAGCATTCATTTTTTTTTCTCATTCCACTTACATAGCATTTCGGGCGAATGTCTATCAATGAATTGCACTAAAATTGTGAGCTTTTGAATACGGACTTAAAACAAACAAACAAAACCCCAGTCATTCCCAATCGTTTTATTGGTATTCCCACTTAGCGTTGTGTTTCGTATTAACTCATTTATTGCTGATTTGAATCCAGTAAAGCTGATATTGTATTTTTCTTTGAATTGTTTGAACGAGATAAATTGTTCATTTTCATGCAAATGATTCGAATAATAATAACAACAATAATAATATTAATGATAAAAATAAAATAAACAAAGAAATAAGTGCAAAATATACACCATCGCTGTTCCTTTTGTTTCTGAAGATAGTTTCATTCCCTAATTATATTTTGTCATTGTGATCAAAGATAGGGTCACTAGAGTCCGTTTTGCATCATTTACACAGTCGTACTGAAGGCCTCATTTCTTCCAAACAATTACTGATCATTCCAATATGTAGCACTCTGGTGTCTGTCCTTTGTACTGCGGAACATCATAATATTATTGTCGGCGAACAACAATTTTATTCTGGATCAATCATAATATATATTTCTGGCGAACAATCATAATTTTATTGTCGGCGAACATCATAAATTTGTCTGGCGGAACAATCATAATATTTATTGTCTGGCGGAACAATCATAATATTTATTGTCTGGCGGAACAATCATAATATTTATTGTCTGGCGGAACAATCATAATATTTATTGTTTGGCGGAACAATCATAATATTTATTGTCTGGCGGAACAATCATAATATTTATTGTCTGGCGGAACAATCATAATATTTATTTCAAATTGGTGTCAGTTTCCGCCTGCAGTCATCTCACTGGAAACTTCATTCTGATCTGTATTTTTCAGCATTGCTTAAGTTGGCGACAATAGAATGTTGCGATAGTTTTCTATTTATTATTTGTTATAATTTTAATGAAGAGGCAAAGGCATTTAGTTCTGGCAGTCCAAGACCACCATTCTTTTCACTTTCATGTACAGCTCTTCAGTTTGTCTTGTATTAGTTTTGTTTTTTCTCTCTCACTCAAATGTGTGATTTCAGCTTGGTAAACGCTAAAGAAATTGTCTGGTGAATTGGGCAGCAAAATCAACCATATATGTACTTAGTTTTAATAAGATTTGTAATTTTAGAGCTGCCATTATACCGAGAGGAGTTACTTTTCGTCTCACCCGAATTTTGAGCTAATGGTTTTACGTCGGTTGATTTTTCAGCGTAGTCATTTTTTTTTTTTTTTAATTCAGTGAACCCAATTACCGTTTTGTTTTGTTTTTCAAGGGTGGGTGGGTGGGGGGAGGGTCCACACAACCCTAAAACGCTGTAGACGTTTTACGACTCGCCAGCCGAAAAGCACTTGCTTTGGCAGGATTCAAATAAAAACAGTGTGTACAATCAAACGCGTCCACAGTGTTTATGCAAGTGTCACGTGATTTGTGTTGCGCGATCAACGGGAAGGCAAGTCCTCCCCGGCCGGCTCCGCCCCATTGCTGTGTCGGCAGTCTTCCCTCGTCAGCAGTCTCCCCTCGTCGGCTGAGTCTCCCCTCGTCGGCTGAGGCAAGGACGGGCCGGTGGGAAAGGAAAACATGGCCCAGATTGGGGATGAATCTGTAGGCCCCAAACAGTCACGGGGTTGATATTCGGAAAGGACTGGCCTATTGTGTAAACTGTATGTATACTTACCAAGCCAGTGAGAATTTCACGATGAAAGGCGCACAGTTCACGCGCGGCGCTGACAGCAGGATGACGGACAGGGGGCAGGAAGGCGGTGTGTGCTGTGTCAGGAGCGATCGGAGTGTTGTTAGTCGGGTCTTCACTCAGGACATTATAGCTTCATTTTAATTGTCTGTCTTTTTACATTCCCTTGCTTTTTTTCCCCAAATAGTGTTTTATTTATTCATTTCTTTGTAATTATGATAACATTCAGCTTTAGAATTAGGAAAAATCTACATATCCGTCTCAGTTCTCGTTCTTTTTTTTTAAATGCTTAATCCGAAATGATTTATTGTGATTCTGAATCAACAAAACCACTGAACTATGTGCATGAAGTTAATCCTAATGAAAAGTTGACATCAGTAAGTGCATGAACAGGGAGTGGGTGTGTCGACAGTCATGGAGGAAGGGCAGGAGGAGTCGTGGTCAAGGGAGAAGAAGGGGTTGTTGTAACCAAACACCATGAATAACAATCGGTTAAAAATCATGAAGTAGCAAAGTCTACATCAGAATACATACAGGTATCCAGGTCCAGATTGTGGTGTGTGTGTGTGTGTGTGTGTGTGTGTGTGTGTGTGTGTGTGTGTGTGTGTGTGAGCTTTTTTTTAATTTTTTTTTTATAATGCACACACAATATTTTCTGATTTCTCAAAAGTGTCAACAGTGGTCAGTCTAGAACACGGGTAATATCAGTTATTAATAGTATCATTATTATTATTGTTGTTGTTGTCGTTGCTATTGCTGCTGCTGCTGCGGTGGTGATTGTTGTTATGGTGATTGTTTTGGTGGTTGTTATGTTGTTACTGTTGTGGTAGTGGTAGCTGTGATTGTGGTTGTTATTGTTGTGCTTGTGGTGGTGGTAGTGGTTGTGGTTTATTTTTGGTTTCATCCTAGCTCAAACTGTCATACCTCCACGCCTCAGGGCCTTCACCACATAAGGAAAAATTCTGCAATGACTAAACAAATACCCAAACAATTCAGCAAACAAGCCACTGTCCAGAAACTGCATCCAAAACTGCAAATGTGTGAACATGATGCTCATTCACTGACAACCTTCAGGAAGGTAAGACCAGCCGTACTTAGGGTGTCGACCATCCCGCTGGACATGGTCCCCCATAGTTTATTCCACAATGGTTGAATGTGGCAATCAAGACACACACACACAAAAAAACATGTGCGCAAATCTTCATGGCAGGGCAAATTCCAAAGAATTCTCAGCTTCATCGTAGTCTCTTCATCTAGAAATGAAGGTAAGAAACTCGCCTTTTCAGAATTTCCCAAACACTTTATCACCGTGTAGTGACAACCATGTACCTACCGTTACTATGTACGACAAACATCAGATCTCTGTGTGTCGGTTACTGTTCACTTCTGTATAATTTTCTATCAGAGTTTAACCAGTTGTTATCGTTTCTGTTTGTCGACCTGGAGTGTGATTTTGTGCTTAAAGGAGAGGGCAAGTGAAGTGAAATATGATGAATGGTCGGTATAGCTATTTATTGATTTGTGTATTAATTTATTCATGTGACTGGGTATTGTTTGTTGAACATATGGCAGTACTCGATCACATCGACATAATGACTTTCAGAACTTTAGTTTGATCCCTTCATCCCTCTAGGGCTAAAAAGAATCAATAAAAGTGTCACTTTCACTTTGGTCAACTTGGGGTCACAGCTTTGTCGGCTGGTTCATTGAAATTTAGTGTCCACGCCTCAGGTGATTCGGCAAACTGTGATGATTGTCCTAGGAGAGGGGGCAGGACAACGGTGAGTTGAAGGTGGAAGATGCCTGTCTAGCCATTCATAAACATCACCAGAGCGGCAAAAAAATGCCGGTGTGTGTTTAATTATACAGATGTTACGTATCTCCAGTAGTTCTGATGTGATGGCAGCATTGAATAATTCTCTCTTTGCCTCCAGCGTCTGGTCTTTGACAGTGGTGCCATTGCTTACTACGAACTGCGTTTTGGGTTTTTTCTTGGCAGCTTCCTTCAAAGTAGTAGCAAATGACTTGCTTAATTCGATACTGTTCTTAGATTTCAAGTCGTTGATTCCAGAGTGTATTAAGACAACATCTATATTTCTGAGTCGGAGCTGACAGCTTTCAGGGAATTCTGCACGTCGGTGTGTGTGTGTGTGTGTGTGTGTGTGTGTGTGTGTGTGTGTGTGTGTGTGTGTGTGTGTTGGACGCTGGTGGAAATCGAACGGGTAGACTTCCGAAAGCATGTTCGGTGCTGTAACAACTGGGCGATCAAGGCGATCTGAAATCCTTACACGTGCTCCTTGGTCCATATACGCTGATCCACGTGGCACCCAAAGCACACAGATAATAGAAGAGGCCCATGTAGAATACAAATTTAAAAAAAAAAAAAAAAAGAAAACAGAAGAGAATGACAACAATGCAGTCGAGTAATAGCTGATCTTACATATCCAAGATAATCAAATGGGATATCACATAAAATGGGAATACAAAGAACAAGAAAAGAAGAAGAAGAAGAAGAAGAAGAAGAAGAAGAAGAAGAAAATTTGCAGTTTCCAGTCTGTAATTCTCTACTTACAATTCTTTACTTTTCTTCACACCACACACACACACACACACACAAGATGGCGACAGCGATCAGAAGCTAAACGTCGGGTCTGCTAGCTTATAGCATTTCTGCAGGCTCTGTCTCAGAAATGACCAAAACTAGGAGCCAGGGAGGTCTTCTTTCGTGCCCAGTACGAAATGCAATTCAAATAAGAAAGACAAAACCAAGCAAGTCGGCGCTTCGAGAATCTGCAGATCTGAAGCGAACCAGTCAACAGACAAATGCTGGCAATGGAACGGACAGCACCGATAAAATTCTGAATCTCAACTCCTTCACTTCCTATGACATGAGTGACGTGAAAGAAGAAATCGGTGAGTTGAGAAAAGTTTTTGAAACGTTTTGCAAAAAAATAGTATCCCTCAAGATACGGTACGTAGCAAAACAATACTTTGCCAGCTCACAACCGTAAAGTACAATTCAGAACCATTTTTCTAAATTTTTCAAACCGATCCAGAACAAAAATAGTAAAGGAGAGCGCGAAACAAAACCCTTTACCTACGCTCAGGGAGGGCACAAAACGCATTTTTTCCACCCAACCAGGAAAAAAAGAAGAAAAAAAAAACTAAACCAAAAAAAAGTTTTAAACACAGAAGACAACTTCTCATGATCAACCCCAATGATAGCGTCACCCACGTCACAGACGCTCAAATCAACAAACAAAAACACAACGGAAAGAAAGGAAACAAGGCTAATGAAATCCCCAACTGTTCTCGTCCCTTCATGATTCGTTTTGAAGGGTTGAAATCCCCCGACTTGGGTGATCTTAGGGGTTAAAAACCCGTTTCCAAAAAAATCTTCCACAAAAAAGGGACTTACTGCCCACGCAAGAAAAACCTTTTCAAGGAACAGAATTATGCAATTTTTATTAAATTGGGGTCCAATGATATTCAACAAAAAGACGTTGCTCCTCTCAACCTTTTGGGGACACCAATTAAAACCACGCTAAAGACATTCACACGCCAACATTGTGATCGAAAAGGGCCCTGTTTCTAACCCCGAATAAACATAAACCCGAAATGTTCAACGCGGTTTAAACTCTGAACTTTCAAGGTCCCCAAAGTGCCGTAAACACCATGAGAATCTCCTTCCCCCCCCCAAACACGAAAACGGAGTCCACCCAACCAAAAGGACCAGTGATTTGCGTAACTTGGGGGCGACACTTTTCAAAAGCTTTTTCTGGAAAAACCCCTGCAGCAATCCGGGAATCCCAGTCTACTCGCCTTCGGGGAGAACCGGTACCTCCCCCATCTCTCGTCACACAGAATCACGATAAAACCCTTTTCTCCTTACCAGGGCCCTGGGGGAATTTTTTATGATTTTCTACAAGCGGGTAATACTTCAAAAAACTTAACGACATTTTCCCCGTCAAAAACATCAGTAGTTGTGCTAAGGCTAGCGACTGAAATGATATCGATGTCTTTTGAAATTTTTTGCCGGGTTGCCATTTTGATTTTTTTTTTTCTAGCCTGCTGCATCGCAAGTTTCCTAAATCTCCTTTTTTGCTTACACATTACCTTCTTTTTCCTCTTAAAAGCCTTGCCTTTGTAAAAGGTTCACTATTGGTTACGTTTTACTGTTAGTTCATTTTTTGGGGAACTCTATTATTTCTTTTAAATAACTTCTTTTTTGCAATTGTGCCTCCCTTGAATTCCATTGTAAAATTTTGATGGAAAAGAAGACTGACAAAATACTAAAAAGGGAACTCCCCGGTC
The DNA here is from genome assembly GCA_018398815.1 of Conus ventricosus. Taxonomy (NCBI): domain Eukaryota; kingdom Metazoa; phylum Mollusca; class Gastropoda; order Neogastropoda; family Conidae; genus Conus; species Conus ventricosus. Next base: position 30,463,550 of record CM031598.1, on the reverse strand, counting down.
GTTTAACAAAAAATTTTGGAAACCAACAACACTTGAATCCCCCTACTTGTCCTTATTCTCAATCACTAAAGTGCAAAAAAACGACTTCCACGGCGGATCATTTCGTCTATCCACCTGTGTACAAGAAACGGACAATGAGAAACCTCACCATTTTTTTAAATGACCAGTTATTTTACCACCCCCTTTCAGTCACCTAACCTCCGGGACATCAACTTGTTTTCTGGCGTTTTCTATTCATTTTGACAGTTCCTAGTTTTAAAACATTGTCTCTGTATACTTCCCAAAAGGATCTTTGATACAATTCAGCGGCACATAAAAAAAACTTAAAAATAAAAGGGGTTAATGCGGGGTTTTTAATGAACATGCCCCTTTTCCCGGGGATAAAATTGCACAAAAGTCACTCAAAACCTTTTGGGGTAGAACATATAAACCTCCACTCTCCTTTTAAATGATGGAAGTATCACCAACTCCCTGACACCCTAGCACCGTCATCTGCAATTGACTTGTCTTAATCCCTCATCAATGGTCCCAGCTGTACATGGCAAACCTATGATAACATTTTGGGGAGTGATCTATTCCCATAGTCATTTTCTAAAGGGGATTTGTAGTGACCAAGATGACAGTAAGGATAAAATCCCAAAGTTTTTTACAAGCGAGCGACGGGGCCAAAATTTTTCAATCTGTGCTATCTTTTTTGACGTAAAATTCTTTTGAAAAAATCTGACACAGAATCTATGTACAGGTCTTTTACTATCTCAATACTGCACGCAGCCGGGAGGCAATTTCCGATTCTTAGTAAATCAAAATCCCCAAAACACAGGGTAAAGTGTGGTGGACAGAATTTTGCAGAAACGCTGTTGATAAAAATAAAAAGCACTTTAAACTGTACCAAAAGTAAAAAGAAAAAAGGGGAAAACCCTTTTTTTAACTGCCAAAAATAAAAAGGAATAAAAATTGAAAAGCTAAAGCGAGTACTGGTCATCATTTTGTTTTAATGAAATAATGAACAAAAAGATATCAATAATTTTTGGAAAAAGACCCATGAAAAAAAAAAAGGGAATCCATTTACCTGCATACCTATCAACTAGGTACCGAAAAATTTCCTTGGGCATACAAAAAGCAAATCGTTTGCGACATGTTTTCCAAAAACAGCTCCTTCTGTAGTTTATCAACAAATGCAGAGCTAGGGGGAAAACCAATCAACAAGAAATGTACGCTGACCTGACAAAATAATGACATTACAAAATGCTGATATCATTTTTCAGGAATTAACTCTGCTATTTTTCATTGCTAAAAAAAACTCTGTTGGTTTAATGCCATTTCTAATGAAATGTTAAAACAATCCCAAAAAAAAATTTTGTTTTATTTCTACAAAAAATTTATTAATAAATGTTGGTTTGAAGGGGAACATACCTTCCAAGGGAAAGACTAAATTTTTGCCCATTTTTAAAAGAATGGAAAATCAATGAAAAACACAAATAGCATCCCCTTAGCCTTACATCCTGTCTTAAACAATGGAAAAATTTTTTTCAAAAACAGATTGACAACTATTTTAAAAAACTGGCAGTATCCCCGCAAACCGGGCGGTTTTAGAAAGGGCAGGTCATATTGATCATCTGTAAAAAAAACTACGGGCAAAAATTAAACATCATTTGCTAGAAGACAAAACTTCCGCCCCCTTTTCGAATCAACAAGGGCATTTACAATTTTTGGCTGATAGGCTTTTATTTTTAAAAAAAAACTATGGTTCCCCCTGTCATTTTTTATAAATTTGTTAAAACTTTCCTGCCCAAAGAAGTATTTAGACAAGAAGGTAAACAAATTCTCCAAAAGATTTACTAATATGGGTTTTCCCTAAAGGCTCTTGACGCCCCTCTTCCTTTAAAAAAACAAATGATTACCTAAATACTTTTCAAAAAACTTTCACTTAATTAAATAGGGGATTTTGCTTAGGTTGAATGCCCCTTAAAAAAAAACACCAAAAAATCTTTTTAATTACTTTAAAAAGAATAAAAAAAAGAATTAGACAAACATGCAACTTCAGTCTGATAGTGGTTATCCGTCAGCGAAAAACCCCGTAGCGTTTTTTGATGCGGTGGGTCTGCTCACAATACTCCTAATTTCAAAGTACATAATTCTGCATTGAGCTACATTTCTGAGTTAAAATTTCCCTTGGTTTCATTTAGTAAAATCTTCTTAAATTTTTTCATTTAGAACAAAAAAACAAGCGAGAAAATCCTTAATCTGCCCCAAAGTTTATAACAAACAAAGTTGGGGGGCCAGGAAAAAAAATTTTTAATACACTTTTTCTGTTTTAGTTAACCCAAAATTTCAAAATGAAAGGGAGGTCTTTTTAGTGCTCCTAAAAATTTTAAAAAAGCTTCAGGTATAACTCAAGGCTTTCAATTCCCTTGGGGGTTCCCATTTCATGTTTCACTGTAGGAACATACCAGAAGCTGGTTCTTACCTCTTGTACCATCGTGAACTATCGCGCTAAGTACATTCTTTCGCTGCTCAACAATTCAAATGCAAACCCAAAGGAACTGGATATGAGGTCTGTTTAGACTTCCTAAACTGAAAAAAACTTTCGAGCCCTAAAACGTACTAATTTTTTCCACTTTTTAAAAATTCATATCAATCAAAAAAGCTTGCTGTGCTTTTTCCCCCTAATCCCAAACCAAAACTGGGGCCCAAAACCAAAAATTTGATATAACAAAAACACATATCTAAAATGATAACATTAATATTCTAGCTTGCGAAGCAAAATCAATATCAAGATTTTATCGTCATTTCAAAAATCTATACAAGGGGTTCCGAAAACAAAATGCGGGTTGTTTTTGTTTTTTCCATTTTTAAAAAATAAAGCCTTTCATTTTGGGGCAATCTGTCTATTTTACCCCAAACTTATAGCAATTTTAATGCCTTACAGTAAAAAACTGATTATCTTTGACTTTTTATAGTATTCTCTTCTGTGTAAATCTAAGTCATTCTTCAATTTTAGAATCTAAAAATTTTCAAAAAACGTGCTAAAATCATATCAGAAATTTAAAAATTTATTCACAACATTATGTCAAGAGGGATAACATTAATTTTTTGTTGGTTTCCTTCCCCTTGCTTCATACCAAATGAATGGGCTGCCCGGATTCCAGCAGGGCAAACAATTCGACAATACGGCTAAATTTTATATTCCCTTTACTTACATGAAGGATATTCTCTCTTTCAAAAGGGGCCCCTTTTTAAAAAATGGGAATACTCAAAGAAAGTGTTCCCCCCGAAACACAAACCCCCATCTTTTATACTTGTTGTACAACTCTCGAGCAATAATCTTTTAAAAAGGGCTTCCTCGGGAAATCCATAAACTAAATACAAAATAGGGTCTACCCAAGACACAAAAACAACTTCCTCCTTTTATTTCGGTTAAAAAAAAATCTTCAGAACAAAAATGTCAAGAAATCGATGTGCTTGGGGGCGCCCTTGAAATTGCAACAACACACGTTCATCTTTTGCCCCCACTTTTATTGATTTGCAATTTAGAAAGGAGTTTTAAAGTGCATATTCCAGATACTATTCCCCTCCTTTTAATTTTTTTACGAATTCTTATGTTAAGCCCAGTTGGGTCAACCTGAAAAGCTGTTTTTCATGATCTTATTTTGTACAGTTGTTTGTTTTTTTTCTTTTGATGTCTTTCTTTTTTCTTTTTTTTTTTTACAGTCGAATCTTCTTTCTCCCCATCACACATACACCACACAAAGCACACGCACGCACGCCGGCCGCACTCCGTACGCACATCACGCACTCACGTACGCACGCGCACCACACACTACCCCCCGCACCCACACTCAAACAGACACACACACAAACACACACACCTTTTCTAATATCACATTTAGTGAAAAGACTTAAATTGAAGAACAACAACAACACCACACACCAACACCCACACAACACACACCAGTCCCTTCCTGCTTTTTTTTCCCCCACATCTTTGCCAAATTTATTGTCACTACGACAGAGGGAATTTCCAGCCGCACTTGTTTCGCCCATGGTTCCTTATTCTATATTCTCCCTTTTTTTCGGGGGTTTTTTTTCTGTCCTCGACTTTTATGCTGGTAAAAATCACACTACCAATGAAAAAAAGTTTACAAGAGCTTGGCGGGGAGAGTTTTCACAAAAACACACGTACTTAGCATTCATGGTTAAATGATAAGCTTTTCTTGTCAGTGGGTTCCCCAAAAAAAAGTCCCACCATCTTTCAGTCTTTCAAACCATAGTTTTTATCCGTCTGAATGGAATTTTGGGTTGCCACATCAACATTTTATTGGGAAATAAAATCGATTGAGAAAAAATGCGTTCACTTTAAAACATAGCCTATGTTTCTATAATTAAGTTTTTTTTATTTAAACTTTAAATCTTCCGGGGTAGTTTCAAAAAATTCAAATTCAAAAACAAAAAATTATTATCACAAAAGTGAAATTCAATGTGGGAAAGTCCCTTTTTAAATTTTTTAAAAAACATAACACAATTTTATAATTTAAAAAATACATACCAATAAAACAGCATTCTATTTATGTCATTTTTTGTTTGCACTTCAAAACAACACTATTCCCAACACACACACACACCACACACACACCACACCACCACACAACACACACACACACACACACCCGCACGCACCACGCACCACGCCGCGCCAGTTCAAGTTCTCAATGTTTTCATTCGTCACATGTAAAATAGAATCATTTGTTTAGAAGTTGGGTGGACATGGGGTAAAAATCTTTTTTTTTTCCACGTCTAAATTTTGGGTCCTATAACGTCCCCAGATGGGAAAATTTTATAATACCGACAAAATTATGGCCTGCGCTCAAATCATCTGCGCCTTTCGAACTGCTCTTTGTTCAAACAACACTTTTAAACTCCTTCTCTCCCCACAATCTTTTTACAGACTTTCACCACCTTTTTCAACACATTCTTGCTCTTCACATTAGACTTTCCCTACCAAAAGAAAAAGAGAAAGTTTAAAATGGATCAATAAAACATCTCATCGTTAAAGCTTTCCTTTTTCATTTCCCACAGAGAAGTAGCACTTTTCTTTTTTAGGAGGGAAGCAGATTTAGTCATTAGTGAGCAAAAAACAATTTTTAAAATGAAAAAAACGGCCCGTTCTGGGGTTTGTTTTCTTTTTTCCAATTTCTTCTTTTACCGGGAATACTAAATCCAAAATGTATCGAACTTTTCTGAAAGATTTAAGTATACATTGAAATCAAGAAAACAGGTTTTTAAGAAATGAGGCTATGAAATGAGAAGAAAGTGGGGCCACCTTTGCTTTGCTAAAACGGTAAAATAGCATGTGAAACACATAGGTAAGAAGGGGGCATATAAAAGGTATCATAGGTAGCACTATTACCTGGCAGTCATAAAAATTTCCCTTTTATGTATCACTGTGTGGCCCTCTCATTTTTTGAGGCTAGGGGGGTTGTAAAGAGGACATAAACGATGAATTTTGCGACGATTTTTATATTGTATATTTTTATATTTGAATATTTTCCCCGTTTTTTCCCGGCATTTAAAACGAAGAAAATACTTATTTGGGCACCTTTGCTATTCTGGCTTGTGCCTCCCCTTTTGGGTTTCTAGGTCATTTTTTCATCACCACCAAAGCCCCGATTCATCCCATCTGGGATCTACCAAACAAACGACCTAAACTCAGTGCATCTTTAACAAAGGGAACTTTCATCCAGGACCACCCGGGGGTACAAAGGAAGGGTAGTCTGGATAAAACAACAACAAGCATAAATACTTTGGGAAATTTTCATGCTCGAATTGTAAGCTCTCCTAATTAGGGGTCCGAAAAACAGATTAAAAAAATACCTAAAAGGGGGACTTTTGGTTACTTGTTTATTGTTTTCAGTATTTAAATCCCCTGTTTTAACAACCGGGAAATTTAAAAAAAATTTTTTAAAAAAGCAAAAAAATACACTCTTGCACCTCTTTTTCTTTTAGATTTCTTTAAAAACCTAATTTAAAAAGCATTTTTTTTGTTTTCGGTAAAGAATTTTTTTTAATCTCATCTCATCTATTTTGGGATGCCTACGTTAAAATGCAAATTAAACACACTTTTTTACATAAACGCTTAGATTCTTAAAACGTACTTAAACAGCATTTTTGTTTGTTTTTTTGTTTCGGTAAAAAAAATGGGTTTTTTTTAAATTTTTCTGACACTCTTTGGTAGGGCCCACTTCACTGTTTTTTTGAAAACTGAACGATTATTTAAAAGGGTCAATTATAAATTCTTTGTTGTTGTTATATTTGATCGTTCAGTAGAATTAAACCCTTAAAAAATTTCCAAAGTAAATCAGCAGCAATGGTTTTCCAATTATTTTGTTCATATACAACCGACACATCGTCGATAAACAACAAATTGTTAAATTTTTACAACCACAGCAAGACATCGGATTAGATGGGTTTTTTTAAAACGCCCAGTTTAAACAAGCAGCGTTTCTCACTTTCCCAAAAAATCTGACTCCGATTCTTTCATTTTTGACTGAATTTGGCATTTTTTTAAAAATAATAGCATAAGCTGAACACGCTCCGTCACGCCCCTTTGCCCATGCGAAAGGCGAAGTGATTTGGGTTTAATTGACCCAAAAAGTCCCACACCGGTGCATTCCTGCTCTGCAATCACTCTTTTAAAGTGTATAACGTTTTTCTGAAGATTTTATCGAGCATGGTTTTTCGAACCCAAAGTACTACGGGGGTAACATTTACTAGCAAAGGTCTTCCCCAAGATTTCAGACCGCCGCTCTCTGTTCTATTTCCTATGACCAAGCTGGAAACACGACACTTCTTCGCTGATGCTCAAAACCCAAAACCCTCCGAACCCGCCCCTGCGGCCCCCCTCGCCAACCTTTCCCCTCTTTTTTTTAAAACACTTTCCACTGCAGAAGAGAGACAACCGGAAACTGTCATTAAAGAACACTGCACGTGTGCCGCGCGCACGCTGCCGCCTTTGTGTTGCATGTGATGCACGTCGCTTTTCATAGTCCACGCGCGCGCTTTTTTTGGTGTAGGTTTTTTTTTGCAGCAAAGTATATCACCCTACGTATGGGGAACGCACGCACAATTATTTGTTACAATTTCTTAACAGAAAAACACTCGTTATTATTATACAATTAGCGTTATCATCTTCACAATTACTATCAAAATCAAGTTCTTGTGCTCACGCTTGTTTGGGGATGTTGAAAATGTCACAAGAGTGATTCAGATAGTTTAGGTGGATATTGAGCCGAGGGAGAAGTGCATATCTAGGTTACGCTGAACAGAAACACCAGAATCAAAATCAACATGCATTTAGTTCTTTTCCTTCTACACTGCAGAGAGTCCCGTTAGCCAAGCCTAGGTCTGTGGCAACGCACTTAGACCTGGTCCTGGCCTTGTACACATGACCTAAGGTTCATAAGAAATATGGAGTCACGTTTACCTTGAAACATGGTCAGGCTCTGTAGGCAGAATGTCGCTGAGGCCCAAGTGCACAACCCAACTGTTGGATGCCAGAGTGAGAGAGAGGGGGAAGTCTTTATCCTTAGTTTATATAGCTGTCTGGGTTTGTTTACACTAACCTTAGCGTGACACGGCATGGACACTTCAGCACGAGAGGATGCCAGGCTGACATTATCAGTGTCCAGATAGTCACTGACCAACTGCTCGGGAAGGGGGGGTGGGGAGGGGAGCGGGGACGGGGAGGGGAATGGAGTGGTGATGTGAGGGGGGGGGGGGGGTAAGTGGGGCTGAGGGGAGGGATGGGGGGGGGGGGGAGGGTGACGGGAAGCTCAGTCCGGAATCTTAGAATGAGAGTGATGAGGTGTGTGTGTGTGTGTGTGTGTGTGTGTGTGTGTGTGTGTGTGGTGTGTGTGTGTGTGTGTGTTGTGTGTGTGCGCATAGCTCCTATTCATATCACTCTGTGATAATTGGTCCCACACCCTTAAGAAATGTCCTCATTTTGTAATATAAAAGAATATCAGAAGTAAACGATTGGACCATTTCTAAAAAAAGGTTGTTACTCATATTTCAGCACAGGGATGGCATGCAATAAGATTTTGAGGGTTGGAATTTAGAAAACTTTAATCTACAACAATCAATTGAAGCTGAAAAGATGCATTGTACAAAGTTGTGGCCACTTGCATTTAACCCACGAAAAGCCAGTTTTCCTGGCAAGATAACCGAAATCTGTAACCGCTTGTCACTTATACTTGGAACAAAAATCCTGCCCAATGGGGAAAGTGTCAACACGATAGTATCTGGTGCAGAATCGTAGCTGTACCAGTGGTACAGTGGTACTTAAAAATGGGTCAAGAAGTTCTTATTTTCCCCACCACCGGATCCCTGCTGTTGTATGAGGGCTATGGTGGGTGATGAGGGCTAGGTCGGATGACGCTAGGTCGGGGGAAAACGGCTTGGTTGATGATGAGGGCACTCGGGGTGATGAGGGCTAGGTGGGTGGACGGCTATGGGGGTGATGACGGCTTGGTTTTGATTTGGGATGACGTATGGGGGTGATGACAGCTATGGTCAGTGAGACACTATGGTGGTGATGACGGCAAAGGTCGATAAAGGTCGGTAAATGCGGCTATGGTCGGTGATGACGGCAGGTCGATATGGGGGTGAGACGGCTAGGGTCGATGATGGCGGTGAGAGGGCGATGGTGGGTGATGGTGGTGATGACGCTAGGCAGAGGGTGGGGAGACGGTTTGGGCGATGATGTGGGTGATGACCTATTCGGGATACGGCATGGTCGGTGATCATAGTTACGGTGGGAAGGATACAGGAACGAAATTTTAAAAAACTATTTTGAAAATGAAAGTATGAATAAATTGTCATTACTAAAAGGGCGTTCCCACAACACGTCGCTGGTTTCCCTACGATGTAAAGGGGGCGGTGAAGAAAATAAAGGGAATAAATAAAAGAAAAATGAATGTAAATAAAAAATAACAGTTTTTTTTTTTAAATCGTCATAAAAGCACATTTGGATAGAGATTGGGGTCCACGGGCCCCCTTGTCGGATATACTGCATTCCTTTTTTACCCCTCTGTCCTGCTCTGTCTCTTCTCTCTCTCCCTCTCTCCCCTCCCTCTCTCTTCTCTCTCTCTCTTTTTCCTCTGTCTTCTCTCTCTTTTCCATCTCTCTCTCTCTGGCCTTCTCTCTTTTTTCCTTTTTCTCTCCTCTCCCCCGCCCCTTTCTCTCCCCTCTCTCTCCTCTCTCCCCTTTTCCCCCTCTCTCCTCCTCTCTCCTTTCTCTCTCTCTCCTCCCTCCTCTCTTGTCGACATTTAGCTTTTCAAGTTTTCGAGATAAAGCGTTGCAATGAATGTGTACTATGCAATACAGCCTGCAAAGGGACTTCAGCCGAAAACGAAAATATTCTCTGTCCCCTGTCCGTCTGTCTGTCGTCTGTCTGTCTGTCTGTCTGTCTTCTGTCTATTTTCTGTCTGTTTTCTGTCTGTCTGTCACTCGCTGTCTTTCCCCCCCCCCCCCCTCTCTCTCTCTCTCTCTCTGTTTTCCTTGATACAAAAGTTAAATAAATTTCAGCTGATAACTGGTAAATACTCTCTCTCTTCTTCTCTCCCCCCTTCTCTCCCCCTCCTCTCTCTCTCTCCCCCCTCTCCCCCTTTCTCTCTCTCCCCTCTCTCTCATTTTGGGAAAAAGAAATGCTCGGAAGAACTTCAAATGTTTTAGTTGTTTGTTTTCATTTTCCGCAAGTTTGATGCCCTTTATTAAGAAAAGGTTTTGTTTTCTGACTATATAGCAATGATGAAGCGGACGGTGATGAAAGTGACAGTGCGGGAAAAAAATTTATAACAGTGAATATATGTCCTGGGGGAGGGACTTGTGTTTTTTGATTTGTTGTGATTTTTTTTTTTTTTAAAAGCATTACATTTTGAGTGACGAAAAAACACATTATTTTTTTTTCTCTCATGGTTCGAGCCTCCCATGAACATTTACTATCCTTGCAATTTATGCTTCTTTTCATCATAAACTTTTTTTTTCGGCGCTGCAAATATTCAGTATAACCCCCCCCCCCCCCCCCCCCCCCCCCCCCCCCCCCCCCCCCCCCCCCCCCGTTGCATAAAAACTATTAGGGCCATTGTCAATAAAAACGTATCTGAACGTCTGAGGCGCCCCCCCCTCTCGCTCTCTCTCTCTTCCCCAAAAAAAGAGAGAGAGGGGGGGGGGGATCGGAAATGGAAGAAAGGAGCCACTGATAACCGTTCGCCTTAGTTTTTCTTTAGACCGAAAGATTTCCTTAATTCTAAATGGCTGACAAGAGTTGGGAAAAAATAAAAAAGGGGGGTTTTGGGGTATAAGAGGTGTGCGTGCGTCGTGTGTATGTTTGCGCGCGCGCGCGTGCGTCGTCATGCTCGGTGTGGGTGGTGTGTGTGGTTGTGTGTGCGTGCGTGCGGCGTGCGGGTACTGCGTGCTGCGTGTGTGGTGCGGCGTGCGCGCGCCGCGCGCGGCCGCGCGGGGGGGGTGGTGGGGGGTGTGTGGTGTTGGTTTTGTGGTGTGTGTGTGTGGGTGTGTGTGGAAAGGAACTTTGAAGTGATGTTAGATATAGAATTAAATAAAATGTGTTAAAAAGGGAAACAAAAGGGGCACAATCTATCGGTTTGGGGTAAATTTTCACTTGACGTTTGGGTTTTGTCTTTAACCTTTTGCGTATGAAAAGGGCTAAAGTTTATTGATTTTCAAATGTCTTTGGAGGGGTTTTTTTCCCCATTTTATTTATCATTTATTTATTTTTTTGTTTATTATTTTTGTGTTTACTTTTGTTTTAATTTGCTTTTCATTTTTTTTTCCTTTTGGCCACAAAGGATTCATCACTGACGTGAAAATTTGGAGGCAAACTCTCCCCCCCCCTCCCACCCCCACCCCCCACCCCCATCCCTTCTACTTATCGTCCCGGTCCTCTCCTCCCCCCCCCCCCCCCCCCCACGCCCCCATCCCCATCCCCACCACACGCATACCTTCACCGTGTGGGTCACAGACTGCAGCACCACCCATTCCTCCTCCCCTCCTCCCACCCCACCTTCTCCCTTACCTCTCATCCACCGCCTTCGCCGTTCCATCGTTTTTTTTGTGTGCTTGCGAAAGCGGATGATTTTTTTTTCCAACAGAACTAAACCAGGGACACCTTGTTGCTATGGCTGCGTCTTCGATCTTCTATAGATTTATCTGTGCCCTAATTTCACCTGGCATGTGGACACTCCTTCCTCTCCCCCTCTACTCCCAACCCCCTTCCCCCGTCTTTGGTTTAAGGTGGAAATAGTTAGGAAGCGACGGGAGGAAAGGAGTGGGGGTAAGAGCGGGGGTGCAATCATAAAAGATGAAGCGGGTTGGGCGGAGACTGTGAATGTTTGGGAAGGAGAACGGCCGTTCACCACGCTGAAGACGTGTTTGTTCCTGGAGTCAGCGAATGACTCCCCGTGTTCTCAGGAGACTGAAACGCGTTCTTTATTCCACAGATTCATATGTAAATGGTCGATTCTCCGGCCCCTCCCCTCCCCCCCCCCCCCCCCCCCCCCCCCCCCCCCCCCCCCCCCCTCCCCCCACCCTCCCCCCCCCCCCCCCCCTCCCACTCCCCTCCCCCTCCCCCCCTCGTCTCTGCCTGAAAACGGAAAGCCCACAGCCCCCCCCCCCCCCCCCCCACTCCCCACCTCCTGCCCGTCCCTTCCCGCAGTCTGCGAACTTACGTAACTTGAAACTCGATTAATTAAAATGTCCTTCCTTCATTCTAACGCTCGGTTTTTTTCTCTTCTTTTTTTTTTTTGTCGTCTCTCTTCGGATAAATATTCAGTCTTTTTTCTTTCTTTTTTTAAATTGTTTTTGACATTTTGTTCATTTCGTATCTACTTTCAGTTCTGTCGCCTTTCTTTGAAAGAGAAGAAGAAGAAGAAAAGGACCACAGTCTGAGCGACAGGGGAAAAAATGGTGCTCCCATCGTCATCGGCACACGAACAGAAGAACAAATCATCAACAAACAAGAAGCAACAACAAAAACAAGGAGCCGACTAGCCGACGCGGTGCCAGACATTAGGAAAGAGAGAGCCGACCGACAGTCGGCAGATCTGACACCGAGTGGCAAACTTGTTACCTGCAAGCCTAAGGTGTGAGTCAGTGGTGGGGGAACGGGGTGAGGTGGGGGGTGGGGGGGGGGGGGGAGGAGAGAAGCAACAGTCAAAAGGACTTGGGGAAGAGAAGGAGAGGTGTGGGGAAGGGGGGGGGGGGTGGAGAAGTGGAAGAGAGGGAGAGAGGAGGCTGGGGAGGGCGGAGAGGTAGACACAGTCTAGCACATAGCAACGTCATGGCATGCCCAAACACTGACTAATGACGCTTCACCCCCCCCCCCCTCCCCCCCCCCCCCTCCCCACTTCACCCCCAGCCCCCGCTCCTCCTTACCTCCCCCCCCCCCCCCCCCACGAAAAAAGGCACCCACCCATCCCTTTTTCTTCTGCATCTGCTTCCTCCTCACACACCCCTCTTCATCCCTCCACTCTCCTTCGTCCCTCCCCCCCCCCCTCTCTCTCTCTCTCTCTCTCCCTCCCTCCCCTGCACTCCACTGCCTCTGTTTCTCAGGAGGGTGGAGGGAGGAGGCAGCACAAAGTGGGGAAGCGGTGGTGGTGGTGGTGGTGTGGAGGGGAGAAATGATATGGCAGATGTGACGCCGTAACGGCTAGGAACAGGCTTTTTTCTTTCTTTCTTTCTTTCTTTTTTTTAAAGGACAAATCAGCGGGGAAAAAATATAAAAAAATAAAGAAAAAATAAAGGAAAAAAAAGCAACTGCGTGGTTTGTATAACTCCGCAGACTCCGTCAGTGGGAAGATTTTTTTTATTTTTAACTTGAAATCATATGGGAAAAGTTTCGTTTTATGTCCATGTTTTTATGTGAGGCCTTGGCATCAGTCTGGTGAGGATAAAGATCTGTTACATCTCTCTCCGTTCTGTTCGGTGTCTTTGAACTGCACAAAGAACAAGAGTTTTTTTGTTTTTTTGTTTTTGTTTTTTTGTTTTTAAGCGAGAGACTGGAAAGAGGTGTCGGTGTCACAGTACAGACAGTTCCTGACTTTCTTTGGATGGTGATTTCCAGTATTGTGTCGTATTGCACACAATCCGATCGTTTGGTTTGTATGGTATTGTATTGTATTGTGTTATGTTACGTTGTATTGTATTCTGTTGTGTTTTATTGCATAGTATAGTAGGCTTAAGGCATTGTACTTTTCAACGTTACATGGCATTGTATGGCATGTCATTGTATGATAGTACTGAAGTGTGTTGCGGTGTATCATGATGTAGCATCAGCTGATTGAGTGCACAATACTGCACAGCCTGGTGTTGAATCGTGTTATGTCGTCTTATGTTCTGTTGTGCTCTCTTATAGTACACAATATTGTGTAGCATCGTGTTATGACGTATTGTGATGTGTTGTGCTCTCTTATAGTGCACAATATTGTTGTGTAGTATCGTGTTGTTTTGTACACCATCATGTTATGCTGTGTTATATTTTTTCACGCTTTTTGCCGGGTGAAGGCCGGGGTGAATTCAGGAAGAATGAGTCAGGCAAATGCTTCCTTACTCACCAAGGAACACTTGGAATAATGAATTGAGAATTAACTGATATTACTTTAATGGAGAAATAGAATTCTGTTATTGTGAATGGTGATAATGATCAGACGACGAAAGAATATTCTTAAATAAATGTTAGCGAACCGCCCAGAGAAACGTGGACAAACGAGTCACAAGACAAAACGCTACGCGTTTCGATCTCTTAGGTCTTCTTTAGGCAAGATGCAAACAAATAGGACAACGAAAATTCACTTAGCTTTGATCGCTTAAGAGTTCAGCGCAAGGAAGGCGTTGAATGAGTACTAAAGAGTTCGAATCAGCAATGGTAATGTTGTTGTTTTTTTAAAAGCTCATTCAACGCCTTCCTTGCGCTGAATTCTTAAGCGATCAAAGCTAAGTGAATTTTCGTTGTCCTATTTGTTTGTATCTTGCCTGAAGAAGACCTAAGAGATCGAAACGCGCAGTGTTTTGTCTTGTGACTCGTTTGTCCACGTTTCTCTGGGCGGTTCGCTAACATTTATTTAAGATTTGTTTGGATTTCCGCCTGCAGTCGTCTCACTTTGCAACTAGACAGAATATTCTTTTTTTTAACACGCGCACTCGCTCGCTTTTATTTGTCCACTTACAAGTCACAATATTTATTTTTCACAACATAGATGCATCATTTATGCATGCGTGCTGTGTTGGATCATGGATATATTTCTTCTTATCTTTATCCTTGAGAGATCGTGTTCGGTGCAACGAGACAGTTACACATAGGCCCATTCCTCAGCGCGACTTTGTAACAATTACAATGTCTCTCGATCAGTCGTCTCTGATTGAACGGCAATACTGTCTCTGCCCCTCGCAAACAGCGGCCGTCAAATGAATGTCCAAGTCTTTGAGGACAGCAGGTCGAGACAATAATACGGAATGAAGATGGTCGGGCGCGAAGCGCACCTGTACGAGCACGAATAAGAAAAGTCACAGCAACGACATGACTGTAGCAAGAATCAGGAATAGATACAATGTAATCCCGTGATCCCTCATGACTAGCAAGAACAAGAAATAGATACAAAAGTAATCCCGTGATCTCTTTTCTGGCATGAACGAGGAACAACAAAAGCTTGACTTGACAAACAAAACCATAAAATCAATATTTTGAAAGAGAGGGTGTTAGTTACCGCCAATGACATTGACAAACAAAGCACATGACAAGACACGATGCATTTCAACCTCTTGGGTCTTCTTCAGGCAAAAGAAAATACATCACATTTCTTCATTCGGCGATTTGACACAAATGCCTTTCAGTTAAATCACATTTAACATTTAGGACAGTACAAACAAAGAACGAAAAATGACTCATCTGTTGTTGTCCATGTGGTGGGGAGATTCTCCCCACCACATGGACAACAGATGAGTCATTTTTCGTTCTTTGTTTGTACTGTCCTAAATGTTAAATGTGATTTATTATTTGTTTTGCCTGAAGAAGACCCAAGAGGTTGAAATGCATCGTGTCTTGTCATGTGCTTTGTTTGTCAATGTCATTGGCGGTAACTAACACCCTCTCTTTCTAAATTTTGCTTCGTTCTCCGCCGTCAGTCACTCCATTTTGAAACATAAAATCAATAATACATTTTTTTAAAAATCAACACGAGCATTTTCAGACGGCGATTTGACACAAATGCCTTTCAGTTCTGTATAAATTGCTTGACTTGAAATATATATCTCGCCCTTCTTTGAACAACTTGTCAACATTAAAAACATATTTCAGTTTTAAGTATCTTGTTCTCATGGAATAAACTTTTTTTTCCCGAAGACCAATGAATTTTGCACAATCCGTTATGAAATGAAACTGGCCTCCAGTTTCATTCATTTCACGATGATGGCATATAGGCAACTCTCTTAGAGCAACACTCCTCTGGCCAGAGACACACCCATGTAATAGTGTGGTTCCAGTCTTCCCATATGAACCTGTGGCACATTCAAGAACTCTGTAAAGGGTCAGCCTGAGCACCAAAGTCCCACGAACATACGCCCCTGATCGGACTGGAACCGACGACCGTCCAGCACCCAGTCTGAACGGCTAACCATCGCACCACAGTAGCTGGGATTTAGAGCACTCTCATCACAGTAGAAGTCCGGGTTGCTCTCCGACACCCTGCTCATTTCTTGGTCTGCATGGCCATTTAACATGTCATTCACCTATCCAAGGTGATCTGTGTACAAAGCGTTGCCACAGAAAACCTCTGGCAACACAGGCTGTATCTTATGTGAGCCAGGTACACGTGCCTATGACACTGGAGAGGATCAAGATAACCGCATACTGCTTCTGTTTCTACCACTGAACCAAGACATGTAACATGACTCGGCCAGACTGTTTAATACGCGCAGACACAGCAGATAGCAAATGAGTTCAAGGTTTGTGGCGTTTGGCACACAGCCTCAGGATGAAGTCTTTATCTGTCACAGCGTCGTTATCTTCTTTGCTGTAGAAAGCAGCCCTCATCCCGCTCACATCACACAATGGTCTGAGAACGGTGTCTGTCCTCAAATTCAGAACCGAGAAAACGCTGAAACTGGAGGAGCAACGACGTAATGTGCGCTGTTGTTGTCATTTTGGTCGTCGTCGTTGTTGCTGCTGTTGGATGGTTGTAGTTTTCGTTGTCGTGCATGTATGTGTGTGCGCAAGCACACGCGCTTCACGTGTGTATTTGTGATTGGGTTTGTACTGTATGCATGGCTATGTATGTATGTATTCCAGTTACTTCCTGCGTCTGCACACGTACGCGGGTGTGTGCATGTGCGTGCGTGTGTTTGTGTGTGTGTGTGTGTGTGTGTGCTGTGCGTGTGTGTGTGTGTGTGTGTGTGTGTGTGGGTGGTGTGTGTGTGTGTGTGTTGTGTGTTTGTGTGTGTGTGAGTGTGTGCGTGTGTGTGTGTGTGTGATGTGTGTGTGTGTGTGTGTGTGTGTGTGTGTGTGTGTGTGTGTGTGTGTGCGTGCGCGCGTGTACGTGGGGAGGGGGGGGGGGAAGGGCAAGGAGAAGGGGTAAGAGAGGTTGACTTTTTTTTTCATTTTCAATACTTGTTTCATCAGGTAATATGTTTTTTCTCACATGAAGCATCTTGAAAAACTACATTGAAGGAAATGGTATAGGCACAGGCAATGCATTTTTCTGAGTTCTCATATCGTATTCTAGACATCACGAAAACTGTTTACAACCCAAAGCAAAACAAAACAGCAACAACAACAACAACAACAACAACAACAACAACAAACGCGCGTGCAATGCCTAACCAAACCACAGTTATTAAAAAGAGATCCACCTAGTAAAGGATACTTGGACGGGTGATGAACAGGTGTGTGTGTGTGTGTGTGTGTGTGTGTGTGTGTGTGTGTGTGTGTGTGTGTGTGTGTGTGTGTGTGTGTGTGTACGCATACACGTGCATATGAATACAAGCGCATAGATGTGTGCATGGACATTAAGAATGAACGAACACGCAGCAGACTGGCGGTTTTTGTGCACTAATGTTATGAACGGATTTTCCGTAGCTTTGGCATTCCACTGGTACAGCAGTTTCAGTCTTCCATGCTGCCAGCATGGCAGCCAACGGATGAGATGCTGAGGCCTGTTAGTCGTCCCAGTGGGATGGAAGTTAAAAGAACAGGACCAATACGTAGCCCGACACATGCAACAGTAGTCATGAAAAAAATTGAGACGTAAAATGAACAGCAAAGACAAAGTTTAAATTATCCAGGGAGTTATTCAACTACTTTCTTTTTAAAATACGCTTCCTCTTCAATGTGAAAATTATTCATGTTGCCTTTAAAAGCTAGTGGTAAAAAAAAGTGAATGTTTCCGAATTGTGTTCAGTCATTATGTTGTCCCTATGAACCAGAAATGGTAACGTCCTCTGGTTGCTAGGAGGAGTCCCTAGCGCCGAACAGCTCTACACACTGGCCCACTCCCCGTGGGCTTTAGTTCCTTGACCCGGAAGCTGTGTGCATGTCGACGTACGCCAAATCGGAAAGACCCGTCAGTGCGGATCATCTGTGACGTAGCTTACACACAGCAGTCAACACTGGCGCAGCAATGCTTCGAGGGTGTCGGTCAGAAATCACGCTGTCCGTGTTTGTCTTTTTCTGACATCTGTTTAGTCTTTCATTCGTGTCGTTACTTTTTACGGCTGGCGGTCATTCGTTCTCTGTGAAGAGTTCAACACCCTGCCCATATGAAAACAAAACTGCCCAACAGGTCTTCCTACTATCAGAGGACATTACTATTTTTCTTGCATGCAGGGGGAGGAAATGCAAAAGAATGGTAAGTGAACCTAATTAGATCAGATTTTATTTGTGACGTCTAGCCCTTAAAGATATCAATCCTGTTTGAATGAAAATGAAGTGAATCTGAAACCAACAGAAGCTGAATTACAGAGAAGACTGTTTAAAACTCATTCTTTGTTTTTCTGTTCAGTATCAATCCAATGCATTTTTTTCTGTCTCATCTTCCATGCTACCGTAGCGGCATTGCACCTGTGTCGTTTATTCCGGTCCCTGCATCCCACCACAGCCTGGCCCTTCCCACCACATCCTATGCACCGGCAATCCACAGGAAACGGTCAACATGAAGTCGCCACGATTCAACTCACCAGAGGGGACACTGCGCTGCTGCCGAGTCATTTCGGTAATGTTCAGTGGCGCCTGTTCTGATCCAACGCATGCCGGACACCACCTTCTAAGCTCCGTAGCGATGACAATAATTGCCTGGTCGTGGAAGCAGCGTGAGTGAGCTAGCAAGGCAGAGGACGCCACTACGTCCGTCCAACGACAGTCCCCCTGCACTTGCCGATACCGGTGACCCCGTCACCAAACCGAAGGCATCGAGGAAGAGGAAACCAGAATTGAAGTCACAACCAGAGCAGGACATGGAGGACCGCAGGATTTGAAACATTTTGAATGGTGATGGACGAGGAGAAGGATGATGAAAATAATGCTACGGATTTCCATTCTGGTTTAAGACTGCACGGTAGGGTTGTACTTTACATTTGATGATGGATTCTCCCGTCGTGTCCGACGGATGAGTAGGCAGGCAGGTCATCTGCTGATGTGGGTCCTCATGTGGGAATGGAGAACACGTCTGCTGATGTGGTCCTCATGTGGGAATGAAGAACACGTCTTGTACATTTTACTTTCATGTTATATCCCGGTGTCAATACAGGCCCGAGAAATACAGACACCCACAGTGTTTGTCAAGACATTTGAGCAACACTCTCAGAGACGCATCCATTAAGCGACTGTGTCTGGGTCTTCCAATTGAATCCATAGAAAACTCAACTCTGGGTCAGAAATTACACAAAAATGACACGGCTGGAAATCGAACCGACAACATCCAAGCCGAGTTTCCGCGATGCTATATAATGTATATCATACATATAATGTGTGTGTGTGTGTGTGTGTGTGTGTGTGTGTGTGTGTGTGTGTGTGTGTGTGTGTGTGTGTGTGTGTGTGTGGTGAAGCTATGTAATCGGCTGAATGTTTTCAATATGACCCGCGAGAACAGTTGTTTGAATTCACCCTTAAGAAATTCTTACAGCGATCGGTCACTTGGTCAACAGCTTATCCTGTTCACATCTTCCTTTCCCCTCCCCGCCACCCCATCCCTTTCTACCATCTACACAAATACACCCCCCATCTCCAATTCACCACACGCCACCCTGCCCCCCCCTCTCTCTCTCTCTCTCTCTCTTCTCTCTCTCTCTCTCTCTCTCTCTCTCTCTCTTCCCAACACATTTCCCTTCATCCTCCTTCCTCCAATCCATCTCTCTCCTCCTCCACACCCTTACAGGACATGACAGCGGTCAGTGACTTCAACAAACACTGACATGACATGGGGCATTCAAAACCCGTGATGCGCATGCCAGACACGGCGCGTGTCTGGGGCCAATAATCCTGATTCCCCTGGTCCGAGGGTATCTGATGGTCCCCCCTTCCTTCTCCCTCCTCCCCGAACACGTCCACTACCTCTCCTACCTCCTGTCGTTAGCTTTGTCGACTCGGTCGGCCTTTCGTCTATTTATTTTTGCAGTTTGCTTCGTCTTTGTCTCAAGGGTTATCTTTCATATTTTGTCTGTTCGCCTTCGTCTTTGTCTCAAGGGTTATCTTTCATATTTTGTCTGTTCGCCTTCGTCTTTGTCTCAAGGGTTATCTTTCATATTTTGTCTGTTCGCCTTCGTCTTTGTCTCAAGGGTTATCTTTCATATTTTGTCTGTTCGCCTTCGTCTTGTCTCAAGGGTTATCTTTCATATTTTGTCTGTTCGCCTTCGTCTTTGTCTCAAGGGTTATCTTTCATATTTTGTCTGTTCGCCTTCGTCTTTGTCTCAAGGGTTATCTTTCATATTTTGTCTGTTCGCCTTTTCTTTTTTTCTTACTCTGCTTACTTCTTCACCTGCCTTTTTATGCTTATCTTGTTTTGATAGAATTGTTTTCTTTTCTTTCTTTTTCTTTTTTTTTTTTTTTAGAATAGTTTTCTTCATCTTTACTGACAGTGTAAAGTTCTAAGGGAATTTATTTTTAATGGAGTGTGTGTGTGTGTGTGTGTGTGTGTGTGTGTGTGTGTGTGTGTGTGTGTGTGTGTGTGTGTTGTGTGTGTGTGTGTGTGAGGATTTTAATTTTTCAGAAACTTATTTCCTTACCACACTTTCTTTTTGTTTTACGTTTCTACCCTGCGCTGGCTGCTTTGGGGTGCTGTTGGATTCTTTTTTTCTTTGTTGTTGTTGAACCCTTGTTGGTGAGAACACCAGAGAATTATAGACTCCGTGTATCTCCATTTGGTGCCAAGGGAGCAAAGACACAATCAGCTATGTCTCCCTGATGAGTCCGATCCAGCGGACGAAAGGGCCCAGGAGCAGGTAGCATGAATTGATCGGTCTTGAAGGATTATGATGGTTTCCATATGCTGCTAGTGAGGGGTTTAACATTTGTAATATATTTTCCTGACCTTATGTTCTCATTTTCTTTTCTCTCCTCTCGCCCCCCCCCCTCTTCTTTGCCCCCCCCCCCCCCTTTTTTTTTTTCACTGAAAACTTTGCCACGTCATTAATGTAATGACGCAAGAATTGTTAGCATGCACTTGTTTCCCCTACTACTAAATTGTTCAGCATAATGTCGTTTGGTCAATCAGTGGAAGATTGCATCTCTTAGTAGATCCAAGTAAAGGCTGTTCTGCACAATTTTAGTTGCTGACAATGCTTGGGTTATTGAGCAGCAGAGCTAACCACTCAGACTGTTGGACATCTTTTGACCTCCCTTGCACCCTTGAATGGATTCTCCAGCATAGGCTCAAAGATTTTTCCCTACATTTCATACTGTTTATGTAATGATTTTTTTCTTTAAGCAACTCATCTCCTTGGCATACTTTGTTTTTGTTTTACATATCTACCCTTCACTGGCTGCTTTGGAATGCTGTTGGATTTTTTTTAACCCTTGGTGTGTGAGAACACTAGAGAATTATAAACTGTGGTGGATCTCCATTTGATGCCAAGGAGCACAGACACACTTATGTACGCACTTATGTCGCGCATAGAAGCATTTTTCTCGTCACAGATCCATTTTTTTCGCTGCCATTTTTGTGTTAAAGCTTACTGGCATAAACATGTACCAGTATCACGATCAAAGCGATCAGCAGTTCCACTGAATTTTGACAACCTGGATCCACAGTCCTGTGGTCTGAATGACATTAACGTGGAAACCGGCCCGGCATTAACACACAGCAGGGGTGTCTCCATTGTACATGACCTTCACCATCCCTCAGGATCCACAGTCCTGTGGTCTGAATGACATTAACGCGGAAACCGGCCCGGCATTAACACACAGCAGGATTGTCTCCATTGTACATGACCTTCACCATCCCTCAGGATCCACAGTCCTGTGGTCTGAATGACATTAACGCGGAAACCGGCCCGGCATTAACACACAGCAGGAGTGTTTCCATTGTACATGACCTTCACCATCCCTCAGGATCCAGTGGAACATTTCTACTTTGTCAGATTGGTAGCGATGTACAGATATGTGTTTATTATACACACACACACACACACACACACACACACACACACACACACACACACACACACATATATATATATATATATATATATATATATATATATATATATATATATATATATATATATATATGTATATATATATGTGTGTGTGTGTGTGTGTGTGTGTGTGTGTGTGTGTGTGTGTGTGTGTGTGTGTGTTTGCATGATTTCAGTCAATCTAGGGACATCACTCCTGATATAATAACAATGGCGTGATCGCGAAAATATTATCATGGACAAAATAGATTGTCGTATTACCATTTGACTTTGTTTACTGTCGAGCAGTGTTGAAACGGAAGCGCCAGTTTTAGGGTGAGAAAACAACCATCATAACAACATTTGAAACCAAAAGTGATAACATATACAAGCTTTCCTCTTACTTTCATATTTGAACATTGTCAGAAAGTTTGGCATTGAGTTCACATTTCGGCATTGTGATTTCTTGTGTATCTAAATTTATCTGTATAGTTTTCAAATGTTCAGACTTTGATTTCCAGCCAAGGTGAAATGATTATCCCATTTTCATCAATTTAGTACTGTGTACTCTTTAGACAAAAATGTGCGAGTGATTGAGTGGAGGGGGAACTGACAGGCGAAAGAAAGACTCAGTGGCCACACACACACACACACGCGCGCGCGCGCGCGCGCGCGCACGCACGCACCCCGTGAAGAGACCTAGAGAAGTGAGACTGAGAGACACAGCTTCAGGATCACAGATCAAGACACAGACCAATACAGATAGGCGGATAGACAGACAGACAAGAGTGGTAAATGCGATTCACTTTGCCCAAACATCAATAGTTTTCACGAAAAAGTCGACCAAAATCGTTATTTCATTACAAAGCCTCAATGTTTTAGCTGTGTATCAATCAAATGAACTGAATGTCTGCAAGTTTGTCTGTCTGCAGGATTACAAAAAAAAAAATAAATAAACGAAAGAAATCAACAGCAAAACATAAAACAAGACAAAAGAAAACAAAAACAAGAACCACTTGTGAAAGTGATTTTAAGGAAAGTTGGTGGAATGATCGAATGTGGCCACAGAATAACCGCATTAGATCTTGATGCGGATCCGCTTCCAATGGTAGTTTAAAAATGGTTTGGAGACTACGAAACGGAATTGGAATTCGAAACAGAATTTGACAGAGCGAAGAGAAATGTTCAAACTTACCTGAGATCTGCGCTTTGCTGAGAGGCTTTTGAGACGTTTCTTGTATTTGCTTCTTTACTCTGTTGTTTTTTTTAATTTGTTTTTAGCGTCATCAACATCCAGTGACAAATTTCCCTGGAAAGAGTGAAAGGAAAACAAAACAAACTAGAATGGCTGTCGGGAGAACCGCACCCTCTGTTCATAAGTGAAAACAAAATTATTTCACTGCCAGGGAAGTAACAATTGGTAGAGACTAAAACAATTATCTGCTATGGCACTTTAAAAAAATGACATGAAAAGCACCAAATGTCAACGTTTATATATATATATCTGAGCAGTCTTAAGTTGACTTGAACAGCAATTTCACTGTGTTCACGTTCAGTTGTTGTTTTTTTAAAGGAGAAGGAAAAAAATTCTTTAATGCAATATTCTTTCTGAGTCACAAAGAAGAATTCTGGCAACTGAAATGAGATGCTACAGAAAGATCTTGGGCATCCATCACACAGACCACGTGACATATGAAGTCCCTAGAATAATTCAACAAGCAACTGGACCTCATGAAGACCTACTCACAGTCGTCAAGAAGCGGAACATGAACTGGTACGGACATGTGTCCCATTCAGCAGGCCTTGCAAAGACAGTCCTGCAAGGAACAGTCAGAGGAAGCCGCAAGAGAGGAAGACAAAGGAAGAGGTGGGAGGACAATATCCGAGAGTGGACTGGAATGAGCCTGGCGGAATCTCAGCGAGCGGTGGAGGACAGGGACGGATGGAGGAGAGTGGTGGCCAGATCATCAGGGTGCCCCAACGACAACAGACGATGTCAAGGGATAGGTGAAGGTGAAGGTGAATCTTGCTGAACAGATGCTTGATCTTCCGACCGATCCATATCCGCACCACCCCCCTCCCCAC
>CM031598.1:30417296-30432296 GCA_018398815.1 Conus ventricosus | reverse complement strand
TCATAAAAATAAATAATCAATTTTCCAGTTTGTTGTGCAAATTATATGAAAAAAGATTTGTTTGTGTGTCTGCCTGTCTGTCTGCCAAGAGATGACGCAATGAAATATGGAACCGATTTCAAAGAAACTTGGTGGGATTTTGGAATGTGCTCCTAGAACAAACCCATTACAGTTTGATGCGGATTTGATTCCGTGGGCAGATCCAGAAAGGGTTTAGAGTCTACAGAATGGTGACTGAGTTAGGGTTTTGATCACAGCCATGGGGACTGGTCCATCCTTGTGGAGGTCTGCGTGTTCCCGGATTCCCTGCCAGATGTTTGTTTGCTTGTTTGCTTGTCTTGTTAGTTTGAGCGACATCCGACCACTTGTTTCTCAGAATGGGAGAAAATGAAAGTAAAATAAAATTGAAAAGGCACTCGAGAGAGCGCAGACTTCTGCCATGGTCGAACCCATCCTGGATCTATCTTTTGAGTTAGTTCCTGGTTCTAGGCAGAATTATTCGATAACCTGGGGACGTAACGCTTAATATGGATTAGAAGAGTTACTTTCCTTTTTTTTTTAAAAAAAGTAGGACAAGGTAAATATCAAATGTCAAAGTTTTTATAACTGGAAAGTTTTAATATGACCCAAAAATTGCCTCGCAGACAGTCATCAATGCGTAACAGTAACTTCACAGCATCAACGCGGAAAAATTGCAATAATCTCGCTGAACAGATCTGGATTCGCCGTTTGATCCGGATCTGCAGGACGGATCTGCATTAACATTTGAAAGATTCATCTTTGAGTCACATAATATCTTACCATCAAGCTTGCCTTAAAGAGGTATGTATTTCCCTTGTTTGGTTTAAACCGGTTCATACTTTTTGCGTGATTTTGTTGACAGACAAATTAAGAAACAAACGGGTGCAGCAACCTCCTTGACCGAAAGACAATTATTGGGTGTCATTTCTGGCCTTCCCTAGCAACATCCCGGTGAACACCTGGTATAGACACCCTCACAAAGAAAAAAATTAGTTGAGCGTCTGCCACTATGGCAGAAGATTGTGTACATCAGTGTTTAGGGTCATCTTACCATGTAGCCAGCCACATTCCGTCTTCGGGAGATTTAACTTCTTAAACAGAACAGTGAAGATTGTTATGGTATGAGTCTCACATGACCGCAGACAATCCCTACATCACGCCTCATCACACAGCAAACAGTCTTCCATGCAGATCAAGGTCCAGCCTCTAAGACACACGGACAACGTTTTCGGCCTGCACGGAGATGTCACGTACTATAACACTTCTTTCCTGATTTTATCACAGGATGGGCACCGGCAGTCAGTAATGTTCAAGTGATGTTTAACCTCAACATCCAATCGTTGCAACCAGCATCCACCATCACTAACCTGGGTCACCGTAGGGAGATGTGAAAGAATTTTTTTTTCTGTCCCATCTTTGTGCTTCCACAGAGACATTGCACCCATGCCGCTCATTCCGACACCCCGTACACAGCCACAGCCGGCCCGGCCCGCCGCAGCCCCGGCACAGGCAATCCACAGAGAGCAGTCAATATCAAGTCGTGAAGAGGCAACCCACCGGAGGAGACACTGCACTGCTGCTGTGTCATTTCGGTGGTGTTCAGTGGCGCCTGTTCTGATCCAACAGACGCAGGACACCACCTACTTTGCCCCTACTGACGACAATCATTGCGTAGTCGCGGTGCCGGTGCTGAGGGCGCCACCACGTCCGTCCAACGACAGTTTGTATGAATTTGCCGACACCGGTGACGCCGACAGAATCAAACCAAGGCCATAGACATGGAGAGACAATCGAAACTGACATCACCATGAGAGCTGGGGCATGAAGGGCCACAGAATTTGAGACTTTTTTTTTTTTTTAATGTAATGCTGATTAATGAGGATGAGGACAATGTAGATGATGCTACGGATTTCCATTTAGGTCTAAGACTACATGACACATTTATACTTACGTTTCTTCTTTTTTATATTTATTGATCTATTGTGATATTGTCACCAACACCGTCCTGCTCCTCTAAACTTATGTTTCAGATGATATCTTTCTTTCTTCAGCCTTCTTCTAAAGGTGAAGCACATAGTTATTCTGTGCACGTGCATGACTGTTCTGTAGTCGGCAAGTTTTGGAGACCGGCTTCCTTCGCGTATTGAAGTTTTCTGTCTGTCCTGGACAACTCTGGCTGGCAAGGCTGAAAAGTCCTTTCTGGAACAACTGTCGCTTGCTTTGATGTACTCCTTCAGAGCTCCTTTCATTTAAATCACAACATTTCACTTTTTAAAGTTCACCATTTTCTGGTCTGTGTCACTCCCTAACTTGACGTGGATACCGCGACTCTGGGGCATGGAGCTGAAGGCTGAGGGAAGAGCGATGTACATTCTGCAGACACAACATTTTCTCAACGCTTTAAATCGTATCTTGAACAGGAAGGAAAGCAGCCGTCGCTATGAATTAAATGGATCGGGAAGCTGTGAGTTTGCACATTTCGTATCCCAGACCATCCGATGAGTTGAAAGAAACGAACGCAAACATTTCAAACCGGCTGCTGGACCTCTTGGCCTGAAAGCAACGCCTTCAATCATTTCCACAGAGGTGGAAAACTCATAACCGTCAGTGTAAACCAGGTCTAAAGTATAGATCAAGTCCCTACGCCTCACTGTGCGTGTAGACAGAGAGATCATCTCTGGTCCCCCCTGATGTCCAAGGATGCTGGGGTCAGAATTTTAGGTGACGGTTTTCCCGTGAAAGCAGTAATCTTGTTTAAAGGAAAATAGTGATAATTACTGTTTTGACGCAAAACCGTAATAATCAATGTTGTCATTTCATAAGTTATTTCTTTCTTGCTTTTCAGCCTTTATAATGAACAAGCACCATCAGCAATAAAATAGTAATTATGATTCATGAACTCAGTGATTTTGACCCATGAAACTCATATTAACCACTACCATCAGCGCTCTTCCCCGTCCCCCCCCCCCCCTTCCATACCCTGAAATCGCCTCTCGTCCCATCTCCGACCCCAAACCCATTCACCCTCAAAAGAGGCTGGAAGTGTATTCATTGATCATATGACCTTGACAGACGGCCATGATAAACTGGCTCTGTCCTGTTCAATCAGTATTCCAATTCGTGTTTCTACCGATCCAAGCTGCGCTGACATCACCACAATCACACACAGCACAACTATTCAAAAGAACCACTCTGTTCATGCACAGCACTGCTGTTTAATAGAACTAGCATTCCATGGTAATACTGTGTAATAGCAGCACTGATTCATAAATGCCTCTACTATTCCCTACATTGTAATACAAAGCACTACTGTTTAGCAATACTGCTGTTCCTATAAAGCACCATTTTTGTTCAAGCAGCAGAACTGTTGGATTTTATAACTATTCCATGGTACCATTGTGAACATGAAGGATGGCAGTATATGAGGCTGGAATGAATGGTATCAGTCTGTGTGCCCTGTTCGCTTCCAGTGTGGACTGACCAGTACTGAAAACATGCCCACACAGACATACAGCTCTTCTTTCTTCCTGACACGCCTTTTCCACCCCCGCCTGCACCCCACCCTCCTCCTCGTCCTTTCAAACACCCCCCACTTTCCTCCTCCCTTCTTCTTTCCCGGTCATTTTATCCCTTCCTCCACCATAGAATAATCATCGGGCTTCAAATGAGCGTTTAGATATTGATCTATTTTTTTCAGTGAAAGCGAAGATAGTCTGTATTTTCCTGTGCCATCTAAGTTCGGCCGGCGCATGCTTGTCATATTTAACACTGACGTAGACCAGTTCCATACAGCACAGCTCCCTGGCGCACTGATTCAGCGTCAAATACTGAGGCTGAAGTAAACAACAACAAAATATATCAAAACAGCCAACGGCGTGAACACTGAGCTAAATCCCAAAATAAGGGAGAGATTTAGACAGACTGATCGTTGATGTACACAGCCAGAGGATCGCTGGATCATTTTGTGGTTCATCGCCTGAAGGCCGGCCCACTGAACAGGGCCACATCACAGCTATCATCGCGGAAAAACGAAAAGACAGAAAACACGCTGTCCTGTCATGAATAAGGAACAACACGGGCATATGTCTATGTACAGTGACACCGCAGTTCCCAAGGTGATGGTTTAACTGTCGCCATCCTTGGAGCAGATGAGACCATACTGTGCTGAATCCGTCAGCCATCCCGCTCTTTTTATGGCACCCGAGTTCATTTCTTGTAGAGCCATGAAAAGCATATCAGTGCCACAGAAAAGACATCAAAGGCCTTGCCGGCACATGATATTGTAGGATGGGAAAATACGCCCACTTTGAACAGTTTCTGTTTCAGTACATGTTTTGCACATTATAACACGAAAGAAAGAACGAAATTCTTTTCTTATAGAATGAAGGTAGTAGAAACGGACTTCATAATAGCGTTACCTTTGTGTCTGTTGGTCTGTCTGTCTCCTTGTATGTCTGTCGGTCCGTGTATGCTCTTGTGCTGGTGTTCAATCTTCTGTCTGACCTTTTCTGGCACTTCTCAGACAGTTCTTTTGCTTTGTTTGGAGTGTTGTTGTTGTTTTGCTGTTGTTGTTTTTACTATTGTTATATCAAGTACATATGACCAATATTTATCTAAACTTCGTTACATATCATGAATAAGAAAAATTTCTTCAACATTAAAAAAGAAAAGAGAAAAGCGCAGAAAATGAAAACACACTATTTTTGGAGGACAGGGACACAACTTGGCGTCTCTGGCATCCAACCAAGGGGCAGTCTCTGGCATCCAACCAAGGGGCAGTCTCTGGCATCCAACCAAGGGGCAGTCTCTGGCATCCAACCAAGGGGCAGTCTCTGGCATCCAACCAAGGGCAGTCTCTGGCATCCAACCAAGGGGCAGTCTCTGGCATCCAACCAAGGGGCAGTCTCTGGCATCCAACCAAGGGGCAGTCTCTGGCATCCAACCAAGGGACAGTTCATGACGAATAGCACAATGAAGCAAATAACAAGTTCATTGATGTCTTGGGGTTGGCCCATCCTCATTTTACCGTTGAAAGTGTCATTCATGATAGGTAACAGGGCATCCTTATGTTTTAAATTTCCGTGGGCCCCTTAAAAATGTGTAAAACCTACACGAGAAAAACATAGTCAACACTCAGTTCTACCCCTGGCAGACACACAAATAGTCTTCAGAATGAAAGCAAATAGCATGTATCCACGGAAAAGAAGCTGATTTCTTTCAACCCCCTAAAATTGGATCCAGTCAAGGCAATAGTCTCTTTGTGCTAAACGTCAGCACTCTTTGTCTAGCTGTTCTGAATGCAGAAAGTGCCGGAATAAACGTATACTAGAAGGTTGGCTAGAAAGCTTCATAACTTGGCACACACACTCTGCTTTTAGACTGGAATGCCTCTTTGCTTGCAGAGAGCAACTTCCACATCACTGTAGATAATCCTTGAACTTAAAACAAAAAGAAAGTTTGTAGATGTTGTTTTGTTTTTCTTCTGTACAGTTTTTTTTTTGGTCTGTGGATTACTTCACACAGCTGTTATTTCCTCCCATCCTACCGTCTTTATTCGGTCATTTCCAAACTTTGGACCGTTTTTTTTTCAACAACTTGAATTCAAGAGCAGCTTACAGTCCAGCAAACTTAGCAGCACAACCACGTCTTTAATGTGCGTCATCTGGCTTAACTTGCCGTTTTTCTGGTCGGGCTCAGACGTGATCCCACTACACCTGAGATGCTCAGGGCCATAACACTAACGACACTCATACGACGCGTCGGGTGAGAGACGTAACTGTTCCTTGTTCCAGCAAAGTTCGGCTATTCCTTTCCCATTCGACAGGGTTTTTACCCAGGAAAATCAACATTACAGTTTGCTAGTTGTATAGTCGTTAGGATATTTTTTGTTGCTCTCTCTCTCTCTCTCTTCTCTCTCTCTCTCTCTCTCTCTCTCTCCTCTCTCTCTCTCTCTCTCTCTCTCTCTCTCTCACACACACACACACACACACACACACACACACACACACACACACACACACACACACACACACACACACACACACACACACATAAACTGTCTGACTCTGTCTGCCCCTTTTCTCTCTCCCCCCCTCTCTCTCTCTCTCTCTCTCTCTCTCTCTCTCTCTCTCACACACCACACACAAGATAGATAGATAGATAGATAGATAGTAGATAGATAGATAGATAGATAGATAGATAGATAGATAGATAGATAGATAGATAGATAGACAGGGACAGGCAGACAGACAGACAGACAGATAGATAGATAGATAGATAGATAGATAGATAGATAGATAGATAGATAGACAGGGACAGGCAGACAGACAGACAGACAGATAGATAGATAGATAGATAGATAGATAGATAGATAGATAGATAGATAGATAGATAGATAGATAGATAGATAGATAGATAGATAGATAGATTACTGTATAGATATATGTATAGACGGGTATATTGTACAGAAACAGAGGCAGAGACAGACAGACAAACAGACAGACAAAGGGTGCTTGCAATAGATGAATAGATTACAAAGGTCCGCAAAACAGTTAATCTTGGATATTTGATTTTACTGTATGGCTCCTCCGCCCCCCCCCCTTGACCTCCATCCTCTCTCTCTCTCTCTCTCTCTCTCTCTCTCTCTCTCTCTCTCTCTCTCTCTCTCTCTCTCTCTCTCTCTCTCTCTCTCTCTCTCTCTCTCTCTACGGGGATGAGAGTGAGGTACTTAAACCATGTGAATGGGGAAATATCACGGAATATTAATGTAACTGTAGTCATGTGGGATTGAAAGGGGTGTGAGGGGGGGGGGGGTCGTTCTTCATCCTCTCCTTAACACACACAACACACACACACACACACACACACACACACACACACACACACACACACACACACACACACACATGCACACACAAACACACACACACGTGCGCGCGCGCACACACGCACATACACACACACACACTCACACACACACACTCACACACACACACACACACACACACACACACACACACACACACACACACACACACACACACACACACACACACACACACACACACACACACACACACGGGAGCGCGCGCGCGCACGCACACGCACGCACACACACACACACACACACACACACACACACACACACACACACACACACACACACACACACACACACACACACACACACACACCACACACACACACACACACACACATACACACACACACACGTGCTGGTGCTCCCATGAACACCGAAAATTTTAAAAAAAAACAGGGAGGGAGTGGGGAAAGAAACGAAATTTAAGAAGGAGGGTGGGGATCTGTGTGGGGTAAGTTGAGACGAGGGGACTGAGAAGGAAGGGAAGGGGAGAATGGAATAAATAGGAAGGAAGGGGTTTGATGGATGGAACTGAATTACATTTATTACGAGCAATGATTCTAGACAATTGAGACCAACGATTAGGATGTTTTCATTTTTCTGGTCTAGAATGTTTTCCTGTCTATCTCGTGTGTGCAGCTGTCTGAGAAGATGATTTTCTATCACCATGCATCTCACTCTGGAATGACAATGGTGGAGGAGGTGGAATTGCTGCATGACCAGAATCCCAGTATTCTTTTTAAGATGGGAAGTGTTCAGGCAGAAATGTTTTGTGATAGAATTTAGGGGTCACCAAACGTATTCCGGAATGTTCACAAAGCTAACAGAACATCTGAGTTAGATGTTATGCTATTACTTCCGCAGATAGTATGGTGTCATATTATGAAAGTCTCTTTGATTTGGTGGCTAAGAAGATAGTGGAGTATACAGCATGCTGTTTACAAATAATGCGCTTGTTGGAACATTTGAAAAAGCCATTGGGGTCATCAGGACTTCGTTTGATAGGCAGAGCTAGGGGTATAAGAATGTCTTTGAGGCAAAGCCCATTCCTTCCTCGCAGAACTGGTGGGTGGATTATGATCTTTCTAAATTCGGTGAAAACTGTCTGATGTCATTCTGTAAGCCATTGGCGAAGACAGGGATTGCTGGTCTTTGAGTGACAATAACGGGTGATCAGTGGTTACAAAGTCTAGGTTTGTATGTTAGAGAGAGAGAGAGAGAGAGAGAGAGAGAGAGAGAGAGAGAGAGAGAGAGAGAGAGAGAGAGAGAGAGAGAGCGAGAGAGAGAGAGAGAGAGAGAGAGAGAGAGAGAGAGAGAGGAGAGGAGAGAGAGAGAGAGAGATTATAAAGAACAACTGAATAAGTGTTTGTCTAAAAAAAACTTAGGTCATTACTAGGACAGTCGGAAGAGTACAGAGCTCAGCCAAGGTCTAACGGATGGTGGGTCTCCACACAACGGATCTGCCGTAAGATTCCAACGGGTCGTCCTTGGTTTACATGCCATCTTTCCAGCAAGTTTCGTTAACATTTGTCCGGTAGTTTTGACGTCATCATGCCAACAGAGAGACAGACCAGCTGGCAGGGTGAAAACAGCCTTAGGAAAGGTACTAATAAAGTCCAAGACACAACGCAGAGTGTTTTCGTTATACTTTGCAGATGAACAGCGTTCTGTTAAAGTATCCTTTTTAATTTTACAATTCCAAGGTAAGACGACCATGTGAAACTCTTTAGATGGCGAGTACGGCAGAGGCAGATCCGAAAGTCTTGGACAGATAACGTGAAGTAATGGCTGGTCTGGCACATTAATATGACGGAGTCGAGGTAATCAAAAGGATCCAGGCCGTGTTACAGAGCCACTATAAGCTACATATTCCTGGTTGTCATGATCAACAAAAGGGTGCAATGGACTGATTCTGGCCCGCCATTAATTTAGTCCAAAAATAAGAGTGAATATCGCTTGATGCAGCAAGATCATCAGTCTTCTTGTGAAGATCAAAACTGCATCATGAGAAATATCCATGACTGTGTGGTGAGAAAACTGCTGCTGACGATTGATACTCAAGGAATTCAAGCATTCTCTTCCCAAATTTTCAGCTGACGTCTTTATATGTCATACTAGCACACGCAACAAATGATCATGTGGTGAGACAAATCAGCTGGTGCTTCGGGAAAAACGCAGTCTCCTGCAGGTCTTCAGACACAAGAATCTGATAGTACCCATATACTACCACGACAGACTGTCCTGTAACTATGAGGAACAGTAACCAGTGGGCATCACAGAAGCAGACGCTGAGACCTTAAGTCCTGCATAGTCAACATATTTAACGATGGGATCGACTCTCTGACGTGGTGCATCTGTATTTTTGACTAAAGATGAATGGACTTGTAGAGTTTGTGAAATGATCCTTTACCCAACATTGACTGACATACATATCATGGCAAGGAGACCCCTAACAGCACGACACACAATTCTCTCCCATTCTTCCAATACTTTTCTATTCACCATCCTACCCTCTGTCTCACTCCCCTTTCCTCCACACCCTTACAGGACATGACAGCGGTCAGTGACTTCAACAAACACTGACATGGGGCATTCAAAACCCATGACGTGCATGCCAGACACGGCGCGTGTCTAGGGCCAATAATCCTGATTCCCCTGGTCAGAGGATATCTGATGGTTCTCCCCTCTGTCCCCCACCCATCTTCCTCCCTCCCTCCCCCTCCAACCCTATCTCGATCACTTCTCATCTTCTGCTCCGTCAATTCGGTCCGTCTTTATCCCATTTTTTCTTTCAGTTTTTTGTTTTTATTCGTCTACGACTTAGGGTTTATCCTCTTTTTCTTTTTTTTTTATGTGTCTGTCCTTCACCTTTTCTTTCTGTTTATTGTGTTTACGTCTTCACCTCCGTTTGTTTTTGTGGTTTTGTGTTTTGTTGAAATTAAATTGGGTCGATTTTTTCCAAGGTATTGAGGAATTTGTTTTTGAATGGTGTGTGTGTGTGTGCGTGCGTGCGTGCGTCGTACGTACAGGCGTGCATGCATGCGGCGTGCGTGCGTGCGTGCGTGCGTGCTCCGTGCGTGCGTGCGTGTAGTGTGTGTGTCTGTGTCTGTGTGTGTAGGGGAGGGTGAGGGATGGCTTCTGTGTGTAAATCTCTCTCTCTCTCTTTCACCCACACACATCTCTCTCTCTCTCTCTCTCTCTCTCTCTCTCTCTCTCTCTCTCTCTCTCTCTCTCTCTCTCTCTCTCTCTCTCTCGCTATGTTCATTTTTAAAGCGCTAAAACGAAGAGAGGAACTGTTAACAGTTAACACAAAAATGCCAGAATAATTTCAGGAAGAACATTTTATCCAAATATTTTCTTTCATAGTTTTCAGTATGTGCGCCGAGCCCCTGTGTGTTCTACTTTTGTTTTTGACCTCATTACAGATAGGTCGGTGGCCTTTGCAATTAAACTATTTGAGTTTGAGTTTTTTGAGTTCTTTGTCTCTCCCTGTCTCTGTCTGTCTGTCTGTCTGTCTGTCTGTCTGTCTGTCTCTGTCTGTCTGTCTGTCTTCTCTCTCTCTCTCTCTCTCTCTCTCTCTCTCTCTCTCTCTCTCTCTCTCTCTCTCTCTCTGCCCTCGATGCAAACATTAACTCCTATTCCTCACTGACTTGAAAACCAGTCTTGCATAATGAACAAGAAATGATAGAAGTTTGTGTCATGAGCATGACTGCCTCATGAATCCCTGTTCATTCCTCCCCGGTCAACGCTGATAACACTATCATGATGACTGATGTTTCTTATATGCACTATCACTACTCTCCCTCATTCCCTCACTCCCTCTCTCTCTCTCTCTCTCTCTCTCTCTCTCTCTCTCTCTCTCTCTCTCTCTCTCTCTCTCTCTCTCTCTCTTGTGTGTCTCTCTCTCTCTCTCTCTCTCTCTCTCTCTCTATATATATATATATATATATCTTTCTCTGTGTGCGTGCGTGCGTGCGTTGCGTGCGTGCGTGTTGTGTGCGTGTGTTTGTATGTGTGTGTGTGTGTGTGTGTGTGTGTGTGTGTGTGTGTGTGTGTGTGTGTGTGTGTGTGTGTGTGTGTGTGTGTGTGTGTGTGTGTGTGTGTGTGTGTGTGTGTGTGTTGTGTGTTATGGTCAAGAAGTATTTTTTACTGCACCAAAGACAGATTTACATAAGTTAACTAGTATTGATTCCTTAGCACTTAAAATTGCTTTGGGGCTTCCAAGATGGGCATCAATTGATATGACCTACAGAGAGGCAGGAGTTTTACCTTTAAATGAACATAGGATGCTCTGTGCTTGTAGCTACTCAGCACGAGCAAGAACAGTCCCTAACTCAGTTACTTCTGAACTTGATGAAAGCACCTACGTTTCTAGAGAGATACGGAATAAAAAAGCATATACTTCATTGTCTGATTATGTATCTCCTCTTTTACATGCATGCGACTTTTCGCTTGACAACATTGTTAAAATGACCAAATACCCTTTCCCCCTTTGGTTGATGAAGAAAGCAGATTTTTTCTATTCCATGGTAATATTACTAAAAATGAGAATCCACTTTTGCTTGCTTCTCTTGTAAAAAATTTTGATTTACACTGAATATGAATCTTATCGCAAATTTAAACTGAGGTTTCAGTTCGTGTACTTCTGGGGTTGGTGCTGCTTCGTGATACCTTCCCTTAACATTGAAAAAAGATTCATATTACCAAAGGTTGTTCTATTTTCACCGCTGAGTTATTTGCTCTTATGAAAGCTATTAATTTCATTCTTGATATGCAAGTATTACCAGAAAGAATACTGATTTTGTCAGATTCCAAGTCTGCTTTAACGGCTTACACCTTCAAAATACATCAAGTCGTCCTGATCTCGTCAGTGAAATTTATTTTCAATTCACCAGGTAATGATGCGAGATTCTAAAATAACATTATTATGGGTACCCGGTCACTGCAATCTTCGAGGGAACGAACTGGCTGATACCTGTGCAAAAGAGGCTTCAATGTGCAAATCGAATGCAGTTGTATGTGATATTCCTTTTTTCGGTTCTTGAAATAACAGTATTCTGACAAAAGCCCCTCTGGGACCAGAGAAGAACACAGTACCTTGAAGCTGCCATTCAGAAGAACAGATGGGATTTTTCTGCCCCCACGTCATTGTATAATCCGCCAGGTTCTATTCCGAACCAAAATTTTTATTACACAGAATACAGGTGGACGGCGGGTTAGGCAGGTTTTTAAAACCATCTCCTTTGTGTGTCTGTGGTCAAAACCTTAATGTATCTCATTTTTACTTGAATTTTTCATTAACAAAAGCGTACTTTCATTGTCTTCATGATAAAATTTTTGTCAAAAAATCTACCTTTAACATTGCATAGTGTTTTTTGTCCCAACCCAGAAAATGGTGGAGTCTAGCCAATTTGGTTGTAAATCTGATCAATCTCATCCACTTGGCAGATTTTTCTAACGCATTTTTTTTTTTTTTTATGTTTCTTTCTTGGTTTAGTGGTCTGATGTACACGAGAGCAAAGAATTTGTTACATGACATAGCTGTCCGACTCTCACGTGTACTAGGCGCATTATTCCATTTACGAAATTTTTGCATAGGTTGTGCGCGCGTTAGACAGAGAGAGAGAGAGAGAGAGAGAGAGGAGAGAGAGAGAGAGAGAGAGGGGGGGAGAATTTGGGTTTTTGTTTATATGTGAGTGCATGCTGTGCGAAACGTCTATACGTTTTTTGTGTGTATATGTTTTGAATGAGTGTGGGGAGGGGCTGTGTGTGTGTGGTGTGTGTGTTTGTGTTGTGTGTGTGTGTGTTGTGGTGTGTGTGTGTGTGTGTGTGTGTGTGTGTGGTGTGTGTGTGTGTGTGGTGTGTGTGTGTGTGAGCGCGCGCGCGCGCGTGCGTGCGAGAGAGAGAGAGTTTTTGGTTTTTGTCTGTGAGTGAATATATGTCGTGCTCGCACACACGTGATTTGGGGGGAAAGGGAGCGGGTTTGTGTGTGTGGGTGTGTGTGTGTGTGTTGTGTGTGTGTGGTGTGTGTGTGTGTGTGTGTGTGTGTGTGTGTGTGTGGGTGTGTGTGTTGTGTGTGTATCTGTGTGGGGTGTGTGTGTGGGGTGTGGTGTGTGTGTGTGTGTGTGTGTGTGTGTGTGTGTGTGTGGGGTGTGGTGTGGTGTTGTGTGTGTGTGTGTGTGTGTGTGTGTGTGTTTTTGGGGGTGTGATTGATGGTTTTGGTTTTTTGTGTGTGTTTTTAAAGGTGTTTTTTTTTTTTTTTTTCTTTTTTTTAAATTTTTTTATGGTGTTTATGAGAGAGAGAGAGAAAGAGAGGGGAGAGAGAGAGAGAGAGAGAACACTGAACACTGAACATGTTTAATGTCATTAGCTATACAAGCCTTAGTGACATGGGGGGTACAGCAAAAATAATCATATCGAAAATGAAAGTAACAACAAAAAATAAACATCAATCAACTGAAAGTATGAAATACAAGCAAAATAGGCCAGTATCTCGCCCATCCAGTTTAATATTATTCGTAAAGTAAAATATGTAGATACGATATCCAAAATATTTTACTACTTCTGTAGCATTCATTTTTTTTCATTTAAAATCGTAAGTTTCTAGCTGATAATGACTTCTGCGCGTATCTTTAATGCCTCTGCAAATGTATCGGCAAGAGATTTCACTAAATTTAAATCTTCAAATTCAGTTTTAAACATCCGTATGTGTCCGGGTTTAAGGCAACATTCTTTTGAAAAACATACACTTATCTCGTACAGCACTGAAAATTTCTACAATGAAACAAAAATGCGACTCATCCTCCCTAGGGAAGCCACACAATGGACATGGTGACGCTGTAGATGACTCAGTATAGAACCATCTTTTGGGCGTTTAACCAAGAGTCCTTGTTCTAAGTCTGGATTAAACAAATTTTATGCCATCTGTTAGTTATTATTGAAATATACTTTTCCGTTTCAAATATACTTTAAAGCCATAAAACCAGTTATATTTTATCCGTGTTTTCCATTTTAAAAATGCCAGTTTTTTTATATGAGCTATCATCCTGTCTTTGAATTCCAAAATAAAACCCATCCTCATAACCAACTCCCGGGCACATCCATACAATCCCAAATCCGTGAGTAGTCAAATTTTCTTAACAGAATATACCCAATTTTCTTTCCCCTGTTCATGCCATTCAATAACATTTCATAAGCCGTTTACAAAGTCTTGAGGCAGAAGCCTCAGCAGTTTTAGCCAGTATTTTATACATTTAATGTTTGACCTAAATACAACGGATACGCCGGTTTCCCTCCATAAATTACAGTATTCGAAGAATGTAGGGGAACATTTAAAAAGCGCTTCATTGCAAACGTGTGTACTTTTTCTAAATCTTTTGTTGTTATTAACCCCCATATTTCAGCACCATATGTAAGAACGGGCTCTATTTTGGCATCAAAGAGTTTCCAAATATTTCTTGGATCCAGTGATTTAAAGTTGCGCAAGGCTCTTAAAATCTCTAACAACCTTTTTTTTTCCCTTTTCTACAAGTCCTGTTACTGCGTTTTGTAAACTCAACTTGTTTAAAAATCATGCCTAAATATTGTAGGAATTAGTTACTTTAACCTCACTGGGGCCATAAAACCATTTTTCATGACGGAGAGATGAAACCCCCCTTTCTAAATACGATTATGTTGGTTTTATCAAGGTTAACCTTTAAAAAAAGACGATCTGCCTCTTGCTTAACCTATTTAAATGATTCTGAAGACCTACAGTATGCTGGACAACAATATTACATCATCTGCAAATAGCATAAGAAAAATTCAGCCGCTCCTGGGATCATTTGGATACCATTTTTTTCCATTTTTTTCTTATTCCCACTGCCAATTCGTTAATAAAAAATGAAAACAAAAGTGGGCTTAATAAACAACCCTGCTTCACTCCTTGTGGATATTGAAGACATCTGAATAAACACACCTATCACGCACGCATGCTAACACAGAATCATAGACCCCACGAAGAGCCATATACAGCTTGCCATCCACTCCACTTTTACGTAAAGTAATCCACAGCATATTTTTGATTCACGGAGTCGAAAGCCTTTCTAAAGTCCACAAAG
>CM031598.1:30402296-30409796 GCA_018398815.1 Conus ventricosus | reverse complement strand
ATGGCTGTCCTGGTGGTATGGCCGTCCTGGGTGGTATGGCCGTCCTGGGTGCTATGGCCGTCCTGGGTGGTATGTATGGCCGTCCTGGGTGGTATGGCTGTCCTGGGTGGTATGGCCGTCCTGGGTGGTGTGGCCGTCCTGGGTGGTGTGGCCGTCCTGGGTGGTGTGGCCGTCCTGGGTGGTATGGCCGTCCTGGGTGGTGTGGCCGTCCTGGGTGGTGTGGCCGGCCTGGGTGGTGTGGTCGTCCTGGGTGGTGTGGTCGTCCTGGGTGGTGTGGCCGTCCTGGGTGGTATGGTCGTCATGGGTGGTATGGTCGTCCTGGGTGGTATGGCCGTCCTGGGTGGTATGGCCGTCCTGGGTGGTATGGTCGTCCTGGGTGGTATGTCGTGGTATGGCCGTCCTGGGTGGTATGTATGGCCGTCCTGGGTGGTATGGCCGTCCTGGGTGGTATGTATGGCCGTCCTGGTGGTATGGCCGTCCTGGGTTGTATGGCCGTCCTGGGTGGTATGGCCGTCCTGGGTGGTGTGGCCGTCCTGGGTGGTGTGGCCGTCGCTTGCTTTGATGCACTGTATTTCCCTAGTTCTGTCCTTACAGTTTACAGCAGTCCACGTCCTCAAATCTAACACCGTTTTCTTTCCTACGTACTGGCCACTAAGATTCTGCATTCTACTTCTCTACAGCTCTGTTCTTAATGTTTTCACCAGTTCACTTTTGTAATTTAACACTCTTGTCAAACATTATTTTTACATATTATTGTTGTTGTTATTTTCATTATTCTTGTTGTTGTTTTTCGTCGTTGTTACTTAAATGACGCCTATCATCGGTTGCAGACCAAACTGTGAGCGCTTTACGACCTTCACTCTCATTTTCACAACACGCAGCCTACCTGGGTAGAGCCATCTGAAAACACTTAAACTTGACGGCTCCTCATTCAGTCGTTTTCGGTGTCTCTTAGTCAACATTAGCCACTCAATTTTCTTCTGTCCTTCTTCCGATTTTTCACGCAAGATCATGCTGTAATGCTATGTGTCATCCGTACCTGGCCTAACTGGCCCTCTTATCCGAGAGTCGGTAATGGTATTTTACGTGTGTGTAAGACATTATGCGTGCGTTCAAACATAGAGCCTCGCTTTATGGTCCCATTCGAAGGACTTTTCCGGAAATGGAACAAAATCAATGTTAACTTCGAGGGAAAAAATCCCCGTGTTCCGAAACGGCCCGGAAGGGATTCGAACCCACAACCCCAAGATCACCAAGATTACGAGTCCACTGCTCTACCAGCCGAGTTATTGTCGCCCCCACTCGCATAACACGTCATACTGCAGAACATCCGTCGATGTTATTTCACAGTGTGGCCCTATCGACTATTCACCAAGATCAAGATCAAGATCAAGTTCACTCTGCACAAAGCCTTCGATCTCATTCCCCAGACACCAGACTACTTGTATGTTCTAGATCATAAAAGATAGAATGACTACAAGACTTTAAGAGCAAATGGCTGCAGGCAATGAAAGAAAAACCTTTGTGTCTGTTGGTCTGTTTGTCTTCTGGTCTGTCTGCCGGCTTATGGTGTCCGCTCTTCCAGGTCTTCCTTTCTTTCAGTTCTCATCTAATTCTTCTGTTGTTGTTTTATTTACTGGGTGTGTTATTCTCGTTGCATGTTTTCTGTTCACTATTACCATATAGACTGACATAACGAATACTCGCTTCGACTATGTTTGATGTCATATATAACAATTATTTCTGAGAAATAATGTTTAAGTGCAAGCACACTATTTTCTCGAAAAGGGGATAGAACATTTACTGAAAGAACTTCCGGCATTCCATCAATGGATAGTGGATGATACATAGTATAATAAAACAAATGCCAATGGCTAACTACTGTTTTGAGAGTGACCCACTATGATTCTTATCATTAAGAGAGTAATTCATCAAACATGACTGAGCATTTTTTTTCATCTTTTAAACTGATATCGACGTCTTAAAACACATAAAAAATACAAACGTAAAACAAGAGCAAACCTGTTTAACTCATGGCAGATACAGATATGGTCTCCAGAAATAAACCAGATTGCCTGCATGCAGATAGTTATCTGTAACTTCCACAACAAGAAGCTGATTTCTTTCAAGCTCCTAAAATTGGAAGCAGTCAAGTCAAAAGTCTCCTGGTGCTAAATGTCAGCGCCGTTTGTCTGGCTGTTCTGTTCACAGAAAGTGCCGGAATTAACTTACTCTAGAGAACTGGCGAAAAAGCTTCATGAATTGGTGCGCGTTCTGCTTTCAGCCTAGAATGTCTCTCTGCTCTTGGAGAACGACTCGCACATCACTACAGATAATCCCTGAACTTTAAATGAAAAGAATGTTTGTGGACGTTGTTTTGTTTTTCTTCTGTACAGTTTTTTGTCTGTGGATTACTTCACACAACTGTTATTTCCTTCTATCCTACCGTCTATACTCGGTCATTTCCAAACTTTGAACCTTTTTTTCAGCATGAATTCAAGAGCAGCATTCTTTCCAGCAAACTTAGCAGCACAACCACGTCTTTAATGTGCGTCATCTGGCTTAACTTGCCGTTTTCCTGGTCGGGCCCAGACGTGATCCTACTACACCTGAGATTCTCAGGGCCATAACACTAACGACACTCATACGACGCGTCGGGTGACAGACATAAATGTTCCTTCTTCGTGAAAAGTTGGGCTATTCCTTTCCAATTCAACAGTTTTTATCCTTTTTTTTCTCAGGAAAATATACATATATAGCGCGCTAGTTGTGAAGTCGTCAAAATTTGTTTTTCGTTGTTCACACACACACACACACACACACACACACACACACACACACACACACACACACACACACGGTGTGTGTGTGTGTGTGTGTGTGTGTGTGTGTGTGTGTGTGTGTGTGTGTGTGTGTGTGTGTGTGTGTGTGTGTGTGTGTGTGTGTGTGTGTGTGTGTCTGTCTGTCTGTCTGTCTGTGTGTGTGTGTGGAGGGTCTATGGGTGTGTGTGTATTTTGCCTTGCATGCAACGATTTTTTTTTACCTGATTTTACCTGGTTTTACCTGAATATGAATTCACCATCAACGACATGCCATTTTACTTGATGTGAGGCTTTTGTCATTGTACCTTGGCCTGATGAAGCTTTCAACAGCGAAAATTGGTTAAAAATACAAGTTTGAGGCATGACAAAACCTGCTGTTTTTAATCTTGCGTTTTATCGTCTCCGGTTTTTACTTCAGTTTTTACCACAAGGTGCGGAGCTCAGGACAACAAGAGAGCATTATTTTTAAATATATATATATATATATATATATATATATATATATATATATATATATATATATATATATATATATATATATATATATATATATACCTTTTATGTTCACAGAGAAAATCCTCTGGCAGAGCCCGCAACGCGCCAGACTGAAACTGAAGATTGTTGTGTGTTGAGTTTAACGTGGGCGATCATAATCGCCCATGACATTGAACTGCACAACACTTGGCAATGGATCTCGGGGTCCTACATGTATACAAATTGGCCAGCCGTTTACGTCTGCGAGGAAATGTGTCAAGCTTTGAAACTTCCTGCCTGATTTTGTCACAGAACAGGTACAGGCACACAGTAATTCAATGTAAAGCTTGACACACAGTTGTTACATCCAGTATTACTAACGTTGGTTACAGTAGGAAAATGTGAAAAAAGTTGTTGGGTTTTTTGTGTGTGTGTCTCTTTCTTTCTTTTCTTTCTTTTTAATTGATCTACAGTAATATTGTCACCACTGCCGTCCTGCCCCTTTGAACTTAATTTTCGAATGATGTTTGCCTTTCATCAGCTTTCTGTATAATTAACGCCCTTAGCTAATTGGTGCACCTACATGGGTCTTGGGTACTTCACCAGTTAAAACAATGCGGAACGGCGTCTTCCGAGTCTTTGAATTTTATATTCTGTGACTGGCAACTATATTTAGCGAGTCTCAAAGTCCTCTATGGACAAAATGGTCGTCACTTTCTTTGATGCACTGTACTTCCTTACAGTTCTATTCATCTTATTTACGGCAGTTCTCTTGGTTAAGGTTAACACTGTTTTCGTTGCTATATAAGTCCATAATTTGAAATGGCTATTGAGAATAAGAAGGAGCTGAACGTTAGGGGAAAATTGTACGGTGGATTCCACAGAAACAATATTTTCTTAATGCGTCAAATCGTATTTTGCACAGAAAGGAAAGCAATCTTCGCCGTAAATTGAATCATCACCCACGAAACTCCGAGTTTAAGACAACATTTTGGATCCCCTTGCATCGGACAATTTGCAAGAAATGCTTACACACATTCAAACCGCTTGCAAGACCACGTAGCTTGAAATCAAAGCCTTCAATCATTTCCACAAAGGTGGAAAACCCATAGCCGTCAGTGTAAATCAGGGCAAAATAGGCCCAGTCTCGCCCTACACATCGCTGTGTGTGTAGGCAGAGAGATCATCCCTGGTCCGGACTGATGCTAGAAGGTATTAGCGTCAAAAGTCCACAGAACAGTTTTCTTCACGAAAGCAGTCATTGCAGTGGCTTTCTTCAAGAAAATCCCGGGGACTACGTAGCACTGCCGTTCAAACATTACCATCTATTCACCAGAACTACCGCTCCATATCACTACCGCTCAATAACACTACCGCTCCATATCACTACCGCTCAATAACACTACTCTTGCACACAGGACATTGTTCATATATAGTGCAACTGTTTGATAGAGAACTACTGCTTGATACATAGCACTGTTGTTAATACAACAGCTTTTGTATAGCGCTGCCGTTCAAAGGACTGCATGTGCCACAGCATCACTGTACAATGAGACTGCTGTTCCACAACATCATTGTACAATGAGACTGCTGTTCCACAGCATCACTGTACAATGAGACTGTTGTTCCACAGCATCACTGTACAATGAGACTGCTGTTCCACAGCATCACTGTACAATGAGACTGCTGTTCCACAGCAATCACTGTACAATGAGACTGCTGTTCCACAGCATCACTGTACAATGAGACTGCTGTTCCACAGCATCACTGTACAATGAGACTGCTGTTCCACAGCATCACTGTACAATGAGACTGCTGTTCCACAGCATCACTGTACAATGAGACTGCTGTTCCACAGCATCACTGTACAATGAGACTGCTGTTCCACAGCATCACTGTACAATGAGACTGCTGTTACACAGCATCACTGTACAATGAGACTGCTGTTCCATAGCATCAACTGTACAATGAGACTGCTGTTACACAGCATCACTGTACAATGAGACTGCTGTTCCTCAGCATCACTGTACAATGAGACTGCTGTTCCACAGCATCACTGTACTATGAGACTGCTGTTCCATAGCATCACTGTACAATGAGACTGCCGTGCCACAGCATCACTGTACAATGAGAACTGCTGTTCCACAGCATCACTGTCCAATGAGACTGCTGTTCCACAGCATCACTGGACAATGAGACTGCTGTTCCACAGCATCACTGTACAATGAGACTGCTGTTCCATAGCATCACTGGACAATGAGACTGCTGTTCCACAGCATCACTGTACAATGAGACTGCTGTTCC
The DNA here is from genome assembly GCA_018398815.1 of Conus ventricosus. Lineage (NCBI taxonomy): Eukaryota > Metazoa > Mollusca > Gastropoda > Neogastropoda > Conidae > Conus > Conus ventricosus. The sequence goes on along the minus strand of CM031598.1, from coordinate 30,404,196 downwards.
ACAGCATCACTGTACAATGAGACTGCTGTTCATAGCATCACGTACAATGAGACTGCTGTTCCACAGCATCACTGTACAATGAACTGCTGTTCCACATGATCACTGTGCAATGAGACTGCTGTTCCACAGCATCACTGTACAATGAGACTGCTGTTCCACAGCATCCCTGTACAATGAGACTGCTGTTCCACAGCATCACTGTGCAATGAGACTGCTGTTCCACAGCATCACTGTACAATGAGACTGCTGTTTCCATAGCATCACTGTACAATGAGACTGCTGTTCCACAGCATCACTGTACAATGAGACTGCTGTTCCACAGCATCACTGTACAATGAGACTGCTGTTCCACAGCATCACTGTACAATGAGACTGCTGTTCCACAGCATCACTGTACAATGAGACTGCTGTTCCACAGCATCACTGTACAATGAGACTGCTGTTCCACAGCATCACTGTACAATGAGACTGCTGTTCCACAGCATCACTGTACAATGAGACTGCTGTTCCACAGCATCACTGTACAATGAGACTGCTGTTCCATAGCATCACTGTACAATGAGACTGCTGTTCCACAGCATCACTGTACAATGAGACGCTGTTCCACAGCATCACTGTACAATGAGACTGCTGTTCCACAGCATCACTGTACAATGAGACTGCTGTTCCACAGCATCACTGTACAATGAGACTGTTGTTCCATGCACAGAAACACTGGTTCATAGAACTGGTATACCATGGCACTACTGTTAATAATATCATTGTCCCATACGTAACACGACTGTTTTTACACAGCGCTGTTGTTTAACAATACCAACTTTGCATATTATGACTATTTACATCTAGCACTTCTGATTAATAGAACTACAGTTCCAAAGTGTCCAGTGTATAACACCACTGTTCCACACATACCACTGTTATTCATGCTCAAAACAACTTCAATAAAACTACTATTCCACGGCACATCTAACACGACTGCACCATGCATAGCACTACTGTTCATAATCCGGTCTACTGTATAATAGTACTATCTTTCCATAGTACTACGTTTAATCATACAACTGTTCCAAGCATAGCGCCACTGTTCATGCATAAGACACGTGTTTAATGAACATACTGTTCCGTACATAGCACTACTGTTTAATAGAACAACGTGTTTCATAGCTCTGTTGTTTCAAGCATGCAACTACTGTTCCACAATATCACTATTAAATAGAACTGCTACTCCATAGCACTACTGTCCTCCATATCTACCACTACAGTTCCATAGCATTACTGTTTAAGAGAATTATTACTCCAAACATAGCATTACTGGTTCATAAAACACAACTGTTCAATAGCACTACTGTTTCAAACTACAACTCTAAAAGAACTACTGTTCCAAAGCACTACGTTTCAATGGAACTACTCTTACAAACATAGCACTATTGTTTCATAAAACTGCTGTTCATTCATAGCTGAGGCAGATGCACCACAATCAGCAGCCAGAACGCTGTATGACTGTTCCAGTCCCCAATAACATGCAAAGCCACAATGTAGAATGGAAGAACACGTCCACTATGTACAGTGTCTACGATCTCATTATCCAGTCCCAGATTAGTTGTACACCCTAGATTACAAGAAAGGAGACAGAGGAAAATTAGAGCAAGCTGCTGCCTGCTCAATGTTGTCTTTATGTGTCTTTGTCTGTCTGTCTTCTTGTCTGTCTGTCGGCTTTTGAATGCTGGGCTGTTTATGTCCAACTCTTTTGCGTTTCCATTTCTGTCACTTCTCATTCTATTCTTCTGATGTTTTTTTTTCAGTGTGTTATTGGAATTTGCTTGTTTTCTGTTGACTATTATTATATAAACTAACATAACAAATACGTGTTTTGACTATATCATGTGTCATGGATGAAAAT
>CM031598.1:30387296-30397296 GCA_018398815.1 Conus ventricosus | reverse complement strand
GTGTGTGTGTGGTGGGGTTGTGTGTGTGTGTGTGCGTGTGTGTGTGTGTGTGTGTGCGCGTGTGTTTTCTGTGTGTGTGCACGTGTGAGTCCTGTGTGTGTGTGAAAACGCACGCGTTCAAGCGTGGAACAGCTGGGCCTCTCTTTATCTTCCCCTTGGCCTCCCCTTCCCACACACATTTTTCGTCCAACGTTTGAACGACGGTCAACTCTTGAGAATGCTAGTTACGCAACCTTGACCCGGTCCATCAAGGCCCATGAGTTAAAAAAAAAAGTAAATAAACAGATAGGTCAAGACGAATAAAAATAAAATCCCATTGCAAATCGTTCTATATTTTCAACAACTGTTCAAAGGCGAAGGCTGGATTTCAACACTCTAGTACATTGAAACTCCACAGAGAACTTCCCTCCTCTATAAAAAGGAAGGCTCTCCTTGCAATCTGTCCAAACAAACAAGTTACCATACGTGTGTTTTTGTTTTCAATTTTGTGTGTGGTGTGTGTGTGTGTGTGTTGTGTGTGTGTGTGTGTGTGGTGTGTGGTGTGTGTGTGTGTGTGTGTTGTTAGGTTTTGCATTGTTGTCACTGTCTTATTTGCCCAAAAATGCTGAATCAGTGTCAACGCAGCTATTGCTAAACGAAGAAAGTTGGAATATTTTTCAAGATCACGTCATGTTCAACGTTGGAAGGAGTGTGTCGCTAGAATAGCAACTGCCCATGATCACAGGAACAAAACCTACAAACACCTTTAATAATACAAACACGGTGTACTATTCGCGATTAGTTTCATGAAGAACGAACTTTCTATTTGACCTTTTTGGAATGGCCAAGGTCATGAAACAGGGGAGACACTCCTGCGTGTGTTAATGCCGGGCCGGTTCCACGTAATGCATTCAGACCACAGGACTGTGGATCCTGGGGGATGGTGAAGGTCATGTACAATGGAGACAACCCTGCTGTGTGTTAATGCGGGCCGGTTTCCACCGTGTTGTCATTCACACCACAGGACTCTGGACCCGGGTTTTCAAATTCAGTGGAACTGCTGACCCGCTTTGATCGTGATACTGGTTCATATGATAAGAATAAAGCCAATGATAGAAAGATAAAGTTTCAGTGACTTTTTCTTTTTTCATTTCATAACGGTTCGCGAGTACGCCCCTGCGGGGCACAACATAAAACACACGCGCGCGCGCACGCACCACATGAAACACACGCACGAACACACGAGAGAGAGAGAGAGAGAGAGAGAGAGAAGAGAGAGAGAGAGAGAGAGAGAGAGAGAGACTAACAGACAGACAACAGACAACAGAGCAAGAATGAATGAAAGATTCACAGGCAGGATACATACACAGAGGCAGACGATTGGACAGACAGACAAAGAGATAAATATTATCCATTTTTCCCCAAACGTTGATGCTTTCCACTTAAAACAAAACTCAAACAAGCTGAAAGATCGATATGTCTTAAGAATTCACCATATTCCAGTCTGGTGTGTAAACTATTTCACAGAGAAGGGTATGACCCCACCACCATATTCCATCTGATGTAAACTATAGTCCACAGAGAATGGTTTGACCCCACCACCAGTATTCCAGTCTGATGTGTAAACAATATTCACAGAAAATGGTATGATACGCACCACACGTATTCCAGTCTGATTGTAAACTATATTCACAGAGAATGGTTTGATCCCCACTATCAGTATTCCATTTCTGATGGGAAACTATATTCACAGAGAATGGTAGGTCCGCACCACCATTATTCCAGTCTGATGTGTAAACTATATTCACAGAGAATGGTTTAAATCCGCACCACAAGAAATTCCAGCCCTGATGTTAAACATATTCACAGAGAATGGTATGATCCGCACCACAAGTATTCCAGTCTGATGTGTAAACAATATTCACAGAAAAATGGTATGATCCGCACCACCATATTCCAGTCTGAGTGTAAACTATAGTCACAGAGAAGGGTTTGACCCCACTATCAGTATTCCAGTCTGAGTGTAAACTATAGTCACAGAGATGGTTTGATCCCACTATCAGTATTCCAGTCTGATGTGTAAACTATAGTCACAGAGAAGGTTTGATCCGCACCACCAGTATTCCAGTCTGATGTGTAAACTATATTCACAGAGAATGGTTTGATCCCACTATCAGTAATTCCAGTCTGAGTGTAAACAAATATCACTGAGAATGGTTTGACCCCACCACCAGTTTTCCAGTCTGGTGTGTAAACTATATTCACAGAGAAGGGTTTTGACCCACCACCATATTCCAGTCTGATGTGTAAACTATATTCACTGAGAATGGTTTGACCCCCCCACCAGTATTCCAGTCTGATGTGTAAACTATAGTCACAGAGAATGGTTTGACCCCATTATCAGTTTTCCAGTCTGATGTGAAAACTATATTCACTGAGAATGGAATGATCCCACCACAAGTATTCCATCTGATGGGGAAACTATAATTCACAGACAATGTATGATCCGCAACCACAAGTATTCCAGTCTGATGTGTAAACTATAGTCACAGAGAAGGGAAATGATCCGAAACCCACAGGTCCACGTCCTAAGTTAGGGTCTCTGTGCCCTGGGCCACACCTGTCCTTTCACCAAATGGGGGTCCACACAGAAAAAGCCATCTTTACCTGACTGGGGTAACAGACAAACAAACAGAAACAGATGTAGTTTGGAAGTCAATCTCCAGGCCAAACTGAATCATGGGGAGACTCAGGTGTTTGTTTTCTGGCCTTCTCCAGTAAAACCCCAGGGAACACTGTGCATGACCCTCACGAAAAAAAAAGTCGGGCCCTTTGTATACGTTCCAAGGGGACGGGACTGTGTGTGATTTTGTTTGGGGAACTGCACCTCATTCAGGCCTCCGAAATTTAACTTCTTTCGAGAAGAATGAAGATTGTTATGCTTTGAGTTTACCAATGGCTGACAATAATCGCTCCGTGACATTGCACTTTTTAAACAGCTTCCCGTGTGTCTCTGGTCCTGTCTCATCAAACTTGGCGAAGTGCATGGGGCGGGCTACAAGGAAGTACCACAAACCTAAAACTTATTGCCGGGTTTTTAATCAAGGAAAAGTCCCAAAGCACTTTATGATTTCATGTAATTTTTTAACATCCTATTGTTGCAGCTTGCATCCAGTACATTAACGTTGGTTGCATTAAGAAAAATGTAAAAGGAACGTTTTTCTCGTGTATCTTTCTTTTGTTTCTTTTCCTTTATTGATCTAAAGTAATTTTGTTATCACCGCTGTCCTGCCCCCCTCCAACTTTTGTTTCAAAACAAAATTGACTTTTCATCAGCATTCATCGAATGAGGCTCTCAGCTACTTGGTCCACCTGCAGGGTGGGTGGGTAGTCACCAGTGAGAACGACGTCTTCAGAGTTTTGATTTTTCTGTCCGAATTGTCATCTTAAAGCGTGCGTCTTAAAAGTCCTCCTTGGACGGAATAGCCGCCTCTTGCTTTCATGCACTGTACTTGTTTGTACAGTTCTGTTCAGAGAGTTTACAGCCGTTCACTTGATTAAGTTTAGCACAGTTTTCTTTTCGATATAACATCCGTAACTTGAAATGGCTACTGAGAACGGAGATGGAGCTGAACGCTGCGGGAAAGTTGCACAGTAAGTCTGCAAAAACAACATTTTCTTAAAGCGTCAAATCGTATTTTTTGCACAGGAAGGGGAGCAATCCTCGCTGTGAATTAAAGCACTGGGGAAACCCCTGTGATTGGGACATTTTCTATCCCAGAAAAATCGGACGTTTTGAAAGAAATGAACACAATATTTCAAACCACTTGCGACCTCGTGCCCTGGAATCAAAGCTTTCAATCATTTTTTTCAGAAATGGAAAAAAAAAACTGTAACCGTCAGTGTAAAACCAGGGCAAAATAGGTGCAGTCTCGTCCTGCCTCTTGTTTGTGCGTAAGGCAGAGAATCACCGCGGGTCCGGCCTGTCGAAAGAAATTGTTTGCATCAAAGTCCGTGCAACGCTTTTCCCTTCATGAAAGCAGTCAGTTTACTCAAAAAAAACCCCAGTCCCTAATACCGTTTGACGCCAAACTGAAACATGCTTCCAGGTTTGTATGGTGGTGAAACGAAAAACCAGTACAAACCGTATTTATGACTCACGGAAATCCACTTCTTATCAACCCCCCTTTAAAGAACAAACAAACAAACGTGTCCAATGATTCGTGCTAGATGTCATTTCTTTAGTCACAGGGCCTGAACAGATAGCAATGATAAACTTGGTTTCTCATTTTCAATCGAAGGTCAATTTATACATTGGTCCAAGCTGCGTCTAAAACAGTCCAGCGATTGGCTATAAATCGTTGTATCCCAGCGAACAGACAGACAGACAGACAACAGACAAACGGAAAAGCAAATGAACAGTTGTGTGATGAGGTGGTTTCCATGGGGGGGAGGGTGTCAAGCAGTACAAAGGTTGCAACGAACAACCGTTCGATAGCTCTTCTGCTTGATTGACGGGACTATTCTTCCAGAGCACAACTGTTCTTTACAAAGCTGTTGCATGCAAAGCCCTTAAATGCCAAACAGAATAAAGTACCATGGGATTCCTCATTATCAAAACTTCTTTAACATATAACCAGCTATAAAAATAAAGCACTGTCCCCCATAACTAAACCGTTTGATGACTGATGTACCATACACAATAACCATGTTCATATATAGCCGAGAATTCCCGCATCAAGCCTTTCTCCCATGCTCTCAATGTCCCTCTTTCCTCCTTCTTCCTTCTCTCCCCGGCCTTACATCACTCCCTCTACCATAGAATCACATAGGGTTTCAAAAAGAAAACTGGTTCAAAGGCCAAATTGTTTTAGTGAAAAGCTTGTTCGGTGTTGTCAGAATCACCACAGAGCGAGAAGGCACGGAATGTATCGCATTTGGGCAGCTGATCCTAGCTGACGCATGCTCGTCGGTATTTGCATTTTTGTAAACAAAAACACGCGATTTCCCTAGTCATGTAAATCAGTGTGGATTACAGCGACTGAAATTCTCTCAGAAAAATGACAGATGGCTAAATCTAACATAGAATCAGGTGTAATGCAGCGACTGAATTCTCTCAAAATAGTCACAGACGTAAAAAACCCTTTGCTAAATCTAACGTAAGTGAGCGTTTTTAGGCAAACTAACCGTTAAAAACCAGTGGATAACTGGGTCACTTTCTGTTTGATTCCTTTAGGCCAGCCCAATGCATTGGGCCACATCACAGCTATCACCTGAAAAGAGACAGAAAACTCACAGATGTCTCACGAAATAAAAGAACAATACATGCACATGTCACTCGCAGACACACCACAACCCACAGCATAAACATTCGACTGTTTTACATCCTTGAACCAGAAAAGATCAGTACGTGCTAAAACACGTCAGCCATTCCGCTTCGTTTGTGCCTCAGGTTTTCTTTCAAAAAACATTAAAAAATATTTATGCAACAAAAATTACATTGTTATATCATCATTATTATAATTATTAAGAATTATTGCATACCGTATATCCTAGGTTAGTAACCAAGGTCTTAGCGCTTTACAATCCAAACTTTCCGTCTACAATGGAGCGGCCTACCTTTGGTAGAGCTGAGTGAAAGCAGCCAAGCTGGCGCTCATTTAGTCGTTTCCCGTGTCATTCATTCAATATTTGCCATTCAATTTTCTTTCCTCAAATTTTTTTCATTATTTCTCGCTTCCCGGAAGTTGGTGATGGTTTTTACGTGTATGCGAGTTGTTATGCGTATGTTCACGCAAGGAATCTCGGTTTATAGAAACATTTGAAGCTCTTTTTTTGGGAAAAGGAGTCTGAACCATTGTCAATCCTAGATCACCAAGATTACGAGTCCAGCGCTCTGCCCACTAACTTTTCCCGGCACAGTTCTATGAAATTCGTACTGCAGAATGGACAAATACGTCTACTGTGCCCAGTGCCTATGATCTCACTACCTAGTCACCAGATTACTTGAAAGTTCTACATTACGAACCAGAGAGAAAAGGATTTTCAGAGCGACGTGCTGCATACAAACGTTTCTTTGCGCCTGTCGGTGTATTTTCAATCCGGCTGTTTTTTCGGCTTAGGACACTCTGTGTCTGCTCTTCTGCCCCCTCCTTTTGTCACCTCCCATTCAGTTCTTCTGCTGTCCCTTTGGCTTTGTTGCTGGGTTTTGGTTGTTCTCTGTTAACTACTATATAATAAAATATATATAAATATATATAAATATATATATATAAATAATATAATATATATATAATATAATTGTTAAAAAAAATTTAAAACCCCAAGGGGTTGACTCTTCAGATATAAAATATAAAATATATATATATATATATATATATATATATATATATATATATATATATATAATATAATATATATATATATTTAAATATATAATATAAAAAGCAAACAGAGGTTTCCCTCGGTTCTTCTTCTTCCTAAAATACTGGTTCACTCAAAAAAAGAGTAGTCACCAGCGCACCAGTTCTGTTAAAGTGTTTATGGGGAAAGCTTTTGGTTTCAAAATAAAAAGTATAAGTACAAACATTTTCTCGGAGAGAGGACAAAACCCTTTTACTGAAAGAATTCCTGGGATTTCATCAAGAAACAGTGGATGGCAGAGAGTATAATGAAACAAATGAAAAGTTCAGTTACTGTCTCGTGGTTGACCCATTGTGTTCCTTATCATTAAAAGTGCAGTTCATCAAACATGACTGAGTGTTCTTTTTTTCGAAACTTCTGTCGACCCCTTTTTAAAAACGTTTTGAAAAATGCAGGGAAAAAAAGGTCAAAGCTGCTTCACTTAACCCAGACACTGAAATGGTTTCCAGAAAGGAACAAATGACATGCGTGCAGAAAGACGTCTGTTACCTCCTCAGCAACAAGCTGATTCTTTCAGCTCCTAAAATTAGATGCATCCCAAAACAACAGCCTCTTTGGCTAAATGTCACACTAAATTTGTCCGGCTGTTCTTTAACACGAAAGAAATCAGGATGAATGTAAAACCAAAAAAAAAATGGGTAAAAACCTTCATCATTTGCACGCATTCTGCTTTTAGACTGGGAAAGTCACTCTGCTCTTGGAGAACAACTTCCATATCACTGTAGATCATCCCTGAACTTAAAATGGGAAAAAAAAATGTTTGCAAACGTTGTTTTTTTCTTGTATGCAGTTTTTTTGTCTGTTGATTTTTTTTTTTCTTGTATGCAGTTTTTGTCGGTTGATTATTCGCACACCTGTCATTCCTCCCATCCTACCGTCTTTATTCGGTCTTTTTCCAAACTTTCAAAACCTTTTTTTTTTTATCTTCTTGAATTCAAGAGCAGCTTACTGCCAGTTTTGCAAGCACAGCCACGCCCTTTTAAAGTGTGTAATCTGGCTTAACCCTTTCCGTTTTCCCCTGGTCGGGCCCAGACTGATCCTACTAACACCTGAGATGCTCAGGGCCATAACACTAACGACACCATACGACGCGTCGGGTGAGAGACATAACTGTTCACTGTTCGAGAAAAGTGGGCTATTCCTTTCCCATCAACACTTTTTTTTTCAGGAAAATCGACATCATTCTGTGTTAGCTGAAAGTTGTAAGCAATTTTTTTTCTTGACACACACACACAACACACACACACACACACACACACACACACACACACCACACACACACACACACACAAAACACACAACACACAACACACACAACACACACTAGATATGGATGGATATAAAGATAGACTAGATAGATTTATGGATGGAAGATAGATAGACAGATAGATAGACAATATAGACAAGTGAAAGAGTGAATGGGAGGAGAGGGAGAAAGAGATAGTACAAAGAAGGAAGGGACGGACAGGGGACAGAGATAGAGAGACAGAGATAGAGACAGAGCGACTGAGACAGAAAGAGACAGAGGGACAGACAGACGGACAGACAGACAGACAGACAAACAGACAGAAAAGACATAGTGTGCACGGAAAAGAAAGTGGATATAAACGTCAAAAAACTTTATCTTGGATGTTTTGATTTCACCGTATAGTCGTCCCCCGTTCCTCCTCCCTCCCTATAAACGTCAAAAAAACTTGATCTTGGGTGTTTGATTTCACCGTATAGTCGTCCCCCGTTCCTCCTCCCTCCCTATAAACGTCAAAAAAACTTGATCTTGGATGTTTGATTTCACCGTATAGTCGTCCCCCGTTCCTCCTCCCTCCCTCTCTCTCAAAAAAAAAAAAGGGGGGAGGGCGGAGTTTCTTACTAAATGAATGGGAAATGCCACTGAATATTAAAAGGGTTTTACAGTCATTTGAGGGGGGAGAAAGATGAAGGGGATGGGTTCTCTAGTTAAGTGAATGGGAAATATCACTCAAAGCAACGTACCCAGAGACATGTGATGCACTGTTCCAGTTGTCCAGATTCTCTCTGCCGCTTTGAAAAGAAATGGGTGCTACGGGGGACTGGGTTTGTCTTCTCCTCCCTCTCCTTCACGCACGCACACATAAGACACACATGGGGCCCCCAGCTCGAACATAAACCATAAAGACAGGGAAGAGGGAAAAACTCAGATGGAAAGCCGTGGGAAGGAAGGAAGGAAGGAAGGAGGGTAGGGAGTTTTTTTCAAATGATTTGTTGATTTTGTTTTTTTTATTTTGACTGTTATTAAAATTGAAACGAAACCCATGTCTCTTTCGCTGTTTTTCATCATGAATAAAATGTACTTTCTTTAAAGCTGAAAAAAAATGGAAAAGAGTAGAAAGCGCAAGTACGTGATTTTCTGACACTTCGGGATCCCCTCAAGTTGCTGTGGAATGACGGAAAGTATAACGAAACAAAAATAACAGTCTAACTTCTGTCTAGGTTTTAAGTCCATCGTAATTTAACTATTGAAAGTGTAATTCATCAAAGTAACAAAGGGGATCCTTTTTTTTCTTTTTTTTTTAGTTTCAGTTAACCCCTTAAAAATTTCAGTAAAAACTACTGGAGAAAAATATGGTCAAATTCAGGTTAAAATGACGACAGTTATAGAAATAGTGTCCAGAAAAGAAGCAAATAACACGCAAACTTGATAAATGTCTGTAATGTCCGCAACGACAAGCTGAAATATTTCAAGCTCCTAGAATGACATGCAGTCAAGGCAAAAGGTGGGCTGTGTGATAAATGTCGCACAGGGTTTGGTCCGGCGGGTTCTGGATGCAGCAGAAAGTGCCAGAATGAACTTACTCAAGAAAACTGGCTACAGTCGCTTCATAACTTGGCACACGTCTGCTTTTAGACGGGAAAGTCTCTCTGCTCTCGGACAAAAAGAAAAACTCCCACATCCGCTGCCGATAAATCTCTGAGCTTAAAAAAAGTTTTTAGATGCTGTTTTGCAATTTTTCTGTACAGCTTTTTGTCTGTTGATTACTTTACACAATTGCCATTTCTTCCCATTCTCCGTCTTACTCGGGCATTTCCGAACTTTGAACCTTTTCTTTTCTTTTTCTTTTTTTTTTTTTTTTTTTTTTGGTCAACAACTTGAATTCAAGAGCGGCGTACATTCCCCGCAAACTAGCAGCACAACACGTCTTAATGTGCGTCATCTGGCTTAACTTGCCGTTTTTTCTGGTCGGGCCCAGACGTGATCCCACTCAGACGTGATCCCACTACACCTGAGATGCTCAGGGCCATAACACTAACGACACTCATACGATGCGTCGGGTGAGAGACATAACTGTCCTTCTTCGAGCGAAGTTTGGCTATTCCTTTCCAATGCCACAGCTTTTTTTTGTTTTGTTTTTTCTCAAGAAAATCGACATTACAGTGTGCTAGTTTATCGTCGTTAAAATATTTTTTCGCTGCCTCTCTCTCTCTCTCTCTCTCTCTCTCTCTCTCTCTCTTCTTTTCTCTCTCTCTCTCTCTCTCTCTCTCTCTCTCTCTCTCTCACACACACACACACACACACACACACACACACACACACACACACACACACACACACACACACACACAC
>CM031598.1:30369796-30377296 GCA_018398815.1 Conus ventricosus | reverse complement strand
ATCTCTTATCCGCCCTTTCATTCCTCACCATCTCTTATTTCATTCCTCACCATCTCTTATCCGTCCTTTCATTCCTCACCATCTCTTATCCGTCCTTTCATTCCTCACCATCTCTTATCCGCCCTTTCATTCCTCACCATCTCTTATCCGCCCTTTCATTCCTCACCATCTCTTATCCGTCCTTTCATTCCTCACCATCTCTTATCCGTCCTTTCATTCCTCACCATCTCTTATCCGTCCTTTCATTCCTCACCATCTCTTATTTCATTCCTCACCATCTCTTATCCGTCCTTTCATTCCTCACCATCTCTTATCCGTCCTTTCATTCCTCACCATCTCTATTTCATTCCTCACCATCTCTTATCCGTCCTTTCATTCCTCACCATCTCTTATTTCATTCCTCACCATCTCTTATCCGTCCTTTCATTCCTCACCATCTCTTATCCGTCCTTTCATTCCTCACCATCTCTTATCCGTCCTTTCATTCCTCACCATCTCTTATTTCATCCCTCACCATCTCTTATCCGTCCTTTCATTCCTCACCACATCTCATTCGTTCCTTCCTTCCCTCTCATGTTCTCAACCACTCTGTCTTTTATCACATGTGCTGTTCTCATACACACTTTTCTTTCCTACCATGTCGTCACTTATCTTCCTTGCAGTAGCGACATCAGGGCTGTCCACTGTGAATACTTGTTTGGATAGTTACATGGCCAATTTAGGCCTGTCTACTTTTTTGACAGTTGTTGAGATATTAGGGCTGTCTACTTATGTTAGTCGTTTGGATAGGCACATTCAGGCGTATTGCCCACATGCACCACAACTTATGTGACAGAGAAGAATAACCATTTCAGATTGCATGTGTGGGCGGGGAAGGTGGAGCACGGGAAAGCAGAACTGCGCATGAAAATGGGCGATGAAAATAACGATGTTCATGTCGGTCAGAACTGCGAATGAAATGGGCGATGAAAATAACGATGTTCATGTCGGTCAGAACTGCGAATGAAAATGGGCGATGAAAATAACGATGTTCATGTCGGTCAGAACTGCGAATGTGGTGCGTCACAGCTGGTCAACCAGACATCACGTTATTTTCGGTGTAGGATATCCGTTCACATCTGGCTTTACGTTATTTTCAGTGCAGGATATCCATTGATATCTGGTGCCATGTTATCTTCGGTGTAGGATATCCGCTCAAATCTGGCGCTATGGTGTTTTCGGTGTAGGTTATTTCATTTCTGGCACCATGTTATTTTCGGTGTAGGATATCCGTTCATATCTGGCACCATGTTATTTCCGTTGTATCATATTTTGTTTTTTATCTGGCACCGTGTTATCTTTGGTCTAGGATATCCGTTCATAGCTCGCACCTTGTTATTTTCGGTGTCGGATATCCTTTCATATCTGGCACCATGTTAATTTCGGTGTAGGATATCCGTTCACATTTAGCACCATATTACTTACTGCGTAAGGTGTAAGCTATCCACGCACACCCGGCATCATGTTACTTTCTGTGTAACATGTAGACTATCCGTGCACACCCAGCACCAGTTTTTTTTTCCCTTCTCCTGTAGTGTCTAAGCTGGCATCCATGACACTTTCGCCGTAAACCGTAGGATGTCTGTGCACTCCTTGCAACAAGCTACCTAATCTGTGTTGTCTGGGACATCCGTGCGCACTTGGCACCATGTTACTTTCGCCGTAAAGTGTTGAATACCCAATGCACGCCTGACACTATGTTACTTTCGCGCCGTAAAGTGTAGGATACTCGGTGCACGCCTGACACTGTTACTTTTGCCGTAATGTGTGGGATACCCGATCTTCGCCGAAAGCTATGTTAATTTCGCCGTTAAGTGCAGGGTACCCGGTGCACACCTGGCATTACATTACCTTCGCCGTAAAGTGTAGGGTACCCGGTGCATGCCTGGCATTACATTACCTTCGCCGTAAAGTGTAGGGTACCCGGTGCATGCCTGGCATTACATTACCTTCGCCGTAAAGTGTAGGTACCCCGGGGCATGCCTGGCATTACATTACCTTCGCCGTAAAGTGTAGGGTACCCGGTGCACGCCTGACACTATGTTACTTACCCCGTTAGCTGTAAAATATTTGCACACCTGGCATCAGCAACATGTCTTCTCCGTGTCAGCATCTGTCTTCCTCGAGACCTTAGAAGCGTGAAATACCTTGATTTAAAAAAAACAAAAAACAAAAAACAGCAACAAGAACAATACCCTATCAGCTGTCTGTGATGTTGATTCAGACATCGTCATTTTTTTTTGTAATGGAGCAGACCACCTGGAGTCATTTCAACGCTGTCACCATGCAGAGGACAGAAAGTTCTGTCAACACACACAGACACACACAGAAACACACACAACACACACACACACACACACACACACACACACCACACACACACACACACACACACACACACACACACACACAAACGCACGCATGTTAGCACACACGCGCACGTGCACACACACACACACACACACAAAACACACACAAATGCACTCACAGGCACGCTGGCAGGCACACAGGCACAGAGAGAGAGAGAACGAGCAACAATAGACTGGCATACGAATATAAAGTCATGTAAGCCAGTGCATGTTATACAAGTAGGACGACTGGCATCTTAGGACATATCAAACTAAGCCATGCTGAGTGCGTCAGCCATTGGATCTTGCCATCAGTAAACATGAATTTCAACACTGTCCTGACGATTCATTTCTCTCTCCCTTTGTTTTTTCGGTTTGGGTGCTTTTGACGGCGGCTTCGATTATTTTTTTTTTCCCAGTCCGCTTTCCATATTCTGTGCCTTAGTTTTTTCTTTATCGGTTGAAGTAATGAATTGAATTGTTGCTCATTGAGATCATCAGGATCATAAGTCGTGACAGCCGATGTGTACGGAAATGAAGACATATTTTGATGTGAAAACTCTGTCATGATAAAACTGGGCAGTCAACCGGGGGTAGGAGGGGACGGAAAGCGGGGCAGCTTCTCTGTCTCCTTCTTCTTTCTTTGAGTGTCCACCTTCATCGAGTTGAAGATTCTGACACTTGCGTGTGTATGACCGTTTTTTTATCCCGCCATTAAGGCAGCGTTTTTTTATCCGCCATTAAGGCAGCCATACTCCAACTTCGGGGAAGGTGCATGCTATGTGTAGCGTGTCATCCATACCAACGGCCAAACTGGCCTTCTCTTCCGAAAGTTGGTGATGGGATTTTACGTGTGTGCAAGATGTTGTGCATGCGTTCACACACGGAACCTCGGTTTTATAGTCTCATTCGAAGGACTGTATGGGGAATGGAGTCAGAACCAATGTTAACTCCGAGGGAAAAATCCCCCTGTACCGAAATTCGAACCCGTAACCCCAGGATCACGAGTCGGGCGCTCTACCAACTGAGCTATTCCGGCCCCCCATTGCGATCTCTCGTTGCCATCATTTCGTGCAGATTTCACGCACGCCCAATGTAGTCATCCGACTTCCTGTCCTTTGAGACAAGTTCCAACAATCAGTCCCCCACCGACGGACGTCCGCCCGAACCCTCGGCACCGGGACCACACCCGACATCAACAGACGATGGTTCCAGACATCCTTCCTCCTAAGTGTCCCCCCCTCTTTGGACTCAGGACTGGGGTCAGCAGAGGGTGCCATCTCCTTGGTTCTAGACATAAGTGATCCTCCGCCCACCAAACAATGTCTTAGGCCACAAGTGCTAAAAAAAAAAAAAAAATCCTCCGAGCTAACTGGGCCAGTGACGTAGTCAGATGGTATTAAATATGCCTAATGAGTCGTGAATGCTCAGTTCCTGGACTGGAAAAATTAAAGTAATCATCGAATCAAGAAGTGGAGGGAGGTAACTCCACAGCTAGCAGGGCCAATGGCGCAGTCAGATGGTATTAAATACACCTAAAGACTCGTGAATGCTCTGTTAGATGGCATAAAAGGTTATTATCATCGAATAGAAAGAAAAGAAGGGGGTGACTACACTGCCAGCAGGGCCAATGGCGCAGTCAGATGGTATTAAACACGCCTAATGACTCGTGAATGCTCTGTTAGATGGTGTAAAACGTTATTATAATCGAATAGAAAGAAAAGAAGTGGGGGGGGGGGGGGGGGGGGGCTACACTGGTAGCAGAGCCAATGGCGCAGTCAGATGGTATTAAATACGCCCAATGACTCGTGAATGCTCTGTTAGATGGTGTAAATTATATTATCATAGAATAGAAAGAAGATAGGAGGGGGGGTGGGGGGCTACACTGCTAGCAGGGCCAATGGCGCAGTCGGATGGTATCAAATACGCCTAATGACTCGTGAATGCTCTGTTAGATGGTGTAAAAAGTTATTATCATCGAGTAGAAAGAAAAGGGGGGGGGGGGGGGGCTACACTGCTAGCAGGGCCAATGCGCAGTCGGATGGTATTAAATACGCCTAATGACTCGTGAATGATCTGTTAGATGGTGTAAAATTATATTATCATAGAATAGAAAGAAGATAGGAGGGGGGGGGGGGGCTACACTGCTAGCAGGGCAATGGCGCAGTCGGATGGTATTAAATACGCTAATGACTCGTGAATGCTCTGTTAGATGGTGTAAAAGTTATTAACATCGAATAGAAAGAAAAGGGGGGGGGGGGGGGGGGGGGGGGGGGGCGCTACACTGCTAGCGGGGCCCAAATGGCGCAGTCAGATGGTATTAAATACGCCTAATGACTCGTGAATGCTCTGTTAGATGGTGTAAAAAGTTATTATCATCGAATAGAAAGAAAGGAAGGGGGTGGGGGAGGGAGGGGACTACACTGCTAGCAGGGTCAATGGCGCAGTCAGATGGTATTAAATGCGCCTATTGACTAGTGAATGCTCTGCTATATGGATAAAAAGAGTAAATGTAATTATCAAATCAGAGAAAAAAACTCCACAGCTAACAAGGCCAATGGCGCAGTCGGACTGTATTAAATACGCTTACTGACTCATGAATGCCATGTTGCTTGGACAAGGCTCAAGTTACCACATAATAAAATAAAAAGCACAGTGTCACTGCTGGAAGCACGCGTGAGGGTCAGACGACCATCGGAGCTCAGGTCGGGTCACAGACTTCTAGAATCTAGGAGAGCTGCTTACCCTGTGTTGGTCCAGAGAGAAGGGGGGAGCCAAAGAGCCCGGAGAGGGCGGGTCGGCGGAACCGCCGTTTGATCAGCTGGTGGGGCGATCTTTGGGTGCTGGGGTTCGGGGGTCGTATGTCAAAGAGGGGTTGTTTTGTTGGAATCTGTCTCAAAGGGAGGATGAGGGTGTTGAGGGCGGATCAGAGAATAACTAGGGTGAAAGTCTGAAATAGAATCTGTCAGTGCATGTACGCAGATATACATACAGATATACACGCGCGCTCGCACACATACGAAACACACAACATCCTAGAGGAAAAGGACATTTGAGGCCAAGAAACTCGTTCCTGCACTAGCTTACATTCTCACCACCACCAGTTTCCATCTATGTGCAGGGGCTTTTTTTTTTGCTTTTGCACTGCAGTTGTCTTCTTTAAATGTTTCATGAATTTGAGCTGAGGCCTTCAGTTTCTCCCCCTCCTTTAATTTGTTTTACCTTGCATTACGTCCGTATTCCCTGTCAGACATTATTCATGATTACACATTCCCCATTCTGTTATGTCATATTTGGTCTTTTCACTCTACACCTCCAACTTTTGAAGTCCTGCAGTTCTCTCCCCCCCCTCCCTCCCCTTTCATTCTTCTCTGTAAAATAAAAGTTCCTTTTATACACTGCTGACATTTTCTGCATTGCTACGAACTTACAATACATTCATTTCCATTGTTACCCCTTTACTTTTCTTCTTCATTCGGCGGTATGAACAGTAGGATAGACGTACCATATTCAGCTCATCAATTCTCCCCTTATATCCTGCGGTCATTTAAGATTTTCTGTTCTTCTCCCATCGGTCATTCATTCTCTAAAACTCCTTTCTCCTCCAAAGCATCATTCACCAGGTCAACATTGTCTTCTACTCACATTGATTTTCGTTCTACTTTTCTTCACTCGTCCATCATTCATCCTTCTCCACGTCCCCAGTTCCCGTTCCATCTCTCAGTTATCATTATATGTTCTCTTCTTCTCATCTTGTTCTTCATTTACTATTGTCATGTTCTGCCTCGTCCAACACTCGGCATTTTCATGTTCTCATCGTGCTAAACTAATTATTATCAACGCATTCGCGTCCTGTCATTTCGTCTCATTCTGTGCTGATTGCGCCTACTACTAAGCTACTCTGTCGCTATCCTGTTTTTAAAAGGCCATCATTCTCGCTCTCTTCTCATTCCTTCGCTTTCTTCATCCGTCTTTCGTTTATCATCGTCCCACCACCCTTCCATCTATTATTCATCTTTCCGGTATTCTTCTCTTCCTCGCTAGCCAACATTCATCATTCCCGCATCCCCGCCCCTTTCTCCTGTAGTGCACGCGCGCGCGCGCGCGCACATACACGCACACACACACACACGCACGCACGCACGCACGCACGCACGCACGCACACCACACACACACACACACACACACACACACACACACACAACACTCCCGTCAACACACTCACCATTCGCATGTTTTACCATACTCCATCATTCATCCTCTCACCTTCTTCTGCAGTCCAACTTTTATCATTTGTACGTGTTCCCTCAGTCCACCATCATTTTAATCTGCCCCCCCCCCCCCCCCCCCCCCCCCCCCCCCGTTCCCTGTTCAACATCATCACTCCCTCCCGTTGTTTTCCCCTAGGAAACATTTCGCATTCTCCACCCTCCCCTCCCCCCCACTTAAACATTCATCGTTCTCACATTTACCCTGTCAAACATTTATCATTTCCACGTTTTCTCCTGTTCTACATCATTATTCTCACGTTTTCCGTCTCTCCAAGCTGCTTCGTTTTCACGTTTCTTCCATCCAACATTCGTTATTTTCACTCTTGCCTCGGTCCAAATTCATCATTTTCGCCCTTTCTCTCATCCACATTCATTATTCTCAACTTTTCCCCCATCAAACATTCATTATTGTCACGTTTCCCTCGGTCAAACATTCAATATCCTCACGTATTCCCTCATCTAACATTCATTATTTAACCTTTTCCCCCATAAAACATTTAATATTCTCACGTTTTCCCTCGTCCAGCATTCATCATTCTCACTCCCTCCCCCCCCCCTTTTCCCAAATGCTTTA
The DNA here is from genome assembly GCA_018398815.1 of Conus ventricosus. Classification (NCBI taxonomy): domain Eukaryota; kingdom Metazoa; phylum Mollusca; class Gastropoda; order Neogastropoda; family Conidae; genus Conus; species Conus ventricosus. The sequence goes on along the minus strand of CM031598.1, from coordinate 30,370,063 downwards.
TTCTCAAGTCTTCCGTACCGACATTCATCATTCATAACTATATCTCAAGTCCAATATTCATCGTTATCACGTTTCCACCTCTCCAGCATTCATCATTTTCGCTTCGTTCTCTTCATCACGTTCGTCATTCACCATTCCCACTTTCTCTTCTCTAATTTTGTCTGTTATTTGTCCTTCTCTCGTTCTTTTCTGATCGCGTCGAGCATTCGTTATTCTCTCATTCCCTTCTCATTCCATTCATCGTTGGATTACTCTGACGATGTCCGA
>CM031598.1:30339293-30369696 GCA_018398815.1 Conus ventricosus | reverse complement strand
AAAATGACTTTAAGATAATGTGTTTGAAGGAACGCAGAACTTTTATATGAGACGTTCGCAGAAAAGATTATTAAAAAGAGAAACACTTTGTCAAAGCTGGCTTTCAGCGAAGACATATGGGATAAGTGTGTGGATTTTATGCCAGAAATATAACTCGGTTTTAAAAGACTTAGAGAACATTAAAGACTGTAGTGTTATTTCACATGAAAGACAGAGACTCATTTGAAGAATGTTTGCGCGAAAATGATGTTATTGAAAACGATCAAGAAAAACATAGGATTAAACAAAAACTAAAATCTGAAAAGTTTTGTAAATTAGTATTAAAAACGGATAACCCTACACAGTATGTCTGTTTGTAGATAATCGTTATTTTTTGGTTATTGAAGTCTTACTTGTCAGAGAACAGGAAAAGGCGGCTTTTAGACCACTTTCGCCCAAAAACTTGGGGGAGGAGCAAGTGAGTTAGAATGAGCTTTTCCCCGTTCTCTGGGCAGTTTCTTGAAGAGGAGGGATAGTCGCCACCGCAGTTAGCACAATGAGCCGGATCTTTACACGGCCCATAATGGGTTGCCTTGCAGCAAACACCGCACACCTCCTGCCCAGAACAGCGGTCTCTGACATGGCCAAACCTCTGGCATCTGAAGCACCTCAACGGGGACGGAACATACAGCTGAACTCGGACGTTCAGGTAGCCAACTTTGATGACCGGAGGCAGCACAGGGTTGCAGAATGTCAGAAAGAGGGTGTTGGTGGCCACTCTTTCTGCACCTTTTTATCGTCACCCTGCGCACCTCCGTCACACCCGGGACGCCAGTTCCGTCTTGATCTCTGCCTCTGAGACACCTGTTAAATCTCGGCAGCGAATCGCTCGTTCAACGAATTCAACTGTTTATGGGGAGTCACCCTGATCTCCCTGTCCACGAGCTTTGTTGCCCTCAGCAGCTGTTCGGATCGTTTTTTTTTTTAATATCTACATTGAATCAGAAACGAGCCATTCCTCAACCTTTTGATGGACTGAGGGTCACCTGCTAAACCCTGAAAGCCCTTCTGTATGGCGAAAGGACTCGGAGCTGAAATGGGTCTTTCCTGCTCCGTCCCTTCCATCACGAGCCAGGAAGCCCAGAAACCTGTCCTCCGTCTTACCTCTGTATCTGAATCGCTATCTGAATAAAGATCCCCTGAAATAGGGGATGCTGCCTTCCTCTTTTTTTTTTTGGGGGGGGGGGGATGTTTTTAGAAAAAGCCATATTTATTTTATTATGTTTCATCTCTCCCTTACCCACCCACCTTGGAGTCCAACTAAGGGGCCAGGGCCAAGAAACCAATGTCTTGACCCCATCCAGGCTTCAGGAGAGACATACGACAAACAGAAACCACCAACCCCTGATCATGCTCAACTCCCGGGAACAGAGAGCTGAGCACTGCAGGGGTTCACATGGCCAGCAGGGAACTGCCTGTCTTGACCCAGCCCCAAGAAGGGGAGCCGATTAGTACACCCGGGCCAAAGTGTACTCCCTGTCTAGGAGAGGTCCGAGCCAAAGTGATGTGTTGAGAGCACCGGCCTCCTCAAGCACTGGCCCTCTCAATCACCAGGATCTCATCCCCCTCCGACACAGGTCGCACCGCACGGCAAACGCGGCGGATCTTAAGACCACAGAGAGAAAAGGAGTGTGGAAAAGAAGACTTGAAGGGGAGACGAAGATAGAAAAGGGCCAAATAAGAAAGGCAGAAAACAAGAAAAGGAGAAAGGCGGGTTACTCTTAGTCAGGATCCTCACCCTTAGCCTATCTGACATGGGAAGCCCTACCAGGGGCATCAACTCCTTACCACGTTACGCTTAGGCCAGGCAGCATCTGGACTTCACAGGCCTAGAAGCAGTTTGAAAAAACCAGCCTTTCTCCAAGTATTGATGCCCCCGCCAGCAAAGCCTAAGGGATCACTGGACCGCGCAAGCCCTCCGACCACGACAAGGTCGCAACCCCCGGAGGGATTTGCAATGGCGTATCATCGATAAACTATTGCAAACATTTGGCAGTAACAACAAACGTTTTCTGTTATTTGGAGTAGTCAATCAACTGTCAGGAAAAAACGGAATTAAAATCATTACTCAAACTTATCTTCTAGCCCTAATTTCCACAAGGAATTGGCAGCAGCACAACCCATTTATCGGGTGGGTGGGTGGGGTAGATATACAAAATACACACATAAACATAGTTTATCTATCTATGTGTGTATTTTATAAATCTATTTCCCCCCTTGATGAATGGGCTATCATCTATCTATCTATCTATCTATCATATCTATCTATCTATCTATCTATCGATACATACATATATGAAGTAATAAACCGACATCAAAAGTGAAAAGATTTTATATTTTCTCGGTCATTTTCCTCACAGCCCAACCGACTTTCAGAGGTCATATCAGAGCTGTAAAAACATACATAATCTTTTTAAAAAACAAAAAACCGGCAAAAAGACAAAATAAAAGTCCCTTAAAATGTCATTCCACACATGCGGCTTAACCCGAATTTGACAAACTCACCCCCCCCCCCTTCTCTCACTCTTCCCCTCACATACAAACACGCACACATATTTTCAAACGACGCCTGTTTGCGCACGCACGCACGCGCGAGCGCACATTCACACACACCAACCTACCCACTGTCAAACACGCACACACTAACTTACACAAGCAAGGTATGCATCTCCAATTCCAGATTTGTTACTGAAACATTTGCAATGGCGTACCATTGATAGCCGTTGCGAACATTTGGCAGCAACGTCAAACGTTTACTGGAATATGGAGTAATCAATCAACTAGCAGGAAAAACGGAATTAAAATCATTACTCAAACTTATTTATCCAACATTTCCACATGGAATTGGCAGCAACACAACATATTTATCGGAGAAAAACAGAGATATAAAACACACGTATAAACGGATTGCTATCTCTCTGTTGATGTGTGTATTTTATATATCCATTTTCTTCCAATATATGGGTTGTGTAGCTCTATCTCTCCATCTATCTATACATACAAAAAAGTAATAAACTAACATTAAAAGTGAAAAGATTTTGTATTTTCTTAGTCATTTTGCTCACAGCCCAGCCAACCTTTGTGGTCATATGAGAGCTGTAACAATATAAAAAATAATTCAATTAAACAATGAAGACAAAAAACATACTAAAATCCCCTAAAATGTCTTTTCCACATATGCGGCTTACACCACAATTTGACAAACTCACCCCCCCCCCCCCCCATTTATCTCTCTCTCTCTCCCCTACTATACACGCAAAACACAGACATTTCCATATGACGCCTGTTCACACACACACACACACACACACACACACACACACACACACACACACACACACACTACCCATTGTCGAAGACGCTCACACACCAACTTACTCAAGCATGCTATGCATCTATTCCTTTCAGATTTGTTGCAGAAACATTTGCAATGGCGTACGATTGACAGGCCGTTGCAAACATTTGGCAGCAACATCAAACGTTTACTGTAATGTGTAAATGGAGAAATGGCAACACGACCCATTTATCAGGGGGAAATAGATATACATAATATACACATAAACATGTAGTTTATTTGTCTATGTTATATATCTATTTCCCCCCTGATAAATGGGTTATGTTGCTTTATCTATATAACTATAGTTTCAAATATCAAGTAATAAACCGACATCAAAAGTGTTTATATTTTCTCGGTCATTTCCGCACAGCCCAACCGACTTTTAGGGGTCATATCAGAGCTGAAAAAAAATAATTTTTCGAAAAAAAAAAGCCGGCAAAAAACAAGTCCCCTAAAATGTCATTCCACACATGCGGCTTAACCCGAATTTGACACGAACTCACTCCATCCCCCCTCTTTCTCCCCCCTCCCCTTCACACACACACACACTTCCAAACGACGCCTGTATGCGCACACACACACACACACACACACACACACACACACACACACACACCTACCCACTGTCAAACATGTACACACTAACTTACACAAGCAAGCTCAAACTTATTAACCTTCTAGCCCATATTTCCACACAGAATGGGCAGCAACACAATAAAATTCATCGGCGGTAGAATAGAGATAATGACACACACATATATAGCTATCTGTCGATGTGTGTATTTTATACATCTATTTTCTCCGATAAATAGGTTGTGTTGCTCTATCTATCTATGTATCGATATATCTATCTATACATACATATAAAAGTAATAAATAAACTGACATTAAAAGTGAAAAGATTTCGTATTTTCTTGGTCATTTTGCTCACAGCCCAACCAACCTTTGTGGGTCATAATGAGAGCAGTGACAACATAAAATATAATTCTATTAAAAAAAAATGACAAAAAACATACTAAAATCCCCTAAAATGTCATTCCACACATGCGGCTTACACCAGAATTTGACAAACTCCCTCTCCCTCCACCCCTTATCCCTCTCTCTTCCCCTAACACACACGCAAAACGCACACACAGACATTTCCATATGACGTCTGTTTGCATACACACTCACACTCGCGCGCGCTCACACACACACACACACACACACACACACACACACACACACACGCACACACACGCACACACACACACACACACACACACACACACCCCAACCTGCCCATTGTCGAACACGCCTACACACTAACGTTTACAGGAATGTGGAGTAGTCAATCAACTGGCATGAAAAGCAGAATTAAAATCATTACTCAAACTTATTTATCTTCTAGCCCACATTTCCACAAGGAAATGGCTCACTGCCCAACCGACCTCTACGAGTCATACCAGAGCTGCAACAACATTTTGTTTTTAAAAAAAAAGGCAGCAAAAAACAAAACAAAAACCCAACAACCTCACCTTATAAAAATCCCCTAAAAAATCAGTCCGCACAAGCGGCTTATACTAGAATTTGACACAATCTCATTCTCCCCCCTTATCTCCCTCTTCCCCTCACACACACGCGCGCGCGCGCGCACACACACACACACACAACACACACACACACACACACACACACACACACAACACACACACGCCAACTTACCCACTTTCGAACATGCCCACACACTAGCTTACACAAGAAGCTATGAATCTCCAATTCCTTTCAGATTTGTTACTGAAACATTTGCAATGGCGTATCATTGATAGACTATTGCAAACATTTGGCAGCAACATCAAACGTTTACCGGAATGTGGAGTACAACTGGCAGGATAAACGGAATTGAAATCATTACTCAAACTTATCTTCTAGTCCACATTTCCACAAGGAATTGGCAGCAGCACAACCCATTTATCGGGGAAAAATAGATATATAAAATACACACATAAACAGTTTCTCCATCTGTCTATGTGTATATTTTATATCTATTTCCCCCCTGATAAATTGGTTATGTTGCTTTATCTGTCCAACTATCTATATATGAAGTAATAAACCGACATCAACAGTGAAAAGATTTTATCTTTTCTCGGTCATTTTCCTCACAGCCCAACCGACTTTCAGGGGTCATATCAGAGCTGTAAAAAAAACCCATAAAAAATAATCTAAAAAAACATCAAAAACATAAAAAGTCCCTCAAAATGTCATTCCACACAGGCGCTTAAACCAAATTTGACACAAACTCATCCCCCCCCCCCTACTTCTTTTGTCCCTCTCTCTATTCCCCTCACATACAAACACATATTTCAAAACGACGCCTGTTAGCACAAACACACACACACACGCACGCACGCACACTCACACACACCAACCTACCCACTGTCAAACGCGCACACACCAATTTACACAAGCAAGCTATGCATCTCCAATTCCATTCAGATGTGTTACTGTAACATCTGCTATGGCGTACTATTGATAGGCCTTTGCAAACATTTGGCAGCAACATCAAACGTTTACTGGAATGTGGAGTAATTTATCAACGGGCGGGAAAAGCGGATTTGAAATCATTACTCAAACTTATTTATCTTCTAGCCCACATTCCCACAAGGAAATGGTTCACAGCCCAACCGACCTTTAGGGGTCATCATATCGGGGCTGTAACATAAAAAACAATTCTATTTAAAGAACAAAAAAACAACAACATAAAAAGTCCTCTAAAATGTCACTCCACATAGACAACTTACTTGGAATGTGGATATCAATCTACTGGCAGGAAAAACGGAATAAAATCATTACACAACTTATCTTCTAGTCCACATTTCCACAAGAATATGGCAGCAGCACAACCCATTTATCTCAGGGAAAATAGATATATGAAATACACACATAAACATAGTTTATCCGTCTATGTGTGCATTCTATATATCTATTCTCCCCCTGATAAATGGGTTATGTTGCTTTATCTACCTATTTATCTATAGATACATACATGTGAAAATAATAAACCGACATCAAAAGTGAAAAGATTTTATCTTTTCTCGGTCATTTTCCTCACAGCCCAACCGACTTTTAGGGGTCATATCTCAGCTATAAAAACATTAAAAAACTTTTTTGGACCCCCCCCCCCCCCCAGCAAAAACATAAGTCCCCTAAAATGTCATTCCACAAAGGCGGCTTACACCAGAATTTGACACAAACTCACTCCTCCTCCCTCCCCCACTTCTCTCTCTCTTCCCCTCACATACACACACGCAAAACACGCACACATACATTTCCAAACGACGCCTGTTCGCACACATACACACACACACGCCAACCTACCCACTGTCAAACACGCACACACAATAACTTACACAAGCAAGCTATGCATCTCAATTCCATTCAGATTTGTTACTGAAATATTTCCAACGGTGTACCATTGACAGCCGTTTCAAACATTTGGCAGCAACATCAAACGTTAACTAGAATGTGGTGTAATCAATGAACTGGCAGGAAAAGCAGAATTCAAATCATTACTCAAACTTATCTTCCAGCCCACATTTCCACAAGGAATTGGCAGCAGCACAACCCATTTGTTGAGGGGAAAACAGATATATAAAACACACACACATAGGCAGATAGTTTATCTGTCCATGTATTTTATATACCTATTTTTTCCCCTGATAAATGGGTTCTGTTGCTCTATCTATTGATGTATGTGTACATTCATACATCTGTAAAATATTAAACTGACATCAAAAAGGAAAAGATTTTTAATTTTCACGGTCATTTTGCTCACAGCCCAACCAACCTTTAGAGGTCATATTAGAGCTGTAAGAACATAAGAAATAGTTCTTTAAAAAAAAAAACGGACAAAAAACAAGTCCCCTAAAATGGCATTTCACACAGGTGGTTTACACCAGAATTTGACACAAATACACTCCCCCCTCCCCTCCGCCCACTTTCTCTCTTCTGCTCACACATACACAGAACACAGACAGACATCTCCAAATGACGCCTGTTTGCGTACACACACACACACACACACACACCAACCTACCCACAGTCGAACAAGTCCACACACCAACTTACACAAGCAAGCTATGCATTTCCAATTCCAGATTTGTTACTGAAACACTCCCAAACATTTGGCAGCAACATCTAACGTTTACTGGAATGTGGAGTAATCAATCAACCTTCAATCAACGGAATTAAAATTATTACTCAAACTTATCTTCTAGTCCACATTTCCACAAGGAATTGGCAGCAACACAACCCATTTATATCGGGGAAAAATAGATATATGAAATACACACATAAACATAGTTTACCTATCTGTCTATGTGTGTATTCTATATATCTATTTCCCCCCTGATAAATGAGTTATATTGCTTTATGTATCTACCTATTTACCTATAGATACATACATATGAAAAGTAATATACCGACATCAAAAGTTTAAAGATTTTATCTTTTCTCGGCCATATTCCTCACAGCCCAACCGACTTTTAGGGGTCATATCAGAGCTGTAAAAACAAAAAAAATTTAGAAAAAAAAACAACAGCAAAAACATAAGTCCTCCAAAATGTCATTCCACAAAGGCGGCTTACACCAGAATTTGACACAAACTCACTCCCCCCCCCCCACTTCTCTCTCCTCCTCCCTCACATACATATCCAAACGACGCCTGTTTGCACACACACACACACACACACACACACACACACACACACACACAAGCCAACCTACCCACTGTCAAACACGCACACACACTAACTTACACAAGCAAGCTATGCATCTCCAATTCCATTCAGATTTGTTACTGAAATATTTCCAACGGCGTACGATTGACAGCCGTTTCAAACATTTGACAGCAACATCGAAAGTTTACTGGAATGTCATTACTGAAACTTAATCTTCTAGCCCACATTTCCACAAGGAACTGGTTCACAGCCCACCGACCTCAAAGAGCCATATCAGAGCTGCAACAACTTAATTCTATTTTTTTAAAAAGCAGCCCCCCCCACCCCCCCTAAAATGTCATTCCGCACAAGCGGCTTATACTAGAATCTCTCTCTCTCTCTCTCTCTCTCTCTCCACCACACACACACACACACCAACACACACACACACACACCACCACACACACACACACACACACACACACACACACACACCACACACAAACCAGCTTACCCACTGTCGAACACGCACACACACTAACTTACACAAGCAAGCTATGCATCTCCAATTCCATTCAGGTTTGTTACCGAAACATCTGTTATGGCGTACCTTTTTTGGGCCATTGCAAACATTTGGCAGCAACATCAAATGTTTACTGGAATGTGGTGTAATCAATCAACTGGCAGAAAAGCGGAATTCAGATCATTACTCAAACTTATTTATCTTCTAGCCCTAATTTCCACAAGGAATTGGCAGCAGCACAACCCATTTCTTGACGGGAAAACAGATATATACACACACACACATAGGCATAATAGTCTATGTATTTTATATACCTATTTTCCCCCTGATAAATGGGTTCTGTTGCTCTATGTTTGTATGTATGTGTACATACATATGTAGAATATTAAACCGACATAAGTGTGCAGATTTTGTATTTTCTCGGTCATTCTGCTCACAGCCCAACCAACCTTTAGGTCATATCAGAACTGCGAGAACATAAAAAATGATTCTATTAAAAAACAGACAAAAAAACATAAAAAGTACCCTGAAATGGCATTTCACACAGGCGGTTTACACCAGAATTTGACACACACACTGCCCCCCCCCCCCCCCCCACTTCTCTCTCTTCTGCTCACACACACACAAAACACAGACAGACATCTCCAAATGACACCCGTTTGCGTACACACACGCGCACACACACCAACCTACCCACTGTCGAACACGTCCACGCACTAACTTACACAAGCAAGCTACGCATCTCCAATTCCATTCAGATTTGTAACTGAAACGTTTGCAACGGTGTACCATTGATGGAGCGTTTCAAACATTTGGCAGCAATACGTGACGTTTACTGGAATGTGGAATAATCAACCAACTGGCATTACATGCGGAATTAAGATCAGTAATGAAACTAATTTATCTTCTAGCCCATATTTCCACAAAGAAATGGTTCACAGCCCAACCGACCTCTGTGGGTCATATCAGAACAGCAACATAAATAACTCTATTAAAAAAAGCAGCCCAAAACATAAAAAGTCCCCTAAACTGTCATTCCACACGGGCAGATTATGGTAGAATCTGACAAACTCACTCTTCCCCCTTCTCTCTCTCTCTCTCCTCTCTCTCCCCCACATACACACTCACAATTTCCAAACGACGCCTGCTTACACACACACACACACACACACACACACACACACACACACACACACACACCCTTACACAAGCTAGCTATGCATCTCCAATTCCATTCAATGCGTTACTGAAACATTTGCAACGGCGTACCGTAGATAAGCCGTTGCAAACATTTGGCAGCAACACCAAACGTTTACTGGAATGTTAAGAAAATCAACGGGCGTGAAAAGAGAAAAAAATAATCACTCAAACTTTTCATCTTATAGCCCACATTTCCCAGGGTCATCTCAGGGCTGTAACAATGTCCACATTTATACTGTAAAACACTCTGTAAGAAGTCTCCTAAAAAGACAGTGCTTTCATCCTAAAAATAAGATGGATTAAAACAGGATCTATTTTACACACACACACGCGCACAAACCTGAGTACCGACACACACCCATCCACAAACTCGCGAAAAACATATCCTTCACATGTACACATGAACCACCCTATATATATCCAGTCTACAATGCGTTTCGTTACTGAAATGTTTGCAGATGCGTACCAAAGATAGGCCATTGCAAACATTTGGCAGCAAAACTACCAGTCGATCTGTGTGTGTGTGTGTGCGCGCGTGTGCGTGTGTGTGTGTGTGCGTGTGTGTGGACTAACACTAACGGTTCATTTTTTTCCTTTGTCAATTTGCCGACAGGCCAGCAGATCGTAAGGGACCATATCAGGGCCGCAATATTAAAATCATATCCATTACCAGCAAACTAACAATATAAAAAATACTCTCCCCAAACCTAAAACCATACGTACTAAAACAGATGGTTTCGCAAGATGTTTCACACACACACCCACACACACACACGCGCGCGCGCACACACCCACCCACCCACACACACAGCGTGAACGAGATCTCTATCCGATTCACTTGTGCTCTGGTCAGTTGAACTGAGCTCGCACTCCGCTCTCTTCTGGCACCTTAGTGGTCCTTGCTATGCCCCTACACCGTCATCGGCTGCGCGTTTCCTTGTCAGCAGCTCTGTTTTCCTCGGCAGAGATCGGGCCCCGGTACTTCAACTGCCGTGTTAGCTGTCTGATCTTTCTACGATTCCCGAAGATGGAGTATGGCTGCCTTAATGGCGGGATAAAAAAAAAAACGGTCACACACACAAAACTCCACTGCCTGTCTATACAGGCAGTGTCCGCAGAGTATCAGCCTGCGTACGCAGAAAGAAAAGAGAAATCTTTCCATGAAAAAAAAAAAATTGGCGAAGCAATCATCTCTATGTCTGCTGTCTTTGATCACAGAAAGATGGCTAGGTTTCTTCACAGTTCTGAGGAAGACCCCATGTCTGCTCCGCCCCTTGCCTTTGTGGGCATGTCCTGAAGTTCCCGCAGTCGGTTGGTGCAGTAGAGATCCGGCTTCTTCATGCATGCCCTGGAAACGGATTCTCTGGTAGGCAGCAATGCCACCGAGCTGAACTCGTTGACATTATTAGGAAACATCCTGGGTCAGGGAATCTACGTCCATGGTGAGGATATTGGTTGTCCAGGACACTGTAACGCGGTGGTCCTCTGATAGAATGGTAGTGATGCGTGGGGTCTGGTCAGCCCTGGAACCTGCCAACCACAAAGCCTCCGATTAAACTCTGCCCGAGAAGTCACTAAACCATGACAAAAAAATCATTTTGGAAAAAAACAACAAAAGCCTAGAAAACGGATTCACACACACACACACACACACACACACACACACACACACACACACACACACACACACGCACGCGCGCGCGCGCGCGCGCGCGCGCACACCCACCAAAACCTATGATACAAAACATCGAACCTTAGGAAAAGAAAGTATAAATGATGTAAATGAACCCCGCGTTGAACCCGTTGACACGTTAGGTTACGTCCTGAGAGTAGCAGCATGTCCCTGGCGAGGATATTGGTTGTCCAGGACACTGAAAACGCGGTGGTCCTCTCATAGAATGGTAGTGATGCGTGGGGACTGGTCAACCCAATGACCTGCAAGACACAAAGCCTCTGATGAAATTCTGCCATAGATGTCACTAAACTATGACATAAAAAAATAACCATTTAGAAAAAACAAATCTTGGTTAGAGGCTCACGCACGCACGCACACACACACACACACACACACACACACGGGCACGCACGCACGCACACACACACACACACACACACACACACACTGTCAACCTCGGGTGATGTCAGTGGAGGAAGGACTAGCGCACAGCCCAAACACACTCACAGCTTGCTTACAATCTCATTCATATATCATGCATTCGTCACATCAAACCACTAGTAAAGTCTATAACTTTACTACACATGATCATAGAACGAAACATCAATGCATATGGAATCAAACAAAATAAAACATTCTCTCTTTCCTGAACTTCACAAAATCATTTATCTAAAACATCATTAACTAACCCGGGTATAAACAGATTTCTACTTTACCTGGCCAGGTGATCTTAACTATTCACGAATCACTGTCTTTTCTTTTTTCTTTTTCTTTCTTTTCACTGTCACTTTCACAAGCACGACACAACTGCTGGCACTGGTCTTGGTCTGCTGGCGCCTGGTCAGGTTAGACTGTTGGCACTGGCGTTGGTCTGTCGATGAAAGTGGCGCTGGCCAAGTATGAGGTCGAACCCCAGTGAAGATAGAACAGTGACTATCAACATCGATCTGTTCTCCTTTCTTTCTTCCTGCATTAACGCATTGCACTCTCTCTCTCTCTCTTCTAGTCTGCTCTTATCAAATGGACATGGTTGCTTTTCTTTTCTTTTTTTTTCTTCTTTCTTTTCCTCTTCATTAGTTAGCAACTCTCTCCACATCTCTCCTAAGTCCTTCCTCTGCAGACTATCTCGTGCTAATGCCCCCACTTGGTTCTCTCCTCTCCTCCCCTCATCTCTCTGCTCTTCTCTCCTCAGAGATTACACTCAGACCTCTCTCTCTCTGTCTCTCTGTTCGTTCTCCCCTCGTTCCCTCGTTCTCTCACTCTCACATCCTTCTTATCCCGTTCCGATCCGTCAAAAAGGGCGAGTACCATTGGTCAGTATTTTTACTGCCTCGTACTCGAAGTTATCTCCCTCTAATTCCATTGGATGTTCAAATCATGCCAATCATGCCTACACGCCTTACTCTCTGTGGTGGTCAATTGGTCATTTAATTGATTAGCTAGATTTACACCCCCACCACGCACTACCTTTTCCCTCTCCCTTTCCTGCTTTAACCTGCGACGTCCGACTAACAATGGCGCTGGTTCCACAAATTGGCTAGATGAGCCTGAGCCAGGCGCTACGACTCGTCTCGCTAGACATCGAGGCGTCGGTCAAAGCTGCTTAGTCCGTCTAGCGGACAGACCGTCTCTGTGGAGCCTCTCCCCTATGCTTAATTGGCTGGATCCGAACCATGGGCCCGTCTACGTGGCGCCCAGAATATTTGAGTTAGAGCTTATGTCCAAACAACCTGGACCACGACTTGGTTGTTCTATTTTTGACCGTGACAATTTCCCCCTTGCAAAAGACTATGCACCGCATCGTCTCAAAACCACGGTACAAAAAAAACAACAACCGAATTTGCTGACACACAGCTACACGTGCAAAGTTTGAAAAAATACTTTACAACCAACGGTTTATAAATTATAAAATATATCATTAGTGAATACCACTCCAATGAGTTATTGACGTGCGCTCTTGCGTTATTTCAATTCATTTTATAACGACCTCTGTGCGCACTTATGCCATTCCCCTACCTGCGGATTTGCCATCTCTCCTTTTCACAATTCTTGTGAAAAGCACAATATAATATGATCACGATCCATGACACTTCACTGAGGAATCTCCATCCTCACTTATTGCAAATAATGCATCACTACACAAGCGACTGTATGCTCCAAGCATAACTACATTCACATGAACAAGTCTCACAAAGAAAACATGAACAAGTCTCACACAAAAATATGAACCATAGCCAACTGGGAATGAACCCATATCCAATCAACATAACTGTAATCAACACATTATCAACAAAGCACCCCGGATATGACCAACTTCCTCCGAGTTGCAGCTTGCTAGACTACACGGCTTAAATAGTCAGCTCCGACATTCTGTCGACCGGGAATGTACTGCACTCGGTACTTGTAGGGCTGCAGTGCCATTGCCCAACGCAGAACCCTGCTGTTTTTCAGCTGTGCCTCCTGCAGGAATTTGAGTGGTTGGTGATCTGTCTCTATCACGAACTCTTTCCCATACAAGTATTTGTGGAACTTCTGCACGGCCCACACGACAGCTAAACACTCCTCCACCATTGCGTACCCTTCTTCACACTTTGTCAACTTCCTGCTAGCATACCTCACAGGAAACGACCTCTTCATGCTCCTGCAACAATACTGCACCTATTCCACCGCCTGATGCATCTGTCCGCAACAAAAATGGTTTGGACATATCTGGTAGCTTCAAGATGGGACGGGAACCTAGTCTTTCCAACACCGTCTGCAGTGCTTGCTCTGCAGCGTCTGACCACTCGACCACTGCCTGTTTCCCTGCCTTGACCAAGTCACTGAGAGGACTCGTGATTGCTGCGAAATTTGGAACAAACTCCCTGTAGAAGCCAATAAAACCTAGCAGACTCCTGACTTCTGTTTTGGTCTTTGGTCTCTCTGAATTCATCACCTTCTCCACCTTTCCTCTTCCGGCTGCTTTGTGTCGCCTCCGACAACAAAACCTAGGAACTCCTACTGTCTAGCCCTTCATACAGTGACACATCCCTGTATGACTCTTCTGGAAACTTAGGCAACAAAATCTCCCCTTCTGCTGGGTCTCTTTCACCTCATCAATGATTGCTGCTGCGCCTATGTGCCGAGTCTCACGCTGAATATATTTGGGGAGAAAATTCGCATGGAAAGTTTTGGTTTCCCATTCACATCAATTCGGTAATCCCGACCGACCTTTTCAGTGATGGTGAATGGTCCTTTCCAATGCATCAGCAGCTTGTTGTGACCCGTGGGAAGCAGTACCAGGACTTGGATCTCCCACCTTGAGGGATTGCTTCCTCACCTTCCTGTCATATTGCTTCTTCTGACCGACCCTAGCCTTCTGCAAACTTTCCTTTGCAACCTTCCATGTCTCATACCTGTGCCCACCTTTGGAACAGGGCGAGATTGGGCCAATCGGATCGATAGCCACTCTCCTGAATGGTGTGTCAATTAAAGGGGGATGTTTAAGAGGCGCCTTCCTCTTCACCCCTCTTGTGGCTGACCTTTGACACACGTCACAAGACATGCAGAAACGCTTGATGTCTGCCATTGCTCCTGGCCAATGAAAGTCATCAAAGATTCGGTCAGCTGTTTTGCTGGTGCCGAGATGACCCGCCATGAGCGACTCGTGACCCACTGACATGAGTGTCACGATAACCTGCTGGTACCTCTGAGTGGTCACCTTACCTGTCTTCCCCTTGGTGAACACTCGGTACAACAGCCCGCCTTTCACAAGAAATTCTGTCTCACCTCCTCTAACCTCCTGTTTCTCTCCACCTCTTGCCAACTCCCAAGACTTCACGAGCGAAGGGTCTTGTTCCTGCGCTGCTCTAAACTCATCAGGCGACACATCTATGCCTGACTTCCTTGCTGGAACGACTAACGGTTTATCAACCTTTTCCTCCTTCTTGCTCCTTGTTTGAACTGCTGCCCCTGTAGCAGTCAACAACTCAGGATCCCCTGGATCCCTTGCCCCTGGAATATTTCCGATGATCAAATCATGAAGGGGTTTCTCCATCACCAACGCAGACAACTCGCCTGAGAAGTAAGGGGTACGTACTTCTATCTTAGCAACTGGAAACTCCCTCACAGTGCCATCGATTAGAGTACAGGTCTGGATTTGCCCTGTCAAATCCCCTTTCTCGACCAGCGTTGTTCGTACTACCCCGCATGAACAACCAGTGTCTCGTAACACTTTCACCCTCTGCTGGCCAATCCACCCTTCTTCCACTGGTAACGAACCACTCAGCCTAGTGCCCTCCATCCCTGACACCGACTGCTGTCCAGTGCTAGCCATAGGCTGCCATCCACCCTCTTCAGATTGGATCCCTTTTGGTTCCACTGCAGGTCGTTTCCCTTGACGACCCTTATCCACCTCTTGCAAGGCTGCTGACTTCTGGAACCTCATGCGACAATCCCTCGCCACATGTCCCTTCTTGTGACAAATGAAACACCTAATGTCCCTTTGCCCTTCCTTCTGCCCCACCACTGGGTTTGCTGACTTTGCAGAAAACTCCCCTAGTCTCCTTGCACTCTTCTCACCTGTGCCTAGTACCTGTTTCTCCTGCACCTTAGTGCCCAAACGTGCCTCTCTATACACCTCTGCGAACTTCAACAACTCTCTGCTGTCTCTGGCTGTCTCTCTTTCAAATGTATGGTTAACTCAGGGCCGCAACCTGACAAAATCTGTTCTTTCATAACTAGCTCTTTCAATTCAGCGAACTCCTTCTTCGTACCACTCAACTCCATTTCTCAAAATAGTGATCTAGACGTGCACCAAACTGAGTGTACGTTTCCCCTGCTTGCAATCTAGCTGAACGAAATTTCTGAATCCTTCCTCTGAGGTCAATCCCTTCAATGATTCCTTCACAGCGCCGAAATCAGACCGTTGTTCTGCTGGCAACGCAGTGAAAATTTGTAATGCCTTACCCGTCAGTAACGCCGACAAAATGACTGCCCTCTTCTGGAGGCCAACCCTGACTGGTCGCAAACGTTTCGAAACGACTGATGTATGCGTCAATCGAATCGGTCCCTTCCGAGAATTTTGGCAACTTGGGTCGGGGGGCATAGCTGCGCACAGAGTCACTGGAAACTGAACTCCCATCCTCGGTGGTCTCCCTTTGTATTCTCACTTTCTCTAACTCTAGTTGTTGTTGTTGTCGTACCCTGGCTAAAAGACTCCAGGGATCATCCAAACAGCCGAAGTACTTGAACACTATGGTACAAATGCATCAGCTGGGGATGAGAACATTACGTGTGTGACCGTTTTTGATTACCCCGCCACATGGGCAGCCACACTCCGACTTCGGGGGATTTTAGAGACTGATAATGTTATGCTAGGAGCTTGTCACAACTGAAGACAATCCCCGCATAACTATGCAGAGCATAACAACATTTTGATGTAGCCTTGGTGTTCTAGCCTATGTCAATTAGCCTGACACAGCCTTAAGCCAAGGCATCTAACTCTAGTTGAACCTTTAGTCTTTCTGTTTCCTGCGTTTCCCTAGCTTTAATCCTTTCTGTTTCCTGCGCTTCCCTTAGTCTTTCTGTTTCCTGCGTTTCTTTATCATTGTTAGCCTGAATCCTTAATTTTTCTATTTCTTGCGCTTCTACTGCGACACGGCGTCTTTTCGCGCGTTCATCTCTTTCCATCTTTTGCTGGTTTTCAACGAATGCTCGCAACTCTTCTCCCGAATAGCCTAAATCACGAGCAACACTCACAAGTTGTTCAATAGGGGTGTTCTTTTCTTCCGCCATTATATCTTTTTTTTTTTTTGAACAAGATTTTACTACTACGACAGCCAAACTGGTGGTTACCGACACGAGTGACGTAATAGCACAATCCTATGAATGATAATATTAGCTTGGGACAACGTAATTAGTTTTTATAAGACGCCCAGCGCCTGACCCAACTATGAGAGCGAATTACAGGCAATCTGTGCGAAATGAGTACTCTGGGGCTGAAATGCCAAGCCTAGTATTAACTATCTTGGAAGCAATGCCAAGCCTAGTATTTAACTATCTTGGGAACATACAGTAAGACAACCCCTTGTCTTAGGATTACAATACTTGAATCCAACCCAGCTTCCTCTCTGAGAACAATTATAATAAATGGGCCAGAATATCCTGGCAGGCTCGCCAATAAATTGTCAACCTCGGGTGATGTCAGTGGAGGAAGGACTAGCGCACAGCCCAAACACTCACAGCTTGCTTACAATCTCATTCATATATCATGCATTCGTCACATCAAACCACTAGTAAAGTCTATAACTTTACTACACATGATCATAGAACGAAACATCAATGCATATGGAATCAAACAAAATAAAACATTCTCTCTTTCCTGAACTTCACAAAATCATTTATCTAAAACATCATTAACTAACCCGGGTATAAACAAATTTCTACTTTACCTGGCCAGGTGATCTTAACTATTCACGAATCACTGTCTTTTCTTTTCTTTTTCTTTCTTTTCACTGTCACTTTCACAAGCACGACACAACTGCTGGCACTGGTCTTGGTCTGCTGGCGCCTGGTCAGGTTAGACTGTTGGCACTGGCGTTGGTCTGTCGATGAAAGTGGCGCTGGCCAAGTATGAGGTCGAACCCCAGTGAAGATAGAACAGTGACTATCAACATCGATCTGTTCTTTCTTTCTTCCTGCATTAACGCATTGCACTCTCTCTCTCTCTCTTCTAGTCTGCTCTTATCAAATGGACATGGTTGCTTTTTTCTTTTTTTTTCTTCTTTCTTTTCCTCTTCATTAGTTAGCAACTCTCTCCACATCTCTCCTAAGTCCTTCCTCTGCAGACTATCTCGTGCTAATGCCCCCACTTGGTTCTCTCCTCTCCTCCCCTCATCTCTCTGCTCTTCTCTCCTCAGAGATTACACTCAGACCTCTCTCTCTGTTTGTTCTCCCCTCGTTCCCTCGTTCTCTCACTCTCACATCCTTCTTATCCCGTTCCGATCCGTCAAAAAGGGCGAGTACCATTGGTCAGTATTTTTACTGCCTCGTACTCGAAGTTATCTCCCTCTAATTCCATTGGATGTTCAAATCATGCCAGTCATGCCTACACGCCTTACTCTCTGTGGTGGTCAATTGGTCATTTAATTGATTAGCTAGATTTCACCCCCACCACGCACTACCTTCTCCCTCTCCCTTTCCTGCTTTAACCTGCGACGTCCGACTAACAATGGCGCTGGTTCCACAAATTGGCTAGATGAGCCTGAGCCAGGCGCTACGACTCGTCTCGCTAGACATCGAGGCGTCGGTCAAAGCTGCTTAGTCCGTCTAGCCGGACAGACCGTCTCTGTGGAGCCTCTCCCCTATGCTTAATTGGCTGGATCCGAACCATGGGCCCGTCTACGTGGCGCCCAGAATATTTGAGTTAGAGCTTATGTCCAAACAACCTGGACCACGACTTGGTTGTTCTATTTTTGACCGTGACACACACACACACACACACCAGAGCATCGAAATCAAAAAATATAAACGTCAAAGAAATACAAACGTCAAAGAAAATACAAACGTTGTTAATGAAACCCAAGCAATACAAAAGACCAACGAACCCACAAAGAATTTTTTTTTTTCGTTTTAAATTAAAGAAAAAACAGTTCCAGGCATCAGAGGTGGACAAGAACCCATTGATACAAGGACATAGAAAAGCTAAATCTTATGAGCGACGGGCGGTAAAATCCTAAAGGCTCCATACACCGACTGCTTACCATGAAAGGGCCCCCTTAAACAACACACACATACACAAAACACACCACACACACATGGCGTGCACTATAGGTCTTGATACAAGACACTAAACCATAGGAAAAGAGATTGTTATAAACCATGTGACCGGGACATATCAATCGCATGAACAGAAGACTGTCATTGTGAAAGAAGATTCTGCCAATTAATACAAGAGAGAGATCACAAATCCTAGCAATATCAGTTGAGAATAAATCTTAGAAAAGGACTGTAAACCCTAAGGAAGAAAAAGGTTAAAACCTACGTTTAAGTCACAGTAAAACCATGCGAAAGGGGGGGCCATAAACCTCTTACAAAAGGAAACTATACCATATTCAAACGAGAACCCTAATCCTAATGAAAGTAGGGGACTCCTGTGAAAAAAGACAACCGATTAGTAAACCTTGTGGAAAGACATTGTACCATACAAAAAGCTGACAATGGTCAGAAAAGAGGACACCAGTTACTGTGAAAGAAGATCCCAGCGACAAGGAAAGAGAACAGAAAAGCTTGTGAAAAGAGCAAACTATAACTTCTGGAAGGATGACACTAGCCACCTAAAGAGACACTCAACCCTTTGAAAGAACACCAGTCGAGAAGATGCTAGACCCAATGAGAGAGTACACCAACTGACAGAAGATAAGATAATGTTGCTTATAGCCCAGCCGACCGCAAAGGGCCACATCAGGGCTGAACTGACAGATGAAACTAGATTCTATGAACAAAAGCCAATACAATCTATGACAGGATCTACAACTGTAATTACCATGTTGTGTTCTGTAGATCAAAGGACACTCGGATCAGGAGGTACCAGGTAATCACTAGGAATATTTCAGGAACAGGTTTAAAGACTTCCTCAACACCTTTGCAGCTCATCCCAAAAGATCTGAAAACATGCGTCCATGTTCCAGATCCCTGACTTACGAGACCTGCTACATAGCTGGAGTCAATCTTTCATACCTTTCCCGAAAAGCATTCCCTCTGGTACCGCCTGTTTTTGTATCCTTGCTCCACAGCACACTGACGTAGGAAACTAGAACAGTCAGAGAAAGAACAACACTCGTAATCTTGTGAAAAGAGACCGACCCCTCCAAAGACAGAAATTAACTCTGTGAAAAAACGGGACATGAATGCATGAAATGAATACAGAAATCCTTTTGAACGGTGGCGATACTAACCCCATGAGAGGAGGAGAGTAGGCTCTATGTAACGAGGACACTCAAGGCTATAGAGAAGGACAGTGATCACTTACAGGACTAAGGCGCTAAATCGTTTAAGAAAAGAGAATACATTTGTAAACGGAAATACTATAACTATGGAAGCACACGAAACTCTGTGGGAAAACGGGAAGATATGAAGGAAGACAAAATTATACGCAAGGAAGGTACTAAATCCAGTGAAAGGAGTGCGCCAAATCCTGTTTAGAAAGAAAACATTAAGCCTTATGAAAGGACAGTTATGCAAGGAGAAAAAAAAACCGTTTGAAAGAACTGGACGCCAAACTTTTTGGAAAGAGGACACTAAACCTTATGACAGTAAACATCCATATGAAAGGAGCACACTATATGTACAATGACAAAAAGGATAAATTCTAAGAAAGCTGAACCTTGTAGACTAAGGGTGTCAAACCCTATAGAAGAATTCTGATGTTTATTACCGCGTCAGACTTTCAATGGGTTAGAGGATACTCAGATCAGAAGGTACGAACGCGCACAAGAAAAAAAATTCAGAAGAGGATCAAAGACTTCCTCAGCATCTCGGCCTTTGAGGGATTTGGTACCCACGTTTTTTTCTCTCGAGTCTTGATCCAGAGGATACCGATACAGAAAAGCGAGCCACACTGATCAGACAGGACTCTTTAGCCGGGGAAAGAAAAGGACATTAAATCCTTTGAAACAGTTAGAAAAACACTGCGGATGAAGACAAATAAACTTGAGAATGATGATACTTAAACTGCCGATGAAAGGGACAATGAGGTTGGAAGAGATGACACAAAGTCCCGTGTATGAAGATAACATGAAATCCTGGTGGAAATATGTTCATTAAAAAAAAAGAAAGAAAGCCTTTGAAATAAGAGACCAAACTCAACAGACGAACAAGAAACTAAGACACTAACCTAGTGTCAAACACTAAGCTGTGATACATAAGAGACAATACTGAAAGAACGACAAGAGAATGGAGAACATAAAAGAAAACATGGAATCTGATGAACACCACTGTCGGTACTCCCCTGTAAGTCCATGTCCCAGGTTCTCGTAACCTATCTCCATTTTCCGTTGCTGCCGAGGTAGACTTCCGTCGTCTCTGGCATCTTGTTCCTGGCTGACAGGCTCTTCTGCCGACTTCTTAATGGCGTGACAATCTCTTCTGTTGTCTTGTTCCTGGCGGACAGTCTCTCCTGCTATTATCTTTTTCCTGGCGTGACAGTCCCATCTGCTGTCATCTTGTTTCTGGCGTGACAGTCTCTTCTGTTGTCATCTTGTTCCTGGTGTGACAATCTTCTGCTGTCATCTTGTTCCTGGCGTGACAGTCTCTTCTGCTGTCATCTTGTTCCTGGCGTGACAGTCTTCTGCTGTCATCTAGGTCTTGGCGTGAAGTCTCTTCTGCTGTCATCTTGTTCCTGGTGACAGTCTTCTGCTGTCATCTTGTTCCTGGCGTGACAGTCTTCTGCTGTCATCTTGTTCTGGCGTGACAGTCCATTCTGCATCTTGTTCTCTGACGTGACAGTCTCTTCTGCTGTCATCTTGTTCCTGGTGACAGTCTTCTCTGCATCTTGTCCTGGTACATCTTGTGTCCTGTTGGGTGACAGTCCTTCTCCATCTTGTTCCTGCGTGACAGTCTTCTGCTGTCACTTGTTCCTGGGTGACAGTCTTCTGCTGTCATCTTGTTCCTGGTGTGACAGTCTCTTCTGCTGTCATCTTGTTCCTGGTGTGACAGTCTTCTGCTGTATCTTGTTCATGGGTGACAATCTCTTC
Organism: Conus ventricosus; assembly: GCA_018398815.1. NCBI lineage: Eukaryota > Metazoa > Mollusca > Gastropoda > Neogastropoda > Conidae > Conus > Conus ventricosus. Next base: position 30,347,492 of record CM031598.1, on the reverse strand, counting down.
TGCCGTCATCTTGTTCCTGGTGTGACAGTCTTTCTGCTGTTCTTGTTCCTGTGGAATCTCCTGGGTCGTACTTGCTTCATAGGTGCTATGGATTTTGGTTGGTTCTCCTATCTTTCCCTGAAAGTTGTCCTCTTTGCTCACACAGGTTGGTGTCCCACTTCCGGTGGTCCCCGCACTCCTGATACACGACATACAAATCAACGCTACAATAAGTCAAATATTATGTCAAATTAAAGTCATACAGAAGTACAAACAGAAAAAAAAAACCCTGTGTACACTGCGAGTCTCTTTTAACGTAAACAGACACGTTTCAGAATGTTTTTTCACTGATTGAATTACTGGGTATTTTTCATCACATGTGCTGTCCCACCGTCCTGCCGATGGTTCTGCCAATGTGGTGAAAATCTGCAGGGCCTGCCTGGGTCAATCAGGTGATAAAGCCTGCTTTCAAAAACAACTTAAGCACGTGTGGGGAAAAGAGGGTATGAGAGAAATCGGGAGTAGGGCGGGGAAGAGTGGGAGTGATAGGCGGTGAGGATCAGAGGTGGAAAGTGGGACTAACGAAGAGTTCAAATCTGGGATCTGAAGTTTTCCACGAGGGTGATGCCACTTAGTGGAGTTGTCTAGTTTGACTAGTAACTGATATTTCCTGAGGATAGTATCGCTGGGTGGACCGTTTTAGTTTTGAATGGATGCCTCTGCGAGAGTAGCTTACATTTTCCCCTCTACAACTTGTCCGTCTGTACATCTTAGGCCTAGTTCACGCGAGGATATACAGACTTCACGCAAAGTTAACATCTCAGATGTGAGTACCTCTTCGGCCTGGTTAAAATCAAAATATAATCACTTCTTAATGGGATGTGTTGAGCGTGCCTGTACCCTATGTGAACGCAGTTTGAGCTTCCAAATGTGGTGCAGGTTTGCTCGCCGCTGTTTTTTGGGGGTCGAGGACAGTGCTTCTCTGGGTTCCATCCGCACCTCCAGGTGTATCTTTTTCTTGTCTGTCTTTTGGGAGACTCTGGGTAAAGGCCCAGTGACAGGGAGGAAAGACCAGCTGACCGCAGGGAAAGTCCTGTTGACGGGGGGTGGGGTGGGGGTGGGGGGGGTGGGTGGGGGGGGAGATAACCCGAGATCCTCTTCAGAGGGCACGTAAGACCTCATGGCGAAAGCTTAGCCGCTTCTGGAGTTGTGCTGTCTTCACCTTTCAGCAGACAACGAGAGGCTGTGGGTGGCGTTTTTGCCAATATGTTCTGATGTCATGAAATATGGGCTTGTACATCCATGGGAACGATCCACTGGAGGTTCTGTCGTGTCACATCCAGTGGCCATTACACAACGGCATCTGCCGGGGAGCGAGTATGTCACTTCACGTCTTGACGGATGCCCCAAGCATGCCTGCACACTTTGTAAACACAGCGCAGGTTCCAAGAGTGGTGTGGGATTACCCCCAGCTGGTTTGTTTGGTAGCTGAGGACAGTACTTGTCTGGATCCAATCCACAGCTTTGGCGGTTTATCTTTTTCTTGTCTGCCTTTTGGTCGACTTTGGGAAAGGTCAAGTGACGGTGAGGAAAGACCAGCTGACTGCAGATAAGTGCTGTTGACAGCTGGAAAGACTGTAACCCGGTATTCTCTTCAGAGGGGACGCAAGACCTCACTGCGAAAGCTTGGCCGTTTCTGGAGTTGCAACCGTCTATACTTATCGGCGCAACAGCAACGAGTGAGGCTGCGGGGTGCACACGACACTTGCACAGCAGTGACATTTTTAAAGGTTTGGCTCTGCAGTTATGAAATGTGGGCTGGTAGACACGTGGGAACGCTGTGTGGAGGTTCTGTCATGTTACATCCAGTGGCCATTACACAACGGCATCTGCCAGGGAGCATAATCCTTGAAGTCTTAATGGAAACCTGAAACGAAGGTAAGGGGACATCAAGGTGATGCATCATATATAGACGTGTGATACACGACCACGCTGAAATGGTAGGCCTAACTATCGTAAAGGCATGAAAGAGGTGGTACAAAACAGTAAAAACAGGAATGAAATATACGGGGGAGAGAAGAATTTACTGCAAGTTATCGAACTGACTTGTTGAACGGCAGACCAATGTCACTAGAGATAGGACACTGCCAACATTTCACTTTGGCCAGGTCATTGGGAAAGACGATCTAAGCACACTATTCTTTTGAAATTCCTAGCTTTTCTCCGGCGCATGGTTAGACAGGACTTTCATCGAAATCATCAAAAGTCAGGATCTCATTCAGGACCACAAACTGACTCAGCTGGCGATTAACTCACTTGTCTGTTTTCACACATAATTTTATTTGTGCGTCTTTGCTTTGAAGTATGAAAACCGCGAAGATGGTACTCGACGCTAAAAGAAACTCAACTCACGCAATAATAGACCAGAGAGAAGTCCTCCATCCATGAATATAATTCAAGTATCATCACCATTCCGTCTTCTCCTTTAGGACATACACTGCCACTGGCAGTCTCTAAACTCCTCGAGGAGTCTCTTGATGCCAGTGAAATTTTTTGACGATTTTACTGGTTTTGATATTACAGCATAGAGAGGCATCTCGCAGAGCTGAGATATGTTTTATACAGCACACGCCGTCGTTCCGTTTCCGGTATTTATTATCCCATTATGGCGATATATTGAGCGGTTTACGTAGCTCATGCTTGTTGACGGGTGCTTTTCCTTTATTCTTAATTATTCGAATTAATATGAATAAACATACAAAAAGTCTTAGTCATCATCGTAGCACCTGTCAATACTGTGCTAAAAAACACACATCAAAATGTCAACAGAGAGAGAGAGAGAGAGAGAGAGAGAGAGAGAGAGAGAGGGGAGAGAGAGAGGAGAGAGAGGTGAGCTAAATGTTTTGAACTTGGCTGTCGGTGGCTTGCAATCAATGTAAAATACAAAACATTCAAGAGTTCGCAAAGGTTCTAGAGAATTTTCCTTGAACATGTGTAGAAATGTCATGTATATGTATCTATCTATATCTATCTATAGATGAATATAATTAAAAAGCCTAAAATGACTTTAAAGTGCTCGACCCCTTGAGAGAGAGAGGAGAGAGAGAGAGAGAGAGAAACTCAAGGCTGAACGGAGAGGCAGGGAGGGGGTTGTCCGGAACCAGCTCCCAACAACCCATTCCAATCCTTTTGGGCTGGCAAGAATTCACTGCCAAGCTGCCTCCTTCCCCCTCCCTCACATCTTCCCCCCCCCCCCCCACGCGCGCACACAACACACACACACACACACACACACACACACACACACACACACACACACACTGACGAAAGTGTTGTGAAGAAACATCAACGGTAACGACGTTTGTGAATTGAGCCAACATTACGTTTTGGGACCACTATTCAAAATCCCACTATGCAACTTATCAAGAGATCGCCTTTTTTTCGTCTGATTTTAGGCCAACGCAAGTAAACTGCCACCGTGTCTTTACTTGGCATTTATAGAACATTTACGGCGTTTTTCGATCAATTTGACGAGGAACAAAATAACTACATAGAGAAATTACATCTGAAGGCAAGTGTGTGTGTGTGTGTGTGTGGTGTGTGTGTGCGTGTGCGTGTGTGTGTAGTGTTGTGTGTGTGTGTGTGTGTGGTGTGTGTGTGTGTGTGTGTGTTTGTTGTGTGGTGTGTGTGTGTGTGTGTGTGTGTGTGTGTGTGCGCGCGCGCGCGCGCGCTCGTGTGCATGTAGATTCCTTGCTATTATGTTGTAATAAGTGGACGCTAACAGTTAATGCTTCTAAAACTAACAATATTTAAACAGTGCAAGGCTGAATAAACAGGACATTTCATTATTAAAATGAAAAAGCTGATGTCACCAGCTTCAAATATTTAGTAGATTTCAATCGAATGGGCTCTTTCGCTAAATGTAAGAAAAACACTTTTGATAAAGCGTCATTAGCCATGTTTAAATTGATACAAAAGGCAAGAACAAAGGATTTACCTATTCATGTCATTTCAGATTTATTTGATAAAATGATTGTTCAGTATTATCATATGGTTGTGAAATATGGGATACGAAAATTTAAATATTATTGCTAAATTTCAACTGAAATTTAGAATATATATTTCGCTTAAAAAAGTACAATGACAACATGATTTATGGTGAAACAGGACGTTATCCTTTATCAATTACTGTCCATGTCCGAATGATTCGATTTTGTTCTAGTTTGGGTTCAATCCCCTCTTGAAAAAAAATGTCGGTTTGGTTCTATTCTTTCATGTTACATTTGCACAATAGCGCAGTAACTGTTTTCCTGGTTAAACGTGCATTAAAAACATACTTGTACAATCTGTTTTTGACCGTATTTGAGCAATCCAACTTACAGAGTCAATTACATTATGTAGGAATGTCAAAAGTAGTATGCATGTCTTTTATCAAACGTTGGCAACATGACATTTAAACTAGCAGTAATTTTTTTTTCTACAAATTCATAAATCTGATTTTAAGGAGGAGAATAATTTCTAACTTACAGATTGTTTATATTTCCCTCTTATCAAATTAAGATGTTCCAATATTATTACCATTTGAAGTAGATCGATTTTGTATTCAAAAAGAAGAAGGTTATGTATAAACGTGACATGTCTGCAATAGGTGATGCATTATTATATCATGGTATGTTCACATACGATACTTTGCGCAATACGTTTTGGCAAAAAAAGATTTCTCTCCCAAATCTGTCTATAGTTTTCATGTCTTCTACTAATCAAAAACAAATGCTTCTATTGTCAAAATAATCAAGTGTTGTATAACGTTGTCTATGTCATCACTGACTTGCAGTTGTTTATTTTGGCTGTTCGTTTTCCTTTTCCTGTATGCTTAAATCTCACCTTCCTCCATACCCCAAAAGGGCAAAAGGAATGATATTGTTCTTTGTTGTGGAGAGAGGGTTTTATCACCGATCTCCATGTGACGCAATTCCCACCGGTCGAACAAAGATATGGGCATAGAAAAAATAAACTGTAGAAATAGCGCGCGCGCGCACACACACCTCTGGGATTTTCAGCAACCAGTCAGGGCAGCAATGCTGTCTGGTTGACTAAATTCGGTTTTAATTAAGGAGCTGAATTATTGGGCACTGTCAAAGTCAAAATTTATGCAGTCTCAGGTCGAGTCTTTCATTAAAATGGTACGACATGCTGATAGAGCGTAAACCTTAACTCGTCATTATGAAAATTCATATCATTAATTTGGGGAGGGGGGGGGGGGGGGGGTGAATGTGAAATCGTGCTACCTCAGTTGTGAGATTAAGTTTATCTTATATCGTATCATTTTATTAATTCGGCCTATAGATGCATCAAACTTTTGCCTGAATGCGCAGGGATGATACAAAATGAGTACGCTGTTGCTTATTTGATGGTAAGGACGGAACGAGGCATAAAAAAGTGTGGCTGGAACAGGTGGTAGAGAGAGAGAGAGAGAGAAAGAGAGAGAGAGAGAGAGAGAGGTGTGTGTGTGTGTGTGTGGATGGGGGCAACTGTGGCCACTGGGGAGGGGAAGGTGAAAATGGAAAGGACTGCTTTTTTAAACTTCTCGTCTGCGGAAAGAGAAAGCGAGTTAAACGGGATGGGATGAGGCAGGGAAGAATTAAGAGGAACACCTTTCCAATCCCATTTCCTTTGGCATGAGAATTCGAATAAGACAGTGAAAAAAAAAGGTTAACTCAACTTTGCATGCAAATACAAAATTAAAACAAAGTCACCCATGCTCAATTCCATCATTAACCCACCCCCCCCCCCCCACCTTAATATGGAGGAAAAGAGCAAATGATTTAACAGAGCGTGGCAGCGAAAAGGAGAAATACCCTTCCAAACCCCTTTCTTTCGCATGAGAATACAGACTATGACGGTGAAAAAAAGACGAGTTTTAACTCAACTTTGCAACTGCAAAATTAGAACAAATCTACCCATACTCAATTCCATCTATCAGGTTTTAAAATTCCCACCTAATGTGGAGATGGGTGGGGTCAAGATAGCGGACAGGGGCGTGAGGGGTGGTGGTGGGGGTGGGGGCGTGTGTACAAGCCAGCATGATGTCCAAAGATTAGGCTTGAATGAGCATGCATGTTGATTATTTGACTCTGTTACCTCACTGTCCACAATGTCATTCAAATTATTGGTCACCCTTTTAACCTCCTTGAGCAAATATCGGGTCTCAAGAACACCCCCACCCCCCCCCCCCCCCCCCCCCCCCCCCTTGTCTACATTCTCTCGCCCTCGAAACAGACTCCATCAAAAAAGAAAGAAGAAAAAAAAAAAAGCGTGAATTCGCTTTTGAGGAAGATTTCCTTTGTATCCCCTTCCAATACAAAACATTCTTTTCGGCCAACACGAAGAACAGTTCAGGACGCCGAACACAAGGCACGAGGACACATTCATTCGCATTCAGTTTTGATAAATATTCTTCAATTATTTATCGTAGAGAAGCCCCTGAGTGGAAGGTGGAGGGCAGACCTATGAAATGAAATCTTTGTTGTTTTGAGAACACTGCATATTCCCAAAATAAACAAATCCATCAATTACTGAATTTTTTTTTTTTTTTTTTTTTTACAAAAAGCTATCTTTCAAAGAGAAGTTGCTTACAAAGCGTTTGAAGGGGAGGGGAGGGAGGCGGTGTCCCTAAATTTTAAGTTTCCGGAAAACAGGGAGATGTTATGAACCGTATACAATGCAATGTCGACCTCGCCAATTAACACAAATTCATTTACTCACCGGCCAAGTCCTTGTCTCCCAACATGGCGAGAAGGCTCACCCCAGCACGTTTGAACTGACCGGGATAACGCGTTCACACACCAGAATACACTGGACGCCGGGAAACCATGTGACACAACAAATCCGCCAATTATTTATTTCACGTGCGGGTCGTGCCAGAGATTCAAAGACCCTCTTGGCGAGTTCACACACACACACACACCATCTTTTCTCTGCATCCCTTCCTCTCTCTGTACCTCTCTTTCATGTCCAGTCTCGTCTGCCTTTGATTTGCGTCTCTCTCTCTCTCTCTCTCTCTCTCTCTCTCTCTCTCTCTCTCTCTCTCTCTAAGGAAGCATCTCTACTTCTCTGTCTGTCTGCCCCCCCCTCCCTCTATCTCTTTCTCTCTCTCTTTTTAAGGAAGCGTCTCTACTTCTCTGTCTGTCTGTCCCCCCCCTCTCTGTCTGTCTGTCTGTCTGTCTCTCTCTCTCTCTCTCTCTCTCTCTCTCTCTCTCTCTCTCTCTCTCTCTCTCTCTCTCTCTCATATGTAACTTAATAATCCTAGTGTTTGGCAGTATATCAATATTTAAAAAAATGAAAATAAGGGACAGGGTGGTATAATGGCATCTCTCTCTCTCTCTCTCTCTCTCTCTCTCTCTCTCTCTCTCTACTCTCTCTCTCTCTCTCTTAATGTCCAAACGTGTCCCTCTTTAAAGAAACGTCATTCGCCACAAATGTTTGTTGCTCTGCGCGATTCTCTCTCTCTCTCTCTCCTCTCTCTCTCTCTCTCTGTGAGAAAGAGAGAGAGAGAGAGAGGAGAGAGAGAGAGAGAGAGAGAGAGGAGAGAGAGAGAGAGAGTGCGTGTGTGTGTACTCATGAGAGAGAGAGGGAGAGAGAGAGGGAGAGGAGAGGGGCGTGCCCCGGCGAGGGATGGAAATGGGGTATGCCGCTAGGGCTTGATACATCTTTTGCATATAATCATCATGAATATCTTTTTTTTCATTGCTTTTTTTCCTACCTCCAAATATTCTTATTTTTCTGTGGCTGTCATCTCCGCCTGGGGTTTGTGTTGAGCATCACTCCCAGTACTGTTTTGTCTGTGGTGACCGATAAGGGCAGTTGATGTATGATAGAGTTTTGCCCTTTATGGTTTGGCTTATTACATACATGAGTTAGTCAAAGTGTACAAACCCTTCCATGTGAGATGAAAACCGTTATTTCTTTGTCTCCTGTGTTGCGTCAACGGATGCAAATTTCTACTAGGATCAAATCACCAAGCGAGGTTGCAGACCATATAGCATTGTCAGGTTTCTGGGTCTGGCATCAGTATTGCTTGGTGAGGATGTGAGAGGCCAGAAAGGGGGTGGAATATCACTGCAGGCAGCCTGGCCACACCATAAATCTGAAGTTAAGGATGTGTGTGCATCACGCTGAGAACTGGTAGTTAGTTGTCTCTACATGAGCGGCCAGTAATGT
>CM031598.1:30318811-30339193 GCA_018398815.1 Conus ventricosus | reverse complement strand
ATCCCAACCAGTGAACAATCTCCGGAGATTCGAAAAAAAGAGAAGTTTTTAATGCTTGAAAAGACTAAATGTTTACCTCCCGAAATGGCATGCTTTTTGTAAACGTTTTAAGCAGCCTTACTGACAGAAAAACAAATGCAGAAGTTTATTGATGGAGATCATACTCCTTAAAAGGGGATAGATGGCTAAGAAACAGCACAATTCATCAGTGTAGAAGTTAACTAGCTTTACGCATCATTTGCTATCTTGACGCGTTACTTCGCATTTTGTATTCTCTACATCAATACACTTACAAGGCGAATAGCATGAAATCCTGAAGCATAGACACAAAGAGTTCTTATAGCTAGTTATCTCGATAACAAGTGATTTCAGTTTTTAAGCAACTCATTTCCCTGTAATCCTTCCTTCACATTTTATTTTTTTCTATCCTTCGCTGGCTGCTTTGAGATGCCGTCATATTCTGTTTTGAACCCTTTGTAGTGATAAATCCATTTGATGCCGAGGGAGGAGCGACACAATAAGCGGTCTTACATTGATAGACCAAATCAGCGGACTTCAGGCCTCTGTTCAAACCGTACAAACGACATTCTATTCAGGGAAGACTGTATACTGCCCAGTATACTGCTAGTAAAGCATTTTATATTTATGTTTTTACACATTTTTTCATTCCCGTTTTCTTTCTCACGCAATCCCTTCCCCATCTTACTTTCGTCTCCTTTTCATAAAATCTTTGCAGAGTCGTTGTTTTAATGGGTAAGGAATTGTTTCCCTGCGCTCCTTTTTGCTATTACGTATTTGTTCAACATACTATTGTTTTGTCAATTAGTCGGGGATTGTTTATATTAGCAGATCCAAATAAAAGCCTCTCTGCACAGTTCTTAGCTGCCGTAAGCAGTGATGTGACTGACAACGCTGGGGTTATTAAACAGAAGAGCTGAACACACTGACCGTGAACACCTTTTTACCTCCCTTGTATTTTTGAAGCAATCTTCAAGCGTAGGCTCAAAGATTTCTCCCTGTAGTTTTTATCCTTAAAATAATGGTATCAGTTTTTAAGCGACTTATTTTCTTGCGGTACTTTCTTCTACACAGCTTCTTTTCTTTGCTGGGTGTTTTGAGGTACCGTAGGATTCTGTTTTTCATCCTTCGGTGATGAGAATACCACAGAATTATCAGTGGTATATTTTGATTTGATGCCAAGGGGGAAATCGGTTAGAAGGGTAGTTCTTCAACGAGGTTGATAAAATTAACTCGGTGGGGAGTTCGTTAAATTTCTACTTTGAGTGAGAAAAACATACTTTCTATAGTTTTAGTAGTAGACTTCAATGAGGTACTGAGGCTATTGGGAGGTTCGAGTATCGGTTCGAAGAGAGCATGGTCAGAGTTGGTAATGATGTCGTCATGGTGGTATTTGTGCATCGTTGACAATAGGTTCTGACACCGTTGGTCATTAAATGGTGCTTCTGAAAAAGCCATTCTTTCATTGGAAGCTGTTTATGTAGGTGGTTTTAACGGCGCACTGCAGCTGTTGGGAGTTGCGAGAACCGTAGCGAAAAGAGACAGAGTTGGTAATTTGGTCGCCATGGTGGATCTTCCGAAATGTTGACGGCAGGATCTAACCACATCGGTCTTCAAACGCACTCGTGCTGGAAGTGTAACGATAGCGGTTGATGATCCAGCGTGCCGCCCTTTGTTGAAGAAACGCTGTTTCGTCCTCTTCTTGGTGGGGCTCCCATATTCAGCAGGCATACTCTAGGGTTGGGCGAACCAGGGCTTAGTGGGCTCTCTCCTTTGTCTTGATGGAACCTCTCTTCAAATTCCGCTTGACAAAGCCAAGGGTCTTGGAGGCTATATTGCGATGTGGAGTTCCCATTTCAAGATGGTAGACAGGATAACGCCCACACACACACTTTTCCTCCATGGTGGTCTGGAGGTTTTAACCATGTAGATGGTTAAGTGGCCTTGTTGTTTCCTCCGTACATAGTTTTTTTTTTTTTCTGTATGAACGTACATTTACTTGCTGATCGATTAATGTCGATAATTATATTACGGTAAATCATACGGGTATGTAAACGATATGACTCAATAAGTAGGCCTAATTGTTTGCCTGCACATGTTCTACCCGAGACATTTTTCCCCCATCTAACTTAAGGAGAAAGATGAAAGTTAATCATCATTGTATTGTCATCAAGCTAAACAACAGAATTTACATTTCGCACTTTCAATGTATACAACAACACAGTTGTGCGCGGATACACACAGAAGAATCGACTTCAGTTTGACCCAAGGCAATGGAAAATATTTTGTATGGGACGCACAGCGCGAGTGTGTACAACACAGACATATACGCTTCCAACGCTGTCTATTACTGTAATGATCATGTTCAAAAGATGCTCAGCCCCAGTACTCTTTCTCTGCGCGCGCACAAACAACACACACACACATATAATTTGTATCAAAAAAAAAAAAAAAAAAAAAAAGGATTTTAAAGCAGCGCATATACGAAACGTCAACAGATAGCAACAGACATCCTCTATTTATTTAGAGTGCTGCGCCCTTGAAGGAGGAACAAGTCTGAACAGAAAATAACACACACACACACACACTCACGTAGAAAGAGAGAAAGGACTACTCATATTGCGTCTGGCCTTATCATATTTTCACACTCGCACGCACACCACACACACACACACACACACACACACACACACACACAGAGAGAGAGAGAGAGAGAGAGAGAGAGAGAGAGAGAGAGAGAGGAGAGAGAGAGAGAGAGAGAGAGAGATGTAGGAAACATAAGATGACAGGTCAGTCGCTGTAGTGTGTTCACAATACCCTCTCTGGTTCAGTGTCTCTTTGCACTCTATCAATATTGAACGGTCATTTGATGCATAAATCGGTACTGAATGAACGACAATGCTCTCTCTCTCTCTGTGCGAGTGTATGCGTGCGTGCGCGCGCGCGCGCGCGTGTGTGTGTGTCTGAGAGAGAGAGAGAGAGAGAGAGAGAGAGAGAGAGAGAGAGAGAGAGAGAGAGAGAGAGAGAGAGGATGACCACTGACCTGATCCATAGAAGATTCCAGAAATGTCTTGCCCTTTCGTTAACAGCCATGACTTTAAATGCTAAGGATTTTCAAATATCTATTCTGGTGATTATCTTCCCCAAGTCTTGAGATTTCTGGTCTTCCAAAGCTCCTGAAAATTATGACATCGCATCGTTTTGGCGGAAACCGAAAACGTTATTTCCACGACTTTTGAACGATATCAGCGTGATACATAGACAGTCTGGATATGCAGTTAAGGGTTCAACCACACACAGGAATTAGAAAATGATGGAAGAATAGGATGGAGGGGGTGGAAAACCCGCTGACCACTAGCTTGTACACTTGATATGCAAAAGCAAGAATAAAGGGGGAAAAAGAAAGCTCATGCTTCAGAAAATCCAATACACGTTTAAGAAAGGGAAAAGTGTGTGTGTGTGTGTGTGTGTGGGGGGGGGGGGGGGGGGGGGGGGGGGGGGGGGGGGGGGGGGGGGGGAGGGGGGGGAATGGGTAGTTGTCTTCCCACCATGTAGAACGTGGATAATCACTGATTTTCTATTAAAAAAAAATGTTTCGCCCATTCTTGACTTTTCTTTTTTTGACTTTCATTTTCAAGGCCAACATTATTTGGCTAGGCCTACTTTCAATAACTGTATGTGTGTTTCTGTGCTTGTTTAAGTGATTAATGAAGGCTAAAATATGTGAGTGAGATTACAGTATGTTAATTGTTTTCTATGATGGTATATATTTTATGGAGGTGCGGTTCATCCATTTGTATTTGAAATACATTTGAAAGACGCTGCCTAAGATAGGCTGTCGCAGTGTCGGTGTCTTTCTTTGACAGTTCGACTTCGCTGAGAATTCAGTGATCCAGATTGACGTGGAGAATTGAGAATATTGATTGATATAGCTCCTTTTCTAAGTGACAAAAACACAGATTGTTGAGTTAGAGTGAATATATCTCTTTCAGATATCTTCGAATAATAAACTTACCTTTACAGTGAATCTTTTCACATCAACATAAATTTTGCAAATCGTCTGCCGCCTAAGAAGGGCAGCAGCTCCAACAAGTGATTGACGTCAAGAGTTATCTCACTTGTTGAAATTTCTCGGTGGAATCTCTCTCTCACTCTCATTGATGACATTTAAAAAAAATTAATTTATTTATCAGTTATGTATTTATGTGTTTGCCTGTCTATTTAATCAGTTATTCGCACATTCATGCATCTATTTATGTATCCGTTAATGTAGTCTATTTAGTGATCATCTGTTTGAACCGGGCGTTCACAATCATCGCTAAATAAATTCTGCTTTCATCTTATCTTTCAACATCAACCCCCCCCAAAAAAAAAAAAAAAAAAAAAAAAAGAAAAAAAAAAGAAAAAAAAAAAAAAAGAAAGAAAGAAAAAGACGTAAGCTGTGGGAAACGCGACAGATTCCAAGATTCTAGACGTCATACTCTTTACACTGACGGCGAGTTTAGGGTCTATCATATCGTAACATTATCAAGTTAGCATGAGCATGTCACTCTTGATGTGATCGATCAAGCGAGAATCGTAGCCCCCCACCCCCGACTACCTCGCCTCCTCTCCACCCTCACTCCCCTGTGATGTGCGCTTTCGGTAAGCTTCAGACACATATACACAAAGACAGATCGGTTTGCACCAAACAGGATCGATCGGCAATGAAAACGTGTTCACTGATATTTAACAGAGAAAAGCAAACAAACAAACATTGCCGTGCGGTTCTTGTCTTGCTATTTGCGCTCATGGAACATTCAACTCTGAGTCGGAGCCAGCCGAGCCAGAAAAATATAACATTTATGGTCGTCGAACCGGTAGCTTCTCCCCTCCCTCCCTTCCCCCACCCCTTCCCAGGGATTACTCTGAGATGCACATTGCCACGTACTTAATACTAATCATACTGGGAAAAAGTTCGCGTTATCGTTATGCTGAATACAGTGAGCCTCTACCTATTAACGAGGCGAAAATAATAAACCCTACTGCAAATTTAATTCCGGCCGAGAAATTACCCACGAGTTGCGCAAAGGACCTCAATTTTCAGGTCATATATAGGGGGTAAAATTCACCCATATATTTCATTTCATTGATCGGTTTAGCCATAATTATTGTCTACTGAATTCACACATGTTTTAGACCGAACACTCACTGAAACGTCAGTGGCATGATCCTGTTACAAAGGTTGATGACGCCACTATCACTTGTGTCTTGATACTTGAACTCCACTGGGTTAGAAGACGACAATGTACACCAACAAAAGTAAGGAAAATAATTTCTGTCTAGAAACAGACTGTTTAGAAAAAACAAACAAATCCTGTTTGAAACAGTTCTAAACACACACACATAGAGTTTCAGTTTCACCAAGGAGGCGTCACTGCGTGCGGACTGGTCCAAATACGCTACACCACATCTGCTAAGTTTTGAGACCACATTACACATGATTTGAAACTTATGGATACATGAATTCACAAGTAAGATGTTGAACAATTAAGTAGTGGGGGGAAAAAAGTGCAGGCTAACAATTCTTCTCTCATTATAATAATGACTTTGCAAAGATTTGAATTTTAGAGAAAAAAAATTAAAGAAAATGGGGAAATATATTATTAAATATGAAAAAAACCCTTCGCTAGGTGCCTGAGGGAACCATCGTGATCCCTTCTGGAGGCTGATCTATTTGTATTGCCTGCTCCTTAGGCCTTTCGTCCGCTGGATCGGACTCATCAGGGAGACGCGGCTGATTGTGTCTGCGCTCCTGGTGTCAAATAGAGACACACCACAGTTCATATATTCTGTGGTGTTCTCACCACCAAGGGTTCAAAAAAGAATCCAACAGCACCCTCAAAGCAGCCAGTGAAGGATAGTAAATGGAATAAAACGAAAGTGTGGAGAGGAAAAAAAGTTGCTAAGAAACTAAAAGCATTATACAAACAGTATAAAATGTAGGGGACAATCTTTGAGCCTATGCCTGAGGATCCTTCAAGGATACAAGGGAGATCAAAAGATATGGAACAATTTGAGTGGTCAGCTCTGCTGTTCTATAACTCAAGCATTGTCAGTGGCTAAGAATTGTGCAGGACAACCTTTACTTGGATCTCCTAAGAGATGCAATCTCCCACTGATTGACCAAACAATATGATGCAACTAACAACTAAGATGGAGAATTGAAGAAGAGGGTCTCGTAGACTTAGCAGACGTCTGACTTATGCATTTAGCCCAATGCGCTGGTCAGACCATGAGTGCCTATCTAACATTGGTTGTCTTTTTTTTTTATTCACACACACACACACACACGCGCGCGCGCGTGCGCGCGCGCGACACACACGCATACACACACACACGTTATTATTTTCTTCTTCTTTTCTTTTTCAGTTATTCTTTGTTCTTTCTTTTTCCTTTCTATCAGTCTGTTTACTTTTGTATCCAGCGGCAGTTGAGGAAGTTAAAAATCGTCGGATGATTCACAGGTATACTTTTACACGGTCGATGGATTTTGTTTTCTCCTTCTGTATAATGTAGGGGAGATAATTCCAACGCGCAATTGTCAGTTCAAAGGATAGACTCCCATAGACTTGTCGTCTGCTGCTTCCTCTTCTTCTTTCTTCTTCCTAAAATACTGGTTCACTCAAAAACGAGTAGGTCACCAGCGCGCATGTTAAAAAGTTAAAAAAAAATATATAAAATAGTGCGACTCAGACTGTTGGCCCTGGAGCAAATTTGGCAACAATGGGGTCGCACTCGATATTCAAGAAGTTAAAAGCAATGGCCAAATTCAGGCCCAGTTAACAGTAAAATATCTGGGGAAGTAAAAAATAGAAAAACATCAATATGCAGATCTCAAAACTGTTGTATCAATTTGTTTTTTAAAAGGATTGCATTTGTGGCAATCTTGATGGCACCCGGCAGTGAGTTCCACAGCCGTACAGAACGGGATAAAAGAATGTAAGTGGCTGTCAATATTTGATGCAGGTATGGTATAACACTGACCGCCACTCCTGGTGCTACTTTTATTCAATACTTGTTGTTCCATTGGAATATCAATTACTTTAGCTCTGCCTTTGAAAAGGTGTTAAGTTTAATAAAAGCTCTTCTCTCTTCTAAGGGTTTCCATTCTAATTTCCTCATGTTCTTCCTAGTATTCCCCTTTTCTCTGATGTGGTTCCCTGTTACGAACCGTGCTGCTCTCTTCTGAATCTTTTCAAGGTTATCAATGTCCTTTTAGATGGTAAGGATCCCAAACTGAGCAACCATATTCCAGTATGGTCTAACCAGTGTTTTGTAGCAGTCGTCTTTAACCTTTTGGGGGCAGTCATTGATATTCCTGTGTAAGAAAGCTAAGATGTTAGTTGCTTTCTTACATACTAAATTATAATGTTCTTTCCATTTGAGACGACTATCTATAATCACGCCTAAATATTTTGCAGGGATTAGTTTCTTTAAGAATAGTATTATGGATAGAATAATCTGATCTAATTAGTGAGCGTTTGTTACATTTTACGCAACACTTGGCACTTTTGAGGATGAAATTCCATTTTCCAAGTTCTTTCCCACTCTTGTAAAGCGTTTAGATCTTCTTGTAGAATGCGTGTATCATTCTTGCTTCTAATTGTTCTATATACTAAACTGTCATCTGCAAAAAGCCTTATAGTAGTTCCAGGAGAGAGATTTCTACTTATGTCATTTATATAAATTAAGAAAAACAAGGGCCCCAGAACAGTTCCCTGTGGTACACCTGACAAGACTGGTTTACAATGGGATGACGACCCTTCCACAACAACTTTCTGCGTTCTCCCAACGAGGAATGATCTAGCCCATTTTAGCAAAGAACCGCCAATGCCAATGTGTTCTAATTTAAGCAGCAGGCCCTCATGGTCAACCTTATCAAAGGCTTTGGAAAAATCTAATAAAATTGCATCTATTTGCTGTCTGTTGTTAAGACAGTTACTAAAATCCGAACACAGTCGTTGCAAGATCCGAACACAGTCGTTGAATGATGCAGTCAAGTGCTGTATTTTATGTTAGAGTGTGGGATGCTGTCTTGTTTCCACTGAGCTGACGAGAGTGTATGTGTCCTTGCACTACATTCCTGGATGCACCTGAAAAATGCATCTGTGTGCCACGCAGCTTTGAGGGAGGGACGACTGACCCAACAAGGAATGGTTGGAGGCGCCTGATCAGGATGAGAATGGCGTAATACTAGCCGTGGGGCGTGATGATAACCATCTGCGACCATCTGCTGATCTGCCGATGTGGTTTCTCTCCCTGGCAGGGTTGACAATTTTGCATTGGTTTTGTTTCGTTTTGGCTGTGTGTGAACACGTGGAGCGTCGGCGTTTTCAAAACTCGATATCAAGATCGCCCAAACTTGTGCAGTTTCATTAGGGATGAATAATTATTAGATAAACATGACGATTTCCAACAATTTACTACTGGCCAACACCCAGTATTTGTTTTACATCCGGCAGATTCTGTATCAGATAAGTTTTAAGCATGAATGATTGGACGACTTTGCAGAATTATAACATTTCACTCAATTTAGTGTACGATGTAGGAGTGACATTGTGTGTATATTTCATAAATCATAGGCTTGATGTGGTAAACTGTTTTTTTGAAAATTTTTGCTGATAACACGGAAACTTACAGAACGCATGAAATCAGATGCAAGTTGCAAACTAGTATTCGGGTAAGTGGACAAATGATTGGGAAATTAAATCCAGTAGTGAAAAATGTAAAATCTTGCATATTAGTGAGAATAACATGGGGTGGGGTGGGGATGGGTGTGTGTGTGAGTGGTTTGGGGGTGGGAGACACTCTGGGGTGGAGGTTTGGGGACAATATGGGCTCACCTAAACTGGCCCATCATGTAACCACACATACTCTTCATACTTGTACTTGTAATTATTCCAGTCTAAGATGACCAAATCACAAGGCCTCATAAGAAATGTTTGAGATTTAAGCTGCATGTCACGGCCACAAAACTAAGGAAATTTGTCTGTCAGTTGAGTGTAGTATTCCTCCCTCCCTAATCAGTATACCAGATTGGGAAAAGGTTGTGACTGGTCATTAGAAGAACAGCCTCAGACATTGGTCTATTTGTTATTATTATTATCATTGGTCTCTTTAATTGATTTAATTCTTAACTCTTGTGTTTTTGTGCAGGTGTATGTGACAAGACTACAGAATTTCTTTTGAAAAAAAATCTGAGTGTCATGTTCATGGATGTCAGCATCACAGCCCTTTTAAATTTTTTTTTTTATATTTCTTTTACCCGAATGAAGGACATTTCATATTCATGCATGCAAAAACATGTACAGCTGTATTATCAACCTTGTTGTTTAAGCCAAAAGCAGCACATTTCTGCTGATAGATTCTGTGGCAGTTTTAACTACTTTAAAGAAAGCGAGTAATTCAGCAACTGGAAAATGTGTGCATAAGTTGGATGAATCCTTTGATGTGTTTACAGCTTTCAGAGTTAAATGTAGTCAATGTTCAAACTAGTCTCTCTCTCTCTTTGCCTCTCTCTGTCTCTATCCCTCCTCTCTCTCTCGCTCTCTCGCTCTCTCTCTCTCTCTCTCTCTCTCTCTCTCTCTCTCTCAGTCCTTATCTTCCAGCCTGTCTTCCAGCCTGCCTGTCTGTCTGTCTGCATCTCTTTCCACCCCTATCTCCCTTTCCCTCCATTGTTTTTGTGGAAAGGTCATTTTGCAAACAACTGATTAGTCATGTCCAGTACTACATTAACATTTCAACTCATCATTCAGGAAATCAGCAAAAACCACAGTCTTTGTGACCACAGATCCTAGTACTGTAGTAGTACTGTGTGGAAATTGATTGGTTTCTGAATATCCAGGCTGTTTTGGTGACAGATTGAGACAAGAAATGGGTTCTTCAATGAATAATACTATATGCTGCAGGTCATGAAAGCTTTGGTACATAAAATCTGTTCTGTATTTAATATTGTGAGCATCTATGATTTCATGATTGGGAATAAGTCACAACATAGTCTCTATCGCTTATGGTATACCTTTATTTATTCACCTGTAGTCATTTTATTTTATCATAACTATATTTTTTTTAATTACCTGGCCAACAACATTATGCTGATGACTGTGTTTTGAGTGGTGGATGATGGTTATTTCTTCAGTTTCCATAACCAGGGACCACGGACATGAAATAATGGATTGTGGAATACTTCTGCATTAGCAGGTGTATGGGTATGTTCACCTGGGAGACTGGATAACTCTCCACTGATCACATACTAGGTGTATCCAGATTATAAACCCCAGACCTCAGGTTGAAAATTCTGTGCTGTAACCACTCTTCTACCGTGTTTGTCGAGCACAGCTGTGAGTCACCAAATGGATGTGGTCAAATCAGTCAGAAATGAGATTTATTTCATCTTCATCAGTTTAAATTCTCCCCAACTGGCAGAAATGACTAAAAATGTATCTGTCATCCTACCGACTGATTTAAAGCAAGCGGTGCCACCCCACTGACAACATAAAATTCATACACTCACACACACACACACACACACACACACACACACACACACACACACACCACACACACACACACACACACACACACACACACACACACACACACACACACATGTACACACACACACACACACAACACGCACATCACTGAAGAGGCTAATATTTCTTTTATTTCTTTTCAGATTGCCCATTCTTCACGAGAAAATGCCTTTAAGAATAGCAGACCTCATACCACCAGTTCATCCCAAGCACAGAGAGGACCAGTACATCGGTTGTTAAAGACACATCACAAGTTCCAGCCAGTCACAGGCCATGAGTAAGAAAGATGTCTTGCTGCAGTGCCTGATGGGATTGTCCACCATGTTGTATTCGATGGCGGCACTGAGCCACGCTTGGTTCACACTGCCTCCTCACAGCTTTTACGGCCTGTGGTCAGTGGAGTTCTGTGACTTCCTGCAATGTCAGATCATCCCTGCCTTGTTTTCTGATGAGCCTGGTACGTGATGTATGTATGAATGATTGAACTAATGAATGAATGAATCTTTATTTAATGAGGAACATAAGAAATAAAGACAATTTGGGAAAAAAACTTCCACCTCACAGTAAAGGGAAGTGTAAAGAAAACGCTAGAGCAGTTTGACGCCGTGATAGAAATAGCCAAATGCTTAGAATTAGTTGTCGGTGTGAGAAAAATGAGAAATCATTTGGCCATGCAAAGCAAATAAATTGATTAATTTTGCATTGTAGGAGAGAGAGAGAAGAGAGAGAGGAAGAAGAGAAAAAGAGAGAGAGGGAGATGAACCTGGTATGTTGAGAGAGATGGGGAGGTAGGGGAGATTATTTCATAACATTATGATATATAGCATCACGGTGTGTCTGTCCATGACTCCTTATTTTGATTTGTCTCTTTTCTTTTCTTTGTTGTTGTTGTTGTTGTACTTGTGCATAACCTGGAGAAAAAAAAAATCTTTAAAGTTGGAGTTTCTAGTTCATTTCCATTTAGCAGGGAGAGGAGGGGAGGGGGAGGGAGTATGGTTAATCAGGGGAAAAAAAAATCCTTAGCCAGATTGTTTCTTTTTTTTTTTTTTACTTATCAATTTGTTACATTTCTAATCTTTTTTAAAGTATCCTTCAGGCAGTTGATTTCACCTATTGGTGTTCCCATCAATGCCTGTCTTTGTATATTAAAGGAAACATTCATCAGCACAAGCTGTTACTGACTATGCACATCAATTTTCCCATTTCCTTTATTCACTTATTGATTCATTTCACTGTAACCTCTGCTCCATGATGTATGAGGTGTGGGGTAGCATTAATGGGCTAGTTCATATGGAGTGGTATCTCACTGATGAAACTAAAACTGGTACCGGACTATGCATGATGAGACGTTCTTCTTCTTCTTCTCCTCCTCCTTCTTCTCCTTCTTCTTCTGTCTCTTCTTCTTCTTCTATTTGTATTTACTTGATAGCCAGAATACATTTTCTGTGTTCTGATTCTCTCAATATTGTGTGGTCATTACACTCACAAAGGTACCCACAAATGAATATATGGGGGCACACACATGTACACGTGCATGCATGAACACACACACACACACACACACACACACAACACACACACACACACACACACACACACACACACATACTCACACACACACATGCACATGTTCGCGCACACTCAAACACATACATACACATATTACTCGAGAGTTTAGAGGATACATCCTCTGCCTATTTCTCTCTCTTTCTCTCCCCCCCCCCCTCTCTCTCTCTCCTCTCTCTCTCTCTCTCTCTCTCTCTCTCTGTGTGGTGTGTTTGTGAATATTTCTGTCTATCTCTGTCTGTTTCTCTTTGCCTTTGGCTCTCTGTCTCTCTTCTTGTTTGTAACATTGACAGTCATCACCTTTTCTTGATTGCCAATATTTCTTGTATTTTTCAGTTTATTCCAAAACACATCTAACTTTATGTGCCATTCCTTGGAATCCCCACTTCAACTCTCTCTTTCTCTCTCTCTCTCTATCTCTCAGTCTAACTTTCTGTCTTCCTCTCTGTCCCTGCCTCTGTCTGTCTCTCCTTTCTCCTTCTCTCTCTTCTTTTCTCTTTTTTTTTCTGCCACTCACACAAAACATACATCCTCTGTCTATTTCAGTCTCTCTTCCCCCCCCCCCCCCTCTCTTCTCTTTCTCTCTCTCTATCTCACACACACACACACACACACACACACACACACACACACACACACACACACACACACACACATGCACGTGCACACACACAATCACACACACACACACACACGCACATGCACATGCACATACATATAGTAAATACATTGTTTTTGATCTGTTGTAAATTTTGAAGTCCAAAGAACATGATTTGGTTGTTCCATGCAGGCTGACATCGTGTGAGCAGGACACTCCAAGGGACATAACTTAAAAAAAAAAAGACTTCTTGTTTTTGTTACATACTTCCCTTTGACACATTAAATTTGGAGGAAATTAATGTCTTGTACATGCAATACTCGTATTAGTTTACCTACGACTGTCTTCATATAAACTATCTGTTTTTCCTAGTATGCAGTTGTTTCTCTTTGATTATTCACAGTTTTTGTTTGCTTTTTTATGCATACATATGTGTTTTTGTTGTACGTATTGATATATTTGTTTTTGTACCTGAGATTTCCTGTTCATTTGCTGTGACAGACTGGTACCACGTTCTGCAGTTGCTGAGTGTGGTGGCATGGGGGGGCTGGTCACAGCAATGCTCATGATGCTGCTGCCCGCATGTGCGGAGAAACACCTTCCTGTACTGGTCACAGCCCGGTGGTCCTCTATAATCTCCTCGCTCTGTCTTGTGTCAGGTGAGAAGTCCTCTGGTTTCTTTCACGGTGGTTTCTTACAATGTTATTTCACTTACTCTGTGTGTGTGTACATGTGTGTGTGTGTGTGTGTGTGTTTGTATGTGTTCCTCTTCTTTCAATGTTGTTTCATTCTCTCTCTCTCTCTCTCTCTCTCTCTCTGTTCCTCTGTTAGTTATCACCTCTTCCTCTTCTTGTGTCCTGTGAAAAGTTCTGTGGTGCCTTTCAGTGTCGTTTCTCTTCCTCTGTGTGTGTGTGTGTGTGTGTGTGTGTGTGTGTGTGTGTGTGATATGCTCGCTCTCTTCTTGTGAAAATTTCATAGGTTTATTTCAGTGTGGTTTTTGTACTCCCAGTTTTTATAGAACAGGGAGTACTTTAGAATGGGAATGAAGAAATGCTGTGTGTCTGTCTGTCTGTGTGTCCGTGGTCAAAATGTGTTCCACTCGCTCCAGACAAAACTACTGGGCCGATCTTTCTGAAAATTTGTAGGTATGTTCATTATGGGCCACGGATGATGCCCGATGTTTTAGTTTACTGCTATAGCCGTTACTAACGGCTGTAACGGCCTGTAACGGTTTTTCTTCTTTACAGAATATCTCAGAAAGTACTTGGCCGATCTTTGTAAAATGAGAGTACGTTCATTATGGGTCACGGATGACACCCGATGTTTTAGTTTACCTTTTATAGCCGTTACTAACGGCTGTAGCCTGTAACGGTTTTTCTTCTTTATGGAATATCTCAGAAAGTACTTGGCCGACCTTTATGAAAATTAGGTATGTTCATTATGGGTCACGGATGATGCCTGATGTTTCAGTTTGCCCCGTTTTAGCCGTTACTAACGGTTGTAACGGCTGTAATGGTTTTTCTTCTTTATGGAATATCTCAGAAAGTACTTGGCCAATTTATAAGCGGTTTGGATGATCTTGTGACAAATCGGAGCCTCTGTCCGTATGTATGTGATGTAATGCTGAAAATGGATTAAACAACCGTTATAAACCGTTATTCTGCCGTTATTTCTTATATATAGGTGGATTTTAATGAAATTTGGTATATAGAAAGGTTATCACACACAAATGGCACTTCTATATATAGTGTTTCAAAATTTGACCGTTAAAAACTGTTATTCTGGACATATTGTCCAATTTGGATGAAATTTGGTATGTACACAGGCTTTAGCCCAGTGAGGACTAAAATACTGGTTTCAAAAGTGTATATCGGTTATATAACCGTTAAACCGTTATTTTGCCGTTATTTTTTATATATTGGTGGGTTTTAATGAAATTTTGTATTAGAAAGCAGGGCTTCTGAAAACGCAAAAAATTGCGTACAGTACGTATTAACACTCTACGGGACGCACTGGGTGTCCGTGTGAGGGGTCCCCAGGGACCCCTTCAAATTTGGTGAAGTCAGATATAAGTGAGAAAAGGCTGCCTTCAACATCGTAAGTTGGGTGCCGTAACATCGTAGGTCTGCTACACTTCGGACCGAACCCATCCCTTTTCAAGTTAGAACAGTAACAAAGCGAGTAGGACAGTCTCTTTTTGTCGTCTGCTGAGGCTGACTGACTAAGCTTAACGCTAGGCCACAGCCCCGTTTTCAGCTGACCGAATTTTCCTACTTTGAGCCATGTGATGTCACGATGACGCTTTTCATTTTCCCGGATGGGGGAGGCATTTCCGCGAAGCCTTTGTTTCCAACATGTCTCTCGAAGCGTGTGTTTATTTTGTTATGTTTTATTGTGACAATGTGTCTGAGAAAATTAAGTGCTTGTGTAGGGATACAATTTTTGATGTTTATTTTGTTGTTTTTATTGTGACGATGTGTCTGTGACAATTGCAGTGCGCCTGCAGGGATGCAATTTTTTAACGTATATTTTGTTGTTTTTATTGTGGTGTAGGGACCCCTTAATGTTAGCCTGGGACCCCTTAAAAACCTGATGAAGGGGTCCTGGGACCGGAAAGACTTTCACCCCAGCAGAAGCCCTGGAAAGGTTATCACACACAAATGGCACTTCCATGTAGTGTTTCAAAATTTGACCGTTAAAAACCGTTATTCTGGACATATTGTCCGATTTGGATGAAATTTGGTATGTACACAGGCTTTAGCCCAGTGAGGACTAAAATACCGGTTTCAAAAGTGTATATCGGTTATATAACCGTAAAACCGTTATTTTGCAGTTATTTTTTTATATATTGGTGGGTTTTAATGAAATTTTGTATATAGAAAGGTCATCACACACAGATGGCACTTCCATGTAGTGTTTCAAAATCTGACCATTAAAAACCGTTATTCTGGACATATTGTCCGTTTGGATGAAATTTGGTACGTACACAGGCTTTAGCCCAGTGAGGACTAAAATACCAGTTTCAAAAGTGTACATCGGTTAAATAACCGTTAAAACCGTTATTTTGCCTTTATTTCTTATCTCACAAAGCACTTGGCCGATTTATAAGCGGTTTGGAAAACTGGGAGTACGTTTATATGCTTCGCATCTTGTTCTTATTCAGAGGAACAAAAGAGAGAGAGAGAGAGGGAGTGTGTGTGTGTGTGTGTGTGTGTGTTGTGTTGTGTGTGTGGTGTGTGTGTGTGTGTGTGTGAGAGTGTATTTTAGCAGATCAGAATAAACTGCAGGAGCGGTCTAGTTCTTTTCTGTCTACTTAGTCTTTTCATTATTATGATTTTTGTTGTTGTTGTTGTCTTTTAATCGTTTGTTTTTTTAAATGCAGTGATAAGCTCATCTGTCAGTTTGTATTATTAATGTAAAACAAGGTCATCATTATTGCTTTCGTTGCTGCAACAGGGAATATGTTGATGACTCATAAAGTAAATTGTGATGCTGGTCTGTCATTGGAGCATAGCAGAGCCCCTCATAGTTTCAGTCAAAACTTACCACCAGAAACTGTGGATCTTAAACATGAGAAAATCCTAATTCTGAAGATAAAAGCAGGCTTCTGTTTTAAGTCTTACAAAAGAGGCAATGTTAGGGTTAGTGCTCAAATTTCCTGACCGACACTGCAGGTGCCTGTATTTCTCGGGCCTGGTTACACCGGGATATGTTATGAAAGGAAGTGTAGAGTACAGCCCTGTCATGTAGTCTCAGAAATGGAAATCCGTAGCATCATCTTAATCATCCTCATTCTCCATCGATCAGCATTAAAAAAAAAAGTCTCAAATTCTGTGGCCCTCATGCCCTGCTCTCATGGTGACCTCAGTTTCGATGTCCTCTCCACGTCTGTGGTCTTGGTTTGGTTCCGTTGGGGTCACTGGTATCGGCGATTCCATGGGGGCTGTCGTTGGACAGACGTTGTGGCCCTCCGGAGGGAGAGCTCACTCACGCCGGCTCCGCGACTAAGCGATTATTGCCATCAGTAGGGGACTTACTAGGAGGTGTCCTGCGTATGTTAGATCAGAACAGGCGTCACTGAACACCACCGAAGTGACTCAGCAGCAGTGCAGTGTCTCCTCCGGTGGGTTGTCTCTTGACGACTTGACAGTGACTGCTCCCTGTGGATTTGCGGTGTGGGGCTGGCATGGCACGGGGCCGACCGGGCTGTGGCTGTGGATGGGGTGTCGGAATGAGCGCGTGGGTGCACTGCCTCTGAGGTGACGCAGAGGTTGGGACAACCAAAAAAAAAAAGAAAATAAAGAGGCAGTGTTAGATGGAGGGGTCTTTATTTGAAGGTTTCACTGTGTCAGTCATTGAAATTAGCGTTGAGGAAACATTAAAGTTGTATTGTTTTTCCTTTTTTTTTTTCTGTCGTAACTTAAATGGTGATCAGTGGCATTACTTCAGTACTGCTCATTCTGGCTCCACCTGCACAGCCACACCCAGCAAGGGCTGGCTCAGTCCCTGCACTGTAGTCTCCTGCAAACAATTCTGGTGGTGATCAGTAGTGGAGTTCTAATCCAGCACATCTGGAACACCATCTACCAAGCCCCCTACTGATGACTTGCTTAAACATGGTGAGAGTTTGTGCCCTTAGCTCTATCTGGATGCATCGCCATTTCTAGTCAACAAAGAGTTTGACACAACCTCAAGATGGGCAGGGATGTAGTGAAGAAATTGAATTTGAGGTCACCATGACAGCAGGGCATGAAGGGCCACATATTTTGAGACTTTTGTCTATGATGGTCAGTGTGAATGAGTATGAAGAAGACTTCTCGACAGGTTTATATTCTACTCTTTTTTTCAAACAGACATTCAGGCATCAAGCAAGCCTTAGAGGTGCAGTGTTTGTCAGAGGATCTGATCTAAACTCCTAAATATACATCTATTAACCCCTTCACTGCTATCATATTTTGCTAAGTCCCATGCTGGACGAAACGAAAGAGTGTTGAATCATGACGAACAGCGTTTGTCAACTGAGCATTGCAGACGGCACTTTTTATGACGAACGCTGTTCGTCAACAGCACAGTGAAGACGTTAATAGGATGGGTCTCAGTTATGTGGTTCAAGTCTTCCCATCTTTGCCTGTAGCTTAATACTATTCAACAGCTCTGGTTAGGAGCTGGCTGTGGCTAAAACTCCCACAAATGCATATCCCTGAGGAGACTCAAATGCATGACTTACCAGCCTGCAGCCTGCCTGCAACCTGTACCATGCAGCTTGTATTGCTGAAGTTTATTGCAAAAATCTGTACCTGAAATTAGCTATGTTGAGTGCATTAGAAAAGTAGTTAGGGTGTAGGAATTTTCAGCAATTTGTGTTTGTTTAATTTGTTGTTGTTTTAAGTTTAAGGATATTACACATTTGTTGGTTGCAATCCCCTAAATATTTATCGAATCATTGCAAATTTTTTTTGTATTGAAATTAGCTGTGTTGATTGCATTAGAAAGGTAAGTTAGGTAATGGAATTTTCAGCAGTTCAATTCAATACATTCAATAAATATTTTTTTAAAGCATAAGGACATTGTTGATTGCAAATCCTTCGTAAGTTTATTGAATCATTGCAAAGATCTTTAATTGAAATTAGGTGTGTTGATTGCTTTAGAAAAAATAGCTTAGTCATTGAAATTTTCAGCAATTCATCGTTGTTTATTGTTATTATTTCTTTAAGTTAAAGGATATTGCACATTCATTCATTGCACCACTCCATGCTACAGTAAGTATTCAGTGATACTTAAACCTGATCTCTGTGGTTAGCGACGGCCATTTTTGCCAGCCTGGCGGTGTTCTACAGCAAGCTGTATGAGGCAGCGACAGCCAGCCCCAGGTGTCCTGGTCTTCCGTCCTCGCCGCCATCGCCTGTGCAGGGGACCTCACTGTGGGTCTCCTGGTCATCACATCGTCCTCCCCCTGACTGTGTCTACCCACCGATTCTTTTGCCCTCAGCCTGTCCACAGAAATCGGGAAGAGTGGGGAGTTTCTGAACATTGGCTGGACCAGGTTTATTTGGCTCTCAGGATTGCATTGAATATGCTCTATGGATGTTAAAGAATGGACTGTAAAAGTTGAAGAATTAAGCTAACTTGCAGAATTACATTCTGAATATCTTTTAGGGGAGTTGAATAACGACTTTTAAAACTTAAAGAACAAAGGTGGGTTGGAGGATTACATTTTGAATCGGTTGTGTGGAGGTTGAAGAATGGATCAGAGAACTAAAAGAACACAGGTAGAAAGTAGGATGACATTCTCAATATGTTGTGTGGGGGTTGAAGAATAGACCATAGAAGTTGAAGAATGAATTATGGAGGCTGAAGACAGAAGCTGGTTTGTAGGATTATTTTCTGAATATTTCTGTGGGGGTTGAAGAAGGATGGTTGTTTTGCAGGATTACTTTCTGGATATCTTCTATGGAGGTTGAAGGAAGAAGATGGTTTGCAGGATTATTTTCTGAATATGTTCCATGGATGTTGAAGAATGAAGAAAGTTTGCAGGATTAGTTTCTGAATGTGTTCTGTGGAGGTTGAAGAATGAAACTAGTTTGTGGGTTACATTCTGAATATGCTCTGTGGAGGTTGAAGAATGACGATTGTTTGCAGAATTACTTTCTGAATATGTTCTGTGGAGGCTGAAGAATGATGATTGCTTGCAAGATCAAGAGGAGGATGAAAAATGAAGAAAGTTTGCGGATTAGATTCTAAATACATTTTGAGGAGGCTGAAGAATGGAGATAGTTTGCAGGATTAGGTTCTGAATGTGTTCTGTGGAGGTTGAAGAATGAAACTAGTTTTCAGGATTACATTCTGAATATGCTCTGTGGAGGTTGAGGAATGGCAATTGTTTGTAGGATTACCTTCTGAATATGTTTGTGGAGGTTGAAGAATGATAATTGTTTGCAGGATTACTTTGTTAATGTGTTTCAGTGGTGGTTAAAAATAATGCTCATTTGCAGGATTGCTTTCAGAATATGTTCTGTGGAGCTTGGAAAATGATGCTCGTTTGCAGGATTACTTTCAGAATATGCTCTGTGGAGTTGAACCACAGAAGTTGGAGAAGTTGAAGCTTGCAAGATTACATTGTCAGGATGTTTTCTGGAGTCTGAGGACAGAGTCAATACGTCCATTGTGAGGCTGAAGGTTGTGTCACATCCTTTAGGTGTTCAGCACACATGTTTGAATTTGTTAAAGATTTGGTCTTTTGCTGGGATAGTTCTGCATGATTCTTTCATACCTGCTGCCTGTGATTAACTTTTGTAAATCCTGTGTGGTATCATGAATCCACATGTTTTCTATGTTTGTTTATCATTCTAAAGGAATGTAAATAACTTGGAAACTAATAATCCATGGAACTCTGTATTATATTTTCATGTCATTTGCTGCATTTGCTACTTGTTCTCCATGTATTTCCTTGTTGCTTCCTTGTACAACTGTTTCTCAAAAGGCTAGCACTGTTCCAGTAATAAAGTGTGATGTTTCTCTGTTCCCTCTGCCCTCAAACTCAAAAACCAATTGCGGTTTGAATATGAGTTTTCTCTCAATGGTGGGCCATGCAGAAATGTTTAGCACACACCGCATTTGTGTCCC
>CM031598.1:30296311-30313811 GCA_018398815.1 Conus ventricosus | reverse complement strand
TTTGATTATTATTAAATTTGTTTGGCATTTATTTGACTGTAAGTGTTTAAATTGTGACTATGTGTTAGATGACTGTGTTGAGGCAGTAAAGTGTGTACACGCACATGCACTTGTACAAACATATGTACGTGCATGATTGCACACAAGCAAACACACACACCACACACACACACACACACACACACACACACACACACACACCACACACACACACACACACACAGTGCACACCTGCTTGCACTCACACACACTAGTCGATCATGTTTTCTTAGGGTGGGGGTAGAGGGACTGTCAGCTGACTTTGAGGAAACTTTGTTGGTGGAAAGATAGAATGTGGTCTGAAGATGGATGTGGTCTTAAGATGGGTGGTCCGAAGATGTAATGTGGCCTTAAGATGGGATGTGGTCTTAAAGATGGGATGTGGTCGAAGATGTAATGTGGTCTTAAGATGGGATGTGGTCGAAGATGAAAATTTTTAATGTGATCTAAGATTGAATGTGTCTGAAGATGATGTTATTTAAGTGGTGTGTTGAAGATGAATTTATGTGGTCGAGATGGTCGAAGATGGAAGAGATGGAATGTGTCGAGATGAATTGTCTTAGTGGAATGTGTCTGAAGATTGGAATGTGTCTGAAGATGGAATGTGGTCTGTAGATGAATGTGGTCTGAAGATGGAATGTGGTCTGTAGATGAAATGTGGTCTGAAGATGGAATGTGGTCTGAAGATGGAATGTGGTCCGCAGATGGAATGTGGCCTTAAGATGGAATGTGGTCTGAAGATCGAATGTGGTCCGCAGATGGAATGTGGCCTAAGATGGAACGTGGCCTAAGTGATGTGTCTAGATGGAATGTGGTCCAAAAATGGAATTGGTCTAAATAAATTTTGGTTCAGATTTGAGCAGTAGAACCAGTATCCACTCAGCAAGGTAGGCAAAAACTTCTTGAACTAGTTAAAGAATTAGGTGGGTACTTTGAATCAGTGTATGGTACACAAAATGTGAGGTGTGTGTGTGTGTGTGTGTGTGTGTGTGTGTGTGTGTGTGTGTGTGGCGTGCACGTGGTGCGTGCGCAGTAAACTTGTGAGTGTGTATGTGTGTGTGTGTGTGTGTGTGTGTGTTGAGAGGTTATGACGATGACCTTTTTCTTCTATGAATCGTAAGATGTTATGAATCTGAGTATAGCTCTTCTAATGCAATGGAATGACCAGCACAATTCTTTGTCATTGGATCAGAAGCATCCACATCATTCTGACGAGTCTGCGCTCTCCCTTCCTGTAGGGGAATATGACGGCAGAAGGTCTGCAGAAAAGGAGTTCTCCCCCTTCACCTCCTCTTCCCATATGTTTCGACCTTGAAATCCTTATACTCTTTGTTAGGGCCGGATCCGGGTTATGATTTCCAGATGCCCTTCTTTTGTCAGATGTACTTTCATCTTTTTTCTTTCTTTTTTTTCTTTCTTTCCTTTTTTTTTTTTTTTTTCTTCCGATGGTCGCTGGTCTATGAACAACAGGACTGGACTGGACAATCGGAAACGGAAAACTTCACACCGTGCATGTCGCGGAATCCATTTTGATGCAACGAGGCACCTATTTCTAAAAAAACAACATTTTCTACCAGTTTTTTATTGTCACCACACACACACACACTGACCAATGACAATTTCTGACGTCACACACAGACCATAAGTTTCTGACGTCACAAGCACGTGCACGTGAATTATCGTCATACAGTGGCACAGCGCGCGCTTCTCTGTAATAAGGGAGGTAATCCCGGTCCGTATTAGGTCTGGCACGGGCCAAGGGGTTTTCTTCCCATTTCCACTTCATCACAGGTGGTGGAGTTGCCCTTTAGGAGCTGACGTTATAAGAGGTCTTGTGTGCGGCATGCCCTTAGCGCACGTACGAGAAGCCACAACAAGGCAACAGTCCAGGTAAAATCCTGTAGGAAGATCCGCTATGACACTTCATAAACAGGTGGTGGAGTTGCCCTTTAGGAGCTGACGTTATAAGAGGTCTTGTGTGCGGCATGCCCTTAGCGCACGTATGAGAAGCCACAACAAGGCAAACAGTCCAAGGTAAATCCTGTAGGAAAGATCCGCTATGACAGGTGAACAACAACAAAATGATTATCTTTATAGACGGATATAAAACAAAACGAACAATGAATTTTCCTGGGAGGAGAGGAGCCGTATTTGCACAGGAAATCTGTGGACCATGAAGTGGGACAAGGTACAAGACAAGACAAGACAAAACAAGACAAGACAGACAATACCAGACAAACAAGACAAAACAAGACAGGACAAGACAAGAGCAGACAGACAGAAAAAGATCAGACAAGACAAGACAGGACAGACAAAACAAGACAGGACAATGCAGACAAACAGACAAGACAGAAGACAAAAGCAGACAAAACAAGACAGGACAAGACAAGACAAAAATAACAGACAAAACAAGACATACAAGACAGACAAGACAAAACAAAGGACAAGAACGGATAAAACAAGACGGACAAAAGCGGCAAAGCAGAACAACAAGACAAGACGAGACAAAAACAAAACAAAACAAGGCGAGACGAAACAAAAACGAGGCGAAGCGCGGATGCGGCACAAAACAAGACAACGCAATACAAAGCGCAATACAAAAGTACAATACAATTCACTGCAATGAATTACAATGAATACAACAGGTGCAGCCAAAGTACAAATGTAGTACAGCATAGTGCAATGCGATGCAGTTCAATAAACTACACATGCACTGCGCTACACCACCATGCAATGCTATGCGACACAATACGGTGCACTGCAATATCATGTGATATGACACAATGCAATGTAAAAAGGATTGTGTGCCACTGGCACAACACAAACGCAAACTCAATACAACACGGACAACAAACTCTAAAAAGCGCTCACGCAATTATTGTCGCAGAGGTATTGATCCACCGGCGAATGCAAACACAACACAACACAACTAGCACAGCACAGCACACACACACACAACACAACATAGACACACAGCACACAACACAAATGCACAACACAGCACACAACACAACAACACACACAGCACACAACACAGCACAGCACAACACACAACAACACACACAACAACACAACATAGAACCGCACCGCACAACACACATCCATCACAACACAACCATAACATGCCACCACGCCACACCACACCACATGACACATACCACACCACACCACACCACACACATGACACCAAACCATACCACACCACACCACATCACACCATACCACACCAACCACACCACACCCCACAACCATACCATACCACACCACCAACCACAATCACACACACACCACACACCACACATACATACACCATCCACACCACACCACATCACACCACACCACACCACATCACACCATACCACACCACACCACACACACATACCACACCACAGCACACTGCACACACCAACCAACCACACCACATCACACACCACACCACAACCACACACATCAAACCATACCACCACAATCATACCATACCACTCACACACCCATACTACATACACACCACACCACATCACATCACACCATACACACCACACCACAGCACACCACATCCACGCACGCACACTCACCACACCATACCATACCCACACCACAGCACACCCAACATACACACCACACACAATAATGAAAAAGAGACAGTGTACCCGAGCAATTATTGTCTCAAAAGCGATCTTTTTCCCTCAGCAGGTGTCGGTGTGTATGTGTTAATTAAACTGTGTCGTCAGCCCTAAAGATGGGAATGACGAAGAGCAATGTGATGCAATGGCTGTCTTTACAGTCACTGGGTATGATTGAGGTTCAACGTCTACACTTGCCAAAGGCGATAACAAAAGCGGGACGTGAGCTTCTTTCTCTGAATCCTATCACGTGCTCATTGACGTCACTCATGCTTACATCATACAGAGGGGACTCATCTTTGTCTTCAATTTTCTTATAATGGGTTTGAAGCATGTGCACACCCTGCACGCGCGCGCGCTCGTGCGCATGCGTAGTGTTTGTATGTATGCTCGCGCGCATGTGTGCGTGTGTGTGGGAGGAGGGGTAGGGAGAAGGCGCGTTGTCGCTGTTAATGGTCATAGTGATAGTAATGGTGATGGTGTGTACAGACTCATTAATACATTATAAAACCCATCAAAATATTATCATAGACAGAAATAAAACAACGAAATTGAACTAAACGGCAACAAATACAAGATAAATAGAGTTAATAAAGCATGCGTTCGCAAAATTGTAGGGGGAAAATTACCTTATTTTGAGCGAACTGTAACAGTCATTATACTTATCTGTCCTCTTCACTCTGAAAATAACTTGACCTTAGTATGGACCTTCGTGATTGTTGTTGTTGTTGCTGTTTGTTGTCGTACCCTGGCTAAAAGACTCCAGGGATCATCCAAACAGCCGAAGTACTTGAACACTATGGTACAAATGCATCAGCTGGGATGAGAACATTACGTGTGTGACCGTTCTTGATTACCCCGCCACATGGGCAGCCACATTGAAAGTATCTGCTCTCTGAGATGTATTCAATAATTCTTTTGAACACTGAGAATGAAACTATGCATTGACAGCTGTAAGACGACAAGATGTCAGTTCATCATACATAGAACATTTATCAAGAAAACGTTCATTCTCCACAGATTCACACGATTTCCACAGCCGTTCTTGAACGGGAATGCTGCAGTAACGCTCCCATTCGATTTCAAGTTCATGTGCACTTCATCGTACACAATATAGAGCATTTTGGTGAACATTTTTGCAGGTTATTAGTACGAATGGACGACTATGCGTTCACAATTTTGTTGTAAAATGAAAACCTCGACGAAGTCCCGGGTTTTTTTTTCTTTTTTTTTCTCCAGAATTGAATACTTATTTTTTCTTTTTTTTTTCTCTCTCCAGAATTGAATATATGACTCCTGTAATCTTGCTATAATGGAATGCTTAATTCGCATCGCGTTGACAGTGACCTGGTTCTCCCAGACATGTGAGAAACCTGTTGACTGCAGCAAATGTTAACGAAGTTTTACAGGGAACGTTGTTGTGTGATCCCATCCTTGACATATTATATGAGCTTGTTTCAGGTAGCTATCTTCCTACGGTTCAGTTAAATGAATCCAAAACGATATTACTTGGCATGCAGTGGCTAAAGACATGGGATATCTACCCAATTCTGCCAATATAGGTAATTTCAATATTGTTTAATGTATCCCTAGCAAACTGCTACAAAACTTGATCGTGGACGCCCTGTAATGGGTATTTGGGGAGAGAGAGAGAGAGAGAGAGAGAGGAGAGAGAGAGAGGGGGGGGGGCTAAACTGGTTGGATAATGCTGATGACGAAGACTCGTCTTTGTTCATTGCCATGGTATCCAATGGAAGCCACACTTTGACCCCGCAACTTATGAACGGAGCTACTGATACGTTGAACAAACGCGTCAGCTTATCAATCTGTCTTTCTTTCCCATGAACGCTGCGCTTGAGGGCAGTGCTGCCTATATTGCTTTGTTTGGGGCTTGATGGCCTCTGTGGCCTCTGGGATATTGGTAGTTACCACTTTTGTCGAAGACGACTCTTAGATATTTATCTCTATCTACTGTTTGAATGCAATCGTCCCCGCAAGAGAACTAAGTGGCAGTTTAAGTTTTTTATTTTTATTTATTTATTTATATACTTAAAAAAAAAAGAATATGACATCCTGCTTTTTTTTCTTTTGATTGTCAATCCCCATAATTGATGATAACTATATAACTGATCCAGCTTCTTTTTGAGCCCTGATTTTGTTGTTGAAAAAGGAATAATATCATCAGTATACAGCAATGTACGGAGCTTAGTTTTTCTTGTCCCCTTAATAAGTGGGGAAGTCTTATCCTGTATAGCATTTTTTAATGTCGTTGATGAAGATGTTCAACAGTATGGGACTTCTTACAGTCCCTTGAAACATTCCTGTTTTGACTGAATAGAATCTGTTAATCAATCTTTAATTTGTCACAAATTGTCGAGTCTTTGCACATACCTTCAATTATACGGAAACAGTGTCCGTCTACACCAGCTGCAGTTAACTTTGACAGAAATGGTCCATGCCATAAACTATCGAACGCGTCATTGTAATCAGCAAAACAGCGATAAAGACCTCCGTTTCTTTTGTTCATGGTATGGTCAGTTATTCGTGTGTGTGTGTGTGTGTGTGTGTGTGTGTGTGTGTGTGCGCGCGCGCGCGCATGCATGTGTGTGTGTGTGACGAAAGAGAGAGAGAAGAGAGAGAGAGAGAGGAGAGAGAGAGAGAGAGAGAGAGAGAGAGAGAGAGAGAGTGTGTGTGTGTGTGTGTGTGTTTACCCCGTCTACACTCTGATTCCTCGTTGGTCACGTTCTTGTAGCTCATTGTTGCTGTCTTCTTCTTCGTCGTCGTCGTCGTCGTCGCGCCGTCGTCGTCGTCGTCGCCGTCATCTAGTTGTTGTCATCGTCGTCATCATCATCACCATTATACGTTAGCATTATCATCATCACCCTTATTATCACCACCATCATCATGTTATTATCGTCGTCGTCGTCGTCCTCCTCCTCTTCCTCATTATCATTATCACTACCACTACCATTATCACCATCGCCGTCGTGGTTGTCATCGTCGTAGTCCCTCATGATCATCATGATCATGATCAACATCATCATCATCATCACCATCATCATCACCACCACATCATTTCACCACACCACCACCACCACCACCACCACCCTTCACTATCGTCGTCGTCATCACCATTACTACCGCCACTATCACTACCAATGTCATCATCGCTGTTCTCGCACTCTTTCTCCTCCCCTACTGTTTATCTAATTCTCTGAGGTTTTCGTCCTCTCGTTGGCCGTCTGCACAACAACAACAACAATAACAACAAAAACAACAACAAAGACAACGTACGCAGGTCATACAGATAACAGGCACTGGACAGGGGAACCTGCGTCACTGTGCGATGATGACCTAGTTATTTACTTAACGATAAAGGAAAATGTCAAGACCATGAGCGACAGTTTCTTATCACGCTCTGTACAAGCCAGCGGCTGGTGTGATTCGCCGTCGCCAACCAGCTGCGCCGTGTAATGTGTCAGTGGTGACCGCGTCAATGTCACTGACCTACAATATTGTAAGACTCCCATGGTCAATATGCTATAGGGTGGAGAACTTGGCTTTGGCGAGGATTTGGTAGAGAGGTGAGTCAGATTGCCTCAAATATCCGCGCCAGAAAACCCTGCATGTGTGCATAGTCGTGTGAGCGCGGTGTGTCTCTCCCTTCCCCGTACATCTCTCTCCCCCCCCCCCCCCATTCTATGTCTGTCTGTCTTGTCTCAGTCTGTGTCTTTCTGTGTCTGTGTATGTCTGTCTATCTGCCTGTCTCTCTCTATCTGTGTGTGTGTGTGTGTGTGTGTGTGTGTGTGTGTGTGTGTGTGTGTTTGAAACTGCTTATCACGAACCAATGATCTCACAGAAGAACGCGCGCACGGACAGACAGACAGACTGACAGACACACACACACACACACACACACACACACACACACACACACACACACAACACTCCACCTCACCCACCACCACCACCCTTACCACACACACAAATAGCGGGCGCGCCCGCGCACGAGTGCGTGCACACAGGACGCACAGACAACCCTTAGTGATATATAAGCTAGACACACTGTCTTTGCTTAACAAATCTTAAACTAAAACAGTGTTTTGCTTTTTCATTCGACCACAAAATAAACAACAGACCGAAACACCAACAACAACACCACCAAGACAATATGAAAAAGCCAAACAATAAACATCTTCAACTGGGAACCCTCTAAATGAAACAGATAAATGATCATGTGGAAATTAGGTATGAACCTCATTTGCGGTATATCATATTCTGGTTATTTCCGTCACACAGAATGATACTGACTTTGGTCATTTTCAGTCACGCTCTGTCCAGCAAAGAATTAATCCTGTCCACGAATTCTTGCGTCCTGACCTCGTTGCAGTGGTGCAGACTTTGATTACTGCATCAAAATCTAATGAGAAGCCAACAGACATAACTTGAGTGGCAGACGTTTCTTATATTTTCTTCTTGAAAACAACGCCAACAACAACAAACAACAACAAGAAACAACTACGCCGAATTTTTTGGTTAATAAACGCTTACATAAGACACCTGATTCTTGTGCAGATCTGATAATAAGCTTTTCAGAAAGACACTCAACATGCTGTAGAGGCAGACTGATTGAAATTCAGAGTAAGTCGTCGTACCAGTGCGCCTCATATCATATATGACCTGAAGGGATATGATACCAATTTCAGGAGAAAGCTAGGAGCTGACCTACACACATTCCATCACGAGGACAACAACACATTTGGATTACAGAGAAACGGCCATTGACGTGTTGGGCCCCGGGCTAAACTTATAACTTTGTGAAACCAGGCCAGGAGCTGTGATCGGCTGGACCGCTCAGTCGTTCATTAGAAGTCTGCCTGGACTTCTAATTTTCTAGTGTTTAATTTTGTCAGGTCATCAGACAGAGAGAAACGAAAATGACATGTGGCGGAAAGCTGATCATTGTCGGCACGGCAGACAGATGCAGGTAAACTGATGTGTCAGAATAATTTGTCAAGGAACAGACAGTCAGAGAGGACACTGACACAAGACAGAATCATGATCATAGTGAACGAGACAGACAGGCAGAGTGGAAACTGACATGTGACAGAATAGTAACTACTGTCAACCCAACTAGACACACAGACCGGGATATTGCCATGTGACGAAAGAATGAAAAAGCCAGCTACACAAACAGAAGGGAAAAAATGCCATCTGACAGAACAACGAACACAATTGACAACAGACAGAAGGAGAATCACCATGTAACAGTGTGACGATCAGTCAACCCAACAGGCAGAAAGAAAAGAAACTGACCTGCGACAGACTGAAAATCAATGATCCTTGTTGCTTAAAACAATTGTACATCATTGGAAGATCCGTTTTTTTCAACCAGCAAAACACAGAAGGGAACGTCATATGTGACAGAAAGTAATCAATGTTAACCTAATAGACACAGACACATACAGACACACAGAACACTGACACATGAAACAGAAATAAATAAGACCATCAGCACACAGAACAGACACAGAAGAAAAGAACCTGCACATACAGAAACGACCCCTGATCATCCCAGCACGACACGTACACAGAAAACTGAACATTTACATAATTACATTGTCAACATACAGACACACAACAATGATCAATTCAGCCCAACACTGACACAACAGAATCAAGAGACACTGACAGCAGTACGAACCCATGTACACTCAGACAACACAGAAATGAAACTGACTACCGATGAACAAGATTATGAGTGTCCAGCCAAAACAAAGAAGAACTGTCATATGACATGAAAAAATCATTGTCATCAGCAACTAAGAAACGACAGTAAACAATATCATTGTAACAACGGATAAAAATGATCACTCAACCCAACACAAACAGAACAAAGACAACTGTAATGATGGCTTAGAAAAACGGAAGAACTGACGGCCGAACAGAATATATTAGAAGAATGTTGATGTGACATACTGATAGATCATTGTCAGTTAACGCCAGCAGACACTTACAGTGGCAGAATACAACTGCGCCCAACAGACAAATAAAGATTTGGCTTGCTCGGCCAGCCCGCAGCTACGAGAGGGAAACTGACACAAGACAGAACTATGGCCCTTGTGCCCAGCTGGTACACGGAAGGGAAACTGACAAATGAAAGGATGATAATGATAACTGACAGTCCAACAGACGGCGGGAAGACACTCTGACGTGTGACTTAATTAAAATGATCATTGTCAACCCAACAGACATACCGAGGAGAAACTGGCGTGTGACTTAATAATGATTATTGTCACAGACGCGAGTGTTACATGTGGCAGAATAATGATCATTGTCAGCCAAACAGACAGAAGTGAAACAAAGATGTGACATAATAATGAGGATAATCGTCAGCTGAACAGACTAAAGTGCAGCTGGCATGTGTCGGAATAATGATCATAGTCAGATAATCTGTCTGACGGAAGGGAAACTGATACATGCCAAATAACGATCGTTGTCATTTTAACGGACAGACTGCATTTTCACATACGACAGATTAATGGTCATTTTTTGCAATGATCATTGTTAACATTGTCAGCCTAAGAGACTCACAGAATGTGAACTGACACGTGATAGAATGATGAATATTGTCAGCCCAACAGATATACAGAAGAAAAACTGACACGTGACAAAGTAATGTCTCATCGTCAGCCCAACAGACAGAAAGGAAACAGACATGTGACAAAGAAATGCTCATCGTCAGCCCAACAGACAGAAAGGAAACAGACATGTGACAAAGAAATGCTCATCGTCAGCCCAACAGACAGAAAGGAAACTGACATGTGACAAAGTAATGATCATCGTCAGCCCAACAGACAAATAGGAAACAGACATGTGACAAAGAAATGATATTGTCAGCCAACAGACAGAAAGGAAACAGACAGACACGTAGACACATAGAAACTGACATGTGACTGAAAAATGATCATTGACAGCCAAACATACAGGTAGACAGGAACTGACATGTGTCAAAATGATGATCATGGTTAACCAACAGACGCACGGAAAGCAAACTAAAATGTGACTCAATAATGATCATTGTCAGCTCTATATCGAAAAGAGAAATGAGATATGACAGAATGGTGGTCATCCTCAGCTCAACTAACACTCGGAAAGGAAACTGACATGTGACAGAATGATGTTCATCGTGAGCCCAACAAACAGAAGGAAACTAACAAAGACGGAATAACGAGCAGCTTTCACAACACACGGAAAGGAAACTGACATCTGACATAATAACTGTCAAACACAATGGACTCCGACACGTGTCAAAACAACGATCACTGTCAGCGCAACAGACAGAAGGGAATCTGACACGTGACGCAAAGATGAGGAACATTGGCAACCAGTAAACAGACAGAATGTAACTGACACGACAGAATGATGATCATTGTCAGCCCAACAGACAGAATGTAACTGACATGACAGAATGATGATCATTGTCAGCCCAACAGACAGAATGTATCTGACACGACAGAATGATGATCATTGTCAGCCCAACAGACAGAATGTATCTGACACGACAGAATGATGATCATTGTCAGCCAACAGACAGAATGTAACTGACATGACAGAATGATGATCATTGTCAGCCCAACAGACAGAATGTAACTGACATGACAGAATGATGATCATTGTCAGCCCAACAGACAGAATTTATCTGACACGACAGAATGATGATCATTGTCAGCCCAACAGACAGAATGTAACTGACACGACAGACTGATGATCATTGTCAGCCCAACAGGCAGAATGTATCTGACATGACAGAATGATGATCATTGTCAGCCCAACAGACAGAATGTAACTGACACGACAGAATGATGATCATTGTCAGCCCAACAGACAGAATGTAACTGACATGACAGAATGATGATCATTGTCAGCCCAACAGACAGAATTTATCTGACACGACAGAATGATGATCATTGTCAGCCAACAGACAGAATTATCTGACACGACAGAATGATGATCATTGTCAGCCAACAGACAGAATGTAACTGACACGACAGACTGATGATCATTGTCAGCCCAACAGGCAGAATGTATCTGACATGACAGACTGATGATCATTGTCAGCCCAACAGACAGAATGTAACTGACACGACAGAATGATGATCATTGTCAGCCCAACAGACAGAATGTAACTGACATGACAGAATGATGATCATTGTCAGCCAACAGACAGAATTTATCTGACACGACAGAATGATGATCATTGTCAGCCCAACAGACAGAATTTATCTGACACGACAGAATGATGATCATTGTCAGCCCAACAGACAGAATGTAACTGACACGACAGACTGATGATCATTGTCAGCCCAACAGGCAGAATGTATCTGACATGACAGAATGATGATCATTGTCAGCCCAACAGACAGAATGTAACTGACATGACAGACTGATGATCATTGTCAGCCCAACAGACAGAATTTATCTGACACGACAGACTGATGATCATTGTCAGCCCAACAGACAGAATTTATCTGACACGACAGACTGATGATCATTGTCAGCCCAACAGACAGAATTTATCTGACACGACAGAATGATGATCATTGTCAGCCCAACAGACAGAATGTATCTGACACGACAGAATGATGATCATTGTCAGCCCAACAGACAGAATGTATCTGACACGACAGAATGATGATCATTGTCAGCCCAACAGACAGAATGTATCTGACACGACAGAATGATGATCATTGTCAGCCCAACAGACAGAATGTATCTGACACGACAGAATGATGATCATTGTCAGCCCAACAGACAGGACTGAAAAACTGAAAAAATGTAACTGACATGACAGATGATGATCATTGTCAGCCCAACAGACAGAATGTAACTGACATGACAGAATGATGATCATTGTCACCCACAGACAGGATGTAACTGACATGACAGACTGATGATCATTGTCAGCCAACAGACAGGATGTAACTGACATGACAGATGATGATCATTGTAGCCCAACAGATAGAATGTAACTGACAGGTTAACACGGGACAATGATCATTGTCAGGCCAACAAATACAAAAGGATAACTGTGAGCAGTACGACGACCATGTGGAGAATAATTATGTTATCAATCCCTGCAGAAAGAATGCTGGCTGACGTGACAGATTAATGTTTTACTGTCAACCCAACCGACACAGGGAAGAGAAACTGATGTAGACGGAATAACGATTACTCTAGCCCAACAGACAGGACGGATGCTGACGGAATAATCAT
Organism: Conus ventricosus; assembly: GCA_018398815.1. Lineage (NCBI taxonomy): Eukaryota > Metazoa > Mollusca > Gastropoda > Neogastropoda > Conidae > Conus > Conus ventricosus. Next base: position 30,300,873 of record CM031598.1, on the reverse strand, counting down.
CGCTATCGTCCCAACAGACAAATACAAGAATAAAACAGAATGATCAGTCAGTCGGATTAGAACATACAAATGGGAAACTGACATGGACGGACGAATAAGGTAATGGCCGTCCAAGAGACAAATACAAGAATAAAACAGAATGACCAGTCAGTCGGATAGAACATACAATGAGAAACTGACATGGGACGGACGAATCATCATAAGGTAATGGCGTCATCGATTTGCTGAAAAAGCGGATTAGTACTTTACTGGATATTATGAACCGTCTTAATTTTTTTAAAAACCATTTGGCGAAACAGGATTACCATACAAGCTACAAAGATAGCATTTCCTTTTCCCGGCCGCTATTATTGTGCACTTGGCAGGTGAGACTTCATCGGGAATCATGACTAACTGTACAGCACGACATGTTCTTTAGCTCAGTGTGGTGAGGGCAGTTGACATACAGTATGACGACTGAGCGAAGAGGGCGGTGGTGGGAAGGGGGGGGGGGGGGGGGGGGGGGGGGGCAGAAACACTGCTTTGGATGTAGGTCAAGCCATAGCACGCGAACAGTGTGGGGGCCGAGTTGTTTATCATGGCAATTCATGCATGCACAGCGTAAGGAACGATCGAGTTGGTCTGAGAGTTGGGAGCGGGCCAACCGCTGTGACCGCGGATTGAGGCTGGACATTTTTAGAACCTGCTACTATGCAGTCTGACTGTTAATAAACCACAGCCTGCTTGTGCCTATCGACGACAAACTGTAAGAAACCTCCAAATTGTGCTGTGAAAGGGAGAAGGCTATTGAAGGCAGCTAACATAAACGTCATACCACAAGTTCTTGTGCATCCTAGTCATCAGCCTTATTTTTAGGTGGGAGCAGCATGCAGCAACATCTGTTGTCAGAGATTTTTTTTCTCCGTTCTTTGTCTTCTTGTTCTTCTATTCAACACTCTTTTTTCTTCTACTTTTGTCGCCCCCCCCCCCCCCCCCCCCCCCCCCCCCCCCCCCCCCCCCCCTTAAAAAAATCATTTCACACACACACACACACACACACACCCCACACACACACACATTCCCCTCTCTCTCTCTCTCTCTCTCTCTCTCTCACTCCATCTCTCTCTCTCTCTCTCTCTCTCATTAATAATATATATAATATATATATTTATATATATATATAGTTAAACAAGTTAAAAGAGGAATCTTAAACTATCTACAAATTTGTTTCGAGCGTGTTGCGCTGTCATCTGATCCTGATGACAGCGCAACACGCTCGACACAAATTTGTAGATAGTTTTAAGATTCCTCTTTTAACTTGTTTTAACTAATGTTGCTCCCCAAGGGTTGAGCACTTAAAAATTGTTTTAGGCATTTTAAATATACTGATATTATATATATATATGTATCTTTCTTAAAGCCTAGTATTTTCTTTATTCTTCATCTCTCTTCTTCGTTCCTTTCTCTTTCCTCATTTCTTCTTATTTAGTCATTATCTTAGTTATCTTTGTCACCATGGTACCACCACCACCACTCCCACCACCACCACTACCACCACTACCATTAGGTTCTATTCATCGTGTTCATTACTATTTACACATCATTAGCTGTTAATGTCTTTGCACCTCGGTTTCTTTTTCTTTCCCGTCTCCTCCTGTTGATCTCCATTCTTGTTTTTTCCTGTTCTCTCTTCTTCTTCTTTGCTTTTTCCCCCTCCGTTTTGTCTTCTTTTCCCCGGTCTTTCTTCTTCTCCACTCTCTCTTCTTCTTCTTTGCTTTTTCCCCCCTCCGTTTTGTTTCTTTTCCCCCGGTCTTTCTTTTTTCTCCATCTCTCTTCTTCTTCTTTGTTCTTTTGTTTTCGTCCTTTCTTCTTTTTCTTGCTTCTTCTTCTCCCCATTCTTTCTATTTCTCCTTTTTTTTCTGCATTCTTTGCTCTTTCTTCTTCTCTGTTCTTTTCTTCTTATTTCTGCTGTTTCGTATTTTTCAGTTCTTTCATTCTTTCTTTCTTTCTTGTCTTCTTTTTTTTCTTCTTCTGTGCTTCTTCTTTTCTGCTGCTTCGTCTCCCCGACATTTCCATTCTTTTCTTCTGTTCTTCTTCTTCCTCTCTGTTCCATCTCTTTCTCCGCTCTTTCTTCATCTACTTCTCTGATATTCTTTTCTTCTTTCTGCTCTTAATTTTCATTTCTCTCATGCTCTTTCTTCTTCAATTTTCCCCCTTTCCCCTCTTCATCTTCCCCTCCTCTCCATGTCCTCTTTCTCTTATCTGTCATTTCTCTCATGCTCTTTCTTCTTCAATTTTCCCTCTGCCCTCTTCATCTTCCCCTCCTCTCCATGTCCTCTTTCTCTTATCGGTCATTTTTCATGCTCTTTCTTCTTCAATTTTCCTTGCCCCTCTTCATCTTCCCCTCTCTCCATGTCCCCTCTTCATTTCCCCTCCTCTCCATCTTCCCCTCCTCTTCATCTTCCCCTCCTCTTCATCTTCCCTCCTCTCCATGTCCCCTCTTCATCTTCCCCTCTCTCCATCTTCCCCTCCTCTTCATCTTCCCCTCTCTTCATCTTCCCTCCTCTCCATGTCCCCTCTTCATCTTCCCCCTCCTCTCCATCTTCCCCCTCCTCTTCATCTTCCCCTCCTCTTCATCTTCCCCCTCCTCTCCATGTCCCTCTTCATCTTCCCCTCCTCCATCTTCCCCCTCCTCTTCATCTTCCCCTCCTCTTCATCTTCCCCTCCTCTTCATCTTCCCCCTCTCTCATCTTCCCTCTCTCTTCATCTTCCCCTCCTCTCCATGTCCCTCTTCATCTTCCCCCTCCTCTCCATTTCCCCCTCCTCTTCATCTTCCCCTCCTCTCCATGTCCCTCTTCATCTTCCCGCTCCTCTTCATCTTCCCCTCCTCTTCATCTTCCCCTCCTCTCCATGTCTCTTTCTCTTATCTGTTTTTCTTTCTGCTTCTCTTTTTTTTTTTTTTTTTTTTCTCTTTATGCAAATTCTTCTTCCTCCTCTTCTTTCCGCTTTCTTCTTCTTCTTCTTCTTCTTCTTCTTCTTCTTCTTCTTCTTCTTCTTCTCTACTCTCGTTCTTCTTCCCTTCTCACTGTTCATCTTCGTCTTGTTTGTTTTCCTTCCTCTCTCTAGCCATTCTTTTCTTTTCTCTTTCTCTTTCTTCTTCTGCTCTGCTGCTTTTCTTCTGTATTGGTCTTTCTTTTTCTTTTCTTCTCTGCTCTTCTTTCATCTTCCTCTCTGGTCTTTCTTTTTCTCCTGTCTCTCTTTGTTCTTCCTCTCTGTTCTTTCTTTCTCTTCCTCTAGGGTGATCCTTGTTCCTTCTCTGCTCTTTCTTCTTCTTCTTCTTCCTCTCTCCCCCTCCTCTCCTCCTCCTTCTTCTTCTTCTTCTTCTTCTCCTCCTCCTCCTTCTTCTTCTTCTTCTTCTTCTTCTTCTTCTTCTTCTCTCCTCTCCTCCTTCTTCTTCTTCTTCTTCTTCTTCTTCTTCTCCCCTCCTCCTCTGTTCTTCTTCTTTTTCTTCTTCTCCTCCTCCTCCTCCTTCTTCTTCCTCCTCCTCTCTGCTCTCCATTCATCTTTCTCTCTGCTCTTTCTCCTTCCTGTCTGCTCTTTCTTCTTCCCCTTCTCTGCTCTTCCTTTGTCTTTGTCTTTGCTCTTTTTTGTTTCTTTGTTCTTGCTTTCTTCTTCTTCCGTCTCTGCTTTTTCTTGTTCTTGTTCTTCCTCCTCGTCTTCTTCTTTGATCTTTCTTCTTTTCTGATCTGTCATCTCATTATTCAGTTTTGTCTTTCCTTCTCTCTTTTTCTTTCTTTTTTTCTCTCTTCTTTTTCTTTCTTTCTTTTCATTTCTTGTCGTTGTTGTTCTTTTTCTTTTAAATTTTGTTTACTTTCTTTTACTCTTTTTTTTTGTTTGTTTGTATGTTTTAGACTGTTTTTCTACCCTGTTTTCATTCTTCTTGTTAGTGATCCTGTTTACCTGTACAACCGCTGACGCCATGGGTCAAGAGCATGTTGACTGATCGAATGGCGTCCTTGTTCGCAGGAACAAGATCGGAGTGATGATGTCACCTTTGAGGCTTACTTCATCTGACAGGTCATCATTAGGGTCAGGGTTCACGTTGAACCTGGCAAAATCACAGATGCCTCATCGCAAAAGCTCCTGATATGAGCGACGTGTGTGTCAACTGAGAGTGCGGTGACGAGAAAGAGGTGTGTGCGTTGGGGTTGTGGATGTGGATGGAAGGATAGAGGAGTGTTGAAAGAACGGGGGTGAGGGGGTGGGTGTGGGGACGGGCGGAATAGAACAGGGGGGGGGGGGGGGGGGGGGGAGATGGGGAGGGAGGAGGCAGGTTTTGCTGCAAGAGCGAAAAATTGCAGTGACTCAGATTGCCTGAAATAGCCACGCCAGAAAACCCTGAACCATCCACCTCCACTCCCCCCCCCCCCCCCTCGCATCCCCTGCGCGCGCGTGTGTGTTTGAGTGCGCGCGCGTTAATGCGTGCGTGCGCGATCATATTTGAACAGATTGGGTGACATTCCCATTTGGTTACTTTGCCATGTCAGCGTTCTCCATCTGTCTTATCCATTTCGTCTATTCTC
>CM031598.1:30276311-30291311 GCA_018398815.1 Conus ventricosus | reverse complement strand
AGTATTCTCTTATAGTGACCATAGATTACAGATCGAACTTGGTAGGAGAGGAGACTGGGAAAGCAGAATTTGTGAAGATCGCACTGGGGAAACTACTGGCGGTGAATTTCATTTGATTCTCGAAATACAATGCGATCCATCGAAGCACAACACGCCGCTCCCTTATTTCAATGTTCGAATTATGGAACTGACATCTATCGAAGAAGAAAGTGTAACTTAAATAAACAAATTTACGAGAAACTGGGAATGGCGAATTAATTGTTCTTATATTCAAAGTGTTTGAAATGTATGCCAATTTATCATTCTTTTAAAGTTTTTTTTGTGTGTATGTTCTGAGGATGTTATGTGCATGTTCGAACAGTGCAAGTTTTCGGACTGGGTTTCTGTATATCGTCAGTTAATTTACCTTTTGAGAAATTTTCCATTTTCGCCTGTTCGATATGTCTAGATCTAGTTAAAAAAACAAAAGCAAACTTCATACCCCAGAAAGGTAAAAAAAAAAAAAAAAAAAAAAAAATTCGTGAGTGTTGAATCTCTAAATATTATTTCTTGTGTTACCGCTTATGCCCTTTTCGGTGTTTTTGTTGTTTTAATGTCGATTTGCTTCTTTTTGTGATAGTGATTGCATTTGCTGTTGTTTGTTGTATTGATTTCAAGTTCTGTCATTGTGGTAGACAGCCATTCTGGGAGGAAATTATGCTTCAGGGTTTCTGACCAGTAACCTTGTTACCCCTTTTCTCTTACGTGTACTTGGAAGACTAGACGAGGTTTAGACATGATTAGAACAGATTTAGAAGTGGTTGACTTGACCATACAGTTGTTGTTGCTGCTGATGTTGATATTGTTATCATTTATCAATAGAGGTTATCTGGATCTTCGCTTTCACAATAAGCGATTCGGATCAGTGATCACACACGTATCCATGTGAGTGTGCGCGCGCGCACGGCACACACACATATGCACGTATGCGCGCGCGCGTACACACACACACACACACACACACACACACACACACACACACACACACACACACGTACACACACACACACAACACGTACACACACACACACACACACACACACACACACACACACACACACACACACACACACACAACACGTACACACACACACACACACACACACACACACACACACACACACACACACACACACACACACACACCACACACACACACACACACACACACACACACACACACACTCACGCATCACGCACGCACGCACGCACGCACGCACAAACACACACACAACACACACAAACGCGCGCGCGCGCTTTGACGAGATGAATTACACAAGCGTGCATGCATACACACTTAACCCACTCCAGTTCAGTTATAGCCCAACCGATCACACAAAGGTTTTTCAGGACTGTCGCGAAAAAAAAGAAAAAAAGTCCTGCACGGAAACAAAGAAAGAAGAGCATCCAGCAGGCAACGCATGAACATCCTGATCTGTATTGAATCATTACATGAACATCATGATCTGTATTGAATCATTACATGAACATCATGATCTGTATTGAATCATTACATGAACATCATGATCTGCATTGAATCATTACATGAACTCATGATATGCATTGAATCATTACATGAACATCATGATCTGCATTGAATCATTACATGAACATCATGATCTGTATTGAATCATTACATGACATCCTGATCTGTATTGAATCATTACATGAAACATCTGATCTGTATTGAATCATTTCATGACATTATGATCTGCATTGAATCATTACATGAACATCATGATCTGCATTGAATCATTACATGAAACATCATGATCTGCATTGAATCATTACATGATCATCATGATCTGCATGAATCATTACATGAACATCATGATCTGCATTGAATCGTTACATGAACACATGATCTGCATTGAATCATTACATGAGGATCATGATCTGCATTGAATCGTTGCATGAGCATCATGATCTGCGTTGAATCGTTGCATGAGCATCATGATCTGCATTGAATCATTACATGAACATCATGATCTGCATTGAATCATTACATGAACATCATGATCTGCATTGAATCATTGCATGAACATCATGATCTGCATTGAATCATTACATGAACATCATGATCTGCATTGAATCATTACATGAACATCATTATCTGTATTGAATCATTACATGAACATCATTATCTGTATTGAATCATTACACTAGCCAAGCCATTGAAAGTCCAACTGGACAGACCAAGTAAATTGTGCCATGAACATCATTTTCTGTATTGAATCATTACACTAGCCAATCCATTGAAAGTCCAACTGGACAGACCAAAGTAAATTGTGGCATGACATAATTTACTGTATTGAATCATTACACTAGCCAAGCCATTGACATTCCAACTGGACAGACCAAGTAAATTGTGGCATGAACATCATTATCTGTATTGAATCATTACAATAGCCAAGCCATTGACATTCCAACTGGACAGACCAAAGTAAATTGTGGCATGAACATCATTTTCTGTATTGAATCATTACACTAGCCAATCCATTGAAAGTCCAACTGGACAGACCAAAGTAAATGTGGCATGAACATCATTATCTGTATTGAATCATTACACTAGCCAAGCCATTGACATTCCAACTGGACAGACCAAAGTAAATTGTGGCATGAACATCATTATCTGTATTGAATCATTACAATAGCCAAGCCATGACATTCCAACTGGACAGACCAAAGTAAATTGTGGCATGAACATCATTATCTGTATTGAATCATTACAATAGCCAAGCCTTTGACATTCCAACTGGACAGACCAAAGTAAATTGTGGCATGAACATCATTATCTGTATTGAATCATTACAATAGCCAAGCATTGACATTCCAACTGGACAGACCAAAGTAAATTGTGGCATGAACATCATTATCTGTATTGAATCATTACAATGCCAAGCCATTGACATTCCAACTGGACAGACCAAAGTAAATTGTGCATGAACTATCATTATCTGTATTGAATCATTACAATAGCCAAGCCATTGACATTCCAACTGGACAGACCAAAGTAAATTGTGGCATGAACATCATTATCTGTATTGAATCATTACAATAGCCAAGCCATTGACATTCCAACTGGACAGACCAAAGTAAATTGTGGCATGAACATCATTATCTGTATTGATATCATTACAATAGCCAAGCCATTGACATTCCAACTGGACAGACCAAAGTAAATTGCGGCATGAACATCATTATCTGTATTGAATCATTACAATAGCCAAGCCATTGACATTCCAACTGGACAGGCCAAAGTAAATTGTGGCATGAACATCATTATCTGTATTGAATCATTACACTAGCCAAGCCATTGACATTCCAACTGGACAGACCAAAGTAAATTGTGGCATGAACATCATATCTGTATTGAATCATTACAATAGCCAAGCCATTGACATTCCAACTGGACAGACCAAAGTAAATTGTGGCATGAACATCATTATCTGTATTGAATCATACAATAGCCAAGCATTGACATTCCAACTGACAGACCAAAGTAAATTGTGCCATGAACATCATTACTGTATTGAATCATTACAATAGCCAAGCCATTGACATTTCAACTGGACAGACCAAAGTAAATTGTTGGCATGAACATCATTATCTGTATGAATCATTACAATAGCCAAGCCATTGACATTCCAACTGGACAGACCAAAGTAAATTGTGCATGAACATCATTATCTGTATTGAATCATTACAATAGCCAAGCCATTGACATTCCAACTGGACAGACCAAAGTAAATTGTGGCATGAACATCATTATCTGTATTGAATCATTACAATAGCCAAGGCATTGACATTCCAACTGGACAGACCAAGTAAATCGTGGCATGACATCATTATCTGTATGAATCATTACAATAGCCAAGCCATTGACATTCCAACTGGGACAGACCAAAGTATAATTGTGGCATGAACATCATTATTGTATTGAATCATTACAATAGCCAAGCCATTGACATTCCAACTGGACAGACCAAAGTAATTGTGGCATGAACATCATTATCTGTATGAATCATTACAATAGCCAAGCCATTGACATTCCAACTGGACAGACCAAAGTAAATTGTGGCATGAACATCATTATCTGTATCGAATCATTACAATAGCCAAGCCGTTGACATTCCAACTGGACAGACCAAAGTAAATTGTGGCATGAACATCATTATACTGTATTGAATCATTACAATAGCATTCAGCCATCCAGCCCTGATGTGGCCCTCTGCGGTCGGCTGGGCTATAAGCAACATTATCTTATCCTAGCCAAGCCATTGACATTCCAACTGGACAGACCAAAGTGAATTGTGGCATGAACATCATTATCTATATGAATCATTACAATAGCCAAGCCATTGACATTCCAACTGGACAGACCAAAGTAAATTGTGGCATGAAACATCATTATCTGTATTGAATCATTACACTAGCCAAGCCATTGACATTCCAACTGGACAGACCAAAGTAAATTGTGGCTGAAACAACATTATCTGTATTGATCATTACAATAGCCAAGCCATTGACATTCCAACTGGACAGACCAAAGTAAATTGTGGCATGAACATCATTATCTGTATTGAATCATTACAATAGCCAAGCCATTGACATTCCAACTGGACAGACCAAAGTAATTGTGGCATGAACATCATTATCTGTATTGAATCATTACAATAGCCAAGCCATTGACATTCCAACTGGACAGACCAAAGTAAATTGTGCCATGAACATCATTATCTGTATTGAATCATTACAATAGCCAAGCCATTGACATTCCAACTGGACAGACCAAAGTAAATTGTGGCATGAACATCATTATCTGTATTGAATCATTACAATAGCCAAGCCATTGACATTCCAACTGGACAGACCAAAGTAAAATTGTGGCATGAACATCATTATCTGTATTGAATCATTACAATAGCCAAGCCATTGACATTCCAACTGGACAGACCAAAGTAAATTGTGGCATGAACATCATTATCTGTATTGAATCATTACAATAGCCAAACCATTGACATTCCAACTGGACAGACCAAAGTAAATTGTGGCATGAACATCATTATCTGTTTTGAATCATTACAATAGCCAAGCCATTGACATTCCAACTGGACAGACCAAAGTAAATGTGGCCTGAACATCATTATCTGTATTGAATCATTACAATAGCCAAGCCATTGACCATTCCAACTGGACAGACCAAAGTAAATTGTAGCCTGAACATCATTATCTGTATTGAATCATTACAATAGCCAAGCCATTGACATTCCAACTGGACAGACCAAAGTAAATTGTGGCATGAACATCATTATCTGTATTGAATCATTACACTAGCCAAGCCATTGACATTCCAACTGGACAGACCAAAGTAAATTGTGGCATGAACATCATTATTTGTATGAATCATTACACTAGCCAAGCCATTGACATTCCAACTGGACAGACCAAAGTAAATTGTGGCATGAACATCATTATCTGTATTGATCATTACAATAGCCAAGCATTGACATTCCAACTGGACAGACCAAAGTAAATTGTGGCATGAACATCATTATCTGTATTGAATCATACAATAGCCAAGCATTGACATTCCAACTGGACAGACCAAAGTAAATTGTGCTATGAACATCATTATCTGTATTGAATCATTACAAAGCCAAGCCATTGACATTCCAACTGGACAGACCTAAGTAAATTGTGGCATGAACATCATTATCTGTATTGAATCATTACAATAGCCAAGCCAATTGACATTCAACTGGACAGACCAAAGTAAATTGTGGCATGAACATCATTATCTGTATTGAATCATTACAATAGCCAAGCCATTGACATTCCAACTGGACAGACCAAGTAAATTGTGCATGAACATCATATCTGTATTGAATCATTACAATAGCCAAGCCATTGACATTCCAACTGGACAGACCAAAGTAAATTGTGCATGAACATCATTATCTGTATTGAATCATTACAATAGCCAAGCCATTGACATTCCAACTGGACAGACCAAAGTAAATTGTGCCATGAACATCATTATCTGTATTGAATCATTACAATAGCCAAGCCATTGACATTCCAACTGGACAGACCAAAGTAAATTGTGCCATGAACATCATTATCTGTATTGCATCATTACAATAGCCAAACCATTGACATTCCAATGGACACACCAAAGTAAATTGTGGCATGAACATCATTATCTGTATTGAATCATTACAAATAGCCAAGCCATTGACATTTCCAACTGGACACACCAAAGTAAATTGTGCCATGAACATCATTATCTGTATTGAATCATTACAATAGCCAAGCCATTGACATTTCAACTGGACAGACCAAAGTAAATTGTGGTATGAACATCATCTGTATTGAATCATTACAATAGCCAAGCCATTGACATTCCAACTGGACAGACCAAAGTAATTGTGGCATGAACATCATTATCTGTATTGAATCATTACAATAGCCAAGCCATTGACATTCAACTGGACAGACCAAAGTAAATTGTGGCATGAACATCATTATCTGTATTGAATCATTACAATACAAGCCATTGACATTCCAACTGGACAGACCAAAGTAAATTGTGGCATGAACATCATTATCTGTATTGAATCATTAACAATAGCCAAGCCATTGACATTCCAACTGGACAGACCAAAGTAAATTGTGGCATGAACACTCATTATCTGTATTGAATCATTACACTAGCCAAGCCATTGACATTCCAACTGGACAGACCAAAGTAAATTGTGGCATGAACATCATTATCTGTATTGATCATTACAATAGCCAAGCCATTGACATTCCAACTGGACAGACCAAAGTAATTGTGGCATGAACATCATTATCTGTATTGAATCATTACAATAGCCAAGCCATTGACATTCCAACTGGACAGACCAAAGTAAATTGTGCCATGAACTTCTTATCTGTATTGAATCATTACAATAGCCAAGCCATTGACATTCCAACTGGACAGACCAAAGTAAATTGTGCCATGAACATCATTATCTGTATTGCATCATTACAATAGCCAAAACCATTGACATTCCAACTGGACACACCAAAGTTAAATTGTGGCATGAACATCATTATCTGTATTGAATCATTAACTAGCCAAGCCATTGACATTCCAACTGGACACAACAAAGTAATTGTGCCATGAACATCATTATCTGTATTGAATCATTACAATAGCCAAGCCATTGACATTTCAACTGGACAGACCAAAGTAAATTGTGGTATGAACATCATCTGTATGAATCATTACAATAGCCAAGCCATTGACATTTCAACTGGACAGACCAAAGTAAATTGTGGTATGAACATCATCTGTATTGAATCATTACAATAGCCAAGCCATTGACATTCCAACTGGACAGACCAAAGTAAATTGTGGCAGTACATCATTATCTGTATTGAATCATTACAATAGCCAAGCCATTGACATTCCAACTGGACAGACTAAGTAAATTGTGGCATGAACATCATTATCTGTATTGAATCATTACAATAGCCAAGCCATTGACCATTCCAACTGGACAGACCAAAGTAAATTGTGGCATGAACATCATTATCTGTATTGAATCATTTACAATAGCCAAGCCATTGACATTCCAACTGGACAGACCAAAGTAAATTGTGGCATGAACATCATTATCTGTATTGAATCATTACAATAGCCAAGCGTTTGACATTCCAACTGGACAGACCAAAGTAAATTGTGGCATGAACATCATTATCTGTATTGAATCATTACACTAGCCAAGCCATTGACATTCCAACTGGACAGACCAAAGTAAATTGTGGCATGAACATCATTATCTGTATTGAATCATTACACCAGCCAAGCCATTGACATTCCAACTGGACAGACCAAAGTAAATTGTGGCATGAACATCATTATCTGTATTGACTCATTACATAGCCAAGCCATTGACATTCCAACTGGACACACCAAGTAAATTGTGCCATGAACATCATTATCTGTATTGAATCATACAATAGCCAAGCCATTGACATTTCAACTGGACAGACCAAAGTAAATTGTGGTATGAACATCATCTGTATTGAATCATTACAATAGCCAAGCATTGACATTCCAACTGAACAGACCAAAGTAAATTGTGGCATGAACATCATTATCTGTATTGAATCATTACAATAGCCAAGCCATTGACATTCCAACTGGACAGACCAAAGTAAATTGTGGCATGAACATCATTATCTGTATTGAATCATTACAATAGCCAAGCCATTGACATTCCAGCTGGACACACCAAAGTAAATTGTGCCATGAACATCATTATCTGTTTTGAATCATTACAATAGCCAAGCCATTGACATTCCAACTGGACAGACCAAAGTAAATTGTGGCATGAATATCATTATCTGTATTGACTCATTACAATAGCCAAGCCATTGACATTCCAACTGGACAGACCAAAGTAAATTGTGGCATGAACATCATTATCTGTATTGAATCATTACAATAGCCAAGCCATTGACAGTCCAACTGACAGACCAAGTAAATTGTGGCATGAACATCATTATCTGTATTGAATCATTACAATAGCCAAGCCATTGACATTCCAGCTGGACAGACCAAAGTAAATTGTGGCATGAACATCATTATCTGTATTGAATCATTACAATAGCCAAGCCATTGACATTCCAACTGGACAGACCAAAGTAAATTGTGGCATGAATATCATTATCTGTATTGACTCATTACAATAGCCAAGCCATTGACATTCCAACTGGACAGACCAAAGTAAATTGTGGCATGAACATCATTATCTGTATTGAATCATTACAATAGCCAAGCCATTGACAGTCCAACTGGACAGACCAAAGTAAATTGTGGCATGAACATCATTATCTGTATTGAATCATTACAATAGCCCAAGCCATTGACAGTCCAACTGGACAGACCAAAGTAAATTGTGGCATGAACATCATTATCTGTATTGAATCATTACAATAGCCAAGCCATTGACAGTCCAACTGGACAGACCAAAGTAAATTGTGGCATGAACATCATTATCTGTATTGAATCATTACAATAGCCAAGCCATTGACAGTCCAACTGGACAGACCAAAGTAAATTGTGGCATGAACATCATTATCTGTATTGAATCATTACAATAGCCAAGCCATTGACATTCCAACTGGACAGACCAAAGTAAATTGTGGCATGAACATCATTATCTGTATTGAATCATTACAATAGCCAAGCCATTGACAGTACAACTGGACAGACCAAAGTAAATTATAGCATGAACGTCATTATCTGTATTGAATCATTGCAATAGCAAGCCATTGACAGTCCAACTGGACAGACCAAAGTAAATTGTGGCATGAACATCATTATCTGTATTGATCATTACAATAGCCAAGCCATTGACAGTCCAACTGGACAGACCAAAGTAAATTGTGGCATGAACATCATTATCTGTATTGAATCATTACAATAGCCAAGCCATTGACATTCCAACTGGACAGACCAAAGTAAATTGTGGCATGACATCATTATCTGTATTGAATCATTACAATAGCCAAGCATTGACATTCCAACTGGACAGACCAAAGTAAATTGTGCCATGAACATCATTATCTGTATTGAATCATTACACTAGCCAAGCCATTGGCAGTCCAACTGGACAGACCAAAGTATATTGTGCCATGAACATCATTATCTGTATTGAATCATTACACTAGCCAAGCCATTGACATTCCAACTGGACAGACCAAAGTAAATTGTGCCATGAACATCATTATCTGTATTGAATCATTACACTAGCCAAGCCATTGACAGTCCAACTGGACAGACCAAAGTAAATTGTGCTATGAACATCAATTATCTGTATTGATCATTACACTAACCAGCCATGACATTCCAACTGGACAGACCAAAGTAAATTGTGGCATGAACATCATTATCTGTATTGAATCATTACACTAGCCAAGCCATTGACATTCCAACTGGACAGACCAAAGTAAATTGTGCCATGAACATCATTATCTGTATTGAATCATTACACTAGCCAAGCATTGACAGTCCAACTGGACAGACCAAAGTAAATTGTGCCATGAACATCATTATCTGTATTGATCATTACAATAGCCAAGCCATTGACAGTCCAACTGGACAGACCAAAGTAAATTGTGGCAGGAACATCATTATCTGTATTGAATCATTACAATAGCCAAGCCATTGACAGTCCAACTGGACAGACCAAAGTAAATTGTGGCATGAACATCATTATCTGTATTGAATCATTACAATAGCCAAGCCATTGACATTCCAACTGGACAGACCAAAGTAAATTGTGCAATGAACATCATTATCTGTATTGAATCATTACACCAGCCAAGCCATTGACAGTCCAACTGGACAGACCAAAGTAAATTGTGGCATGAACTCATTATCTGTATTGAATCATTACCTAGCCAAGCCATGGACAGTCCAACTGGTCAGACCCAAAGTAATTGTGGCATGAAACATCATTATCGTATTGAATCATTACAATAGCCAAGCCATCTGACAGTCCACTGGACAGACCAAAGTAAATTGTGGCATTGAACATCCATTATCTGTATTGATCATTACCACTAGCCAAGCCATTGACAGTCCAAACTGGACAGACCAAAGTAAATTGTGATGACATCATTATCTGTATGAATCATTACATAGCCAAGCCATTGACAGTCCAACTGGACAGACCAAGTAAATTGTGGCATGAACATCATTATCTGTATTGAATCATTACAATAGCCAAGCCATTGACATTCCAGCTGGACAGACCAAAGTAAATTGTGGCACTGAACGTCATTATCTGTATTGAATACATTACAATAGCCAAGCCATTGACATCCAACTGGACAGACCAAAGTAAATTGTGGCATGAACATCATTATCTGTATTGAAATCATTACAATAGCGAAGCCATTGACATTCCAGCTGGACAGACCAAGTAAATTGTGGCATGAACGTCATTATCTGTATTGAATCATTACAATAGCCAAGCCATTGACAGTCCAACTGACAGACCAAAGTAAATTGTGCATGAACGTCATTATCTGTATTGAATCATTACAATAGCCAAGCATTGACATTCCAACTGGACAGACCAAAGTAAATTGTGGCATGAACGTCATTATCTGTATTGAATCATTACAATAGCCAAGCCATTGACAGTCCAATGGACAGACCAAAGTAATTGTGGCATGAACATCATTATCTGTATTGAATCATTACACTAGCAAGCCATTGACATCCAACTGGACAGACCAAGTAATTGTGGCATGACATCATATCTGTATTGAATCATTACAATAGCCAAGCCATTGACAGTCCAACTGGACGACCAAAGTAAAATTGTGCATGAACATCATTATCTGTATTGAATCATTACATAGCAAGCATTGACAGTCCAATGGACAGACCAAAGTAAATTGTGGCATGAACATCATTATCTGTATTGAATCATTACCCTAGCCAAGCCATTGACATTCCAACTGGACAGACAAGTATATTGTGCATGAACATCATTATCTGTATTGAATCATACATAGCCAAGCCATTGACATTCCAACTGGACAGACCAAGTAAATTGTGGCATGAACATCATTATCTGTATTGAATCATTACATAGCCAAGCATTGACAGTCCAACTGGACAGACCAAAGTAAATTGTGGCATGACATCATTATCTGTATTGAATCATTACACTAGCCAAGCCATTGACAGTCCAACTGGACAGTCAAAGTAATTGTGGCTGAACGTCATTATCTGTAATGAATCATCAATAGCCCAAACCTTGACATTCCAATGGACAGACCAAAGAAATTGTGCATGAAGTCATTATCGTATGAAAATTTCAATGCCAAGCCATTGACATCCAAAAGGACAGACCAAAATTTAAAATTTTGGCATGAACCAAAATTTTCTGTTTGAAAATTACACTAGCCAAGCCATTGCAGTCCAACTGGGCGACCAAAGTAAATTGTGGCATGAAATCATATCTGTATTGAATCATTCTACCAAGCATTGACAGTAAAATGGCAGACCAAAAAAAATTGGGGGTGAACTCATTATCTGTATTTAATCATTCAATAGCCAAGCCATTGACATTCCATGGAAAACCAAAGTAAATTGTGGCTGAAAATCATTTAAACTGTATTGAATCATTCAATAGCCAAGCCATTTACATTCCACTGGACAGACCAAGTAAATTGGGCATGAAAAAATATTAACTGTTTTGAATCTTACAATAGCGAAACCATTAAATTTAGCTGGACAGACCAAAGTAAAATTTTGGGATGAACGATTATTGTTTGAATCATTTCAATGCCCAAACCTTGACATCCAATGGACAGACCAAAGAAATTGTGGCAGAACGTATTTTCTGTATTGAAAAAAAAACCCCCTTAACCCCCTAAGAAAAAAATTTTATAATATTTTTTAATCCAAAGCCAAATTGACTCCCCCGGGCAGACCAAGTAAATTGTGGGATGAACTCATTATCTGTTTGAACTTACATAGCCAAACCATTGACATTTCCAAAATGGAAACCAAAGTAAATTGTGGCATGAAACCTTACTGTATTGAATCATTACTTTTAAACCCTTACATTTCCCAAAAAGGGCGCCAAAGAAAGTCAAAACTTTTGATTTAACATTTTTTTCCGATTGAATTTCCCCCCAAAATAAATTTTCAGAAACATTTAAAATTTTATTACATAAAAACCCCCATTGAAAAAACCCCCCCCAAATTTTGGGAGAAAAAATTTTTGTTTTTTTGCCTTTTACATTCCATGGGAGACCCGTTTAAATTTTGGAAAACCCCAAAATTGAATCTTCTGGATTGAAAATTCAAATGGCAGCAAAGAATTTTTGAAAACCTTTTTTTTTTCCCCCCCCAAACCCCTTACGTAATGGGGCCCAATAAAAGGGTTTTAAATAACTGAGAACATTTAATGGCTTTTTCCAATGGAAAGACCCCTTTGGGCATAAAGTCAACTGGTTTTAATCAAATTCCCCAAAACCTTTAATTAAAGAAGAAAATTAAAAGGGAAAAAGCTTTTTCTGGGAACTTAAATTTGCCAAAACCCTTGAAAAAACCCCAAAAAAAATTGTCAGCTCAAACTGTAGAAAAAAATAGAAGCCCTTCATTCCAATGGGCAAAAGAAAGGGGGTTAAAATTTTAGGGCAAAAATGCCCGAATTCATTAACTGGGAAAGACCCAAAAAAAATTGGGCAGCTCATTTTCTGTAAAATTCTGCCAAACTTACACCCTTAGCAAAAAAAGGGGGGTGGAAAAAAAACTGAGAACATTTAAAAGGCCCGACTTCCCTGGCAGACCAAATTTGTCAAGAAAAAATTATTGATGAACATTTCAATACCCAAAATTAATCCCTACAGCCCCAAAAGAAATTTGGCAGAAAATCATTTTGTTTGAACTTCAATCCGATTGACATCCCCTAACCAACCAAGATTGGGCCAACTTTCGAAACATTAATTGTGGGCCCTTGACATCCACTGAAAAATAAATTTTCATAACTCATTCGTTAACATTACAATACCAAATAATTTGCTGGGCGCCAAAAAATTGTATGAAAATCTTACTATTAACCTTACAATTCCAAGCAAAAGTAAATGGACAGAAACTAAATTTTATTTAATATTACTTAAACCATTAAAGCCCCATTGGACAGCCAATGGAAAGCCAAATAATTCATTAACGTATTATCTTTTTGAACATCAAAGCCAAGCATGACCCAATGAAAACCAAATAAATTGTGGGATGAAATCATTATCTGTATTGATTATTACAATAGCAAGCCCTTGACGTCCAACTGGACAGACCAAAGTAAATTGTGCCATGAACGTCAGCGGTCCCGACGTCTCTTCCTCTCCCCTCCCCAATTCCCCGCCTTCCACCTACCTCCCGTCCCCCCCCCCCCCCCCCCACAACCTCTTCTTCTCCTTAGCACGATTTGACCAGCCATGTTGAATTCTGGTGTTATTCATTTTGACGTGTGTCAGAGCGGTCTTTTTGTAAACCGACTTTCGTCATGTAGAATAAAAAAAAAACACAAGAAGAGAGAGAGAGAGAGAGAGAGAGAGAGAGAGAGAGAGAGAGAGAGAGAGAGAGAGAGAGTGGTGTGTGTGTGTGTGTGTGTGAGTAGAGAGAGAGAGAGAGATAGAGAGAGAGAGAGAGAGAGTAGAGAAGAGAGAGAGAGAGAGAGAGAGAGAGAGAGAGAGAATGTTTTAGTTTTAATTTTAAGTGTCCTGCAAAACGCATTACAGCACTCAAGTGATGGTCGAGGCGAAATGAAAATTCATCTCGAGATGGCATTTTGAACAATCAGTAAATCTGCTTTTTTCCCCCTGAAAGCAAGTAATCTATAAAGGAAAAACATTGCGGTACAGGGTGGTCCAAGGGTGGTACAGAACTGCTCTAAAGGCAGATGGGGACAGTGCTTCTCTGGGTCCTTCCCAGCACCTTCGGGTGTTTCTTTTTCTTCTATGTTTGAACATAAACGAAAATAACAACAACAAGAAATGCAGACTTTCATACGCTCTCTCTCGCGGAGAGAGAGAGAGAGAGAGAGAGAGAGAGAGAGAGAGAGAGATGAGAGAGAGAGAGAGAGAGAGAGAGAGAGTGGCACACGACGCTATGTGATTGTATCTTTTCATGATGATGATGTTGATGATGATGATGATGATTATATGGATGAAGAAGAAGAAGAAGAAGAAGAAGAAGAAGAAGAAGAAGATGATGATGATGATGATGATGATGATGATGATGATATTTACCAACCGCCTGGGCACAGTGGACAGCCTCGCGGATTACGGGTTGGGGGGGGGGGGGGGGGGGGGGGGGGTCATAGGTTCGGGGGATTGGGGGAGGGGGGGGGGGAATGGGGCCAGGGGGATGGGCTTGGT
>CM031598.1:30263291-30275311 GCA_018398815.1 Conus ventricosus | reverse complement strand
TATTACATGAACTCATGTATTGAATATCATTACAATGCACATTGACATCATGACAACAATATATTGCATAGTATTCTGCATTGAATCATTACACTAGAGCATTCATGATCTGCATGAATCATTCATGAACATCATGATCTGCATTGAATCATTACATGAACATCATTATCTGTATTGAATCATTACATGAACATCATTATCTGTATTGAATCATTACACTAGCCAAGCCATTGAAAGTCCAACTGGACAGACCAAAGTAAATTGTGCCATGAACATCATTATCTGTATTGAATCATTACACTAGCCAAGCCATTGAAAGTCCAACTGGACAGACCAAAGTAAATTGTGCCATGAACATCATTATCTGTATTGAATCATTACACTAGCCAATCCATTGAAAGTCCAACGGGACAGACCAAAGTAAATTGTGGCATGAACATCATTATCTGTATTGAATCATTACAATAGCGAAGCCATTGACATTCCAACTGGACAGACCAAAGTAAATTGTGGCATGAACGTCAGCGGTCCCGCGTCTCTTCCCTCTCCCCTCCCCCAATTCCCCCGCCTTCCACCTCCCTCCCCGTACCCCCCCCCCCCCCCCCAACCTCTTCTTCTCCTTAGCGCGATTTGACCAGCCATGTTGAATTCTGGTGTTATCATTTTGACCGTGTGTCAGAGCGGTCTTTTGTAAACCGACTTTCGTCATGTAGAAAAAAAAAAAACCACAAGAAGAGAGAGAGAGAGAGAGAGAGAGAGAGAGAGAGAGAGAGAGAGAGAGAGAGAGAGAGAGTGGTGTGTGTGTGTGTGTGTGTGTGTGTGTGTGTGTGTGTGTGTGTGAGAGAGAGAGAGAGAGGAGAGAGAGGAGAGAGAGAGAGAGAGAGAGAGAGAGAGAGAGAATGTTTTAGTTTTTATTTTAAGTGTCCTGCAAAACGCATTACAGCACTCTAGTGATGGTCGAGGCGAAATGAAAATTCATCTCGAGATGGCTGTTTGAACAATCAGTAAATCTGCTTTTTTTCCCCCTGAAAGCAAGTAATCTATAAAGGAAAAACATTGCGGTACAGGGTGATCCAAGGGTGGTACAGGACTGCTCTAAAGGCAGATGGGGACAGTGCTTCTCTGGGTCCTCCCCAGCACCTTCGGGTGTTTCTTTTTCTTCTATGCTTAGAACATAAACGAAAATAACAACAACAAGAAATGCAGACTTTCATACGCTCTCTCTCGCGGAGAGAGAGAGAGAGAGAGAGAGAGAGAGAGAGAGAGAGAGAGAGAGAGAGAGAGAGAGAGAGAGTGGCACACGACGCTATGTGATTGTATCTTTTCATGATGATGATGTTGATGATGATTGATGATGATTATATGGATGAAAGAAGAAGAAGAAGAAGAAGAAGAAGAAGATGATGATGATGATGATGATGATGATGATGATGATGATATTTACCAACCGCCTGGGCACAGTGGACAGCCTCGCGGATTACGGGTTGGGGGGGGGGGGGGGGGGGGGGGGGTCATAGGTTCGATTCCCATCAGACTCCTTTATTTGTCGGATTTCGATTGGCTTCCACCGAGAGTTGAGAGTTGGACTTACATGGGAAACTGGGACCATACAGTCGAGTTTCATCCACATAATGGATGCTTCTGTGAGAATGTTGCTCAAAAATCCAGATTTCCTGACCAGCAGTGCAGGTGTATGTGCCCGGGCCTGATTGACGCCGGGACACATTATCAAAGAGAGCGAAGAGTAGAGCCCTGTCATGTGTTGCCTGATGGGAATGGAATTTCCAGAGCATCATCTTCATCCTCCTCAGCCTCGTCGATCCACATAAGAACACAAAAAAAAAACTAACAAAGAAGCAAACAAACAAACAAAAAACCTCTGTGACCCTTCACGCGCTGTTACCGTGGTGACGTGAATTCGGATTTCCTTTCTACGTTTGTTCCGTTGATGTGTTCGTTCCGAGGTCACCGGTGTCAGCAAATTCATGACGGACTGTCAACGGACGGAAGCGGTGACGCCCTCCGCGGAGGGGAGGAAGGGTGGAGGGAGGGGTGGGTGGGTGGGTGATTAGGGGCGCGCTCACTGACGCTGACTTCGCGACTAAGGAAGTATTGTTGTCAGTAGGCAACGTTCCGCTAGACTGGATCAGAACAGCCGCCACTGAATACCACCGACTTGACGTGGCAGCAGTGCAGTGTCTCCTCTGGTGGGGTTGCCTCTTCGTCGGTTTGATATCGAGTGCTCCCTGTGGATTGCCGGTGCTGGGGCTGCGGAGAAACGAGGAGCCGGGATGAGCAGCGAGGGAGTTATGCCTCTCAATTGGCACGGAAGATGACAGAGAGAGAGAGAGAGAGAGAGAGAGAGAGAGAGAGAGAGAAAAAAAAATCTTTCAAGCGCGGGTTCTGAGTGACTCACTCACTCTCTCCTCTCTCTCTCTCTCTCTCTCTCTCTCTCTCTCTCTCTCCTCTCTCTCTGTGCTTGTATAGGCTTCTTTCATGAAATTTGAATGCAAAGAAATCAAACTACTGTATGTGACTCGAGGTTACAGCCACGTGGGTCTAGCTGGAACTTCTCAGTCTGTTCAAGTCTATTGTACCTTCTCCATCCCTCTTCATCTCTCTCTGTTTTGCACCTTCCTATACAACCCGCTCCCTTCTCACTGTCTCCTTCTCTCTCCACCCTTCTTTGGCCTCCCCCCCCCCTCTCTCTCTCTTGCTCTCTTTTACTTCTCTGTCTGGTTGTCTGTCGATCTCTCCCTCCCTGCCCCCTTCTCTCTCTTGTCCCTCCCTCCCTCTCCCTCCCTCTTTTACTTCCCTGTCTGGTTGTCTGTCTCTCTCTCCATCCCTGCCCCCTTCCCCACTCTCTCTCTTTGTCCCTCCCTCCCTCTCCCTCTCTCTTTTACTTCCATGTTGGTTGTCTGTCTCTCTCTCACTCCCACCTTTCTCGCTCTCACTCCTCTCTCTCTCTCTCTCTCTCTCTCTCTCTCTCTCTCTCTCTCTCAAAGACACGGACAAGATGGCGAGAAGCGAGGACTGCTTGTCCACCACACAGAAACTAATGGTGAAGTACACAGGGTTTGAGATAATGGCGACACGGGATCGATCAAAATGGTCCACGTCACGTGTGCCTGCATCGGATAGTACATGTCGCGTTTGCCTTTGTTTAGGGAGAGTCGAGTGAACGTCGAAAGTGTCACATGCGTGGGCGCACTTGTGTGCGTGTGGGGAGGGGGGTGGGGGGGGGGGTGCGAGCGCGTGTTGTGTGTTGTGTGTGTGTGTGTGTGTGTGTGTGTGTGTTTTGTGTGTATGTGTGTACATTTATGCCCCTACCTCTTTCTGTCATTCCCTCTTTGTCTCTGTTGACAGTTAACACCGGCGGAAGAAGAACGACGAAAGCGGCGGAAGGAACAAAACAAGAAAGCGGCAAAACGCTTCCGCCAAAACAAAAAGTTCCGTGAGGCCGTGCTGCTGGAGGTAACTGTGAACCTTGAAACCAGTCGTCCTCTGTCTTTCTGTCCCTGTCTGTCTGTCTGTCTGTCTGTCTCTCTCTCTCTCTCTCTCTCTCTCTCTCTCTCTCTCTCTCTCTCTCTCTCTCTCTCTCTCTCTCTCCTATTGTCAATTTCCTAATTGTAATACCAGAAGAATGCAGCCTCTATGAGAGAGAGAGAGAGAGAGAGAGAGAGAGAGAGAGAGAGAGAGAGAGAGTGGGGGGGGGGGGGGGGGGAGTTGGATGATGAAGGGAAAAAATACGAAGGGAAAGGGAGAGGATTTAAGTGTGGGTGGGGTTAGGTGATGGTGGGATAAATGAATCCACAGAAGCAAATGAAAAAAAAGTGGTTATTGAAAATCATTGATCCTCCCCAGTGAAGCGCTTTGTTCCATGCAAATGCTGTGGAGAAAAAAACCCAAAACAAAACCCGGGAATCGGTCAGAATAGAAATATTTTCCTATGTCTGTAGATTGCACCAAATCTGTACATTAAAGAATGATGTTTCAATATTATCTATTTAACAAGAGAAAAGCATTTCTACAGAACTCCCCCTTTTCAAGCAGACAACGATGTAAGCCACTGAAAAAGGCAGTTTTGTCAAAACATTACTGTGGTTATTGTCGTTGTTGTTATTGCCGCACATTCTATTGTGTTTGAAATAATTCTGTGGTGTGCTGAACTGATCTGATAAAATCTAGAACTCTACCGAATGACATTTTTCTTGGACGTTGACAGTGGGGGCCTTGATAGATATGAAATATCTTCAGTGTGTACAGTGTGTACAGTTTGTACAGTGTGTACAGTTTATACAGTTTGTACAGTGTGTACAGTTTGTACAGTTTGTATAGTTGTACAAGTTTTGTACAGTTTGTACAGTATGTACACTTTGTACAGTTGTTTTTTACAGTGTGTACATTTTGTACAGTGTGCTACAGTGTGTACAGTTTGTACAGTGTGTACAGTTTGTACAGTTTGTACAGTGTGTACAGTTTGTACAGTTTATACAGTGTGTACAGTTATATTACAGTGTGTACAGTTTATACAGTGTGTACAGTGTGTACAGTTTATACATAATCACAAGACTTTGCATAGGCCACTGTTTCATATTAGAAACTTAGACATATGATTATAAGGGAAGTCTGTTTTGTCTCATAAACCTAGGCATAATCATGAAGACCACCTGTTTCAACTGATGAACATACACACCTTTATACAGACCGTTTGTTTTAAATTATCATAGCTGCTCTATTAATGGGGACATCAGTTTTACTCCATCAACTTAGGCATTATCACACATACTATTTCAACGACTTACAAATTTAGACATATTTGTAAAGACCAAAATAGTAAACATCAGACACGAAAGAAAAAAAACGATAATGCCTGATTAAGGGATATAATCTCTGACGACTTAAAGCTGCGGCTTAAAATTATCCCCCACGTTGGGCATGATTCTTACTCATTTGTGACCCCCCCCCCCCCCCCCCCCCCGCCCCCACTTTGGCGTGTCCTCGGTTTTGCTGCAACAGACCTTATGTTAAATGTGGACACAAAACTAACCTTACGAACATGTCTGTAAAATGATCTTAGTGACATACAGGCAGACACACAGACACGACTGCATCAAAAAACCGTGCAGGATAATTACGCTCTCTTTCGGTTTGGTTTCATGGAATCTTCATCTTCCTTCACACTTCATTTCACGATGGAACCTCTCTACCACGATCTCTAAATCTGTCGTTGACTACAGGGAGGTTTTAGAGAGAGGTCGACGGACTGACCTCAACACATGCAGGTAAACTAGTCAGCGCGCTTGTACAGTTACAACACTGTCCTGTTGTTTAGCCGCTTGTCCGATCGTCTGTTCGATGACAGTCATCAAGCCCTATTTTGAATGAGGGCATCTAGGGCTTCTTCTTGGACTTGTTTTCCACTTACAGCGATATTTCTTTATTCTGATACCAGTGAACTACTTCCTCATTGTGTCGTTTCGATCTTCGAGTGGAATAAACATCATTTCCCAGAAATATTGTAACTATCGTCATGTTATATGATAAACTATCTCTCACTGTGTCAGTTAAGCTTTTGAATAGCGTATAATTAGTGGAACAGCTGTGTATTAAATACGACTCGGCTAGTTTCATTTTCAGTTCTATTCAAGCCCAGCCGTCCCATACAGGGCCCCTTTAGGGCTGAATAGGACACGGCATACCTGAATGAGACGACCCCATGCTGTGCTCTCTCTATTTAGCACGATGATTTCTCAATGGGTGAACATGAACAAGTCAGAAATTGAACACAATTTTCTTTTGGGGTTGTCATTGATGTCTGTCAAAGAAATTAGTGGATATTTCTTCTGGAATCTTGCATGTCAGACGGTAGAGCAACTGGGGCGGGAGTGGCAGTATTCCGAGTTGTAACTGGTTGGTTCCGTTCTTTTGGTGGTCTGCTAACTGAGCATTACTTCCCTTTATTGGAACGTGGTTGATTTAAAAACCAACAGGCTGTTTCTTAGTTTATGGCCTTCGGGATCGGCAGAAGAAAGCTGTCTGATTTGAGTTCGACAAAACTGGGTTAACAAAGTGGAATGGCTTCAGTTTTTGTAACTGTTAATTTGGATGCCGGAGTTCGAGAAGCTTATCAGTTTAGGTTACTCTCTTCTATCTGATGAATGGTGATGTATATGTTGTGTAAGTGCTCCGGGAAAAAAAAAAACACCAACCATAGAAAGGGTAAATAGAAAAGAAACGATAAAAGGACAGGAGTGAATGTGTTTTCCTTTTAATTTTTTTTTCTGCCAGTGAAGAAAGATTAATTACACATCTCGCCTTCTTTCACTTCTCTTTCATCATCCCGCCGAAATAAAAAAAGACGAAAAAAAAAATAAGACAAAGAAAGTTGGAAAAAGAAAAACAAATGAAGAGAGAAAAAAAGAAAAAGAAAACACAGATGAAAATTTCCGTGACTTGCAACCAACGAGGGCACAAAAAAGATGAAATTGTTTGTTTTTTTATGCTAAATGACTGAAAAGTTGCTGAGATGTCTCCTCGTCGTTCCCTGCAATTTTAATGACGGAAGTCTGAAATATGTTGAACGATCAGGGCAGTTCCGTGCTTCTCACCGAAGGACTCGCAAGATTCTCTCTCTCTCTCTCTCTCTCTCTCTCTCTCTCTCTCTCTCTCTCTCTCTCTCTCTCTCTCTTTTCTTTTTTATCAAATGTTTTTTTTTAAATGCAGATTTTTTGTTTTGTTTTATTACTCCCATCCCCTTTTAGAACTAGTCTCGTACACAACCTAACCTTAACCTTCCCTCAGCTGTGATCACCTGAGTCCCTTGCATTATCTTTCATATGGAACCATCATCGGACAAGCGCGGCAAGAACTTGATTTTAATTCTTGATTTATCGCAGCCCTAACAACCACGCCTCCCTCCCCGCCCCGCCCCCACTTCCACCCCCCCCCCCCCCTACCCTTTCTTTTCAGGCTCTCCAATTATTTCGTCCCCAGCATTCTGCCTCTCTCCTAAAACCCAGGAAGACAAATCATCCAATTACGCAACTGCACAAGTCCCTAAATCCGCGGACATAACGACAAAGGCCGCCGTAAATCTCCGCGCCTGCTCTCCCACCGGCTGCTCTATAAAACCTGTTGTTTGTAGGCTAACCGGCGAGCGCGGGCACCTGTCCGCTGAGTCACCGGGAAACGCCGTCCGTCGGTCCATCTCTCTCCCCTCTCTCTGGTCCCCCGGTTTCGCCGCGGAGGTTCCGAAGACGAGAGCGGGCGGACAGGTCTGGAATTTCCAGGTGATAAGCCGACTGCAGCCCGCACGACCCCCAGGGCTGGCTCCCCGCATCGATCCCTCCCTTGACTAGCCACCCCACCCCCACCCTCCACGACCCTACCTCCGTCTCCTCCCTCCCTCTCTCCCCTCCCCTGTTCTTGCCGCTCCCTTTATTCCTTTCCTCCGACTCCATAACCGCCACCATCAGGGTTTTTAGAGCTGCAGTTAGCATCGCGAAAGCTTGGAAATTCCCAGTGTTTGAGATGGTGTGGGGGTGGGGGGGGGGGGGGGGGGGGGGGAGGGGAGGAGGACGATTAGGAGTGAGGGGGTGGGGAAGGTGGGAGGGGAGGGATGGAGGAAGGGAGAGGTCGGGAAAATGTTGGGATGGAGAGAAGAGAGGCTGGGATGGAGGCGGTGGGTTGGGGGTGGAGGATGGAGGTACGGGGGTGGGTGGTGGGTGGGAAAGTTCTCTCTCTCTCTCTCTCTCAGCAAGAGAGAGAGAGAGAGAGAGAGAGAGAGAGGAGAGTAAGAAGAGAGAGAGTGAGAGAGAGAGAGATTAAATCATATAGCTTTGCTTATGTTTGGGAGAACCAAAGGATTGAAAGCATTTCGGTTTCTAAAAAAAGTTTTTAAAACAACGAGTAACTGACTGCGACGGAAGGCCTGTCATGATCATTTCTACAGTAAGGACAGATCATGGAAGGCCTGTCATGGTCATTTCTACAGTAAGGACAGATCATTAAAGGCCTGTCATGATCATTTCTACAGTAAGGACAGATCATGGAAGGCCTGTCATGATCATTTCTACAGTAAGGACAGATCATGGAAGGTCTGTCATGATCATTTCTACAGTAAGGACAGATCATGGAAGGCCTGTCATGATCATTTCTACAGTAAGGACAGATCATGGAAGGCCTGTCATGATCATTTCTACAGTAAGGACAGATCATTAAAGGCCTGTCATGATCATTTCTACAGTAAGGACAGATCATGGAAGGCCTGTCATGATCATTTCTACAGTAAGGACAGATCATGGAAGGCCTGTCATGATCATTTCTACAGTAAGGACAGATCATTAAAGGCCTGTCATGATCATTTCTACAGTAAGGACAGATCATGGAAGGCTGTCATGATCATTTCTACAGTAAGGACAGATCATGGAAGGCCTGTCATGATCATTTCTACAGTATGGACAGATCATTAAAGGCCTGTCATGATCATTTCTACAGTAAGGACAGATCATGGAAGGTCTATCATGATCATTTCTACAGTAAGGACAGATCATGGAAGGCCTGTCATGGTCATTTCTACAGTAAGGACAGATCATTAAAGGCCTGTCATGATCATTTCTACAGTAAGGACAGATCATGGAAGGTCTGTCATGATCATTTCTACAGTAAGGACAGATCATGGAAGGTCTGTCATGATCATTTCTACAGTAAGGACAGATCATGGAAGGCCTGTCATGATCATTTCTACAGTAATGACAGATCATGGAAGGCCTGTCATGATCATTTCTACAGTATGGACAGATCATTAAAGGCCTGTCATGATCATTTCTACAGTAAGGACAGATCATGGAAGGCTGTCATGATCATTTCTACAGTAAGAACAGATCATGGAAGGCCTGTCATTGTCATTTCTACAGTAAGAACAGATCATGGAAGGCCTGTCATGATCATTTCTACAGTAAGGACAGATCATGGAAGGCCTGTCATGATCATTTCTACAGTAAGGACAGATCATGGAAGGCCTGTCATGATCATTTCTACAGTAAGGACAGATCATTAAAGGCCTGTCATGATCATTTCTACAGTAATGGACAGATCATGGAAGGTCTGTCATGATCATTTCTACAGTAAGGACAGATCATGGAAGGCCTGTCATGATCATTTCTACAGTAAGAACAGATCATTAAAGGCCTGTCATGATCATTTCTACAGTAAGGACAGATCATTAAAGGCCTGTCATGATCATTTCTACAGTAAGGACAGATCATGGAAGGCCTGTCATGATCATTTCTACAGTAAGGACAGATCATGGAAGGCCTGTCATGATCATTTCTACAGTAAGGAAAGATCATTAAAGGCCTCTCATGATCATTTTCTACAGTAAGTGACAGATCATGGAAGGTCTCGCCTGTCATGATCATTTCTACAGTAAGGACAGATCATTAAAGGCCTGTCATGATCATTTCTACAGTAAGGACAGATCATGGAAGGTCCTGTCATGATCATTTCTACAGTAAGGACAGATCATTAAAGGCCTGTCATGATCATTTCTACAGTAAGGACAGATCATGGAAGGCCTGTCATGATCATTTCTACAGTAAGGACAGATCATTAAAGGCTGTCATGATCATTTCTACAGTAAGGACAGATCATGGAAGGTCTCGCCTGTCATGATCATTTCTACAGTAAGGACAGATCATTAAAGGCCTGTCATGATCATTTTTACAGTAAGGACAGATCATGGAAGGCCTGTCATGATCATTTCTACAGTAAGGACAGATCATTAAAGGCCTGTCATGATCATTTCTACAGTAAGGACAGATCATGGAAGGCCTGTCATGATCATTTCTACAGTAAGGACAGATCATTAAAGGCCTGTCATGATCATTTCTACAGTAAGGACAGATCATGGAAGGCCTGTCATGATCATTTCTACAGTAAGGACAGATCATTAAAGGCCTGTCATGATCATTTCTACAGTATGGACAGATCATTAAAGGCCTGTCATGGTCATTTCTACAGTATGGACAGATCATTAAAGGCCTGTCATGGTCATTTCTACAGTAAGGACAGATCATTAAGGCCTGTCATGGTCATTTCTACAGTAAGGACAGATCATGGAAGGCCTGTCATGATCATTTCTACAGTAAGGACAGATCATGGAAGGCCTGTCATGATCATTTCTACAGTAAGGACAGATCATTAAAGGCCTGTCATGATCATTTCTACAGTATGGACAGATCATTAAAGGCCTGTCATGGTCATTTCTACAGTAAGGACAGATCATTAAAGGCCTGTCATGATCATTTCTACAGTATGGACAGATCATTAAGGCCTGTCATGATCATTTCTACAGTAAGGACAGATCATTGAAGGCCTGTCATGATCATTTCTACAGTAAGGACAGATCATTAAAGGCCTGTCATGATCATTTCTACAGCATTGACAGATCATGGAAGGCCTGTCATGATCATTTCTACAGTAAGGACAGATCATTAAAGGCCTGTCATGATCATTTCTACAGTAAGGACAGATCATTGAAGGCCTGTCATGATCATTTCTACAGTAAGGACAGATCATGGAAGGCCTGTCATGATCATTTCTACAGTAAGGACAGATCATTAAAGGCCTGTCATGATTTATTTCTCAGTAAGACAGATCATTGAAGGCTGTCATGATCATTTCTACAGTATGGACAGATCATTAAAGGCCTGTCATGATCATTTCTACAGTATGGACAGATCATGGAAGCGCTGTCATGATCATTTCTACAGTATGGACAGATCATTAAAGGCCTGTCATGATCATTTCTCCAGTAAGGACAGATCATGGAAGGCCTTCATGGTCATTTCTACAGTAGAACAAATCCGCGCGAGACAGGCTCTGTAAAAATGACCATTTCTAAGGAAGGACAGATCCGCTGACACACGCTGTGGCATTCAACGTCTATGGTAGAACCAGTTACCCAAATGGATTTGAAAAGGGTTATTAAGAGTGCACTCAGTGAGTTTACGTTGGGTGTTTCTGACATTGCTTGTCATCTTTAAAGTGTAAGCAAGTGACATGGGTGAAAAGGAACGGACATGCCGCCTATGTCATCTGGCTAAAGGTGATGAAATGCAGGCTGATGAAATGCATTTCGTATGTTGCTGTCCTGCTTCCTATGACTCCACAGAAGAGTGAGATGTATAAAGCTACAATATTGCCATGACCCTTGTAGTGTTGGAGTAAATCTACTCCTAGACGAAAACAACAACAAGAACAACAACAACAACAAACCGAAAATGTTCTTTTTGATCTTGCTATGTACATTCATGAAGTACAAAAACAAGTCAAGTTTTGTACATTCTTAATATTTTAGTATGGTAAGTACTTACCCTGTACCCCCACTTTGTATGATGATAATATTTGTTATTTTGTGCATTGCTGGTGTCACCTCTTCAATATGGGATCTCAGCCTTAATCCGAACAAATTCTCGTATTCTTGTTCCAATTCTGTGTCTGTCTCTGTCGATCTGTTTGTCTGTCTCTGTCTCTGTCCCTGTCCCTGTCTCTGTCCGTCCGTCTGTCTGTCTTGTCTGTCTGTCTCTCTTTCTGTACATTTACTTATTTCACCATTTGCTTATTTTCACATTTCTCTCTTCAGCGTGGGCGTGATGCAGAAAGAAAAGACAAACGGGAACTTGTCCCCCCTCTCCTCTCTCTCTTTCCCTCCCTCCCTCCCTCCCCCTCTCTCGTTGTCTCTCTGCCTCTGTCTGTCTGTCTTGCTCTCTGTCTGTCTGTCTGTCTGTCCCTTCTCTCTCTCTCTTTCTTTCTCACATACACTCACACATGCATGCACGCACGCACACACACACACACACACACACACACACACACACACACACACACACACACACACACACACACACACACACACACACGCACGACACACACACACACACACACACACACACACACACACACACACACACACCACACACACACTCACGCTCGCGCGCACACATGCATACTTACAC
>CM031598.1:30253291-30255791 GCA_018398815.1 Conus ventricosus | reverse complement strand
TTACAAATGTGTAAAGCCTTGTTTGTTTGCCCTTTCACTAAGTGTCTCAATAAGGACGGAAATGTAAAGCTGTGGGGGGGGGAGGGGATGTCGAACATTATGAGATTGTAGTATAGCGCAGGCAGCAAACTTTCGTCTTAGCTCAGGTACCTCTGATGATCTTGACATCTGCTAGGTTACGTTGCGGAGGAGGGTAATTTCATTTATTTTATCATTTTCATGAGAACACATGAGTTAGGTGTTACGTTGCTA
The DNA here is from genome assembly GCA_018398815.1 of Conus ventricosus. NCBI lineage: Eukaryota > Metazoa > Mollusca > Gastropoda > Neogastropoda > Conidae > Conus > Conus ventricosus. The sequence goes on along the minus strand of CM031598.1, from coordinate 30,255,539 downwards.
GCATAGGAGACCAAAAGTTTAACTGGTCTGAAAGCGTTGTTCTTGTCTTTCATTTATTTTATCATTTCCAAGAGAACAGATGAGTTACGTTTTATGTTGCTAGCAATGGAGACCAAAAGTTTAACTGGTCGGGAACCGTTGTTCTTGTCTTTATGTCGGACGCTTGTTGGAATCCAAACGAACGTGACACATGTCCAAAAACAGGAACAGGTAAACCTGCGCAGAGTGGTGCGCAAAACAAAACAAAAGAAAAACATGATAGAGTGACGATTATTCTTTGTGATCATTTTCAAATCAGGGTGTCGAAAGAGTGGTTTTTTAAATTAAAAAAAAAAAATCTTTTCCTAATTTGTTTCTCGGCAAGGTGTGAACAGTGTGAATAATAGATGAACAAAATCTGTGCTGCTTGTCTGAAAGAAGAGAGATGTGGTGATTTCCAAGAATGGAGACTATGCACTTACAAAGGAATGGCTGTTGTTGAAAGCCCCAGACAGAGTTTGGGTTTCAAAACTTTGTTGATATGCATTGTTTCATGCATATATCTGCACATTCACCGTGTCATGGAACTTTGTCGCTCCTTTGCTCCTGTCTCCCAAGTCTCAGAATGGCTGAAGGGAATTGTATATGACTTGACGTGCAGTTCAGGGATTTGGTGTCAGGGCTCAGCATCATTGACTTCGTGCACTCAGGTGCTGCTTGCACGAAGACAGGTACTAGGTCTAAATGGCACAGGTACCTAATGACATGCTGCCGTATATTATGACTTTATTTTCCCGTATGTCATGACTTTATTTTCCCGTATATCATGACTTTATTTTCCCGTATATCATGACTTTATTTTCCCGCATATCATGACTTTATTTTCCTGTATATCATGACTTTATGTTCCCGCATATCATGACTTGGTGATCTCTCACATGACAGAAGGCGTATCATACCAGGGTACACTGACATGTTTTGACGTGGATGAGTTCTCCAAAACAAACGTATGGTCACATTTTGGAACAGCATTGATAAGTCGTCTGAAGACAGATTCTTGCCAACGTTTTTGGGCAAAATACTAGCAATGAGTAAAAGGGAGATTGCACCCCGACTCCATTACTTCTGCAGATTCAGATATATCATTCTCATCATGTTATCAGCTCCGTCTCATTCCAGCAGCCAGGTCAAGTAAAAGTGCAAAAAAAAAAAAAAGTGATTCTGAAATTAAAAAAGTGACATTCTGTAAGCTCAATAGAAGCAAGCATAAATGCGATCTGCTGAGTGCAGCCCCCCCCCCACCCCTCCCACGAGGGGGATGCAGCAGTGTGTGATGGCACCATCGCCTCGCCTAGAGTGCAATCATAGAAGTGATGTTGATTTTATTTCACTCCGGGCGGCCCAAGCCCAGGGATGCAGCGCTACATTACAGCGGAGAATCGATTATGTTCGACTCCGCGGAACATTTTCTGCAGCAACGCTCTCATGATGATGTTAACGGAAAGTTTTTCCAAGCAGTCTTTCTCAGAGGAGGTGGACCTCTGAAAGAGGACTGTGTTTGTGGAGCCATGATAAGGAGGGAAAAGATGAATGAATCAAGGGGAAAGGTGTTTGTTCACACTTTTTTTCCTTCGGGAGGCGAAAATGGCGCTGGGCTTGAGACGGGGCCGTGTTAGTGAAAAGGAAAAGTTCGTATTCACATTTACAAATTCCGTCGATAACCATAAATATCTGTTAATCGTGTTGACTTGATATAACTCTTTTTCTTTTCATGTTTGTTTTTGTGTTTAGACTTTGGTTTAGAAAAAACAACAACTTTATTTTGCGTATTTGAAAGAGGTACAGACAATCCAAGAACTTGTTTTTTATTGGCATCAATAATTCAGACATTAACGAGCAAGTATGATAATGCGACCAGTGAAAAAATGTGCATGTATATACCCATTGTGCCCTATTCATGGAGACAAATGAATATCTCAATGGAGGGATATTTATGATCCATAATTGAGAAAAGGCATGAATTGTTGACAGAACGAAGATGTTTTTAACATCCGTTTCTTTTTTGTTTGTTTTTGTTTCCTTTTTATTTATATAAAAACACATATGAATGAATACAACTAGAACTTGTACAGGCAAAATGACAAGAGATAATATACATCTCAATGAAAATATGTGTAACAGTGCGACTATTTGGAGCAAACTGATATCTAATGGGAGAATAATACAATGGAAGGCATGTAATTGTTCAGGATGAAAAATGATGTTTGTT
>CM031598.1:30230791-30248291 GCA_018398815.1 Conus ventricosus | reverse complement strand
TCGAGCAGTATGTCATTCACTTTCGAACAAGATTAGTTGCGTAGCGTGAGGAAAACATGGGGACCAACTGGACAGAATGCTCAAACTTGGTGTGAAGGTTCCTCATATACTAAAGGTCAAATTAAGAGATGGAGCCACCACGTGCATGCTTTTGTTTGTAGTCACGTGACACGTGTTTGTCACGCGTCCACGTTAACAGATCCTAACATTGAAACAATCCTAGCAAACCTTCCTTGCAATTTTTAAAAATTCTTTTAGCAATTTCACAGCATTTTTAACATTCTTAACCAAAAAGCTGATGTTACTGGAATATGTCAATTAAAATATATTTTTGCTCACTTTTGATTTGTTTTTTTGTTTTTTTGTTGCACTCAATGAGTCGAAAGTGGAAGTGCCAGAACCGGCTAATGTGACCAGAGCAATCATTGGAGACTTGTGGCAGCAAAGAAAGAAGAAGAACAGTGGTTATCTACTGCCATGGAACTCTTGATAAAGACAACTTATAAAAGGTGATACAGTTGCCTGGTCAGCCTTTCACGCATCACAGCAGGATGGTGCAAAACTGGAAGAGGCTCAGAAGGCACTCACTCAACTCTTGCCATCTTCTATGAAAAAGCAGCAACTGCTGCCATGGTAAAGCATGGCTTACATGTTCTCAAACAAGCAATAGTCTTCCTTAACCCAGGCCAAATTCCTGTGGTAACAATGGATGCTCCATTATTTGCTCTAGCAAAGTGTATACAATGGACCTGGCCGAAGACCATGGGGAAGACAAATTCGTCATTATGTTTGGAGGCCTTCATGTGGAGCAAGCAACTTGGAAGACATTTGGTGATTACCTTGAGGGCTCAGGCTGGACAGTGGCACTTACAAAGGCAGGCGTTGCATCGTCTGGCACAGCAGACTCGTTCTGAAGTGTTCCCATATTACCAGACCAGACAAGCACACCAGATCAGTGCCTTGGCTTTGGCCAAACTTCAGAAAGAAGCTTTCACCAAGACAGGCTTGCCCCAGACTGATGAAGTAAGAGAAGCGTGGAGACAAGACATGATAAGCAGAAGTCCAATGTTCCAGTATTGGGACACAATCCTCCACCTTGAACTTTTGGGCCTCATCTTCATCAGAGCTCATCGTGAAGAAAATTTTGTGATGTATGTGGAATCACTGAAAGCCTTGGTAGCTTGGTACTTTGCATTGGATCATTATCACTACGCTCGATGGATACTGTCCACATCCGAGACATGGAAAGCCTCCACCTTCCATCCTGGAAGAGTTCATACGTCATGGACTCTGGGTCCTTTCCAAAACAACCAACAGGTTTTCGGCTATGCGATCGATCAAGCCACGAACAAAACAATGCCAGGGTGAAAGGTTGTGGTGGTGCTTGGGGCTTACAGAAAACCCATCTGCCTTCAGAAAATGGATGCTTGCTGGTCCAGAGCAAGCTAGAATTGTGAAAGAGTTCGAAGAAGGACATTTGTAGTGATGACTATGATGATCACTGCCACATGAAGAGGGGCTGGCTTTCCAGAAGAATTTCAGACAGCATGCTAGCTGTCAATCTTGCACAGACCATCAGTGAAATGGGCAATCCTTTCATGAATGACTCTCCAGAACTTCTAACTTTGGACACTGTGATGTCATGAGTGAATCTGTTGTCAACACTGTCCGCAACGTGGAAGCACTTGGCAGACAGCAGTATGAGGATTACAGACAGACCGTCTTGGTGGATCGCAGCCGGTCTATTCACAGCTCAATCAAAAGAATTCGCTGCCACTGTTCAGGTCCTCTGTCCTAAACAGAAGACCAGCAAGCTGACAAGATTGCGACACTGAAGACTGATGTGACATGGATACCTTCTTCATGCACGAAAACCATCCTTGTCCTCCTGCTCTCTTGACAGAGACAGACTACGCTTTGGGACGAAATCAGACCTGCTGACTTGCCTCGTCAAGACTGTTGAGGCAGAGAGTTCAAGTGTTCTTGACATGGAGGATTCCTATGATGTTGATACTGAAGAGTGTCTGCCGAGTACTGTAGAGCTGGAGGATCCTGACAGCTGTGCTGAAGTCAAAGTGCTTGAAGTTGAGCCTGAAATCCTGGCTTCCCTGGAGACCTCTGTTTTGGAGACAGAGCCTCCAAGCAACTTTGATGTGAAAGTGCTAGATGGTGCTGCAGTCGTACATTTCTTGTCAACCAATGGAGTTACAACATTTGGAGAATATGCAGATGTCGTTTTTCTCCCCTACTTGAAGAACCAGCTGGAAAGTGACATAAGACTGGATGTTGTCTGGGACAGGTACTCAAAAAGCAGCATCAAAGAGTCCACCAGAGAAAGGAGAGGGAAAGGCCACGAAGAAAGGTTGCAAGTCAGAACAGGATTCCAGCAAAGTGGCATGACTTCTTGAGAGATCCAGACAATAAGCAAGAGTTGTTTGAGTTCCTAGCACAAGAGTAGCAGAGAGTGAGTTTCTCCCAGAGAAGAAGTGTTCGTCACATATGGCAAGGCAACTTTGGCTAATGGCTCAAACCACACCATGCCTGAATGTGACCACGAAGAGGCAGACACAAGGATGATACTCATATCCAGGATGCCCTCCAGAATGGGTGCTGTACATGCTTGGTAGAACAGTGGATACTGACGTCATCGTGATCCGGCTTGGAAGTTTCACTTCCTGAAAAGCACTTGCCGAGATATGGACATATGGGTAGCTTTTGGAGTGGCAAAAAGTTCACATACTTTCACATCAACACCATCGCCCAGGCTCTTGAGAAGAGAAATGCTTAGCACTGCCTGGATTTCATAGCTACACTGGGTGTGATACTGTGTCTTCCTTTTATGGAAAGGGAAGAAGACAGCATTTGAGTCATGGAAATCATTCCCTGAGGTTACCAAAGCCTTCCGGTCATGACAGAAGATCCCTTCGCTGAAATGGACATTGACACAGAAGCCTTCAAACTGCTAGAACGCTATACTGTTGTCTTGCACGACAAAACCAGTTCACTGGACTCGGTTAATGAAGCACGCAGGGAGCTGTTCTGTCAGAGGAACAGGTCAATGGAAACCATTCCCCCAACTCAAAACGCTTTGCTGCAGCACACAAAGCGCACTGCTTACCAGGCAGGCATCTGGGCTACATCATGTCAGCCAAAGCAGTAAGCTCCTTCTCCAGAAAGCTGGGGCTGGAAACTGGACTCAGACACCAGTACATGGATGCCTGTATGGACACTTCTCCCAATGGTCTCTGAGGCCTGTAGAGAGCTAGTATCCTGCGGCTGTAAGAGTGATCGCGGATGTTCGGGCAGATGCTCTTGTGCACAGGCTGGACTTGGTTGCACAGCACTGTGCAAATGCAAATGCAACAAATAGACGCATTGGCTGACACTGCTTCTACCATGTGATTCATAAACTTCAAAATCCCTAAAATGACTCTATTTTTGCAGTAGTGACAAAAATTTTGGGAAGTGCTATTGCTGTATGACTTCGCGGATGATGCCTAGCAAAGACGTACCACGTGACCACAAACAAAAAACATGTACGTAGTGGCTCCATCTCTTAATTTGATCCTTAGGGTATAAGGAAACTTCACACAAAGTGTGACCTTTCTGTCCGACTGGTCCCAACCGAATCATCTTTGACCGTAAGCTACGCAACTAAGATGTCGTTCGCTCTCGAACAATCCGCCGTTTTATGAAAAGCTGTGAATGAGGGCGACATAGATGACAAAAGTCACTTCAAGTCACTTCAGAGTTCACCACAGATGACTTCAATGTTCACCACACATGACTTCAATGTTCACCTCAGATCACTTCAGTGTTCACCACAGGTCTCTTCAGTGTTCACCACAAATTACTTCAGTGTTCACCACTGGTGTCTTCAATGTTCACCTCAGATCACTTCAGTGTTCACCACACATGACTTCAGCGTTCACCACAGATCACTTCTGTGTTCACCACAGTTCACTTCAGTGTTCACCACGGTTCACTTCAGTGTTCACCACAGTTCACTTCAGTGTTCACCACGGTTCACTTCAGTGTTCACCACGGTTCACTTCAGTGTTCACCACAGGTCACTTCAGTGTTCACCACAGGTCACTTCAGTGTTCACCACGGTTCACTTCAGTGTTCACCACAGTTCACTTCAGTGTTCACCACAGTTCATTTCAGTGTTCACCACGGTTCACTTCAGTGTTCACCAAGGTCACTTCAGTGTTCACCACAGTTCACTTCAGTGTTCACCAAGGTGACTTCAGTGTTCACCACGGTTCACTTCAGTGTTCACCACAGGTGACTTCAGTGTTCACCACAGTTCACTTCAGTGTTCACCACAGGTCACTTCAGTGTTCACCACGGTTCACTTCAGTGTTCACCACAGGTCACTTCAGTGTTCACCACAGGTCACTTCAGTGTTTACCACAGATTACTTCAGTGTTCACCACATACTACTTCAGTGTTCACCACAGGTCACTTCTGTGTTTACTACCAATTACTTCTGTGTTCCCCACAGTTCACTTCAGTGTTCACCACAGGTAGATTAAGTGTTCACCACAGATCACTTCAGTGTTCACCACAGGTCACTTCAGTGTTCACCACAGGTCACTTCAGTATTCACCACGGGTCACTTCAGTGTTCACCACAGGTCACTTCTGTGTTCACCACAGGTCACTTCAGTGTTCACCACAGGTCACTTCAGTGTTTACCACAGGTGACTTCAGTATTCACCACAGGTCACTTCTGTGTTTACCACAGTTCACTTCAGTATTCACCACAGGTCACTTCAGTATTCACTACAGGTCATTTCTGTGTTCACCACAGGTCACTTCAGTGTTCTCCACAGGTCACTTCAGTGTTGACCACAGGTCACTTCTGTGTTCACCACAGGTCACTTCAGTGTTCACCACAGGTCACTTCTGTGTTCACTACAGTTCACTTCAGTGTTCACCACAGGTCACTTCAGTGTTCACCACAGGTCACTTCAGTGTTCACCACAGTTCACTTCACCACAGGTCACTTCAGTGTTCACCACAGGTCACTTCAGTGTTCACCACAGGTCACTTCTGTGTTCACCACAGGTCACTTCAGTGTTCACCACAGGTCACTTCAGTGTTCACCACAGGTCACTTCAGTGTTCACCACAGTTCACTTCACCACAGGTCACTTCAGTGTTCACCACAGGTCACTTCTGTGTTCACCACAGGTCACTTCTGTGTTCACCACAGGTCACTTCTGTGTTCACCACAGGTCACTTCAGTGTTCACCACAGATTACTTCAGTGTTCACCACAGATTACTTCAGTGTTCACCACAGTTCACTTCAGTGTTCACCACAGGTCACTTCAGGGTTCACCACAGGTCACGTCAGTGTTCACCACAGGTCACTTCAGTGTTCACCACAGGTCACCTTAATGTCAATCAGAGGGGAAGTCAAGTGGAGCCTGCAGCACTGCTAGCAGTCGCCAGACTGGAAATGAATGCGTCCATAAGGCGAGAGTACTCCGACCAGCTTAGTGTCATCGACTCGGCTATGACCTGGGAGCCATTGCAGGCGCAGGGATCTGGACCACTGCCGTCTGTCCTCTGTGACAAAGTTATGGGTGCTCCAGTCATGTCCACCCCTGTGTTGACTATTTCATTCATGCCACCTGTTGCCCCTGTTGATCTACAGGCTACATGTTTCGTCGTTCGGATTCCACTGGTATGGCATCGTGTTGAGTGTACTCCGTTCATTTCCCTGGTACTTGCTTCACTGGTTCCCTGTTGTGTCTGTGTTGTTCCAGTCACCCCGTCTCCTGCCACGGCCGCTTCATTCCCTTCGTTCGTCGTTGTTGACGACCGACGTGGTAATGATAGAGACGATCTGGGAAGACCTAGTTCTGCTGCCCATTCTGTATGGTTTGAGAGAACTGGCAAGACGCAGACCCCCCGGGAAGACGGTTGGTCTTTTCTGCCGGTAGGAGTCCCAGTGAGCGGGTTCTCTGAATCCAGAGTCAGACTTTTCAGCCCCGAAAAGAGCCACGCAGAACTGGACACGCCGTTGAAGAGTTCTTCACGATCACCTTGGGCATTCTGATGACTGTTCGTGTGTGTCCGGTCCACGCCACTGGCTTCCCTCAGCACGTTCATCAACCACCGGGTGTTGACAGTGGGCAGGTCGCACCGTTGATCCTGTCTGTCGTCTGCGTCCTTCCTCCTGTCCCCCCAGTGATGGCGCCCAGCGGAGGCATCTCCATGGAGGTCAGCAGAATCAGTCCCTGTGTCCTCCCTGCGGACTCCCCGCCTTTCTCCGTGTCCAGACTGTTGAAACAGTTGGTCAGGAAATTTTCGAACTCCGATTCGCCGGCAGCGTGAGCTGGGGACGTCTGTTTGACACGTGAGGTGGTGTTCATCTGTGGAGCAGCAGGCTGGCAGTTAGCAGGTACTTCATATACAGCTTCGTCTTGTGTGTAGCCAGCAGGTAGTGTGGCAGGCAATGTGTCTGTGTTAGTTTTCACCTTTGAGGTCGCACGGCTGGCAGAAGATCGGTTACTCTTGACATCTAAAGACGACGTTTGATCGTGACGGATAGAGGACAGGCTGTTTCTGACCTTTTGCACGGAGCAAGGCTCAGCCTTATTCAAGGCGGTCACATTTCGCACGGGGATTGCTGGATCATGCTTAAATCCGTTGTTTCTGATATTAGTTTGGTCTCTAAGTGACGTTTCTGTCGCTGGGTTTAGAACCTGGTCTGTACGGCTGTTGCTGTATGCTGCAACCTGCCCTTCACTGCAGGGTCTCCCGTCTTCCACATCTTCATACACAGCAAAGTGGTCGTTTGGAAGGACTGCTGTAGGGACTGACTCAGCGCTAGGTACGACTGTTTCTGATTTCTTTCTCCGTTTTTTGCCAGGAGGAGGTTCGACGTTTCCATCTCTCTTTGAGACTTTCCGTTTTGGTTTAGCTTTCGGTTGCATGGGGTGACCTTGCGTTTGGGTCACAGCTGTACTACCATCCAGGGTGACAGTGTGAAGACTCTGAGGCCCTGTACTGAACATGAGGCAGAGGATTGCCTGTCTTGACATCTGCCGTTCACTCTCTAGACTTCTCCGTCACAAGGCCCCGTAGTCTGAAGGTTATTTCGGAGGATGAAAAACGGAGACCTTCAGACATGCTCAGATGATAAAGTGTCACGCTCCTCTCCTTGGATGTCGGAGAAGCGGTGTGTGGGAGGAACAGGTCGGCGACTGTTCACAAGATGGGGTTTTGCTGCTGGACGTGCCTGTTTCATTGGCTGGTCTTCCACCACAAGACGGAGTCTCTGTGCAGGGCGGGGCTCCGTCTGACGGTGGTGTAACGCCGCTATAGGGAGTTTTCTCAGCGGCCAGTGTATCATTTATTTTCATGCTCAGTCTCTTCAGTGACTCGTCTCCCCTCACCAATCGCACCTTGCCGTCCACAATCTGCAGAAACATCACACCGCACTCAAAACCCGGCCGTCTGGAGATCAGGGGATGTGGGACAGTAGAGGTGGGACGTTCACATGCATTTGTTGACCGGTTTGTATCACACCCCTCAAACCACTTGCTTTGACCGTCTCTCCTGTGACACTGGCTTTGCCTGTGCCTGTTGTTGTCACCTGTTTCTGTCCTCTCACTGTCCTCTTCACTGGGACTCAGTGTGGACAGTTCACGGGCACCGTGGCGAGCTTCAGCACCGATACTGTCGTAGTTCAGCGAAAAGAACCGTCCTCCAGACAACTACGCGCACGACTGTCACAACCATATCTTGGAGCCAGCGGACCTGAAACACCAGCGCTGTAGGGATCCAGTACGCTTGGCCAGATTTGACAACTCCGCACAGAACCCTCAGAGGATGTTTGCACGTCGTTTCTGGATAGCTCAGTGGTGATAATACTGCTACCGTGACATGTGTGCTTGCAATGACCGGCAGTCTGTTCACACAACTGACAGCTCAGGGAATACTGACACGGGTCAGGCATACAGGAGGGCGATGGTGAAGGGGATGAAGGTGTCTCTAGATCCTGAAGCTGGTGACGTGGTTCAGGAGGGGAGGAGGGGGGTAGGAAGGGAGGTGGACGGACCTGACAGTGCTGCAGATGTTCACAGAGCTGCAACAGAAGGTCGTTTTTCTGACGGATCAGCAACATCCGCTCCTGGTCTAGCTGCTGGTTGCTGTCCTCCAGAAAGTCGATCCTCTGAAGACAAAGAAGGAAAACCCTCCATAAGACACACACAGAACGTCATCAGACAACGTGGTGGAGTCATCGTTGGGTAAATGCTCTTTATATGTGTGTGAATTCGCAAAACCTCTAATGCTAATTTGTTTGTTCTGTTTGGTGTTTCTCCTCCAAAGTACCTTAATCGGATTTTGGACCTAAAGATTTTCATTGGGTTTCATCAGTTCTAAAAAAAACCCAGAAAACGCATTGTTAAGCTAGCCAATATCATACCACATCACAACATAATATAACACAAAAACAACAGATCACAGCGCAACAAAAACAAAGTGTCAAACAACCCAATCCACCACCTAAGACAGCGTCGTTCCTCACCTCCTGTATGTCAATGTGTCGATTCTTTTGTTTGGTCCGGAAATTCCTGGCGGCCCTCCGGTTCTGCTCCCGTCTCCGTAACTTCTTGGCTCTCTCCGCCTGGGAGATCTGCACACACACACACACACACACACACACACACAACACACACACACACACACAACACACACACCACCCGACTCTTTAGGTTCACGTTCATTTTAAAAATGTTCCACCATGAATATGGCAGACAATTCACTGCAAAGTTGTTGTGCCAGTGAGGAGAAAACTTCAATGCACATTATGTATAGCAAAGGATGATAAATAACGCATCATTCAGATTGAAGGGGGCGGGGGAGGGGGGGGGGGGGCATGGAAAGGGGAAAAGAGGGAATCCATCAGACATTAGTTTGCCCTTCACAGAAGAACAGCTTGCTTGAAGATGAAGATCAAGCTACAAGTAACCAAATGTAGTTAAACAACAAAACAAAATAGAACAAATAAATAGATTAACAGAACAGAAAAACAGACTGTTACATACGGTGCGAATACCTACCAATGTTTAACACAAACCAGGACGAATAAAGGGAAGGGGGGGGGGGGGGGAGGATATGGATCCTGCCAGTCCGCGCCTGGTTCCACCGACACCTCTTGCTCCGCCTCACTCATCCCCCCCCCCCCCCCCCCAACAAAAAAAAAAAACAACAAAAAAAGAAAAAAAATGGAAAAAAAAAAGGAGTTATCAATGCGCTGGGGACAGGTACTTTTCATCTGCAAGGAGAACCCTCCAATGCACATTATAGACTAATGCTAATGCTACCCCCACCCCACCCCTGCCTTCCCCGTTTGTACAAAATTTGACCCCCCCCCCCTTCCTGCTTTTACAAATTCTGCGCTTTGTCCCCTCTCCCTGACCCCACCCCCCCCCTCCCCGTCCTCCCTACCAGTTTGACACAATGTGCTAGGTTTGAGACATAGAGTGTGTGACATCTGAAACCGAACTGAAAGCGTCTCTCTTCCTCCATGAGATTCGGGTGCGTATTACGATGGGGATCTTTAACATGAGTGATCCAGTTTTTCTTTAATCCCTAGACACACAAGTACAGGCTGGATGAAAGGAACGGGGACGGTCATGGAGGAGGGAATGGGTGGGGCTGGGGTTGGGTGTGGAAATGGGGATAGGGGTGGGCAATAGCAGGTCTGTACCAATGAGATGAAAAAAAAATCAGGCCCAAATGGTCTGCACACATGATCACAGGTAGATAAAACTGTCTCTGTCCTTTACCGACTGGATGACAATGGGATTCGAACCATGGGCCTTTAGAATGGAAGTTCAGTGGAAACAAAACCCCTCGGCCACCGCCTCGGTCAACCAGAACGGTTCGTTTACTTTTATTGGTTGTATTTTGGCTTGTATTGCTGTCTTCTCAGGCTGTGAAAGCAGTCGGGGTTTTAAATCATAAGTTCTTTACACCCTCTTTCAAGACTGGCATCTGATTTTATGCTGTGTCACACGTATACAAGTGCATGCTACGCGTGATACGAAAGAACGCACCTTCCGTATCTCTCCTTGCACATAAAACGGTTCCATATACTCTCAGTTTAGCTATCTCTGTCTGCTTACCCCCTCTCCCCATTCACCTCCCCTTCTCACCGACCCCCTCTCCACCCCGGTTTTCTCTCTCTCTCTCCCTCTCTCTCTCCCCCCCCCCCCTCTCTCTCTCTCTCTCCTTTCACAGCTTCATGTAGGCCTACGTGCTTTCTCAAAAGGCGAATCAGACTAATGGGTAAAAATTCTGCAAGACATCAGAAAACAATGACGTCGGTACCAATGAAGAAGGTTTCCAGTTGACCGCATTCTGGTTTCCGTGCAGAGTGTGTCTGTGATCTCTAACACTTTTATAACGCCCTCAGCTCTACCCAGTTTTGAGGCTAAGGAAAAAGACTCGCCTTGTGGTGAAAAAGGTTTAATGGAAAATCAATGTTAAAACACCTCTTTGTTTCAGATATGCAAGTGGTTGGTTGGTAAATTGAACCTAAAAAAAAAGAAGACAGTATCCACTCTGCCAGTTGAGACATTTGTGTCGTCAAGCTTGGACAGATATTAATCTAATATGTAAACAATCCAGTAACAAAGAAGCAAACTAAAGATCACGCGCCACGCACCACAACACACACACACACACACACACACACACACACACACACACACACACACACACACACACACAAGTGAACCAGTTTATTCTTGGATTAAACTTAGGTCGTTTGACTTTAACTAAATGATGTGAAACTTAAAACAAGGTCTTGAACAATATAACTTTGATTAATGTCAAAGATGGGTACACTTTAACGTTTAATTCAAAACTAGATAACAAATAATAACCTTGAAATTAGTTCTTATCCTCACAGAACACTCTCCTGGAAATCTTCTCTCTCTCTCTCTCTGTCTCTCTCTCTCTCCCTCCCCCCCCCCCCCTCTCTCTCTCCTACCCAACCTCTTCCTCAGTTTCTGTCTCTCGTTTTTCCTGCTTGCCTGAATTTACCATGACCCCAACCCCACTACCACACACGTGGATATACCGTACATCCCTTCGTCGATCTGAATACGATGAACAGCGAACAGTTGTTTTAAATGGTGCAACCACAAACACTCATCGCACAGACATCAAATCATTGGCAACGTGACAATGTTTCCGGCAACAGGCTGTCAAAGCATCACGAACTGGGTCAGTGCTTCACACTGAAAACAGGCTGCAGGCAGTGGGAATCTGAGACTTGTCAGGACTTGTTACGTCACAGAATGTCGAAACCCCACGATTTGTCTAAATGCGTTAACATGTGGCAAACCCTGCACCGCTTCCCACCACTCCTATCCCCAGGATAATCGGTATAGGGACATTACATATGGGGTGTCCCTAATAATTTATCGTAGTTTGCAACAAACTATGGTGAGACGATCTAAAATGTTGCAAGATTTTTGTGCGTTACTTCGACAACCAATCAACATGTCTACTCTGTCTTAGCTTGTAGACTTCTTTTGTGCTTCTTTATTTCATTGATATCTTAATTATCGTTTTAACTTCTTTTCTGTTCTTTTCCTGTTTTTTTCTTTCTTTCGTTTTTTGTGTGGTTTTGTTTTGTTTTTTGCTTTTATGTCTTAAAAACATGCGCGTGCGCGTTAATACATGCTCGCCCAAGAGAGAGAGAGAGAGAGAAAGAGAGAGAGAGAGAGAGAGAGAGAGAGACAGAGACAGAGACAGACAAAACCAGGTCTGTGTCTTTGGGGGAGGGGGAAATTGACGTACATTTGTATCCCTTCAAAACACACACACACACACACACACACACACACACACGCACACACACACACGCACACACACACAAGCACACACACACACAAGCACACACACACACACACACACACACACACACACACACACACACACACGCACACACAAATCTGATGGATAGGTGCTTACGCCACAATATATCCCAAATTGCGACGAATCGTTTCTGCGCCCACCACGTATTGTGAGACTTTGGGACAGAGACAGATCAGCGAGAGAGACAGAGACAGAGAGACAGAAACAGAAAAAAGTCTGTGTGTTTGGGGGAGGAGGAAGTTGAAGTACATTTGTATCCTTTCAAATACACATACACACACAGACACACGCACACACAAGCACGCACGCACACACACACACACACACACACACACACACACACACACACACACACACACACACACACACACATCTGACGCATAGGTGCTTACGCCACAATATATCCCAAATTGCGGCGAATCGTTTGTGCGCCCACCACGTATTGTGACACTTGGGACAAATGGCAACGATCACTGTCAGGGATTCGTCAGGTACCGACTCATTGCTGCATTGTGTGTGGGCGTCCCCTATATTTGTTGTAATCTGCGGCAAATCGTAAAAGTGTGACACTGCGTGATGCAACAGGAATGCAGAATGGGGTGAGGATTTGTTTTTGGCAAGAGCGAGGGTACGTTTTCTTCGGCTGGGAATTTGGTCTCTCAGACATAAAGCAATCTTTCAGCTGTCTGGCGCACTTTCTGCCATGTGAACAGGTTTTCAAATCTGAGGAGAAGGGCGTGAACGGTGTTACTTTTCTCGGACACGTATTGCTGATTTTCTTGTCAGTGGTGTTTATTCTGTTCTTGACAGAATGGTTAAGATCAGCACGAGGTCTCTGTGTGTGTGTGTGTGTGTGTGTGTGTGTGTGTGTGTGTGTGTGTGTGTGTGATGTGTGTGTGTGTGTGTGTGTGTGTGTGTGTGTGTGTGTGTGTGCGTGTGTGTGTTAAAGAGAGAGAGAGAGAGAGAGAGAGAGAGAGAGGAGAGAGAGAGAGAGAGAGAGAGTCAGAGATGGAGACGGAGTCAGACAGACAGACAGACAGACAGACAGAGGAACAGACATTAGAGGAAAAGAGTGAAAATGAGAAGAAAGAATCAGAGGCACAAGACAGTTTTACACGATTGATTGAACGAGTGGGCCAGAGAGAGAGAGAGAGAGAGAGAAGAGAGAGAGAGAGAGAGAGAGAGAGAGAGGAGAGAGAGAGAGAGAGAGAGAGAGGGGGGGGGGCAGACATACAGATAGATAGAGAGATGGATAGACAAATGGACAGAAAGAGAAAGAGATAGAGAGGTGGTAGGGACAGACAGAAAAAAAAACCCATTCAGAAATGCAACCTGAACTAATACGAAAACATAAACGAAAGAAAAGCAGTTAAAACAAAGAAATAAGGGCACAGTATTGGAACGGGCAACCCCTTAACCGCATCACTGTGATCAATCACCAGTCTGGCCTCTACCCTACATTGCCGTGTGCTTCCTGCCATCAGGCCGATCAGTGTGCCCACCTGGGCACGCCTCACCAGGGTCACGGGTCGGTACCGCCGGCTTCAGCTGCAGAAAACCACTTTGTCAGTGACAGACTGTTATTGACGAGTCCATGAAGAACAATTCATTTTCCATCGCATTCCTGCATGCTTGTTTCTTTCAGATTAGAGAACAATGCAGATGTACGTCCACTATTTGGAGAGGGGGGGGGGGGAGAGAGAGAGAGAGAGAGAGAGAGAGAGGAGAGAGAGAGAGAGAGAGAGAGAGAGAGAGGAGAGAGAGAGACAGACAGACAGATTGACGAACAAACTGTCTCTCTCTATCCTCTCTCTCTCTCTCTCACTCACACACACACCACACACACACACACACACACACACACACACACACACAGACACACGCACACACTCACACACAAGCACACCCAGAGCAAAAGACACAGAAAGGAGAGAGAGAGAGAGAGAGAGAGAGAGAGAGAGAGAGAGAGAGAGAGAGAGAGAGAGAGAGAGAGAGACAGACAGACAGACAGACAGACAGACAGACAGAGAGATGGTTAAAAAACGAGGAGATAAAAAAAAGGAAAAACAAAACCAAATGACAAAAAAAGAGACTGAAAATGTAAACCCAGACCATGTGAGAGGCAGCGGCATTTGAACCATCATCCTCTCCTCCACCTCTAACACCAATCCATCTCCTGGTTTGGCCGCCACAACAAGATCACGCGTTTCTCATCAGATGCTCCGTACAGCGGCCCCGGGTCCTGCTCACGATCGGCACTGGTGCAACAGGCTGCAGGGAAACCCCTTTCGTTCCGGCCAATAAACTGTCTGCGGAACGCTGCCGCTCGGCAAATCTGGCCAAGTCCCTCCGTGATTCCGCCTGTCTTTAGTTGTAATCGTTCCCTCTTCTTCCCCCACCTTCTGTCTGTGGAGATTTCCGGATTAATCCTGATCCTCGTTTATGGTATTGCAGGTGCTGACATTGCTGTACAAAGTCAAGCCATGGTGAGTCTTTCCGCTGGTGTGGGTTTCGCGCAGTTGACGATCTGGAGTTTTGCAGAGAATATTACAGTGGAATCGTGGTCTGTCCCTCCTCCCCTCCTCAACTCCTCAGTAACAGTACAGAATTTCATTTCATGGGTTCATAGAGGTCCAGGTATGTTTGTACTTATGTACGAGTGAACATGAATATGCGTGTGTATGCATCCGAGTGTGGTGTGGTGTGGTGTGGTGTGGTGTGTGTGTGTGTGTGTGTGTGTGTGTGTGTGTGTGTGTGTGTGCAAGAGTGTGTGTGAATGTGTGTGTATGTGTGTGTGTATGTATGTGTGTGTGTGCGCGTGCATGCGTGCTTGTGTGTATGTGTGTGTGTGTGCAAGGTGTGTGTGTGCGTGCATGCGTGCTTGTGTGTGGTGTGTGTGTGTGTGTGTGGGTGTGTGTGTTTTGTGTGTTGGAAAGAGAGAGAGAGAGAGAGAGACAGAGAGAAAGAGAGAGAGACAGAGACAGAGAGAAAGAGAGAGAGAGAGAAGGCTATTTAAGCTTCCCAAAACAAAAGAATAAAATAAAATAAAACACAGTAAATATCAAATCTTAGAGTTAAAAGCGCAGCCCCATCAATCTTTTTAAGTGATTCGCAGATTAGAGACTGCAGATCAAGAAAGGGAACAAAGTGGGAAACATGATTCAAATTGCTATCCGCACTTTGGAACAGCTGCGAAGCAAGGCACCTGAAAGAGAAGCTCGATGCCACTCACTCACGCTGCCTTAAAAAAGAACCTGGGCATACAGAGGAGCGACTGCATCACCAATGAGGGAGTCATAGGAAAGCTCTGGAATCAAAGTCCAGTATCCTCCTTCGTTTGCAAAGAATGCTTAAATAGTTGGGCAATGCAGCTTGTCTTCCCTTATCGAAGAAGGCGAAGAGGACGGTCAAAGTTGAACAGGCAGTAGACCGTATAGCATGACCTCTGAATCATGCACAGGGACCGGGACACTGCAATGCCAGGAAAGGCGTACGATCAGATTGTTAAAGTACTTGACAGTGATGCTGTTGATTGTGATCGCATTGAATCCCCGCCACGTTAAAAAGAATACAAACAAACAATGACACAAACATAAAACGGGAAAAAAACCTAACAAGTGATATCAGGTAAGAAAAACAAAGAAAACAAACACAAGAAAAGAAAACAATGATTAGAATCTTACAAGAACAGCAGCTGGTTTTGCCAATCAATACACACACGGCCTCACAGGTTACAACAGTGGATCGTAGGAGGGGAGGGGTTCCAGGATTCTGGACGTCCCTGGCCCCTCTTCTATCCTCTCCCCATCCACCCCCTCGCCACGTCCCGGTCCAACAGCAGTAAAAATTAGATACTGGAAAAAGGTCATTCCGGGAAACAAATATGATCAGAAAATCAAGTCACCCCAACACTGCGTGGCATATGCACAAAGACCATTTCCTGCTCTTCAAACAACTATCATGTTTCATGTATTATCTTCAAACAACTGTTGTCTTTCATGCATCATCTCCTACGTTCTACCTTTTATGCATTCTCCACCCCACCCTCCTTCCAACCCCCCTTCCCTCCTGCCACTTCACTCCCGCCGTATGCCCTGGTCCAATTCCGAAAAGAACCCCCACCCCTGAACATCTCTAGTGGGCATCCAGGTAAAAGAAAGGGAAAGCATGCTCTGGGAAACACGTCATGGGCAAAATATTGCAAACAACAATTTGACGATAATGTACACATGGCCCCTGCCCGGCTCAACAGATTCCTGAGGAGTGCAGTGCATTTGCCGAACCACAATAAGTTGTACCTCTCAACCCTTCCCCTCTTCTCCTCCACGTCGCACACACACTCCTCTCCCCCTCCCCTTTTCTACTTCATCCCATGTCTTTCCATAATTTCATGATGGTGCAACTCATTTTCCACCGAAGAGATTTAGTTGTGTCTTTTTCCACCACCCTCCATCCCTTCCTCTTCACCACAGTCCATCCTCCATATTTTCCTCTGCTTAAATATTTTGGCCACTATGTACGCCTTAAAAAAACCTACAAGCACGCACACACACGAACACATACACGCAGACAGGCAGACAGACAAAGAGACACATACACACACGCGCACGTGCACACGTACGCACACTGACAGAGACACAGACACAGACAGACACACACAAAACTCTGTGTGTGTGTGTGTGTGTGTGTGTGTGTGTGTGTGTGTGTGTGTGTGTGTGTGTGTGGTGTGTGTGGTTTGTGTCTCACTCTCTAACCGACTGAGCCAGTTTATTATCAGGACAAACTTAAGTTGTTCTAAAATGTAACCAAATGATGTTAAACTGAAATTTTTTTTCAAACAACAAATAATTGATTATTAATTTCAAAGGTAGATACACTTTAACATTTACATAAGTTTTAGATAAAATAATAATCTGGAAATTAGTTTCCCCCCTCTCCCTCTTTCCCTCCATCCCCTCCCACAGTCTCTCTCTCTCTATTCATTCTCCCTCTTACCCTGTTCCTTTCTCAAGTTTCTTGCTCTCGCTTTTCCAGATTGCATTAATTTTCCACACCCCCACTCCCCCATTCCTCGCTGACCCCTACCCTATTAACACACACACACACACACACACACACACACACACACACACACACAATAATATATATATATATATATATATATATATATATATATATATATATATATATATATATATATATATATATATATACTGTGCATCCCTTTGTCGATCTGAATACGATGAACAACAAATAAACACTTTGTTTTAAATGGTGAACGAGCCACCAACACTCAGCACAGACATCAAATCATTGGCAACGTGACAAATGTTTCCGGCAACAGGTTGTCAAAACATCACGAACTGGGTCAGTGCTTCACACTGAAAACAGGCTGCAGGCAGCGGAATCTGAGACTGATCAGGACGTGATACATCACAGAATGTCCAAATCCCATGATTTGTCTAAATGCGTTAAAACGTGGCAAACCCTGCACCTCTACCTACCACTCCCATCCCCAGGATAATCGGAATAGGGATGCTCCGTGGGGGTGCCCTTCATGATTTATCTTAGTTCCCGACAAACTGTCC
>CM031598.1:30180791-30225791 GCA_018398815.1 Conus ventricosus | reverse complement strand
TTTCTCCAGGGTCAGCCTAGTTTTAAAGGGAAAGAAGAAAAAGAAACACCCCAAGGTGCTGGGGAGACCCAGAGAAGCACTGTCTTTTGCCTGCCTTTAGAGCAGTCCTGTACCACCCTTGGAGGCCTGCGCAGTGTTGACGATGGGTGTTGACGATGGGTGCATGTGTGTTTATGTATATATTATATATATATAATATATATATATAATATATATATATATATATATATATATATATGTGTGTGTGTGTGTGTGTGTGTGTGTGGGTGTGTGTGTGTGTGCATGTGTGTGTGCATGCGTGCGTGTGTGTTGTGTACGCATGTGCGAGTGCGCATGTGTGTGTGTGAGTGTGTGTGTTCATGTTTGCATGTGTGTAAGAGAGAGAGAGAGAGAGAGAGGAGAGAGAGAGAGAGAGAGAGAGAGAGAGAGAGAGAGAGAGAGAGGATTATGTGAATTCCCCAAACAAAAGAATAAAAGAAAAAAAAAGTAAACGCTAGAGAAAGAAAACAGACTAAACACTTCAACCCATTCGAACTCTCATTCTCTCCTCTGTCTCTCACACCAATCCATCTCCTGGTTTGGCCGCCGCCCAACATCGTGTGATTCTCATCAGATGCTCGGTACAGCGGCCCCGGGTCCTGCTCACGATCGGCACCAGTGCAACAGGCTGCAGGGAAAAACCCCTTTCGTTCCGGCCAATAAACTGTCTGCAGAACGCTGCCGGTCGGCAAATCTGGCCAAGTCCCTCCGTGATCCCGCCTGTCTTTAGTTGTAATCGTTCCCTCTTCTTCTCCCACCTTCTGTTGTGGAGATTTTCGGATTGATCCTGAAGTTTCTTTGTATGGAAGGTGCTGACATAGGTATACAAAGTCAAGCCATGGTGAGTCTTCTCTCTGGTGTGGGTTTGGTGCAGTTGACGGTCCGAAGTGCTACAGGGAATGTTACACTGGAATCGTGGTCTGCCCCTCCTCCAATCTCCACTCCTCATTAGTAGTATTAGATTTCATTTCATTGGATCCACAGGTATCCTGGTCTTTATGTATGCATACATTTGATTTATGAACATGCGCATGTTTTATGTATGTATATATATATATATATATATATATTATATATATATCTGTGTGTGTGTGGTTGTGTGTGTGTGTGTGTGTGTGTGTGTGTGTGTGTGTGTGTGTGTGTGTGTGTACGTGTGTAGTGTGTGTGTGTGTGCGTGCGTGCGTGCGTGCGTGCATGTGTGTGTTACGCATGTGTGAGAGGCATGCACATGTGTGTTGTGTCTCTGAGTGTGAGTGTGTGTGTGTGTGTGTGTGTGTGTGTGCATGCTTGTATGTGCCTCTGTGTGTGTGCGTGTGTGTGTGTGTGTGTGTGTGTGTGTGTGGGTTGTGTGTGTGTGTCCAGGTCGGGGACAATAGTGATGCGCCTATTGCCTGAAGTGCACTAAGTTGATGTAATATTAGTCAGGCTTAACACACCTAGGTTACTCTTTGCACTCATACACGGCATATGCTCCACTAATGCGCCATCAAATATTCGACTCTCTCTGGGAATGGGAGTCACGCTTTAGTCTCTCTCCTAACACAACTGAGAACAAGAAAATGCAAATTTTCTTGCTACTTATAATTACATCATGAACATCAAAGCACCAACACAATGAAATATCAGATCATTATAAGATCAATACTCCTAATCCCGGGTTATAATAATAATGACTTCTTACCTGGCAGGTTTTCACACTCAATTCCAAGCTTTCCATCACACACACCTATGTTCTTGAAAAAAGTATCTTCTCGTTTCTTCAGAACTGCGCTTGATGGTGATGCCCTCGGTTGACTGCTCCAGGCTTCAGGTCTGGGTCTTCGTGGTCGTACTAATGGGATCTCGACGCTCGAACTCTTCTTCTTCGTTCTTCTTCACCCACCTCTGGGTTCAAATTCAGTTTGTCTGTCTTCACCACTCTGGCGCCTTCCATAAATTTGTTCTCCTTATCCTTCCATGGCTTGTCTTCAACCGTAAGACTTAGCTGTCTCTTCTATCTCCAGACACGTTTCTCTCGACCCTTTCTCTGTCCTGCTCACTCCTATCCTCTCTCTCTCTCTCTTCCTCAGCCTTCTCTCTCATCTCTCTCCTGGTGTTGTTCTCCCGACACGTTGTTCTCCCGCAGTTTATATAGGAGAGGGAAAAGAAGGATTACCCTTCGGGCCATTGCCTTTGTACAACTGCTGCTTCTCAATTCCACCTGTTCACATGTACCCTGAATTTCTCCACTCGCGACATTCCACACACATCAGCATTTACACAAACCCCTACCTAATTGATTAGCAAAACACACACTTAGCCCCAGATGGACATCGAAAATTCCCGCCGACTTCGGTGTCTGTTATCACATATTTTTCTTAAGGAGGGTTCTACAAACCTCCACACGCAATTTCAGCCAGCATGCACAATAGTACCAAACACAGTGACCCACGGAAATACCATCTGACAAATCCAGGCCCCTTTCTTACACTGGACCTGTTTAACAAGAAACCTCAGCTGACCGAGCATTTAGCGCTAACTGGGGACACCGAGGTAGGTGTGGTTACTACCATTCACCTTTCGCCACCAGGCAGGTCCGAACTCTCTCCTAGGCTGTTGTGTGTCTTCCTGACACTTCGGCCGTTGCCGTGTTAATTGGTCAATTATCATATTTGTACACCAACGTACAACATGTCACTTTGTCTCAAGCGTTTTGACTTTTGTGTGAGGTTTCACGCTCCTTGACCATATTCCCCCACTCGAGACAATGCCTGCATTGGCTAATATATTAACATTTATGGAGATGAAAAATAATAATTTTCCCAATTTAAACCAGTGATATTATCGGCACCTCTCATAAGCCGACTTAACACCAGAGAACGCACGCATGATTTGTCTTGACCAACTATTATTTATAGAGAAAAATAATACTTACACACTATCAAGCAATATCCAACTTAAATCAGAATTCTCCACCAGCTCAAAAGTCGTGTGGCCATATAAAAATTATGTTTCTACTCGGAATTTATCTCACCTTTTATCCTTTTTTAATAAACGTGGCCGCAACCAGACAACGTCACAGCATACGCGACACTGCAAAAGACTGGCACCACTACCTGACTTCTCGACCGACACATTTATTTTGGACTACGGTACAGTAACTTCTTTCTTTCACTCTCTAACCTACGTTTATCGTACGGCGCGAAGGTGTTGCATGCGCTCAGAAATACGCCTGATATCACCAAGGATAAAGGGCCACAGTGTATTCTAGCGTCACTGCTTTGGTGAGGCATTCTTACCGAGATGGCCAGAGGCGGAAGCCTTCACATGTTTTTTGACATCTTCGCCTTTCTGCCGTTTGTAGGCAAAAAATTGTCTTTTTGTCTTCCGAAACTCAAGTGAGTGAAAGTTCGGTACAATACCCATCCTTTATTCTCAAAACCCGATGGTGCATCCTTCACACCTTTCTTCGGTCCTATATTTGCTGAGAGTAAAAAATTTTCTAGCGGAGTAACGCCCTTTTGTTCTGCTCGTGTGTGAGTGTTGTTAGTCTCACCGGACCACGCTAAAGTGCTTTCTGGAGTGTTTGATGCCTGGGGCCTCCCCCCCCACACCCCCAACCCCCCCCCTCCCCCCCCCCACCATTCATCTACCGTGAATCCTTCTTCTCCGATTCGACAAAAACAAGTCCAGCGTCTGCGGTCTTCCGTACCAACGTGCTCATACGATGTTCCCGTTTACCAAATGTACGGCGGCTTAGGATAACAGCCAAAGCTGTACAATTCCACTATAAAATGGTGACCCAATAAAAACTGGCGGCCGTTTTTGATTCTGCTTACTGTTCACTTCTATTTGTCTCACACCTCAGTGTTTTACCTGTGATTGTTACATTATCATAAGGGACGCATTCAAATTGAAAATTTGCACCCAGAGTAGATAATGCTATTTAAATATTTGTACACACACTTATCTGACTTTGTGCTAATCCATGTTATCGCACTGTATATGTGAAAAAACAGCAAACAAATACATGACACTATTTTCCTATGTAATCTTCCTGGTCTAATCTTTTTCGTCCTGCCTCTCTCTGGGCATGATCCTAATGGCTGCTGAATTATGTGTATTTTTATTTTTACAAAATACCGTGCCAAGTGTCAGTCTTATTGCACTGCATATACAGGGAACGCTATTTCATTGCAGTGGCTATTTGGTTTTCCCACCCCTTGTTTGGCATTAGTGACGCCGTGGGCCTACGGGTCCGTGTGTACTTAAGCAATCATTGCGCGAGTCTTGTGCTGGACTGCTTTCCTATTGTTCAGGAAATTACACGAACTCAGCATTCCAGGTTATCCTCTGCCTGGATTCATGGATACTTAAGCTATATTGTAACGGTCACCCCTCTACTTGAGGTGTATTGTGATGCCAGGGACAACAAAAGCGACATGTTATCTGGTATTTCATATACAGTGTCTTGAGGCCTTCAATTATTCACAGTACCAAACTTATTAAGTTCTTTCAAATTGTTAAAGTTATGTTTAGTCTGACTCCGTAAACTGTTGTGACTGTATCCACCCTGTTCGGATTTCTCGCCTCGAGATACTTACGCCTAATATCCTTATTTAGTCTAATAATTTGACTTTGTACTGCATTGTTTCACCTTTGTCTAAATTCTATTGGTTCACCTGTGGCGTATGGTGGAATATGTGTGTAACGAACGAACCCTGTCAAACATGGGCAGAATGGCGTTTACTTGCCCAGTAAGCTTCGGGCCAGCCCTCGTGATCGGCAAACGATTCAAACCGTCTGTTATAGGCATCGATAGAATATGTTTATACTTGAACAGTGGGAGAGTTTTAGGTATAGGTGCCGCAACTTAGTATGCCTCGGCCTTATGAATCCTGAACTGGTGTCTCTTTCACTTTCGAATTTTCAGATTTTTCTCTTTCCAACTCAATTTGTTTGATATGAATATATGTTTCGCTTCTGATCTTGTTTACCTTGCAGCCCGCACTATCTGTCTTCTGCTTTTGCTCTGGATGCTGCACTCTCTGATTCTGCTTTAGCCATATCTGCGTCTGACTATAGATCTGATGCTGATTATCGCATCTGATTTAGACTTCGACGCAGAAGTGTCTATGTCTAAGTCTCCTCAGCCTCAGAATCTGAGTTTTCTTTCTGAACTGCGTCGAGCTGTTTAATTTTCAAACTTCACTTATTTCCAGACCCTTCATCACTCTCTCAGTATTCCATGCTGTGTTTCTATGAATCTAAGCATTCAATCCTAATGTATGCTAGTTTCCTCACCTAAACTATTCAGTTTCTCTATGGGAGTAAAACTTTCTGCAGACATTTCTTTTCTGATATGTTTTAGCAACACTAGAAAAGTTACGCTTTTAAACACGGAATTAGTCAAGTTATCAAGTTTACTAAAACGTTACGAGTACTAATAAACAGTGGCTATGTGTTCATAACACAATGGTGAATTAATCTTAAACCACAGCTTCTGTGAGAGCTTAAGTATGTACCTCGTTCTTGTTTTATGAACGACCTTTGGTTTATAACACCACCCTAAAAACATGTTCAATACTCAACACTCAAAGAAACTTAAAGGTAATATTTGTTGAGCTAATGAAAATTTGCCTTTAGTGACGGACTTAGCAACGTACTACTCTTGTAACTCAACTTTGTTTCCCTCTGAAACTATTTGGGACATGAAATCCTGCTGGCTAGCAACTTTGTCCAGGGACGGAGGGGAATCGTGATGGTAGTGCTTAAGATGACAATATGTTGATGTATTTTTGTCAGGATTTTAACACACTAGGTTATTTGCTCGCTCTAATCGCATATGAACTCTACATGAGACAATCAATCTTCGCCTCTCTCGGGTTTGGATTCACGCTTTCGGCTCTATCTAACACAACGAGAACTAGAATTGAATATTTCATATGATACTTTTATTATTTCATGAAAAATATAAATATATATCCTTTGGTAATTTATGAACATTAAAGTTACAATACTTCCTGAAATCCCGGGTTTTCTTTATTATAATGACTTCATTACATGGCCAGGTTTTTCTAAACTAACAACAAATCACGCTTGCCAACCTACAAATACAAGTTCTTGCAAAAAAATCGTAATTTACTTTCACGTATTCTTAAGCACTGCTTGATGATGATGACCTTGGGGGTGACTGGCTCCAGGATTCAGGACTGGGTCTTCGTCTGGTCGTCTCTGGGACTACTCGTGTCGAACTCTTCTCTCGTCTTCTTCAACAACCTATGGTTAAATTCAGTTTGTCTGTCTTCACCCACCTCTGGCCTTCAAACTCGTTCATTCTCTTCCAGCTTGTCTTACATCCGTAAGACTGTAGACTGTCTATTCTATCTACCTAGTAACACGTTTCTCTCGACACCTTTCTCTGTACTGCTCACTACTCCTCTCTCTCTCTCTTCTCCTCAGCCTTCTCTCTCTCTCTCTATCCTGGTGTTGTTCTCCGGCAAACGCCTTGTTCTCCCTCAGTTTATATAGCGGACGGGAAACAATGGATTCACATTCCGGACATGCCTTTGTAACATGAATGCTTCTCAAACCCCTAGTTCACAAGTTACCCTGAATGATCAATCGCGACATTCCACAAACATCAAGCATTTAACCAACAAACACTTCCTAATTGATTAGCAAACACCACTTAGCCCCAGATGGACATCGAAAATTCCCGCCGACTTGGTGGTTATGTTAACACCTAGTAATTATCTTAGGAGGGGTAATAAAACCTCCACACGCTTTCGCAAGCTGACATAGCAACCAACACAGTGACCCTCGGCAATACCATCTGAACAAATCCATAGGCCCCTTTACACGTCATGAATGTTTAACAAAGAACCTACAAAATGATGCACCGTGCTTTTATCGCCTCACCTGGGGCCACGAGGTCGGTGTGGTTTATCACACCCTTCCCCTTTCAGCACCAGGCAGGTCAACGTAACTCTCTTCCTAGGTGTTGTTTGTCATCGACCACTTCGGCCGTGCAGTGTTAATTGGTCAATTACAATTTGTTTAACACGTACAATGTCCCTTTGTCTCCAAGCGTTCTAATGACTCTTGTGCAGCAGGTTCTCACGCTCCTGACATTGGGTGTGTGTGTGTGTGATGTGTGTGTGGACAGAGTAGACGAGATGAGAGAGTGAGAGAGTGAGAGAGAGAGTGAGAGAGAGTGGATTTTGTGACTTTACCACAAAATGTGATTAATAAATGAATAATATCATGGCTGGCATTAAAACTCTTAATTGAAAAAACCCGATTTAATTCTTTTAGACGGCCTGAGAAAATCAAAAACGCAGTTCCAACAAATGGAACCATGTCGGGAAATTGATTCAAATTACTGTCTGCATCTATTGTACAGCTGACGAAGCATGCAAACATGAGTGATTCCACACGAGAAAGCTATAATTGATGCCTTTTCACTTAAACTACCTTCCAAAGAAACTGGGCGTAAAACCGAAGCGATGAATCATAAAATGAGGAAGTCATCAGTAAGCCACTCGGAATCAAAGTCCAGATTCTCTTTCATATGGAAAGGGCGCTTTATTACTAAATGGGCGATGATGATTGTCGTCCCTGGCTGAGCAAACGCATGGCGGTCACCTTGTCGAAGATGGCGAAGAGGATGATCAAAGAGAAAGGCAAGTAGACCGTACAGTGACCTTTAAATCATGCCACAGGGACCGGGGAATCAGCAATGACTGGAAAGGCGTACGATCTGATTGTTAAAGTAATTGACAGTGTTGTGCTGATTGTGATAGATTGATTCTCTGCCTCGTTGAAAAAAAGTATATATGCAAACAATCAAACCAATAAGTATCACTCGAAAAAAAACTCTTAGGTGGTATCAGGTAGGTAAAACCAAAGAACGAAAACGAAGTAAACACATTATCAATGATTAGAATTGACACAAGAACTGCGAATGGGATCTTCTAATCAATGCCCAACAACAGCCTCACAGGTTACAGACAAGCGGATCTTCGGCAGGAGGAGGGGGTGAGTTTCAGGGCTCAATGAAACCTACCTGATCAATCTTTTCTCCTCTACAACAAACCTCCCTCTTCGCGGTTCATGGTCCTTTCTGTGCGCAAAAAGCCAAATAATGGAATAAGCTAATTCTGGCGAAACGAATGTAAACCAGAATACGTCGAGTATTCTATAATCGTGTGCAGTCTGTGCACAATGACCTTTACTGCTACCTTATAAACTATAAACTCGTCTATGTATTGTCTGCTTCTATATACCTTTTTATGCTTCCCCCTCCCTCTCCAGCCCCTCCTCCCTTCTTTAATCGAACCAAAAACCCACTTCTGATGGTACGAATCCGAAAAGAAAACAAAACCCAGAATATCTGCGTGAAAGTATCAAGGAAATGAAAAGGATTGGTATGAAAAAAAAAAGTGATTGGAAAAAACAGTTTTCTGAAGAGTCGCAGGTCATTTGCGAACAAAATAAGTCGTAGATCTGCCCTACGTTTCCCTCTTGACTCAAACCACCGAAAGTACCACTCACCCACCCCCCCCATCCCTTTCGACCTCATTCATATCATTCACACATTACCTTATGGTGGTGAAACTGCAAGAGATCAAGTTGTGACTGTTACAAACCAAACATATCACATCTCCTTCCTCTTCTCCCCCAACAACATTCAACCCTTATTTTTTCCCTTGCCTTATATGTTCTGCAACTTGTTAGTGTTTTGAAAAAACGCACACTACATATGCACACAGGCAGATTAGACTAGACAGACAGAACAGCAATACATATACGACCATAAAAAACGCACACACAACAGTATAAATAACTCATCACACTAACACTCAAAAACATAAACTCCACAAACACAAAAAACACACACTAACTCACTCATATACACGCACTCATCTACTCACTCTCACACACACACCTCAATACAATCTCACACACACAAACACACACACACACACTCAAACACACACTACCCACACACTATAACGGATAAGAACCAAGATTTATTCTCAAGATCAAAACTAGTAGTTCTTAATTTAATAACATTAAATTATTGGCCAATAATATAATTCTACGATAAAAAATTATCACATCTGGATAATAAGTTTTTTGGACACCCCATCCCCCAGTCTTTCTCTCTCTCTCTGTCTCATTAATTTTATCATTACCAATTCCTTCCTATAATTTCTTGCTGTCGTTTTTCTGGTTGTCTAAATTTTATCACCACCACCCCCTCCCCTATTCCTCGATGACCACTAGACCAATAACATACAACATAAATATACTGGACATCCCACCTTCGACGATCTGAGTACGATGAACAAGCGAACATTTGTTTCAAATAGTGAAACCTCGCACAAATCATCTCATCGAAACAGTAATCAAATCGCTGGCAAACGTGGACAAACTGTTGCTCCCGGCTAAGGATGTCAAATACATCACGAACTGCGGTCAGTGCTTTCACACTATAACTGTGGGAGATCTGAGCACTGATCAGGACTTTGATTACACCTCTGACTGTCCAAATACGCTCAGATTTGTTTATCATGTGTTAATAAATCGAATTAACTCCCACTACATCCCACAACCCCCCTCCCCCCCTCCTTCCAATTCTCACTGCCCACTCACTCCCCGTCCCAAGGTAAGACAATTGCTGTGACATTATGTGTGGAGCGAACCGGGCCCCCCGCTTTTCCCGTCCCAACACTGTATAATTGCAGCTGACCATCCAAACCGTGTCCAGACGATCCAAATTCTTGGATGGTCGAATTCTTGTGCACGGAATTGACAGCCAGTCAAACATGTCTACTGAAGCTTTTGCAATTAATCTGTCGCCAGCATTGGAGACTTCTTTTATCGTTTCTTCTATTACTATCGGTAACAGGAATTCTTTCTTTTCGGTTTAGCCTTTTATCATCTTGAAAACAGAGACGAGGAGAAGATGAAGAAATAGAAGAAGAGGAACTAGGAGAGAGAGAGAGTGAGAAGAGAGAGAGAGCTGAGAGGAGAGAGTGAGAGTCGCAGAGAGAGAGTGGGTGTGTGAGTGAGCAGTGAGCTGAGGGAGAGAGAGAGAGACTGAGACAGAGAGAGAGGACAGACAGGAACAGACAGACAGACACTGTGACAGATCAGAGACGTCTCTCTGTGTGGATGGTACCGGGGGAGGAAACATTGACGGATATTTGTAAATCTTGATGATAAATATAGAAGTCACTTATGAGTGTTTTTACACAATATACTCTAAACTGCGGCCAATCGTTTGCATGCCCATAACGGATTCATAGTAATTTGCGTCAATCGTAAGATTGTGCACATTGTGCAGTATAACAGGAATTGCAGAATGGGTGTGGATTGTTTTTGGCATAGAGTTGGGGTACGTTTTCTTCGGATGGGATTGGTCTCTCAGACATAAGCAATCTTTTATTCTGTCTGGCGCACTTTCTGAAATGCTGGATACAAGGTTTCAAATATGAGGAGAGGGCAGTGAACGGTGTTACTTTTTCGAGATGCGTTTTTCAGATTTCTTGTCAGTGGTTTTATTTCTGTTTGTTGGAACTGAATGTTGAAGATCTGAAACGAGGTGAGTGTGTGTGTGTGTGTGTGTGTGGTTGAGTGCGTGCGTGCGTGCCGTTGAGTGCGTGCGTGAGTGCGTGGACTCCGTGTATGCATGCGTGCGTGCATGGTGTGTGTGTATGTGTGTGCCCTGTGTGGTGTCGGGTGTAGTGTGTGTGTGTGTGTGTGTCGTGTGATGTGTGTGAGAGAGAGGGGGAGAGAGAGAGAGAGAGGACGACGTGAGAGTGAAGTAGAGAGTACGAGGAGTACGAGAGAGAGAGTTAGACGAGAGAGATCGAGAGAAGAGTGACGCAGTGAGTGAGAGAAGAGTGCAAGAGTTCATGTCATTTGTGGTGAGCGCGAGAATGTTGAGGTGTGTGTAGTGTGTGTGTGTAGTGGTGTGTGTGTGTGTGTGGTGCTGTGTGTGTGTGTGTGTATGAGAGAGAATGGACAGACAGACTGAGTGAGCGAGAGAGCACAACTTGAGCCACTATGTGGTCAAGCCATGAGCTTGTTTGCAGGTGTGTGGTGTGTGTTGTGTGTAGTGTGTCTGTGTGTGTGTGTTGTGTGTGTGTTTGCTGCGTGTGTGTGGTGTGTGTGTGTGTGTGTGTGTGTGTGGTGTGTGTGTGTGTTTCTGACTCTCCTTGTGAGTGTGTGTCTGTGTGAGTGTGTGTGTGTGTGGTGTGTGTGTGTGTGTGTGTTTGTGCCGCGCCACGCGCCTGTGTTGTACGTGTGTGTGAGTGTGTGTGTGTGTATGTGTGTGTGTGTGTGTGTGTGTGTGTGTGAGTGCTGTGTGTGTGTGAGATAGAGAGACAGAACAGAACACGCACAGATAGAAGATAGAGAGAGGCAGTGACGGAGGACAGAGATAGACAGACATAAAACAGATGGGCAGACCAACAAAGTGATAGACAGTGGGGGGTACACAGGACCAGATATTAGAGAAAAACAGTAAAAAGAAACGCAAACTCACAGGACACCATAGAGACGTCTTACCCCCGTTCGAGGGAATGAAGGAGCGAGCGAGCATGCGAGCGAGCGAGCGAAGGTCCAGAGAGAGAGAGAGAGAGGAGTGAGTGAGAGAGAGAGAGAGAGAGTGGAGAGCGAGAGACAAGACAAACGGTCAGACAAACAGATGGGTCGGACAAGTTAGGAAAAAGACACACAGATGCTAGGAACAGACAGGAGAGAATTAATTAGATGCAACCTGACCTAAAAAAGAAAACAGAAACGAAGAAGGCTGACAAAACAAAGAAATAAGGGCACTGTATTGGAAACGGGCAACCCCTTAAACCACATCACTGTGATCATCCCCAGTCTAGGCACTCTAACCTTACATTGCGTGAACGCTTACATGCCATCAGGACAGATCACTGTGCCCACCTGGGCACAGCCTCACCAGGGTCAAGGGTCGGTACCGCCGGCTTCAGCTGCAGAAAAACCACTTTGTCAGTGACAGACTGTTATTGACGGGTCCATGCTTGTAACGATTCATTTTCCATTGCATTCCTGTTGATTGTTCGTTCAATATAAACAGAAATCAATGCAGATGTGCGTCAGCTGTTTGTGGAGGGAGTTAACTGAAACGACAGACCTGTCTGAGAGAATGATTGATGGGAAGGGAAGAAAAATAGATGTTACACAACACAAAACTAACACAACACACACGACACACACACACTTTTATTTTTTATTATATATTTATAGATATATTTAATATATTTATATATTTTATATATATTATCTAATATATGACAAAAGAGCTGGAGGACTTGAGAAGAGAGGATTGACAGACAGACTTAACAGGCAAAAAAAGGAAAGATAGAGAGAGAGAACACATCTAAAATGTATCTTAAAAGACAAAAATGACTGAAAATGTTAACCCAGACATGTGAGAGGCAGCAGCGTTTGAACATCTTTAATCTCATCCGCTCTTACACCAATCCATCTCCAGCCTGCGCCGCCGCCCCACATCGTGCGTTTCTCATCAGATGCTCGCCATAAGCACACCCCCTCACTCCCCACCCCCATCCCCCCACCCGAGTCCTTACACGCACGATCGGCACGGCTGCAACAGGCTGCAGGGAATACCTACGTTCCAGCCATATAACCTGTCTGATAGTTCCCTGCCGCTCGGCGAATCTGGCCCAAGTCCCTCCGTGATTCCGCCTGTCTTTAGTTGTAATCGTGCTCTCTTCTCTCCCCCCCCCCCCCTCTTCTGTTGTGGAGATTTCCGGATTGATCCTGATCCTTGTTTATGGTTTGGGCAGGTGCATGACATTGCTGTCAAAGTAAGCCATGGTGGAGTATTTCCCATGATGTGGGTTTTCGCGCAGTTGACGATCTGGAGTGTTGTCAGTGGGAATGTTACAATGGAGTCGTGGAGTTTGTAAGAGGAATGTTACTATGGAGTCGTGGAGTGTTGTCAGGGAATGTTACAGTGGAGTAGTGGTCTGTTCGCTGTTCAACACTGCGATCATCATTTGTCGTATCTTATTTTATTTTAATGGGTTGATAGGTATGTCCTTGCATTTTTGTGACGTATGTATTGAGCGCGTTTGAAGTTTTGAGCATGTGTGTGTGTGTGTGTGTGTGTGTGTGTGTGTTGTGTGTGTGTGTGAAGGAAGGAATTCTGTTTTACGTCCGGTCACACATATAGGTGATTGCAAGACGTCTAAACTAACCATATTGTTTACAATTTTAGACTATTATCATAAAAGAAATGAGGACGATGTGGTTACCAAGGAACTCAAAAATAAAGATAGATGCAATTGCAGGACAGTAACTATGTAAAATTAGACTTTTAAATAATAACTAAATCATAAATATTACTTACGATTATGATTATAAAATGTTCCTTAATGGACTTCCCAAAACGGTTACTCGTTAATTTCCAAGGAGAACAACTGGCAACGAATCTAAAAGTCAAAAACACTTTAACATGACCAGACGTCAGCACTTGGTTAACCACCATTCAAAAACCCCCCCCCGGGTTTCGTTAGTTCACAATTCAAAAATCTCCTGTATGAACTGAAAGATCCCAACGGCATAACGCAATTAACGTCTGGCAATCCTTGGTTCGTAGGGAAAATTACATAAAAGTCTAAAAGTCAGGCTAGAAACCGGTCGGACTATCGACC
Source organism: Conus ventricosus (assembly GCA_018398815.1). Taxonomy (NCBI): domain Eukaryota; kingdom Metazoa; phylum Mollusca; class Gastropoda; order Neogastropoda; family Conidae; genus Conus; species Conus ventricosus. The sequence goes on along the minus strand of CM031598.1, from coordinate 30,212,049 downwards.
ACCAAGTTGTGACATGAGTTTGCTGACGAGGTTTTGATTGAGAAACTGTATTGCTCCCCGCCCTCCCTTCGATTATATGACTAATTTCCTTGTATGATAAAGGACAATCATACTCTAATTACTACCATATATATTTCTTTGCTCCCTTTCTTGCTGCATCTTTATGCTTGATCATTAAACGAAGGAGGTGTGCGATGGAACCCAGAAAAATCAAACTTAGTACCTTTCTTAAAGACAGTGCAAACATGTACTTAATCTCAAATATAATTACCTCTCTTTGTGTATTTTCAAAACCATACAATCTTTTTAATACTGACTGTGGATCACACCTAAATGTGTGTGTGTGGGTGTGTGTGTGTGTGTGTCGTGTGGTGCGGTGTGATATGAAAGCTGGTGTGTGTGTGTGTGTGTGTGTGTGTGTGGTGCGTGTGTGTGAGGTGTGTGTGTGTGTGTGTGTGTCGTGAGAGAGAGAGAGAGTGAGCAGAGACGTAGAGAGAAGTAGGAGATTAGAGAGAGATGTTTATCAAATTCCTCAAAAAAAGAAAATATAGAAAATGAACATGGTAACTATCTATCCAAGAGCTTAAACGCCGCAACCCCATTTATCTATTTTTTAGGGGGTTGGCAGATTAAAACTCGTCAGATCAAGGCAAATTGAAAAAGATGCGGGAAAACATGATTTAATTGTGCGAGTCAGCACGATAGAACAGCTGCAAAGCATGGCATCTATAAGTACAAAGGACAGACACTTAATGCTTCTCACTCAACTGCTTCAAAAATATCATGCGCATAAAGGAAAGCGGGACAACATTCATCACGAGGAGGTCATTAGAAGCATGGCATCAAAGTCCAGTACCTCCTTTGTATGAAAAGCGCCATAGAACTAGTGGGCCATGCAACCTGTCTTCGGAAATTTGGAACGGGCACACCCCTTAACCCATCCCTGTGATCAATCCCCAGTCTGGCCTCTACCCTACATTGCCGTGCGCTTCCTGCCATCAGGCCGATCACTGTGCCCACCTGGTCACGCCTCACCAGGGTCACGGGTCGGTACCGCCGGCTTCAGCTGCAGAAAACCACTTTGTCAGTGACAGACTTTTATTGACGAGTCCACGAAGAACAATTCATTTTCCATTGCATTCCTGCATGCTTGTTCGTTCAATCTAACAGAACAATGCAGATGTGCGTCAGCTGTTTGAGGAGGGATAACTGACAGACAGACAGACTGAGAGATAGATTGATGGATGGACAGATAGATATACACACACACACACACACACACACACACACACACACAAATATATATAAATTATATATATATATATATATATATATTATATATATATATAAAATATATATATATATATATGCACAAACAGAGCAGGAGACTCTGAGAAGAGAGAGATTGACAGACAGACAAACAGGCAAACGAGAAAGATAGAGAGAGAGACACACAAAATGATCATAAACGACAAAAAAAAAGACTGAAAAATGTAAACCCAGACCATGTGAGAGGCAGCAGCGTTTGAACCATCATCCTCTCATCCGCCTCTTACACCAATCCATCTCCAGGCTTGGCCGCCGCCCCAACATCGTGCGTTTCTCATCAGATGCTCCGTTACAGCAACCCCCTCACCTCCCCACCCCCCACCCCCCCACCCCGAGTCCTGCTCACGATCGGCACGGCTGCAACAGGCTGCAGGGAAAACCCTTTCGTTCCAGCCAATAACCTGTCTGCAGAACGCTGCGCTCGGCGAATCTGGCCAAGTCCCTCCGTGATTCCGCTGTCTTTAGTTGTAATCGTTCTCTCTCTCCTCCCCCCCCCCCCCCCCTCTTCTGTCTGTGAAGATTTCCGGATTGATCCTGATCCTTGTTTATGGTATGGCAGGTGCTGACATTGCTGTACAAAGTCAAGCCATGGTGAGTTTTTCCCATGGTGTGGGTTTCGCGCAGTTGACGATCTGGAGTGTTGTCAGGGAATGTTACAGTGGAGTCGTGGAGTGTTGTCAGGGAATGTTACAGTGGGTCGTGGAGTGTTGTCAGGGAATGTTACAGTGGAGTCGTGGGGTGTTTTCAGGGTATTCCAGTGGAGTCGTGGAGTGTTGTCAGGGAATGTTACAGTTGGAGTCGTTGAAATGTTGTCAGGGAATGTTACGTGGAGCGTGGATGTTGTAGGGGAATGTTTACAGTGGAGTCGTGGAGTGTTGTCGGGAATGTTAGTGGGGTGTGGAGTGTTGTCAGGGAATGTTACTGTGGAGTCGTTGGAGTGTTGTCAGGGAATGTTACAGTGGAGCGTGGATTGTTGTCAGGGAATGTTACAGTGGAGTCTGGAGTGTTGTTCAGGAAGTTACAGTGGAGTCGTGGAGTGTTGTCAGGGAAATGTTAAGTGGAAGTCGTGGAGTGTTGTCAGGGATAGTTACAGTGGATAGTCGTGAGTGTTGTCAGGGAATGTTACAGTGGAGTCGTGGAGTGAATTGTCAGGGAATGTTACAGTGAGTCGTGGAGTGTTGTCAGGGAATGTTACACTGGAGTCGTTGGAGTGTTGTCAGGGAATGTTACAGTGGCAGTCGTGGAGTGTTGTCAGGGAATGTTACAGTGGAGTCGTGGAGTGTTGTCAGGGAATGTTACAGGTGGAGTCGTGGAGTGTTGTCAGGGATGTTACAGTGGAGTCGATGGAGTGTTGTCAGGGAATGTTTACAGTGGAGTCGCTGGTCTGTTCTGTTCCCCCTGCGCTCCTCATTTTGTAGCATCAAATTTTATTTTACTGGGTTGATAGGTGTACCTTGCATTTTGGTGCTTATGTATTGAGTTGCTTTGTTTGAGTTTTAGGCACTGTGTGTGTGTGTGTGTGTGTGTGTGTGTGTGTGTGTGTGTGTGTGTGTGTGTGTGTGTGTGTGTGCGGTGTGATATGCAAGTGGTGGTGTGTGTGTGTGTGTGTGTGTGTGTGTGTGTGTGTTGTGTGTGTGATGTGTGTTGTGTGTGTGTGTGTGTGTGTGTGTGTGTTATGTGAGAGAGAGAGAGAGAGAGAGAGAGAGAGGAGAGAGAGAGAAGAGAGAGAGAGAGAGAGAAGAATGTTTATCAAAATTCCTCAAAACAAAAGAAAAAAGAAAAAGAACATGGCTACTATCTAATCTCAAAGCTAAAAGCGCAACCCATTTAACTTGTTTTTAGGGGTTGGCAGATTAAAACCTGCAGATCAAGAAATGAAACAGAGCGGGAAAACATGATTTAAATGTGCGGTCAGCACGATAGAACAGCTGCAAAGCATGGCATCTAAAAGCTACCCAGGACAGACACTTAATGCTTCTCACTCAAACTGCCTTCAAAAATATCCTGCGCATAAAGGAAAGCGACAACATCATTAACGAGGAGGTCATTAGAAAGCACTGGCATCAAAGTCCAGTACCCTCCTTTGTATGCAAAGGCGCTTGAACTAGCTGGGCCATGCAACTAGTCTTCCCTTGGCAAAAAGCAAGCGCTTTGGTGAACACCTAATCGAAGAACGCGATGAAGATGATCAAAGATGAACAAGCAGTAGACCGTACAGCATGACCTCTTAAATCATGCACAGGGTACTGCAAGCCGAAATTCATTAGACAATGTACGCAGTATGCGTTTGGAAGTAGATTCGCACGTTAAAAAATACACATCATGACAACTGACCGGTAAGACAAAGCACAGGAATGTGACTGACGAAATGCAGCTGGTTACTGATCAAGTGCACCACAGCCTCACAGGTTACAACAGCTGATTGGAGGATGGGGTGGGGGTTCGGGTTCGATTCCTGGCCTCTTCCCAAAATCCCAACAAAGTACTCCTAGCCACCTCTCCTCCCACCTACCTAACCACCTCCTCCTCCACTCCTCCTCCCCACCTCACTTCCCACCTCTCCCCACCTCTCCCCAGCCTCCTGGCTCCACCTCCTCTCCAGCTCCTCCCCACCTCCTCTCCCACTCCTCTCCCCTCCTCCTCCCCACCTCCTCTCCCCACCTCCTCCTCCCCACCTCCTCCTCCCCACCTCCTCTCCCCACCTCCTCCTCCCACCTCCTCTCCCCACCTCCTCTCCCCACCTCCTCCTCGCCACTTCTGTCCAGTTGCAGCAAAACTCAGATACTGGAGAAGGGTCATTCTGTGAAACCAATGTCATCAAAGGAACGCACGGACTATGCACAAAGACCCCTTTCCTGCTCCTTAAACAACTGTTGCTTTCGTGCATTATCGACCATGCTCTATCTTTTATACAATCTCCTCTCCCCCTCTCCCAACTCCCTCTCCCGCCCCTTCCCTCACGCCACAAACAGTCGATCCAAATCCGAAAAGAAAACCCAACCCTGAACATCTTTCGGAGAGCATCCAGGAAAAACAAACAAAAACACACAAAAAAGAAAACAGCAAAAAAATGCTCTTGGAAACACGTCATCGGCAAAATATTGCAAACAATAATTTGTGGATGATGTACACATGGCCCCTACCAGGTTCAACAGATTTCTGAGGAGTGCAGTTCATTTGCCGAACCAAAATAAGTCATCCCTCTCGCCAAACCGCCCTTTCACGCACATACATCCCCAACGCCCCCTCTACCTCATCCTAAGTCCTTCCATAACTTAATGGTGACTGAAATTCATTTTCAACTGTAAGAGATTACTTTGTGATTGTTCCCCTCACCTCCATCCTCTCCGCTTCTCCCCCCCTCCTCCCCCCCCCCCCCCCCCCCGGATTTTCCTTCGCGTAAACAATTTTTACATTTTGGTCACTATGGCCTCTTAAAAAGAAAGAAAGAAAAAGGAAAAGAAAAAGACCCAGCATCACGCCCCCCCCCCCTCTCTCTCCCTCCGTGGAAACAATCCACCCTGACGCACACCCTCCACGCACCACTCACAGCCTGATCACCCCCCCCCCCCCCCTATAGACCTATAGATTTCTGCAGAAAGTTACCTCACAAACCACTTGCCTTTAACATGCTGGCTCTCCTCCCCCCCCCACCTCCATCCCACCACGCTCCATCCCCACCCCCCGCCTGGCCTCGATTCTTCATTGCCGTCACAACAACACGAGTTGGACTGGTGCCCACTCTTCAATCCATGGCTGGGCGACTTCGTTCCACGAGATTTTACCGTCTGGAAGCAAAAAACAGACCTCGACTTCAAATCGACACCCCTACCGTCCTCTTTTCCACCCCGCCTCCCCTCCCACCTCCTGCCCTCCCTTGGCTCGCATAACCCCTCCCATCAACCCTCCGCCGTTTTCCTTTCCCACAGCTTCGCACACGTCACACTCCAGCAGGTAAACACCACTCCCTGCGGCTGCCAATCACCAACCGCTGTAACGTGTACAGGACAGTACGCGGCGAATCGAAGACTTCGATGTAGACACATCGCAATTAAAGACGCACAAGAGAGAATGAAATCAAAGGTTTGGACAGTTGTCTCTAATTCAATTCCGTTTTCAGGTTTGTAGTCCATTAACCTTCAGTTAAAGAGATTATGTTATCTTTTAGGACTACCTATAAGAATTTTCTTTTCTTTTCTAACCTGATGTGCTGCTCGTATTTCAAACATACATATTCCATCTCTCACTCCTCACCCCAGCCCACCATAAACAGAACCAAGCTCTGACGGTAGAGGTGTGCGCGGTATTTTTGCATCCCAGTCGGTAAACACACATGATCAAAGTGAGTTACCTTCAAGCAAGAAGCAAACGATCGTTACATCAGCGGCCGGCTGGAGACGGTGTGCATGTAAAACGATATTAAAAGAAAGCGAGAAGGGGCAGATGAGACAGAGAGGCTGAGGTTGGGGAAAGGAGTGAGGGACATAGGAAAGGGAGGGTGACGAGACACTGGGTACAGAGGAGGATGGAAAGGAGTCTGGTTCAGGGAGGGATTTGAAACGACTCGTCTTCGGACAATTGTTTCAAGGTAAGGCAGATTCAAGGCCCATTTCACAGACTCCGGCAACGACTTCCTTCAACGGCAGACACGTTCAACTTGGCCCTTTCCCACAGCCGTATCACTTTTTTTTCATGGATAACATAAGAGAAAAGAAAAAGAACAGTGTTTTTTTGCTTTTAACTGAAGCGAAAAGCCGAGATACCTGTCAGCAGTGATCTTAGAGTTGCTCTGTAACTTCCATTTTCATACTTTCCGCCACAAGGGCTGTGTTGGCAGTTTGAGCATGGCATGAGAATGACCTCGATCCGACCTTTCACCAACCGCATACAACATAAAAGAAGAAGGAAGAAAACTGCTGTCAGTTTTACCTGACTCCTAAACTAATTTGAAAGAGAACGCGAGATGAGCGAAGAACTCGAAAAACACCCGGGCTTTGGATCACGAACAAAACGAATACAATGAAGTGAACAAGAGCAAGTACTCCATATTAGTCTACAACTGCCACGCTACACACAAATACTCCTATATTCCAACTTAAATTTACGGTGTGAATGAAACCAAAATACAATCCGTAAAGATAGGTCAAGAACGAAAATACAATGCATTGTGCACTGGTCGAGAACGGAAATTTAACGCAGTGTGCATTGAAAGTAATGTTTGTCGATAACAAAAATATAAGCCGGCATGCATTAAAAGTAACGTTAGTCCAGAATTAAAATACAACACACTGTGCATTAAGTAACGTTTGTCGAGAACGAAAACATGAGGCGTTGTGCATTAAGTAAGGGTACCGTGGCATGAGAACCCATCCTACCGTTTCTTCCGGTTCACAGCTCAAAACGACTTGAGCTTAGAATCCAACATCAGTTGACGATAACCACGTTCGTTATTTTCAGCATTCTATGTTCACGCTTTTCCATTTGTGGAAATTTGTTCCAGTTCAGTGCGTTTCCCCCTTCCTCCACTCTTCAATGGCAGCGACTGATTTATCTTCCCGTTTGATGGAAGACGCCCAGTGCTTACAACAAAAGCGATGATTATTTTAAAATGGTCGTTAGAAACCAATCTTTCTTCACCATGGCTTGGTCGTTAGAAACCAATCTTTCTTCACCATGGCTTCCTCTGCGTAGCCAAAACCACATGGAAATCTGTTGTTGTTTTTTTCCTTGGATCTTCTTGATCTGGATTTTCGAAGCCATCTACCTCTCTTCGTTTGGGAAAAACCAACCTTTGGACTGATAAGTATAAGTTCCCGTTCGTGTTGGCGCCACGCAGTCTGACATCCAGGAGTTGGGAGTACTCCAGGAGACCACCCTTTCTCCTGCTGTCTTTAGCGTCAAAATGGTAAATTCTGTAAACCAGGGTTCCGAGTCCCCGCTATTTGTTGACCACTTTGCTTTAGGCGGTTGGAGCCACCAGTCCCATCGTACAACGCCAAGTCTGTGCGGAGAAAATCCGACAGTGGGGCCAGGAGATTGTTTAACTTTTTCAGTTACCAAAACCCAGTATATCAACTCCCACAACTTCTGACATAGTTTGCAGACCCTGAAATTCGCATGACTAAATTAACCATTCCAGCTGTGAAAGAAACCAAATATCTGGGTGTTAGTTTCAATCAAAGACTCAGCTTTAAACGTTACATGAAACATCCACAATTTTGTTTGTCAGAAAGAAATGGACGTTCTCCGGGTCGTGGCGCACAGGGGTTGGAGTGCCGATAAGAACATGCTAAACGCTTCTCCGTCTTGACAGAATTCACTCCAAACTGGACAGCGGGTATGTGGTCTATGACTGTACGTGACCCTCCTTATCCAAAACTCTGGATCCGGTACACATCAAGGCCTTCGACTGTGTGTGTGAGTGTTCCGCATCATCCTTTCGGGAAACTTTCCTCTCCAACCGTCGATTAAAACATTCTGAATGGCTGTTCGAATCTCTTCTCTGAAAAAATCTCGTGACCGTGCCTTTCACCTGAAATTTGAAAAGAAATCTGAAACGAACCCCATTTCCATTCCATCCTTAGGAATGCGTATTCTTCTCCATTTTAACAACGCAGACATTGATCTTTGAGTCGTTTGTAATGTGCCCAAATTTCCAGATAATCCACTTTGGACTTTCCACACGTCTGAGATCCGTTTTGATGTCGCCCATATAGCAAAATTAATAAGAAACTATAGTAATAATAATAACGAATACTTATATAGCGCCTATTCTCGGCTAGAGACCAAGCTCAAGCGCTTTACAATCAACACTCGTTTACACAACGGGCTGCCTACCTGGGTAGTGCCGACTGAAGAACTGTCATCTGGCGCTTCATTCAGTCGTTTCCCGTGTCATCCAGTCAATATCGTTCAATATCGTTCACTCAATTTCTTTACTTCCTTCATTCTTTCTATTTCTCACGCAGGGTGCTTGCAATGTGAACTGTCATCCAAACCAACGGCCAAACTGGCCTTCTCTTCCGAAAGTTGATGATGGGATTTTACGTGTGTGCAAGATGTTATGCATGCATTCACACACGGAACCTTGGTTTATAGTCGCATTCGAAGGACTGTATGGGAAATGGAGTCAGAACCAATGTTAACTCCGAGGGAAAAATCCCCCTGTACCGAAACGCTCCGGAGGAGATTCGAACCCGCAACCCCAGAATCACCAAGATTACGAGTCCGGCGCTCTACCAACTGAACTATTCCGGCTCCCAACTATAGGGAGAGCTTGAAAGCAGGCGTTCAGAGAAGCACCCCCCCCCCCTTCCCTCCCTTCCAGACAAGATTTCGGCCTTGAGCTCCTTACACTCTATGGAGGTCTGCAGAATCCTTTCTCTCGGCATTCGATCCAGCAACTTCTGGATGGGAGGGCATCTCATGGTGTTGCTTTTTTTTTTAGAGTGTTGTCTTATCCACATAGCTATCGGACACCTGTTCCAAGTTGGGAAATGTTAGACTGATGAAGTTCACTTTTGTTTCTCCTCGATCAGCTCCAGCTGGAACTCTCCTCAGCTGCCTCTGCGTTGCCCTAAGGGTTCGAGTCCTCTTCTTACCAGAAGTCCCAAGCTGTTTCATGAAAACATATGCTGGTGAGCTTACCCCTTGCTCCTTGTTCCACCGTGGGGACTTTGGCTTGGGAGCCTCATTCCCTCAAGCTGCTGGCTAGACTGATATGTTCTGCAGTCTTGTCAATGTCAACTTGCTCCATTCTGCTTTCACAAGGTGCGGTCAGTTCATTCAGAATCAAGTTTTAATGGCAAAAGCTCTACTGGCATCTCCAGTGTACAAGACATCTTTTGGCCGAACTTCGTCCAAAGTGTCCATCCCGTGAAAGAACGTTTAGTGATGGGTTTGTTCGTCCTAAGTGTCCATCCTGTGAAAGAACGTTCAGTGATCGTTTGTTCATCCTAAGTGTCCATCCTGTGAAAGAACGTTAGTGATGGTTTGTTCGTCCTAAGTGTCCATCCTGTGAAAGAACGTTTAGTGATGGTTTGTTCGTCCTAAGTGTCCATCCTGTGAAAGAACGTTTAGTGATGGTTTGTTCGTCCTAAGTGTCCATCCTGTGAAAGAACGTTCAGTGATGGTTTGTTCGTCCTAAGTGTCCATCCTGTGAAAACGTTTAGTGATGGTTTGTTCGTCCTAAGTGTCCATCCTGTGAAAGAACGTTCAGTGATGGTTTGTTCGTCCTAAGTGTCCATCCTGTGAAAGAACGTTCAGCGATGGTTTGTTCGTCCTAAGTGTCCATCCTGTGAAAGAACGTTTAGTGATGGTTTGCAATCGGAGGAAGGTCTCGCTTCTGCTGCATACTGCTACTCACCCGCTCCCTCTGATAAACATTTCATCAGATAGTTCCATCTTCACTGCTGAGCTAACTGTGTCGGCCCTGGCACTCGACATGGTCTCTAGATCTAAACATAAAGACTTTCTCATTCTCTCCAAATCCCTTTCCAACTTGGAGGTCCTTGCTGGCCGACACCGCAAACATCCCCCAGTCCTGATTGTTGTTGAACCGTACACATCTGAGATCTGATGTATAGAACAATAGTTTTTGTTTTGGCTCCGTGTCATGTTGGCATTTGAGCAATGCAGTAGCTGATTACCTTGCCAAGTAAGCCGCGAATAAAAAAAAAAAAACTGTGCTCATTCTGAGAATCTCTATCACCCACACCGATCCGACCCCCAAAGTTCCGACTTGTATCAAAGACCTCTGGCAAGAGGACGGGAACTCGCAGACGGATAAGAAACTGCAATCCGGCCAAATCTTAAAATGCTGTAGCGATTACACACATGCCACTGTTTTAACGCTCACTCGTATCTTTTAGTAGGTGAAGTTCTGTAGGGCGCTCCATGTGATGTATCACTCACTACATAACGTGTTCCTAAAGACTTTTGGGACATGAATAATGTCAGACATGAACACTATATAGCAGAGTTGATGAAAATCGTATTCAGTGATCCTCCACCAAATTTTATTTTTGACTTCACACAGAATGTAGTTTTCTTCACCTATCTAAGATTTTATGAAGGAAATATTTGCACGCAATTTCCGCGAGCTTAAAGAATCTGGTCAATAGATTTTGTTTTCAAACATCTATGTAAGGAATCGACTTTGACCAGGTGACAGCCCTGATGTGCCCCCACCCCTCGCTTCTGTTCAAACAACCACAGTTTGCTTTCGGGGTGCACGTGTTCACGTAGCTTTAACACGCCAAGCTCTGACCAGGACCACTGAAATATTGGCCAGCGTCTCTCAGAGCAATACAAAAAAAAGTGTGTGTGGGTGTTGTGTGTGTGTGTGTGGGGGGGGGGGGGGGGGGGGGGGGGGGGGGGGTTGAGAGTAATGTGGAAAACAAAGGAAAGATGGAAAGGGGGGGGGGGGGGAAGCGGAGAAAGAAAGAGAAACAAAAGCTTATTGAGGTACAAGATTCCTTTGTCTTTCGCGAGGAATAACAGCTCAGAGAGAGAAGAGAGAGAGAGAAGAGAGAGAGGAGAGAGAGAGAGAGAGAGAGAGAGAGAGAGAGAATGTTCCACAAGAGAGAGAACGTTCCGCCAGGTGCCGATACAAACCCAGTTCGCGTTCGACCCTCCTCATCAGGTTTCCTCCCCATTCAACGCGGCCCCGGGTCTGCCCAATGTCTGCCTAACGTCGTTACACCGCAGTGGCCTCCCCTTCACCAGCCGAGCGAAACGGCGGGAAAGAACAGAAATCGAATCGCGGCGCGCGCACAAAAAGAAAGAAAGAAAGAAAGAAAGAAAAAAGGATAGAAAAGAAAAAAAGGCCGACTTGATCGAATGGTAATGAGTCGTCCAGGCCCTGAAGACCGCCGGCAGACTGCTAATTGGACCAGACAGACCGGCACATGGCCTATGCGTGTTGTACAATCATCGGCAAATTATTCGCCGACCAGATAGCAGCGAAAAAGAAAAAAAAAAAAAAAAAGAAAAAAAAAAAAACAACAACAACCAGGTAATCGATGACCTACTTTGAGGACGTCAGCACGCTAATGCAGTAGAGACTGGAACCTGGATAAAAGGACTGTATGGCTCTCCAATGCATGAACACATTGATTTCGAACTGACCCCTAACCCTTACGTGACCTTAATCCTTATCAGTCCTAACGGAAGACTCTAACCACATAAAACCCGAGAGGAAATCTTAAGCAGCGCGTAATTATTTCATCATGGGAGCAAGAGTTACCTACCCTACTTGTGTCAAAGTTTACTAGATAAAACCTGATGAAAACCTTCGTGGATAAATCGTGCCTCAGTCTGGGTCGATGGAGTTGTCTTCTCATCTTCTCCATCGGTAAGAGAAAGAACAGGGTTTTTTTCCCTCATGTTTTTGGTGTGTGTGTGTGTGTGTGTGTGTGTGTGTGTGTGTGTAGTTTTTAGGAAAAACCGGCCTGACAAGAGGCGAGGAATGATTCAGAGCCTGGGCTGCATGGTGGCAACCGCATGGAGTTGTGTCACGGTCTCATTATGTCCTGTAAATCTTGGCTATAAACAAGGGCGATAACTTTTTCTCCCGTGGACACACAACCGCACGTGCGAAACTCCAACCAAATGCTGCTTACGGTACCCGTTCACTTAGCTCACAAGACAGCACGCTGCGCAAACAAGGAAACTTCTCTCACATGGGAAACACTTTTAGATTTGTTCCTGCTTCTGTCTGCACGTGTGCCAAACGAGTGTGTGTGTGTGTGTGTGTGTGTGTGTGTGTGTGGTGTGTGTGTGTGTGTGTGCTGTGTGTGTGTGTGTGTGTGTGTGTGTTGGCTCTTACATATCTGTCTAAAGCCATTATGCAGATGTGTCCGTCACAGCTTTTAACAGTTTTGGCCAAACCCAAAACGTGTTACCTATTCATGTTAAAGTGTCTGCTCTTAATTAGGATTCATCCAGACACAAGAGAATGGAGAGAATCTTGAACACAATTCCTGCGATGATCAGGCTCTTTCATCATCACCATCATTATTATTAGCAGAATTAGAATAATGAATTATGTTATTATCATTACCATTAGTAGTAACAGTAGTAGGCCTTCTAATGGTGGTGGTGGTAGTAGTAGTCGTAGTAGTAGTAGTAGTATAGTAGTAGTAGTAGTAGTAGTAGCAGCAGCAGCAGCAGCAGTAGCAGTCGTAGTGGTAGAATTAGTAGTAGTAGTAGTAGTAGTAGTAGTAGTAGCAGCAGCAGCGGCAGCAGTAGCAGTGGTAGAATTAATAGTAGTAGCAGCAGTGGTGCAACAACACCAAGAACAACAGTTGTAGTAGTTCGACGCATAACAACCCTCATTAAGACCCATACAGTTGTGTGTACTTCTGTGTACATCATGTGTGTATGTTAGAACCGACCAGGGAAACGCACCGAAAAGAAACGCACGGAATTCTGTTCGAGTATCTTGGCAGCAATAATTCTGTTTTATACGCTTACAGATGAAAAGCACTTTGCGCTGTTGTTTGTACGGCATTCCCCCCCCCCCCCCCCCCCACCCAGCTCTGTTGAAGAATAACGAAGCAAGGGCACTTGTTTTTTTGTTTTCTTCATTATTCAATGGTCCCATGGATTTCGTCTCACGCCATCCAGCAGCCCATGTAATCATAAATCTGTCTGCGGTCTGTTTACCCCATGCCACTTTTCCTACGGCTCCTTCCGCCGTCCCACTCTCCGGGTGCCACGTGCTGTACGGACTGGGTCGATACGGGCAGTCTGCAAGGTGAGAGAAAGTAGGGTACGTTTGGCTGTGTCTGTCGTTGCCAGGTGCGGGGTACCTGGTCCAGACCTTTACCGCAGCGGTCAGCAGACAAGCAAGTCTGGGGCAGTCAGGTTTATCGGGCCAGCTGGGGGGTCAGGTTTATCGGGCCAGCTGGGGGTCAGGTTTATCGGGCCAGCTGGGGGGTCAGGTTTATCGGTCATGTTTACATACTGGCATTATGCGAGGTCCTTTTCTGTAAAGATTTTTTTTTTGTCCACCTCTTTATTGTGCCAGAAGCGAAAAATGATTGACAAAGCGCCTTTTTAGGGAGACAATTCCTGTTATTTGATATTAGACTGTTTATAGATTTTCAATCACATTTTCTTTATTTTTCATGCGTCATTCATTGATCCTTTTCTTTTTTCTTAATCATGTTTGTCTTATTGGCAGTAAGCTCAAAGTGTTTACAACCTTTTCGATCCTAATCAAAAGCAATTTTCCCCCCGGTTAATTTGTTTACTTCTTACGTTCTGTAGTTTGCAAAGGCTGATAAGTGAAACAGTATATTACTTACCTAGTATTTACTTTATGTCTTTTAAATTGGGGGTTAAAACTGGTGTGTGTGTGTGTGTGTGTGTGGTGTGTGTGTGTGGTGTGTGCGTGGTGCGTGCGTGCGTGCGTGTGTGTTAACGTAGGGTGGATACAGACCTATTTGGGTGCATGTGCGTGACTGGAGAATATGTGTAGGGGTGGGGGGAACTGGGAGGGGGGTTGTAAGGTGACGGGAGGACTTCGCCTGTTTCACAGATGGGGATATATCTCACAGGAAATTTATGCTAATATATAAGTATGAACCCCTTCACAAAACGAACCACACACACACACACACACACACACACACCTCTTTCTCCTCAGGGGTTCCAACAATTACTGACGCCTAATTTCACCGGTAGTGATTATGAATCGCTTCATTGGCAGTCAATGTTCTCGCTCTCAAAACAATAACAAACCCCTAACTGCAACACTGCAGTACCCCTTCCCCCAACACTCTCCCTCCACCCCCTGAAGTCCTCTCCTCCACCCCTATCCACTTGACCTCATTCTGGGGCCGTTGCCAAGCGCTGCGCACGCGCAGGTCGCCGCGTGCACCTGTCTAGACAGCCCTGAAATAACGACCCGTATCAGGACGGTGCCTCATCGATCGCCCCCAGTCTGGACGCAATGGGCCGTGCCAGTTTTCCCCTGCACTATTCCGGTCAGAGGAGCCAGTCTCTCTGTCCCCCCCACTCCACCTTCCCTGTAACTTCCTCCCCCTCCCCCCACCTGCCAACCAACCCTCCCTCCCCTCTCCCCTATATCCGGCGTTGAGAACGTGGTTCACGCTCCATCGCCCCAGACAAAAGAGACGGTAAGGTGAAGGGAGGGGTAGGGTGAGGGGGTGGGGGGTGGGGGGGGGGGGTAGTTGAGTGATTCTGGCACCTTGATGGACGCGTCGGCTGTTGTGTTTTTTTTTCTGACATCATCCTCGGATCGGGTTCCAAAGAGTTTGGATGGGAGGGAGAGGGGGGGGGGGGGGGGGGAGAGGCGGTGGGGGAGGGGGGAGGGGTTATTGTTTTGGCTTTGATCAGTTCAAGATCAATTGGCGCGAGTCGTGCGAGATGTAAAACGAAGTGGAGAAAGAAGGATGAAGGAATGGGGGCTGTGGGGTGGGGGGGGAGGGGGGGGGGGGGGAGAGAAGAAAAGGGGGGGGGGAGGGGGGGAGAAGAAAAACAATGAGAGACAGACAGCTCAAAGACAGATTGAGAGACAGAGAGAAAGGGACACACAGACAAGCAGGCAGGCAGACAGACAGACAGACAAACAGACAGAGACAGATTGAGAGAGAGAGAGAGAGACAGACAGACAAACGACAGACACAGACAGAGACAACTAGAGAGAGAGGAGAGCGCGAGAGCTCGAGAGCTCGAGAGACAGCGAGCTCGAGAGAGAGAGAGAGAGAGAGAGAGAGAGAGAGAGAGAGGAGAGAGAGAGAGAGAGAGAGAGAGAGAGAGAGAGAGAGACTGGTTGTTGACTGACTGATTCGTTGATTGATTGACAATATATATATTATATATATATATATATATATAATATATAGAGAGAGAGAGAGAGAGAGGAGAGAGAGAGAGAGAGAGACTGGTTGTTGACTGACTGATTCGTTGATTGATTGACAATCTATGAAAAGATTGGGTGGGGGACGAGAGGGGAAGAAAAAACAGAGAGAGAGAGAGAGAGAGAGGAGAGAGGGGGGGGGGACAGAGAGAGAGAGAGAGAGAGAGGAGAGAAGAGGGGGGGGGGCTGGTTGGTTGACTGATTGACTAGTTGACAATCTTCATTTTGAAGGGTAACAGATAAGCAAGAAGAT
The DNA here is from genome assembly GCA_018398815.1 of Conus ventricosus. Lineage (NCBI taxonomy): Eukaryota > Metazoa > Mollusca > Gastropoda > Neogastropoda > Conidae > Conus > Conus ventricosus. The sequence goes on along the minus strand of CM031598.1, from coordinate 30,196,579 downwards.
GCTTCTTTCGGTCTGGCCTTTGTCCCTCTAGGGAGTAAAGATTATAACAAGAACAACGATGACTCATATCAGCATAAAAGAAAACATACAAAGACTCTACAACTGTCTGTCACACACACACACACACACACACACACACACACACACACACACACACACACCACACCACACCACACACACCACACACCACACCACACTACACACACGTACACACACACACACACACACACACGCGCGCGCGCACGCGCGCGCGCACACATACACACTCACACGCGACGTAGTATATGTATATGATATTTCTATGCGAAAAGAGGATATAAGAAGCATCAGCCCCCAAAATATTACAGGAGAGAGAGAGAGAGAGAGAGAGAGAGAGAGAGAGATACGAATTATATACTGTTCATTCGCGGAAAGAGAATATAAAAAGCATTAGCCCCCAAAATAGTATTTTTTAGCAAAGCCGGAGGAGGTATGAGCTGTGAGCGATTCACAATGCAGTCACGTTTAAGTACACAAGCATATCCTTGTTCATGAAGCGAGACTGGTTTTCAAGGCAATGAAGAACAGGTGATACTGTTGTGGGCGGAGAGAGAGAGAGAGAGAGAGAGGAGAGAGAGAGAGAGGAAGAGAGAGAGGAGAGAGAGAGAGAGAGAGAGAGTAGAGAGAGATTCAAACATGCGTTAATGGTACGAAAAAGAAGAAAGCTGTAACACACACACACACACACACACACACACCACACACGCCACACACACACACACGCACACACACACACACACACACACACACACACACACACACACACACACACACACGCGCGCCCACGCACGCACACACACACACACACCCATTCACCACATCCGCCCCCCCCCCACCCACACACACACACATACACACACTTTTTACACACACGCACATGTGCCTCTCTATTATGCGATGCATATTGTGAAATCTTCAATTAGTCTCTGAAAGATATTTTGTTCCCAATGTCTGGAGAAAGTCTGTTATATGTCCAATACCCAAGTGTAAGAGTCCAGCTGCATTAAATGACTATCGCTCTGTAGCCCTGACGTCAATAGTCATGAAGTGTTTTGAGAGAATTATTCTATGTCATCTTTTAACCTTCACTAACCAGCACCTTGACCCCCCAATTTGCATATGAGCTCAACAGAAGCATAGATGATGCTCTTCTTCATAACGCTTTTTTTCCCACCTGATTACCAAGGATCGTCTGTTCGCATTCTTTTTATTGACTTCTCTGAACACAACACAGCCTCATCTTAGAGCTGAAAAACCGACAAATTTTAGTAGATGTTGATTCAAAGTTTTGATTGTGGATTGTGACTTTTTTTTTAACTCAACAGAACTCGGCTGTTTTAAATCTGCAATCTCTTACCAGCGTTCTACCTCCACTGGAGCGCCTCAAGGCACAGTGCTAGCCCCTGTTCTGTTTAAATTGTACACCAACGATTGTAGGGTTATAGATACCATCCCTGACATTAAGTGTTCTGATGACTCTGCTATTGAAGATCTATCAAAGACTGATGCTGCCTATTTCAGTGAAGTCAGAAAAGTTCGTTCTTGGTGTAAAGGGAAATATGTCTATCTTATTGTTCTCAAAACAAAAGAAATGTTGATTGATTTTCGCAGAAATGCACCACCAGAACCTAGCCTTTCCATAGACGGCCTAGGGTGAAATGGTAGAAAACGTCAATGATTATAAATACTCGGGTGTAATTATCAGACAAAAACCTGGCTTTTGAAAAAAATGTTGACATGTCTATTAAAAAAAAATCAGTCCAGAATATTTTGTTTGCAGAAACTTAGAAACGTTGACACCGACATGGAAATCCAGCAGATGTATTATCGGTGCTGTGTTGAGTCTCTGCTTACAGTTTCTTTCACATGCTGGTATGGAAGCTTGAGTGTGCGTTTCAATCGAAGTTGAGTGATGTGAATGTGAAGTTGTGGAAACAAGGCATGTTAGCATAACACAGTTGTACGATCGACGAGTGGTGTAAAAGGCAAGACAAATCTTAAATGATGACAGTCTTGTTTTAGCAAAATATTATGACCTTTTACCATCAGGACGTCGCTACAGGACTCTGAAGGCGAAAACAATGACCAAAAAACTTTCAATCCACTATCCACGTTTCTTAAATTCCTAATATTCTTATAACACACCTCAGGGTGAGAAATCTGTGAGAATGTGTGTGTGCGTGTGTGCGCGCGCGCCGCGTGCGTACGTGTGTGTGTGTGTGTGTGTGTGTGTGTGTGTGTGTGTGTGTGTGTGTGTGTGTGTGTGTGGCGTGCGGCGCCTGCATGAATGTGTGCATATGTGTGTAGGTGGGTATGCAAATTTGTGTGTGTGTGTGTGGTGTGTGTGTGTGTGTGTGTGTGTGTGTGTGTTGTGTGGTGTGCGCGCGCGCGCGTGCGGCGCCTGCATGAGTGTGTGCATATGTGTGTAGGCGGACGTGCAAATTTGTGTGTGCATGTGTGTGTGTGTGTGTGTGTGTGTGTGTGTGTGTGTGTGTGGTGTGTGTGGTGTGTGTGTGTGCGTGCGTGCGTGTGTGTGCGCGGCGCGTGTGTGCGTGCGCGTGGTGTGTGTGTGTGTGTGTGTGTGTGTGTGTGTGTGTGTGTGTGTGGTGGTGTTGTGGTGTGTGTGATGTGGTGTGATAGAGTATAAACTTTCAGGAATATGAGCATTTATGCATTGGATACCTAGCATTTTTTTTAAGCAATATGTTTAAAATGACATGGTTCAATTCCTGCTCTGTGCGGTCACTTTTAGGATCTTAAAGCTATTTGTTTTACGTATCTTGTATCTTTACTATATGTTTCCATAACTCTGTCTGTTGTATTGTTTAATCTTAAATGTTTTGTCTTCTTTTAAACATACAATGTTAACGTCATAATGTTGTCAAAGATCTTGGGATATATGTGTGCAGGTTGAGTGATGCGGGTGCAGTGTAAGGTAATTTTGTTTCAGAGAAGTGTTCATTGATTATTTCATATACTGTCTCCAGCTGCGTGTATTTCAACCGTTACACCTGGTCTTAATTTGTCGTTTTTGAGATAATAAAGTGACTCTGACTTTGACTTGATTTCACACACACACACACACACACACACACACACACACACACACACACACACACACACACACACACACATCTGTGCCCACAAAACCTCTGGTTTTCATATGGCAATAAAATATGTTCTTGTTCTTGTTCTTACACAGACAAACACACACACACGCGCGCGCGCACACACACACGAACACACACATGCACATTAAGAGACACACACACACACACACACACACACACACACACACACACACACAATTGCGGATGCGCCCCTCACTCATCCAGAGGCGATGGAAAACGGCGATGTTTGCAGTCATAGATCACCCTGCTCCAGTTTCTGTCATCTCTCTGAGCCAGGTCTGCCCTGTTCCCAACACAACAGTGTCGCGCACACAGTGAGTGCAGGACAACGGTTACTGAACAAGCAGGACACAGGATAAGTAAACACGGGGCACTGTCTGAATAGTCACCGTGCCAATCTTTTACGTCGGTTCATTCTCTCTCCGTCTCTCTCTGCCTCGGTGTGTGTGTGTGTGTGTGTGTGTGTGTGTGTGTGTGTGTGTGTGTGTGTGTGTGTGAGTGAAAAGGTAACATGGCGGAAGTATATTGCGCACGCACAGTCGTAGTGTCATGAAGTGCAGCAGGCAGATTTCCACAAGAGCCTCCCCCCCCCCCCCCCCCCCCCTGCTACATGCAGACTGAGATTGGAGGGGTGAAACCACAAAGTCTAATTTCATCCACGTAATTGGACGAGTCTCTGATATTGGTGTTCAAAATCTCTCTACAAACACTGCAGGTATGTGTATCTTTCGGACCTGGTTGACATGTGGATACTATTAACAAAGGAACCGAAAAGAATGCATTCATACCGTGTTTTCCCAAACCAATATGGCACCAAGTGAAGTACCTTCGTCATTCTAAATGGTCATTAAAACATGTTACAGGTTAACCATGTGCCGGACTGATTTTCCCTGATTACCGGTGCCTAGGAGTGGCTCCTGTCTCAGTGTTCATGGTGGCTAATTCATGACAAGTGTTTTCAAACATTTTATTTCCTTCTTCAACCTAAGCATTTGTTATATCACATTATCAGTCATGATCCACTCACAATGATTTTAAATTCTAAAATGTAGTTGTACATGTATAAGTAAGTGAACTGGATTCAGTTGATGAGGTTATATATATCTATCTATCTGATGAGGTTATATCTCTCTCTCTCTCTCTCTCTCTCTCTCTCTCTCTCTCTCTCTATATATATATATATATATATATATCAGAGGAAGACCAATCAAGGCAGATGGGGACAAGGATAAAATAATAACAACATAGTATATCCATAACTTTACATATATAAAATTGAAGGAAAAACAAAAAGAAAAAAAGAGAGAAAAGCAAGCCCAGGCATCCGCACACACCACACACCACAGACACACACACACACACACAGACACACACACACATCACCAAGACAACACAACACACACAGGACACCACATACACTGACACACCACATAACACACAGTTGTTCTTTATGTCACAGATTTACAAGTAGTTCATGACAGGTGTTGTTGAGCACTGAGACGAAGTGCAGTCTCGGTGGGGGCACATTCACACACGCTTTCAGTGTAAACAAACAGCTGTTGTTGTCAGTGGGGTTGCTTACTTTGTGACGTCCCCAGCACGTTGAAGCAGAACAGGCGTCACTGAACGCCATGGAAACCAGTCAGCTGACTTGCCGTGTCTCCTCTAGTGGACTGCCTATTGGCAACCTGATTTTAACAGTTGTTAGGTAAAGTTGATGCGGCTGTTGTGTAAGTGTGTGTTGAGGGGTGGGTGGAAACAAGCAGCCACTGAGAGCACACACACACACACACACACACACACGCACACGCACACACACACATTTACACACACACACATAAACACACACACACACACGCGTAAACACACACACACACATTGCACTGGTGAACACATAGGCAGAGGTGCACTTATGCATGCGTGCACGCGCACGTACACACACACACTTGCATACACACACATACACACACACACTCGCACGCACACACACACACACACACACACACACACACACACACTATATATATATATATATACAAGCTCTCGTTGCTCCAGCCAGCACTGCATTCAACATGGACCTGAGCCAGCTGTAGAAGAAAAGAAAAGTACGAATACAAGATACACCCCGTTTCGCCCGGCTCTTTGTTCTCGTGTTCTCTTCCCGGAGCTCGAAAACTCCCGCAGTGTAATGTTTCGTCCAAACGTTCGCTCACTGCAGAAAGCCAGGTGGAGTCGTGGAAACACGGACGCACTGATAAACGATTTCATGATTAGACGAAACGTGATGGTGCGAAACGTGACTGAGTGAAACGTCATTGAGTGAAACGTCATTGTGCGAAACGTTACCAAGTGGCACGTGACTGCGCGAAACGTGACCGAGTGAAACGTCATTGAGTAAAACGTCATTGTGCGAAACGTGACTGAGTGAAACGTGATGGTGCGAAACGCGAGTGAGTGAAACGTCATTGCACGAAATGTCATTGAGTGAAATGTAATTGCACGAAAAATGCTTGACCGGAACGCGGAACATCCTTATACAGAACATACTGACCGCAGTCTGATGGAGGCCAAGGATGGTGTATAAGTGTATAGCCTCGCTTTCCCACCACTCTTCTTGAAGGGAGTCTCGTTCGCTCACGCAGCTCTCTTATCGCCTCCGGGCACCACAGTTGCTGAACGCCACCGTGACACTTGTTCAGATGGCTAGGCTGCCCGCTTCGGGTGACTTCATGAGCAGACCTTAGTCCCTGAGCCAAGAGGTGAAACCCTCCCCCTAGTGGGGAATTTTGCAGACAGTGATTTTTGTGTAGCTGGGGACATGCCATTTTGATTTCTGCTTGTTTGCCAGCTGAACTCTGCTGGGTGTGGCTGCAGCGCTTGGTCAAAGTTACCATGTCAAACAAAAACAACGCTCAGACCATCATATCAACAAGTTCATTTTCTCCTCGTGTTGACCAATGGTGGCAGTAAAATTATGTGTTGCAGGCTTCATGAGTGTCCCTGTATTCTGAAAACACTTTATACTCTTCCAGATTGGACGATCTCGTATCTGTGGCCTGTTGTTTTCCAATGCACGCTATCATTTTACGCAAAATTTGAAGGTTTCAACTTCCATACAAGAAAAATAGCAATCACAAGTACTGCTTTTGTGTATTTAATGTAAGAACAAAGTACCAAGATCATTTACAGCAACTTTCAAGATTCTAGAGCAATTTAGTAGATGATGATGACAGATATGCCACCCCTACCCCTTAAATGAAAAATAAATAAATAAAAAGGCACTAACTACCCATGTAGTTTTGAATTACTAGCAAAGTACTTTTTATTTCTTAGCTGGTTATTCCTATGAAAAGATCCCTCTAAAATGGTATTAGGCTTCATATCCACGGGTTCAGCATGGCTGTAGCATTGAGGTTCCTGTTATACTGCATCATTTAACTGTCTTTGAGGTGTTCACTTCTTCATTTCCTTTCAAATTCTCACTGTTCCGCTGTGGGAATTTTCTAAAACAAAATACAATGTATGATTGTTTTGAAGAAAATGAAAATGTCTCAACTAAGTAATTATCATCTCTAACCCTTAGATTAGGGATAAAAAGTATAACAAAACAACAGGTCTTTTGGCAGACACAATCCTATACTGCCTTTCATAACAAAATCAGAACAGCTTTTCTCTATAGCATGTCTGAGAAAAAAGTCATCTCAAGCATCAAATCATTCTTATCAAAGAGAAAGATGCTAAATGAAACATTGCTAAAATGGTACTCTGTGTGAACTTTCAGTTCCTTTCTGACAAGATAAAAGGTCTTGAAACACAGCAGCTGTAACCGTGAATGACCAACAAGAGTAATTTGCTGTCAGTCGTTCATTATTGGCAGAAAACAGGGGATGTACTCTAGCCGCTACTCATTGTCAATGAACACAAAGTCAGTGCCCAAAGTCAGTCAAGCTGAACGAATCTGGTGCATCATCAACTTCTGGGGCAGGCGGATTCTCTACTAGGACATCCACAGGCTCTGCAGGCATGAGAAGGCCACGTGTCCATGTCACTTCAAGTCCTTCAGATGTCTTTTGCCATCCATGACCCTCTGATGATGGGATGTGTGGCTTTGGCTCGTGAGAATGGTTCCATACGAGTGTCTGGTAGTTCACTCTCTCAATGTCTATGAGCAGAGAATCTCTGCATAGTGGCAACAGACTCATGTCCATACCATCGCAACAGGTCAGCAGTTCTTCACTGGTGTTGAATCGCTCTAGAAATTTCTCATATCGAAGCTTGTTGATGTCTCCGACCTCTGTACAAGACACAGGTGAACTCTTCAAGTTCTTTCATGACGGTTGGGTGAATTTGGGCCATGACACCAAGCTGATCAAATGTTCTGATATACTCAGGATGCTGTTTGAGGGCCTTGATTGGGGCAATTTTCCCTTTCCTGACAAACGCACACGTCGTGTCGCATCCGCTGAATGCATGGACAGCAGGTAACACGGAACAGATCTCTTTGCCCACAGTCAGTACAACGTTCTTGATGTCAATGAGTCTCCGCTTATTTGAGACTCCTGTATCAAAGAGAATCTTCTGGGGATGCTTTCAGCGTACTTGAGAAGAAGGATGAAGACATCTGTGTCTGGAGATCTCACAGTGATCGTTGAATCTTCAGAAGAGTTGTCCGCAATATGGAGACAGTGCAGCATCGTCATCCTTTCAACATTACCCCTTTCAATAATGCTGTCAGGGACATAGCACACTAAGCTTGCGAATGCATCAGCATGAGCAGCCCGTTCTTCTGTCACATTTGTGTCTCCACTTGAATTCTGTCGCCTTCGATCCTCCTCGGAGCGTGTGTATGCCCTACGACAGGAATTATGATAGTGGGCTTCCTTGGTTACCAGGTATGCATCCTGCACCTTTGCCAGAATTCGTTCATCCTTCTTTTGTTCAACACTCGTTTTGATTGAATGCTTCTGCCGTCTTTGTCATACACTTCACAAGGTTTTCTTCTTTTCTTTTCCGTACTAGTCGCATCTTGCCACAAAACAAACACTCATCTGCTGGGAAAGGACCCTACTTGATGACGGTGCAACTGTACGGGTCCTTTTAGAAGTAGATGTCGAGTCTTCATCGGATGTGCGCTTTCGTTTCAGTAGTTTGGTCGTATTTGTGAAATTCTGGTAACACCATCTGTGATAGCCATGAATGTGAGGGAGGTACTGTTCTGGCACCTGACAACAAATACTTGGTAGCTTCAAGTTCACTCCTCTTGCAACTGTCGAAGTGCAACTGAATCTTTCATCTTTTGAAAACTTGTTTCAGATAAGGGTCCTACTCTAGTGTCCGATTTGTTCTGGGGGTAATGAACAATGCATGTAGGACCACTAAATGTCTTTTTTGTGCCCTTGACGTGCCTGATGTTAGCTGAACAGGCTTCTCGTCTGTTTTCTGTTTCTCCACTGCTTGCTTTATTCAGGGAAGCTACACAGACTCAGCCAAAAAATAAATTCGAAAAAATGGAAACATCACTGAAAATCAAAAAGTACTTCGATATAGAGAAACAAAAATCAAGACAGCTGTTGTAGGGAGAGTAACTAATTTGTTATCTAGGCAGTGATTACCCAACCTGATATTTGTTGATCAGTTCTGGGCGCAAAATTTTCGCTGGTAAATTACTTTGACCATTCACCAAAAGCGGTACCCAATTCAACAATTATTTTCACCTTCTGACTGTAGGGTGGTAGTGGGGTGTCCAATAAACTCTACAATAAATTCCTTGTGGTCAAAATAATTGGTATAACGTACTCTATTATCTGTCCAGATGGCTTAGGTTAAGCGTTGTAACAGTTTTGCCACAAATGACCTTGAAAATGACCTTTGACCCTTTAAATTACCTTCAAACAGAAAATATGCACCAGCAATAGATTTCTCACACCAGTAACATGGGATGCAAGGTAGTGGTCACATGTCTAGAGGTAATAGAAACTGAGACAAGACGTTCTCTATATCTCGTGGCGGCCATTTAAAAGCGGGGGGTACCTAACTTTGAAAAATCACCACACCTACACCCAGCAACGGATCGCTGGCAAACAACCCGATTTCAGTAGCTTAGATGTTAAGCTTTCCAATGGACCTGTCTGAAAATTCCCCACTAGGGGGGAGGGGGGTGTATAGGACGGTCTCATGGACTACCTGTTTATCTGCTATCAGCGAGGGCGGCCCACTGTCTGCAGGGAGCATTTGCTGCATGTGAACCGCCGTGTGTGTGCTTCAAACCCGACAGTTTGACACTGTATCAGCAGTTAAGTGTAGCGAACGAACAGCCACCGCTAACAGGAGGCAGACACACAGAGTCAATCACATGAGCAGGAAGTGGTAAGGTAAGTTAAGGTTACGTTGTTTATAGCCCAGCTGACCGCGAAGGGCCATCTCAGGGCTGTCGCCGCGTTGATGTCAGCCCACAAGTCTAAGGGTGAAAAAAAAAACACCTTCATTCACACAACTCTTTACAACAGGAAGTGGCGAATGTCTCCAGTGTGTGCGATGAAACGCTAACTTGCTCAGAGTACGATCCTCATCTTCATTCCTCCGTCCAACCACCCTTCTAGACATCTGTTGTAAAGAAGATAGAAGAGGGCGAGGTTCAAGAAATGGCCAACTGGACTTTGCACAGGGTGACTGGCCAGATCTAGAACAGAGCATTTTTTAGACATCAGGTTTTTTTTTCAACACAGCTTCACCTTAGGCAAAAGTGAAATATAACAATGTTCGACTGTTAATGAATCATTACACCTGCAATCGATTTTGTCTACAATATTTTTTAACAGGGAAACGTCACTCCAGTCTGAACGGTTGTGTTAGGCCTTCGTTCCCTTTATAAAGAAGACTGTGCCCAGCATGAAAAAGCTGTCAATAAAACTTTGTTCCATTCATTTCGTCTTTTTGTACGTGTACACACATGTAAAGTACGTGCGTATGCAAGAAATGAATGCGTGCGTATGCAAGTGTAAAGGAAGTAGTACATAGTCATAATCTGTAAAATTGCAGTTCAGAAGATGATTATCTATTTTAGATGGCAATGAAAAGAGAAGGAAGAAAAAAAACCCAGAAAACAAGGAAATCAACAATGAAATGGGTATAACAAAAAGCAGGTACAAAAACTAAATAAGAAAAATTTGCAAGCACATAAAACTTCAACACGCACGCGCGCGCTCACACACAGACACACACACCACACACACACACACACACACACACACACACACACACACACACACACACACACACCAATTGGAAATGTATACACTTTTCCCATACCTTTACAAGGCCACATAGGCACTGACACAGATATTCCATTATTACACTCAATCACAGATATAACCATTTGAACACAGGCGTCCGGAAAACACACACACACACACACACACACACACACACACACACACACACACACACACACCGAAACGACCAATTAACGTTCATCGCGACTTGGATTTCATATTTTTCAATCAATTAGCTAACTGATCAATTCATCTAATTTACAGGTCTCCGTTTATCCATCCCTTCCACCCCTCTCTCCCCGACCTCCTTCCTTCCCCCCTCCAAAAGATGAAAACTGCAATGCCAACGGTTTTTTTTTTTCCTTTTCAATGCACAAAACAAGACTCACGTAGACCATTCCACATGAACATTCTACATGCCTGACACACTGCTAAATATAGTATAAGTATGCTAATTATAGGTGCAATAGGAGACTTTTTCCACGAATTCAATGACAAGGTTCCGCGTTTATAAATATTCAGACTCTCTCCCTCTATCTCCCCAACTTTCACCCAACCACTCATCCCCCCCCCCCTCCATTCTTCTCCCACCCCTCCACCTCCATCTGTCTCCTCTCCAACCTCCTGACCTCCGAATCCCCCCTCCCCCTCCTTTCTCATTTCCTCTGTACTCTTTACCACATCAACACAAACCCTGCTTCTAAACCTTACTCCCCTTTCTATTCCTCCATTTAAATACCTTCTTCAGGTTCCCCCTTGCTCCCCTCCCCCCCAACCCCACCCCCCTCTCCGTCCCTTCTAGTATATCTATAATTCAGGCCAAGAAAATAATGTGAAATGCGTTCGAATAGTGTCTGCTTAGCTGTCTAGACATGCACGTGGCATTAACCTACCTAGCTCGCTCTCTCTCTCTCTCTCTCTCTCTCTCTCTCTCTCTCTCTCTCGTGCGTGCTGATTATAAGACACGGTGTTTTCTATACGTGGACTGACTAGTCTCTGTGCCTGATGACCCTCATTGTAAGCTTATATTCGTGTACTGACTCAGAGAATAAAGTACCAGTGTGTGTGTGTGTGTGTGTGTGTGTGTGTGTGTGTGTGTGTGTGTGTGTGTGTGTGTGTGTGTGTGTGTGCGTGCGTGCGTGCGTGCGTGCGCGCGTGTGTGTATGTGTGCGTGCGTGCGTGCGTGAGTGTGTGTGTGTGTGCGTGCGTGTGTGTATGTATATGTGCGTGCGCGCGCGCCTCTGTGTGTGTGGTGTGTGTGTGTGTGTGTGTGTGTGTGTGTGTGTGTGTGTGTGTGTGCGTGCGTGTGTGTGTGTGCACTGCGAGCTCGCGTGTGTCTAGAAATTGAGATATTAATTCTAGCCGACAGCGGCAAATAAACCTAACCAAACCATCTTACCTGTTATTTTATTCACCAGACACTACATACATTGTTGAAGCTTTAAAACCCCTCAATTTTGAACGGAAAAACTAAAATCAGTTATATGGACACACATATAACAATTATGATTTTTTGTACATTACACTCACACAAATTAATCAATTTTTTCTTGCAAATTGTTAGCAGCTGAATCTTGGACAACTACAGCCACCTGTGAATGACAGATCAAAGCAACACTGCAGAACATTCGCTTTATCAGGCTTTATAAAACCTATTTCCGAGGGTTGCTCACGATACCGACACATGACACAGTTTTGAAAACAAATTCGCTGAAATATAGTTAAAATGAATTCTAAAGGAAATACGATAACACCAGAGTGGCTCAATACAGTGAAAAGGTTTCTCAAACTCTGACTTGATTTGTCAAAAACGGCTTGTTTTACCAGGATTTAAGATTCAACAGACGTAGGGACTCACCGCGATTTGCCATCAAATCCAGAATGCAATCAGTTCACCAGCTTTCATGAGACTATCCGATACTGAAAGATGGCACCATTTTCATGAAAGTCGCGGCCAAAGGTGGATCACTGTCGATTCATTTTACACAAGCGGAAGAACTCAATCTGTGCGCACTACATTGCCCACATCTCGAAAGTTCTCTCGCGAATTCTTGAATTACTGCAAAATACCTATTGCTTAGAATCTAGATGCTGAGCTCAGAAACAATGAAGATACGAGCCCGGAAACATCAGAGGAGAGAGAGAGGAGAGAGAGAGAGAGAGAGGAGAGAGAGAGAGGAGAGAGAGAGAGAGAGAGAGAGAGAGAGAGAGAGAGAGAGAAAGTCATCATCTTCTTCCCTTAACTCCGTGGGGAGATATCAGGGTGGCGCACTGAAGAACAGTTCACCAGGTTCTTGCTGATCTGTCGGCTGTACGCCAATGTCTGGAACTCCGCAAATGTTGTCCCCGTCCAGTCTGCAATGCTGTCAGTCTACGGATTTTTTTTTCTTCTGTCTTCCCCTCCGTCTCCCGCTCCCACGAAAGCTCCCTAGAGGTATGTTTTTAGCAACACCATTGCATCTTGTGACATGGTCACACCGACGTAGTTTTCTTTCCTTAAAGGTGATCTCAGCGATTTCTTGGTCCTCACGGCAGCTTGATGGTTTGCCGCACGTGTTCATCGGCGATGTGATCATCGTGTCTGATGTTAAGGGCCTGGCGGTTAACACCTCATTTCCATGTCTTGGATTCTCCTTTTCAGAACCGTTGAGAGGATCCATGTTTTGTGCACAGGAAATGGAGACTATCAGGATACCCTAGAAGCTGCAGCCTTCCGACTTTTCAACGACTTCACTGCCGAGACGGCTTCTGCACGGATGGTAAGGAAGTCATATTCAGTTGATGAATTCTGTACTGTTGAACGCTTGGATGTCCTTCGTTCTGTTTGTTGCAGAGTTCAGAGCATAGTCCACCTGTAATGATGACGCCTTCTTTCTGTGTGTGACAGTTGACGTCGTTGTCCTGACTGGTGCTGACTTGTCTTGGCTTGGGCTGGTCAAGTCTTTTACAGTCCTAACAGCTTTCTTTATGCCGATGTTGTATAGGCTTCTGGTCAAGTCTTTTACATCCTAACAGCTTTCTTTATGCCGATGTTGTATAGGCTTTGGTCAAGTCTTTTACATCCTAACAGCTTTCTTTATGCCGATGTTGTATAGGCTTTGGTCAAGTCTTTTACAATCCTAACAGCCTTCTTTAAGCCGTTTGTTGTATAGGCTTTTCTCAACGTCGATCAGCTTTCCTTTGCATTCTTCATTTCTTCACTGATCCTCTTGTTCGCAGCGCTGTTTTTCTGTCCACAGTTTTCCAGAGCGGTTTTGAGCTCCTTGTGCCACACGTCTAAAAATCCACGGCTTTGATGTCCTCTGGCTTCCTAAGATTTCTGTTGATATTTCAATCATCCCTTGGTTGATATTGTTTGTGGCAGCTTCAATGTCTCCTTCCATTAGCAGCAGTGGAATCAGCCTCCTGTGGCTAATCGGAGTTGCTCACCCGATGTCACGACATTTCAGTTTGTCAAGACTGAATCTGAGACGGCTGTTTTTCAATCCTTTGTTCTTCAGCCGAACTCAAAAACCTCCTCATGAACAGGTCGTGGTTACTATTAATGTAAGCCCCTGTGCATGTTCTTGTTCTGGTCCTGTTGATGCCAGACCTTTTCCGGATCTTCACAGGAATGTAGTCTATCAGGCCGCGGTACTGACTGTTAGGGGAGTGTCATGTCCATCGTCGGGGTGCTTTATGCTCACCGGACAGTGTTGGTGAGACCCAAGATATTGTCACCGGTAAATTCCGGCAGGTGTTGTCCCCTACCATTGGTGGTCTCATGACAATCGGGGCCAACGAAATCCCTCCAATCCTCTTGGGCATTACACCAACTTTTGTGTTCCAGCTGCTCTGAACGACCAAGTTATCTTTCTTGTCGACCTTGCTGATGACCATTTGAAGCCGAGTACATAATCATTCAACCTGTGCATCATCTTTGTCTGATGCAGGAGTGCATCTCTGCACTACAGTGATGTGGGATGGCTTCGCTCTCAGGCGGATGGTTTGGTTCCTGGTCAAAACATGGTAGCATCCTAATGCGGCGTTCCTGAAGTTCAAGCAACCGAAAACTCATTCCATGTACGTTTGTCATCTTCTCCTCTATAGTACAGGACTTACCATTCTTCTGCTTGTTCTTCTCCGTTATTCTTCCACCTAATCTCGCACTGGCGGAGAATGAACTAAAAGTATCTGTCTTATCTCATGGATCAATGATTTCAGTTTTGCAATCTGCCTAAGTGTTGTTACGTACAAGCTGGCGAGTGTGATGGTGTTTCTTCCCTGATTGCTCTGTGATTTTCCCTCAGTGGCGCACTTTTCGCATCCGCCCTGATGGAGGTTGGCGGATGGTGTGGCACGGTCATTGTCATCTTGGAATGCCCATCGATTCGGTGCATATGACATGCCTTCGGCAAGCCGAGTGCAGCGGAGCCAGTCCCTCTCCAGGTCAGATTTCCTTGTTGGATTAACTCTCTACATGCCGCAGATTGTACTGCGTTACATGATAGCTGGTAACAAAGGACAACCCCAGGCCTGACTACATGAGGAAGTGTGGGTCCATTCAAAGTCCTGACAATATTGCAGCGTTAGCTAAAACACAAACAACTGTAATCCCAGTCAAACGAAAGTATCACAGATTCTAAGTTCAGACACGTCAATCTCTCTCTCTGTGTGTGTGTGTGTGTGTGTTGTGTGTGTGTGTGTGTGTGGTGTGTGTGTGTGTGTGTGTGCGTGCGCGCGCGCGCGTGTGGTTTTTCTTTTACTGTGACAGATTGCGTTCGTTTCCGGTGAACATTAACAACTTCATAACCAATTGGAAGACTGCTTCAGTCCGCCGGTCTCTCATTAAAATGGTATCGAATTAACAGTAGAGTCACGTGTTGCTTCCTTCCACTTCAACACAATGAAATGACATATCATATCAAAACCCGTATTACATACATTACATAAATAATAAATTATCCATTAAGATATACTCCGCAAGACAAGTATTACAGGTCTAAAATTCATAAGTCAGTCACATTTCTTTTCCGGACAAAAGTGATTCACGAAGGGGAGAGAGAGAGAGAGAGAGAGAGAGAGAGAGAGAGAGAGAGAGAGAGAGAGAGAGAGAGAGAACTCAGAACTCAGATGGTTTACTTCATATAAAGGCCATTGCCCCTTATGAAGGGGGGTATGGAGAACATAACAACATCAATATGAGAACTATACAGAACACAAGAAAAACTGGTTGGACTACTCCGTCACGTGGTCATGACTGATCTAAGCTGAAATGCCTTGAATAAGTAAATTGAAAAGTTTCTTACTATGCTTTCATTCTGAGATGCCATTAGCAGGCTTAACCGAAAGTGACAGGGATCCTTGG
>CM031598.1:30133291-30173291 GCA_018398815.1 Conus ventricosus | reverse complement strand
TGTGCTCACCTGCAGTCCAACCCCAACCTTTGCCCTACACGTGAACGTCCTGCACTGCTCAATGTCAGGTGTCAGTTCAGGATGAGTCATCAGGGACTGTGGCCTGTACCACTGTCGCTGTCATTGTCATTGCCACACGTGTCAGTTTGGTTACAGTCACTGACACTGTCGGTGAACGATTTTAGCTGTCGCCGCTCCTGTCATCGCTGTCAGTAAGGGAATCTCCCGATAGCGTTACGTGTCAATAGCAATACGTATTGATGGCGTTACGTGTCAATAGCAATACGTATTGATAGCGTTATGTGTCAATAGCAATACGTATTGATAGCGTTACGTGTCAGTAGCAATGCGCCACGAGTCAATAGCAATACGTATCAATAGCGCTACCTGTCGAAGGTAAACTGTTTTCAGTTTGGTCACCAAGTTTCAGTAGTGCAATGTGCCGTTATCACTACAGTCGGCGTCCTACGTGTCGGTAGCATATCTGTTTTCAGTTTTGTTTCAAGGTCTCAATGGCACTACATGGTTCATAGCGCTACGTGTCGTTAATATTACATTCAATAGCGCTACGCGTTGATAATATTAAATTCAAAACTGCTGCATGTCGATAAATTCAAAACTGCTGCATGTCGGAAGGGTCACGAGTTTGCCCGAGACTAGCTGTGTTTTGTTTTTCGCTGTTCTATTTTTTTGTGGTTTATTTCTCATTCTCTTGGCTCTCACTTTTATTTTCTTTATTCTCCTGTTACCCCAACAATTATATGAACACTGGAAACCCAAGGTAAGATCAATTTTGGTCATCAGGAAACTTGCCAAATTGTTTCCAAACTTGTTGCTGTTCAAATGTCTGTCTTCCAACATGGCGGCCCCACTTGCTCACTTGTGAGTGATCCACTATCAGCCTATTAAAAGCCACCATGCTATGAATTTTGCTTTCACTGCTGACCCTGCCCTTGTTCGTTTTCCTCCCTCTTTCTCTCCTCCACCTCCAAAATTTCCCTCTCTACTGAAACCCGATAGATCCCCCCGATTGTGCCTCTCAACCCCAAAGAGAGCATCAAACTACAACTTGTGCTGAGTATGAACGATACAAACAACTCTTCTTCGACTGCCCCCTGTGACATTTGCGACCTTCCTGTCACTTGGAACCATAGAGAAGTGTCCTGTGAGTCATGTGGGACCTGGTTCCACGCCTCTTGCCAACAGACAAGACTCTGACACCTATGAAAACCTCCCGCATGAATCTGCAACCTGGCACTGTGTCGTGTGTGCAAACCGAAACCACAGCAGTACTCTTTTCGACCTACATGGTGTTGAGCAGGATTATAACAGAAATCTTAGCCAAATATCCCTACCTGATACTGGAAAGGAATGTAGACCCCTGCATTCTTCTTCCCCCACCCGCAACAGTCAACACGAATGCTACGAAATCGTCCCCTGAGATTACTTAATGTAAACTTTCAGTCAGCCCCAGGAAAAGTAGCAGAATGGCAACTTGATCCACAGCACTAAACTGATGTAGTCTTTGGATCAGGACCTGGCTGAAGCCCAACGTTCACAACTCAGAGTTCTTCCCAGACGGCTTCACTATCTTTAGGAAAGACCGCATCGGCAGAGAGGGGGGCGGTGTTCTCACTGCTGTCAAAGACAATTTGCATTGCACGGAAGTCTCGGAGCTTGATACAGGCGGCGAAATGATATGGCTCAAGTGTTGACGCGAAACCAGCGCCTACTATACCTCTGCGCCTACTATACCTCTGCGCCTACTATACCTTCTGCGCCTTCTACCGCCCCGACGCTTCTGATGCAATGGCACTCGAACAGCTCGATACATCCCTGCGGAGAGCTGTTGCAATGAAGGGCGCCCAGCTCATCATTGCCGGTGACCTAAACTTTCCGTCTTGGGACTGGAAGACCATGACGATGAAGCCAAACCAGTCCAGCCGGATCTCCATCAGAAGTTCGTCGACCTCCTGTATGATACGGGCCTTGACCAGATAGTCCAAGACACAACACGCGCTGACGTGAGGACTGGTAAGGAGAGTACATTAGACCTAGTCCTCACAAACTCCCCTTCCCTAATTGCCCGGGTCGAAGTTATCCATGGCATCTCAGACCATCGCATCGTCTATTTTGAATTCAAGACGAAACCTGATCTCCTTCAAAATGCCAACCGTTCCATCCCCCTTTACGGGCGAGCAGACTGGGAGGCCATCAAACAAGACATTGCAGGACGACTACGAAGACATCAAGCGACGTAACAACAGAAGACTTGTGGCAGAAGTTCAAGACCACAATGAAAGACAGCATGGACTAACATATTCCAACCAAGAGACTTAGGCGGAAGGAGTCCTCCCCTGGATGACCTCTGACATACTCAAACTCATCAGGAAGAGAGACAGAACCTACAGGAAGAGAACGAAGGACGGCAATAAGGGCAGGCAGACGAAGATCAAGAAACTTGACAAGGAGATCAGGAAACACCTACGCCGTCCGTAAGGCGATACACTGAAAGCCTATTTTTCCAGCATAGCTCTGAAGAGAACCCCAGACCAAGCCAGAAGAGATTTTGGGCCTACATTAAACACCAGCGCTCTACCACCACTGGTGTCCCTGCTCTGAAGTCGAATGGAAAGCTCGTCACCGACCCAAGCAGAAAGCTGAGCTGCTGAACCAGCAATTCTCCACTGCATTCAGCGAAGGTACTGCCTTCACGGAAACTGAGTCCAGAAACAGATGCTCACCTCACGAATCCCACGGCGACTTCCCTACCATGGAAAACATCACCATCAGCGCCGATGGCATTGCAAAGCTGCTGAAGAACCTCAACCCCGCAAAAGCAGCAGGCCCAGACGGTATTACTCCTCGAGTGCTGAACGAACTGGCCAAAGAAGTTGCGCCTATCCTGGCCACCATCTACAGGTCCTCACTGCAAACTGGCGGGGTACCACAGGACTGGAGAGAGGCACTGGTTACCCCGGTGTTAAAAAAGGGGAGAGCATTATAAGGCATCTAACTACCGCCCAATTTCCCTAACCAGCGTCCCCGCTAAAGTCCTGGAGCATGTCCTAGTCAGTGCTATCACGCGCCACCTGGAGTCGAACGACATTACTGTCCAGCCAACAACAGGCTTCTGCAAGCACCGTTCCTCTGAGACGCAGCTCTTGGAGTTCATAGAAGAAGTCTCATCAGCGATGGAGAGCGGCGTTGCATCCGACGTCATTATTATGGACTTTGCTAAAGCCTTCGACCGCGTGAATCACAGCCTACTTGTCCACAAGTTATACCACTACGGGATCCGTGGAAGCATCAACAGCTGGATAGCGACCGCAAACAAGCCGTGGTGGTCAATGGTGCACAGTCTGGCTATATCCACGTGAAATCCGGGGTGCCCCAGGGAACAGTGCTGGACTTTGTCTCTTCCTCACATACATAAAACGACACGTCCAACAAGAATTTCCTCCACTTCCCGCCTATTCGCTGACGACACCGTAGTGTACCGACTGATTGTCTGCCCTGAAGACCCGGTAAAACTCCAAGAGGATCTCGCCAAGTTTGAAGACTGGGAGAGCGAGTGGACATGGCATTCCACCCGGACAAATGCAGCCAGCTGCCTTTGACCCGCAGTAGGAAGCCACTGAATGCCAACACCAAATACACCCTCCACAGTCATACCCTAGAGAGAGTGTCCTCTGTAAAGTATCTTGGGGTCACGCTGCAGACCGACCTCTCCTGGAACGCCCACGTCGACAACACTTGTGCCAAGCAAATAAAACATTAGGATTCCTGAGGAGAAACCTAAAGGTGTGCTCCAGCAAGACAAGGAGCTGGCATACAAGGCGCTGGTCAGACCCATTGTCGAGTACGCCTGCTGTGTTTGGGACCCCTACACCACCAAGCCCATCCTCAACATCGAGAAGATCCAGCGAAGGGCAGCGCGTTTTGTCCTGAACCGGCATAGAAACACATCCAGCGTCAACGACATGCTTGAAGAGTTACAGTGGACCACGCTCCAAGAACGCCGCCGCACGTGCAGACTCTCCATGCTATAACAAAATCCAAAACGGTCAAGCATGTGTGAAATGCAAAGACTTGAAGCCCCTGCCACCCACAAGCAAAAAAGCCACAACATGCAATTCCATCGCATCACCACTCGTACGGGCTACCGCAAGCATGCCTTCTTCCCCCGTACCATCCGCGACTGGAACGACCTGTCCGGCAGAAGTCGTCAAATCTCCCACCCTGGCCTCCTTGATTTCGAAGGTGACCAGGTCCTCCACGTAAATCCTTTTTTTTTTCTTTCCTCAAGCTGCTCAGTGACCCTCCAGCATGTCAATAATTGCCCAATACTCGGCAGGTGGACATTAATGGAAGAAGAAGAAGAAGGATAGCTCTACGTGTTGTTAATATTACATTTAATAACGCTACATGTCATTAATATTGCATTCAAAAGCGTTACATGTCGATAACATTACATTCAATAGTGCTACGTGTTGACGATATTACATTCAATAGCGCTACGTGTTGATGATATTACATTCAGCAGCGCTACAATGCCGTTAATATTACACTCAATAGCGCTACCTGCCGTTAATATTACATTCAATAGCGCTGCATGCCGTCAATACTACATTCAATAGGCTACATGCCGTCAATACTACATTCAATAGCGCTACGTGCTGTTAATATTACATTCAATAGCGCTACGTGCTGTTAATATTACATTCAATAGCGCTACGTGCTGTTTGTCAACCTCGGGTGATGTCAGTGGAGGAAGGACTAGCGCACAGCCCAAACACACTCACAGCTTGCTTACAATCTCATTCATATATCATGCGTTCGTCACATCAAACCACTAGTAAAGTCTATAACTTTACTACACATGATCATAGAACGAAACATCAATGCATATGGAATCAAACAAAATAAAACATTCTCTCTTTCCTGAACTTCACAAAATCATTTATCTAAAACATCATTAACTAACCCGGGTATAAATAGATTTCTACTTTACCTGGCCAGGTGATCTTAACTATTCACGAATCACTGTCTTTTCTTTTCTTTTTTTTTCTTTTCACTGTCACTTTCACAACACGACACAACTGCTGGCACTGGTATTGGTCTGCTGGCACTGGCGTTGGTCTGTGGTTCTGCTTGGCGAAGTGACGCTGCCAGGTATGAGGTCGAACCCCCGGTTAAGATAGAACAGTGACTATCAACATCGATCTGTTCTCCTTTCTTTCTTCCTGCATTAACGCATTGCACTCTCTCTCTCTCTCTCTCTTCTAGTCTGCTCTTATCAAATGGACATGGTTGCTTTTCTTTTCTTTTTTCTTCTTTCTTTTCCTCTTCATTAGTTAGCAACTCTCTCCACATCTCTCCTAAGTCCTTCCTCTGCAGACTATCTCGTGCTAATGCCCCCACTTGGTTCTCTCCTCTCCTCCCCTCATCTCTCTGCTCTTCTCTCCTCAGAGATTACACTCAGACCTCTCTCTCTCTGTCTCTCTGTTCGTTCTCCCTCGTTCTCCCGTTCTCTCACTCTCACATCCTTCTTATTCCGTTCCGATCTGTCCAAAAAGGGCGAGTACCATTGGTCAGTATTTTTACCCTGATACCCGAAGTTATCTTCCTCTAATTCCATTGGATATTCAAATCATGACAGTCACGCCTACACGCCTTACTCTCTGTGGTGGTCAATTGGTCATTTAATTGATTAGCTAGATTTCACCCCCCACCACGCACTACCTTCCCCCCTTTCCTACTTAACTGGCGCCGTGTGGCTTAAGTCGTGGGCAATGGTCACTCTAAATTGGCTAGATGAGTCTGGTTAGGCGCCACGACGTCTGACCAAACCTACCGAGACCTGTCGGTCCAGCCACTCAGACTGTCTGCTGTCTCCTTGCTGTGCTTAATTGGCCGGGTGAGACGCATGGAGCCGTCTTCGTGACGCCAAGATGTTTGAGTTAGAGCTTATGTCCAAACAACCTGGACCACGACTTGGTTGTTCTATTTTTGACCGTGACAATTTCCCCCTTGCAAAAGACTATGCACCGCATCGTCTCAAAACCACGGTACAAAAAAACAACAACCGAATTTGCTGACACACAGCTACACGTGCAAAGTTTGAAAAAAATACTTTACAACCAACGGTTTATAAATTATAAAATATATCATTAGTGAATACCACTCCAATGAGTTATCATTGACGTGCGCTCTTGCGTTATTTCAATTCATTTTATAACGACCTCTGTGCGCACCTATGCAATCCCCCTACCTGCGGATTTGCCATATCTTCTCTTCACAATTCTTATGAAAAGCACAATATAATATGATCACGATCCATGACACTTCACTGAGGAATCTCCATCCTCACTTATTGCAAATAATGCATCACTACACGAGCGACTGTATGCTCCAAGCATAACTACATCCACATGAACAAGTCTCACAAAGAAAATATGAACCATAGCCAACTGGGAATGAACCCATATCCAATCAACATAACTGTAATCAACACATGTTATCAACAAAGCACCCCGGATATGACTGACTTCCCCTGAGTTGCAGCTTGCTAGACTACGCGACTTAAATAGTCAGCTCCGACATTCTGTCGACCGGGAATGTACTGCACTCGGTACCTGTAGGGCTGCAGTGCCATTGCCCAACGCAGCACTCTGCTGTTTTTCAACTGCGCCTCCTGCAGGAATTTGAGTGGTTGATGATCTGTCTCTATCACGAACTCTTTCCCATACAAGTATTTGTGGAACTTCTGCACGGCCCACACAACAGCAAAAACACTCCTTCTCTACAGTTGCGTACCCTTCTTCACACTTTGTCACTTCCTGCTAGCATACCTCACAGGGAACTCGACTCCTTCATGCTCCTGCAACAATACTGCACCTATCCCACCACCTGATGCATCTGTCCGCAACAAAAATGGTTTGGACATATCTGGTAGCTTCAAGATGGGACGGGAACCTAGTCTTTCCAACACCGTCTGCAGTGCTTGCTCTGCAGCGTCTGACCACTCGACCACTGCCGGTTTCCCTGCCTTGACCAAATCACTGAGAGGACTCGTGATTGCTGCGAAATTTGGAACAAACTCCCTATAGAGCCCAATAAAACCTAGCAGACTCCTGACTTCTGTTTTGGGCTTTGGTCTCTCTGAATTCATCATCTTCTCCACCTTTCCCCCTTTTTGGCTGCTTTGTGTCGCCTCCAACAACAAAACCTAGGAACTCCTACTGTCTAAACCCTTCATACAGTGACACATCCCTGTATGACTCTTCTGGAAACTTAGGCAACAAAATCTCCCCTTCTTCTGCTGGGGTCTCTTTCACCTCATCAATGATTGCTGCTGCGCCTATGTGCTGAGTCTCACGCTGAATATATTTGCGGAGAAAATTCGCATGGAAAAGTTTTGGTTTCCCATTCACATCAATTCGGTAATCCCGATCGACCTTTTCAGTGATGGTGAATGGTCCTTCCAATGCATCAGCAGCTTGTTGTGACCCGTGGAAGCAGTAACAGGACTTGATCTCCACTTGAGGAATTGCTTCCTCACCTTCTGTCATATTGCTTTCTGAACGACCCTAGCCTCTGCAAACTTTCCTTTGCAACCTTACATGTCTCATACCTGTGCCCACCTTTGGAACAGGGCGAGATTGGCAATCAGATCGATAGCCACCCTCCTGCACGTGTGTCAATTAAAGGGGATGTTTAAGAGTGCCTTCCTCTTCACCCCTCTTGTGGCTGATCTTTGACACACATCACATGACATGCAAAAACGCTTGATGTCTGCCATTGCTCCTGCCAATGAAAGTCATCAAAGATTCGGTCAGCTGTTTTGCTGGTGCGAGATGACCCGCCATGAGCGACTCGTGACCCACTGACATGACAGTGTCACGATAACCTGCTGGTACCTCTAACTGAGTGGTCACCTTACCTGTCTTCCCCTTGGTGAACACTCGTACAACAGCCCGCCTTTCACAAGAAATTCTGTCTCACCTCCTCTAACCTCCTGTTTCTCTCCACCTCTTGCCAACTCCCAAGACTTCACGAGCGAAGGGTCTTGTTCCTGCGCTGCCCTAAACTCATCAGGCGACACATCTATGCCTGACTTCCTTGCCGGAACGACCAACGTTTATCAACCTTTCCTTCCTTCTTGCTCCGTGTTTGAACTGCTGCCCCTGTAGCAGTCAACAACTCAGGATCCCCTGGATCCCTTGCACCTGGAATATTTCCAATGATCAAGTCGTGAAGGGGTTTCTCCATCACCAACGCAGACAACTCGCCTGAGAAGTAAGGGGTACGTACTTCTATCTTAGCAACTGGAAACTCCCTCACAGTGCCATCGATTAGAGTACAGGTCTGGATTTGCCCTGTCAAATCCCCTTTCTCGACCAGCGTTGTTCGTACTACCCCGCATGAACAACCATGTCTCGTAACACTTTCACCCTCTGCTGGCCAATCCACCCTTCTTCCACTGGTAACGAACCACTCAGCCTAGTGCCCTCCATCCCTGACACTGACTGCTGTCCAGTGCTAGCCATAGGCTGCACTCCACCCTCTTCAGATCGGATCCCTGTTGGTTCCACTGCAGGTCGTTTCCCTTGACGACCCTTATCCCACCTCTTGCAAGGCTGCTGCCTTCTGGAACCTCATGCGACAATCCTCGCCACATGTCCCTTCTTGTGACAAATGAAACACCTAATGTCCCTTTGCCCTTCCTTCTGCCCCACCACTGGGTTTGCAGACTTTGCAGAAAACTCCCCTAGTCTCCTTGCACTCTTCTCACCTGAGCCTGGCACCTGTTCTCCTGCACCTTAGTGCCCAAACGTGCCTCTCTATACACCTCTGCGAACTTCAGCAACTCTCCTGCTGTCTCTGGCTGTCTCTCTTTCAAATGTATGGTTAACTCAGGGCCGCAACCTGACAAAATCTGTTCTTTCATAACTAGCTCTTTCAACTCAGCGAACTCCTTCTTCGTACCGCTCAACTCTAACCACTTCTCAAAATAGTGATCTAAACGTGCACCAAACTGAGTGTACGTCTCACCTGCTTGTAATTTAGCTGAAACGAAATTTCTTCCTGAACCCCTCCTCTGTGAGGTCAAATCCTTTCATCAATGATTCCTTCACAGCGCCGAAATCAGACTGTTGTTCTGCTGGTAACGCAGTGAAAATTTGTAATGCCTTACCCGTCAGTAACGCCGACAAAATGACTGCCCACTCTTCTGGGGGCCAACCCTGACTGGTCGCAAACGTTTCGAAACGACTGATGTATGCATCAATCGAATCGGTCCCTTCCGAGAATTTTGGCAACTTGGGTCGGGGGCATACCCTGCGCACAGAGTCACTGGAAACTGAACTCCCATCCTCGGTGGTCTCCCTTTGTATTCTCACTTCTCTAACTCTAATTGAACCTTTAATCTTTCCGTTTCCTGCTTCATTCTTTCTGTCTCCTGCGCTTCCCTTAGTCTTTCTGTTTCCTGCGCTTCCCTTATTCTTTCTGTCTCCTGCTTCATTCTTCTGTTTCCTGCGCTTCCCTTATTCTTTCGGGTTTCCTGCTTCATTCTTTCTGTTTCCTGCGCTTCCCTTATTCTTTCTGTTTCCTGCGTTTCCCTAACCTTTTCCCGTTCTGCTATTTCGACTGCGATACGGCGCCTTCCGCGCGTTCATCCCTTTCCATCTTTTGTTGGTTTTCAACGAATGCACGCAACTCATCTCCTGAGTAACCTAGATCACGAGCGACGCTCACAAGTTGTTCAATAGGGGTTGTTCTTTTCTTCCGCCATTGTATCTTTTTTTTTTTTTTTTTTAACAAGATTTTATTACTACGACAGCCAAACTGGTGGTTTCCGACACGAGTGACGTAATAGCACAATCCTAATGAATAATAATATTAGCTTGGGACAACGTAATTAGTTTTTATAAGACGCCTAGCGCCTGACCCAACTATGAGAGCGAATTATAGGCAATCTGTGCGAAATGAGTACTCGGGGCTGAAATGCCAAGCCTAGTATTAACTATCTTGGAAGCAATGCCAAGCCTAGTATTTAACTATCTTGGGAACATACAGTAAGACAACCCCTTGTCTTAGGATTACAATACTTGAATCCCACCCAGCTTCCTCTCTGAGAAGTTGAACAATTATAATAAATGGGCCCGAATATCCTGGCAGGCTCGCCAATAAATTGTCAACCTCGGGGGATGTCAGTGGAGGAAGGACTAGCGCACAGCCCAAAAACACTCACAGCTTGCTTACAATCTCATTTCATATATCATGCGTTCGTCACATCAAACCACTAGTAAAGTCTATAACTTTACTACACATGATCATAGAACGAAACATCAATGCATATGGAATCAAACAAAATAAAACATTCTCTCTTTTCCTGAACTTCACAAAATCATTTATCTAAAACATCATTAACTAACCCGGGTATAAATAGATTTCTACTTTACCTGGCCAGGTGATCTTAACTATTCACGAATCACTGTCTTTTCTTTTCTTTTTTTTTTCTTTCACTGTCACTTTCACAACACGACACAACTGCTGGCACTGGTATTGGTCTGCTGGCACTGGCGTTGGTCTGTGGTTCTGCTTGGCGAAGTGACGCTGCCAGGTATGAGGTCGAACCCCCGGGTTAAGATAGAACAGTGACTATCAACATCGATCTGTTCTCCTTTCTTTCTTCCTGCATTAACGCATTGCACTCTCTCTCTCTCTCTCTCTCTTCTAGTCTGCTCTTATCAAATGGACATTGTTGCTTTTCTTTCTTTTTTTCTTCTTTCTTTTCCTCTTCATTAGTTAGCAACTCTCTCCACATCTCTCCTAAGTCCTTCCTCTGCAGACTATCTCGTGCTAATGCCCCCACTTGGTTCTCTCCTCTCCTCCCCTCATCTCTCTGCTCTTCTCTCCTCAGAGATTACACTCAGACCTCTCTCTCTCTGTCTCTCTGTTCGTTCTCCCCTCGTTTCCCCGTTCTCTCACTCTCACATCCTTCTTATTCCGTTCCGATCTGTCCAAAAAGGGCGAGTACCATTTGGTCAGTATTTTTACCCCTGATACCCGAAGTTATCTTCCTCTAATTCCATTGGATATCAAATCATGACAGTCAAAGCCTACACGCCTTACTCTCTGTGGTGGTCAATTGGTCATTTAATTGATTAGCTAGATTTCACCCCCCACCACGCACTACCTTCCCCCTTTCCTACTTAACTGGCGCCGTGGGCTTAAGTCGTGGGCAATGGTCACTCTAAATTGGCTAGATGAGTCTGGTTAGCGCCACGACGTCTGACCAAACCTACCGAGACCTGTCGGTCCAGCCACTCAGACTGTCTGCTGTCTCCTTGCTGTGCTTAATTGGCCGGGTGAGACGCATGGAGCCGTCTTCGTGACGCCAAGATGTTTGAGTTAGAGCTTATGTCCAAACAACCTGGACCACGACTTGGTTGTTCTATTTTGTTCTTTATAAAAGAAGTAAACATTTTTACCTCAGAAACATAGAATACACAGCCACGTAGTTGTGAAGGGAAGCAACACTGTCAGTCGTTCCTGAATTAGCGTTCCTGAGGACGAATCATGACCACGTCTACGAAAGCAGAAAATCTACGCTGCGATCGTTTGGGAAAGAAATCCTCCCTCCTCTCCTCACCAATTTAAACCCTTCATTTCCTCCCTCTCGAGAACAGGCCTCAGTTCAGACGACGCCCAACAGCCCAAGACAGTAGGAAACCAAGATCCTTTACCCCTCCCAGCAAGACCTCAGGGGCCGTCAGAGAGTTGATGCCTTCAAGGCCACTTGAATCACGTCTCTCTCCCCCCCCCCCCCCCCCCCCCCCCCCCCCCCGGCCTCTCCTCTCTCCCCTAAGTCTGTGATGTGATAGAGCATTGCGTGGCATAATCCACTTCAGAGTTAGTGGAGCATCTCTCCTCCACCCCCCACCCCCCCCCCCCCCACGCCAACACAATCCAGCCTCTTACTGTTCGTAACAAACACCGTAAGAAACAGGCATCAGCCATCGCTCAGTGGATGCCAGGAGGGGGCTGCATGCAGCGTAGAAGGAACAAGCCCGGAATGAGAGAAGGCCAAAGAGACAAAGCGCTGAAAAAGCCCCAGGAAAGACCTCACGCTGTGAGTCCAAGACAAGTCGAAAGATGGAAAACCACACGAAATCTTGCTTCAAAGAGCAAGGGTTAAAAAGAAACCCTGGTTGAAAGACTTGATTAAAGACCTTATCCACAGAGAGGAAAAGGAAACTAAAGACGCAGGTCTCGTAAAATAGCTGATCCTTGGAGAGAGAGAGAGAGAGAGAGAGAGAGAGAGAGAGAGAGAGAGAGAGAGAGAGGAGAGAGAGAGAGAGAGAGAGAGGGAGAGAGAGACAGACAGACAGACAGAGTCAGACACAGACACAGGGAGGGAGACAGACGGACTGAGAGACAGACAGAACACGAGAGAGAGAGAGAGAGAGAGAGAGAGAGAGAGAGAGAGAGAGAGAGAGGAGGGAGGGAGAGAGAGAGAGAGAGAGAGAGAGAGAGAGAGAGAGAGAGAGAGAGAGAGACAGACAGACAGACAGACAGACAGACAGGCCGACAGAGAGGGAGAGAGAGGCAGGCAGAGAGAGAGAGAGAGAGAGAGAGAGAGAGAGAGAGAGAGAGAGAGAGGAGAGGGAGCGACAGAGAGAGAGAGAGAGAGAGAGAGAGAGAGAGAGAGAGAGAGAGAGAGAGAGAGAGAGGAGGCAGACAGAGACACAGAGAGAGGCAGAGACAATGAGAGAGAGAGAGAGAGAGAGAGAGAGAGAGAGAGAGAGAGAGAGAGAGAGAGAGAGAGAGAGAGAGAGAGCGAGCGAGCGAGCGAGCCAGACAGACAGACAGACAGACAGACAGACAGAGACAGAGGGTGGGGGTTGGGGGGTTAAGAGCTGTGCTAAAAACTGCAAGAAGAGGGAAAGGAATCCTATTTGGCGTGAACCAGCACATGGAAACTGTGACGAAGGTGGAGATGATCATAAAGAAAGTTTCAGCGGAAAAAAATGTGGGCACAAGGAGCTCGATGACTTAATACGAGGTCGAAGTACTGGGAGATTCAGACAGGGGGTGGGGGTGGGGGTGGGGTGTGGGGGAACATGGTCGGGATGAACGAGTGGAGGTTGATGAGCAAAAGCTGTGGGGGGGGGGGGGGGGGGGGGACGGAGGGTAGGAGAGAAGATGTGGAGGACATGATCGAAAATAAATCGCGGAAAAGATATCTTTAAAAAAAAAAAAAGGGGGGGGGGGTGAAAGGCTGAGATGGATAGCAAAATAGACCCCGGATGAAGGAGGAGGAGTAAGAAGAGGAGGTGGGAAAAGAATAAAAGAAGAGAAAAAGAAAGAAAAAAAAAACAGCTGGAGAAGAAAAAAGAAGAAGAAGAAGAAGAAGAAGAAGAGAGAGAGAGAGAGAGAGAGGAGAGAGAGAGAGAGAGAGAGAGAGAGAGAGGAGAGAGAGAGCGAGAGAGCGAGAGAAAGCTTAAGAGAGAGAGAGAGAGAGAGAGAGAGAGAGAGAGGAGAAAAGAGAGAGAAGAGAGAGAGAAGAGAGAGAGAGACTGACACTGACACAAGTTTATTGAATAGGCCATAGCCCCTTTCAATGGGGGGAGATAGCATGGACTACTGGATTCATTGCACACGCACGCACACACACTCACACACATACATGTAAGCGCGCGCGCGCCCACAACGGCATTTACACACACACACACACACACACACACAACACACACACACACACACACACACACACACACACACACACACACACACACAACACAGGCGTTCACATGCGATTAATGTACACAACTTGAAAAATCATCACGATTCATCCTCGTTTGAACATCCCACATCGTCGTCACAATTGGCTATCTGTTTTCATTGGTGTTAACAGTTTGAAGTCGGAGCTTCAATGAGAAGAATAGGAACTTAGCAAAATCAAGAATGTTTTCCTCTGATAATTTTAAACATGCTAAACTGTTACTCCAGCACAATCGCCATAGACAATATTTTGCATATATATACTGACTTCCATAAAAAACGCGAAAGCAAAACAAGCTGAAGGTTAGGGGCGAATTTTATTGGTCACAATTGTACAGAGTGGAAGCGAGAATTCAACGTGATTTGATTCATTACACCGGTAATGTGTGAAAATGTCATCAGCAATATGTCTTTGTGTGGAAAATCCAAGGTCACGTGACAAACCAGCTTGAAGTCCTAATACCGTGTGTGACCACCATTTGAATTGACAACTGCTTGACACCTGCGGCTCATTGAGTGGACCAGGTGGTTGATGCGTCCCTTGGCACACCAGCCCACACATGGACGATGGCCTGGTGAAGTTGAGCCGCTGTTGCTGGTCGTGGACGCAGGAGGTCCAACCGTCTGCCAAGTTCATCCCAAAAATGTTCTATTGGGTTTAAATCGAGACTGAGGGCTGGCCAGGGCAGCACATTGACGTTGTTATGCTGAAGAAATTGCTGGGTGGCCCTGGCTGTGTGTGGTCTTGCATTGTCCTGTTGGAATGTCCAGTTTGGGTGTTGCGCAAAAAAAGGAACGACATGGGGTCTGAGCACTTGGTGGATGTAGCGCTGTGCATTGACACCCTGTCCGCGACCAGGACCAATGTTCTGAAAGATGACTGGTCCTATGGCGTGGTTAATGCCAATTGCACCCCATATCATAACGTTCGGGCCTCCCCAGGGGTTCCCCTCTACCACACAGGAGTCAGCATAGCGTTCACCAGGTCGACGCCATATTCTGACACGACCGTCAGCCATGTCAATACAAAAACGGCTCTCATCTGAGAACAGTATGCGTCCCCACTGCTGCCTGCGCCAGTTGATTCGGGCTTGTGCTCACTGCAGCCTGTCCTGCCGGTGTCTTGGTGTCAGTACCGGACCTCTGTGAGGACGCCTACATGCCAGCCCGTTCTCCTGAAGACGCTGCCGCACAGTGTTGAGGCTGATTCGTTGCTGGAGATTCCCAGGCACCTGTCAAGCAGTGTTAGCGGCTGTTTGCCGCCTGTCCCGCAGATGGGTTCGAACAAAATGGCGATCCTCTCTTGGTGTGGTGACCCGAGGACGGCCTGGCGGGGACGATCATCAGTGGTACCAGTGACTCGCATGCGGTGCTGCAGACGATAGATGGTTGAGATGTGGACGTTAAAGATGTTGGCGACCTGCCTGGCATCCACACCAGCCTCCAGATGGCCTAGGGCACGATTGCGTTCCTCTGCTCGTAGTCTTGGCATCTCTGTAGCGCTCAGACGGCAAGTCGTTATCTGAACCTTGTAGCGCGGCTTTATAAAGGCTGCATGCCTGCGTACTTGTCGCTGGTTAACTTTGCTCTGCATGGTGTGCACGTGCCTCACAAGCAGCAACCAGTTTGCCATTTTTGTTGACCATCCAGTGCCGGGAATGATGTGTTGCTCACACAATTTTTTCACTGCACGTGAGTCTTGGACCCAAACAACTTGCCACAACTGTTCAATATTATATATTCACCCCTTTTCACCGAAAAATAGCCTTTCAATTTTTCGCGTTTTTTATGGAAGTCAGTATACTTTTTGTCTATAACCTTTGTATAGCGGGCATTCAAAAACAAAGTGAATTTCTGTTTCAAGTTTGTCACTACAAAAGGGACAGTACCAGTTCTCCGTATTTTTTGAATAACGGTATTTGTGAACATTGATCTGTGATACTCCCAACCTAAACTGGGCAAGTACATTGCGATATGTGTTCATCCTCAGGACATCCACATACTTCTCTCTTCCAAAATATGTTTTTATTGTCTATATACAGAAAATCTACCACTATTTTCCAAGTGGTCATACCATCGGAAACAAAAGGAACTATACAACCTTTCCTTAAACTCTTTAAAGAACAGTTTCTCTTGTCCACAACCAAACAACCACACTTGCTCAAACCCATTCTCACACAACACAGTTTGAATTTTGTGACCCAAGTGTTACTTCCACGTTCATGCATTTTTAAAAGCATATAATAGGATTTCTGAGAAAAGATGGTTTGGTTGTTTCAATAAACGGAACCAGTATTTAAGACATTTTGAAACAGAATTAATCCATAAAGGATACCTACCTAATTCACCATAGAGCATATCATTTGGGGTTTTATCAGTAACATGTAGCAAACGTTTACACGCATAAAGATGAACACGCTCTATCTGTTCAAACCTTCCAAAGCCCATTACCTCTGCTCCATACAACAAAACTGGAACAACCTGAGAGTCAAAAAGTTTGAAAAATATATCAGCTGAGTACAATCTATTCTGTTTAAAGTTTTCAAAATTTCCATTGTACTTCTTTTAGCTCTACTTGTAGTATCTTCCATTGCTGCTGTGAAGCTGTGACGGGTGGAAAAAGTCAGCCCCAAGTATTTGTATGAATTAACAACTTGAACTTGATTACAGTCTAAAAACCATTTTTCCCGTGGTCCTAAAAACCCACCCTTCCTGAACACTATTATCTTAGATTTATCCATATTGACAGTCAATCCTAGTCTGTGTGCAGATACTTGAAGATTGGTCAGCTGATTTTGTAGTCCGATCACTGTTGTTGATAGCAGCGTAAGATCGTCAGCGAAAAGTAGCAGAAAAAGATCAGTGTCTGAACTGAGAGACAAGCCATGCCTACCTTTACAAGTCAGCTCATTAGCTAATTCATTTATTAGTAATGAGAAGAGAGTCGGACTCATTATACAGCCTTGTTTCAAACCTTGCAAACAAGAAAAGAATTCCGAGAGACCATCCTTGCTCATCACACAGGATTGTACGGATTTATACATGGCTTGAATTATCCGCAGCATTCTCCCGTTCACGCCTGTTTTTATAAGAACTGACAGTAAAATTTCTCTACTTACGGTGTCGTACGCCTTTCGGAAATCAATGAAAGCAACATACATTTTTTGGTTCTTGGAGAAATGTTTTTCAATACAAGCATGGAGTGTGAAAATGTGATCCACTGTCGAGCGTCCCTTACGAAAGCCTGCTTGCGCATCGTTTAACAAAGAGTTGTTCTCAGCCATACGTACAGCCTGTTATTTATAATTTTGGTGAACACCTTACTTACAACACTCAATAATGATATCCCCTGTAGTTATCGGGAATTGTTTGGGTCACCTTTCTTGTGCAACGGTACAATAATCGCTATAGTCCGTCCATTCATCGGGAAATAATCCATTAACGAAAAGCTTATTGAAATAAGATTTCAAATATCTTGTTATTTCTGGTTCAGCGGATTTTAACATTTCTGCCAGAATACCATCGGCCCTGCTGCTTTCTTACATTTCAATTGTTTAATTGCTTTTCTTGTCTCCGCCTCGCGTATTTCGCAGTCAAGAGTGCTATTGTAATTTTGATCTTCCCTTGACATATCCGTTTGATCAACGCTATCGGTAATGTTTGCGTTTAAAACACTTTTTCAAAGTGTAAGAACCATTCATCATTACTGATGTTATTAGTGACTGTTATACTTCTCCTGTGCTTCTTAATTTCTTTCCAGAACTCTTTTGAATCATTTGCAGAGCTAAGTAGCGCTGTTACCGAAGCTCTTTTGTGGTCCCTTTTCTTAGTTTCAGTTAGAGTCTTGTATTCTTTTCGCTTTGAGGTATATTCTTTATACTTTTCTTCTTTTTTCGTTCGATTAAAATGTCTCAAATAACCCCTTACCTCTTTTTTCTTCAACAAGCATTCTTTGTCGAACCATCTTGAATTCCGATCTCTTACACTGCTATCAACAACGACGGATTTTGTCATACAGTCAGCAGCTTCCAACAGAGATCTATTAAACAGTCTAATGGACTCTTCTGGATCAATTATCTATAAGGCTTTCCGCATCATTCATTCTCCCTCGAAATGTCAGTGATGAAAGGTTATCTTTGAAAATATCTGCTTTGTCACCCTGCCACACAACTTTTTCTTTCATATTTCTTTTTCTTGCCTTCAAGCTGTGGGGGGGTGTGAGTTCGTTCACCGTACGTAGTGGACGTGTTTTGCAGAGCTCCGACAAATGTCGATATATTTTTCTCAATAACTACAGAAAAGAAGCATATTTATACTTCATTTGAGTTTAGCAAATAGATCATTGGTTGCCGATCATGCCTGTATCAAATTTACACGCAAGAAGTTGTTGTGGATGTTTTTATTTTTGCTTTCAAAATTTCATGCGGAAGAGAAGCCTCTTAGCCAAGCAGTCACGGACTTCGCGCTTGTCGCTTCGCTGGCACTCAGTTTGGCACGGACTCGACTCACTGGCTGTATGTTCATTGCGCTTTGCCTAGGAATAGACAGTACAACTCGGCCAACGGCATATGTCGTTGCACCGTTCAAAATGGAAACAACTGCAGCAATTCTGTCCACATGACAATGGAAGATCTACGGATGTCTTTTTTAATGCTCGCCTGTACAGACACGTTTCTGAAAAGACAATCTGGTGAAACCCAGCAAATACGTTACAAAGTAACACTTCACTTCAGAGGGGGATTTACCGTTAACTTCTGTGCCATCGCCACTGTATTCGTAGCAAGTGTCCTCCTCGCCTGTGGAGATGTGGAATCCAACCCCGGACCAGCAACAGTGAAGGAACAGAGTACAGGTGAGCGTGGTGAAACCATGTACAATGAAAAAGAGCAAGACTTAAATTTCCGTTTGTCCCTCCTTCACGATAACATAGCTGTCATAACTGAAACCATATCAAGAATGGAAAATGCGAATCAGCGACAAGGACAGATTATTGAAGACAGATTGATAAACGTCGAAGACAAAATTGACCGCCGTCTGACCCAGATAGCAGAAATTCAAAATCAGCTGACAACTGATATTTCTAATATGCGAAAGGGATGTCAAGAATTATCAGAAGAAAACAAAAATCTGAAAGAAGAAATATATCTACTTCAAAACAAGTGTGACTACCTTGAAAATCAGAGTCGGCGGAATAATCTTCTCTTTTTTGGCCTTCCCCTTGAAACATCCTGGGAAAGTGTGAACAACTCGTGCAGAAGGTCATCAAGGAAGGACTATCTATTAACGAAGAAATATATTTAGAGCGCGCTCATAGAGCGGGCAAAGCTATCATCGTCAGATTTTTGTCCTTTAAACAAAAGTCTCTGGTTCTCTCTCAAGCTCGGCGACTGAAGGAGTCAGAACTGTACCATGGCATCTACATCCGAGAGATTTTTCAGCAACTGTACAAACAAAACGAAGAGCGTTACTCAGCACGAGACAAGATCTAATATCCAAAGGAGAAGTTGCAAGGTTGCGTTTTGACAAGCTTGTCACGAAAAACGCTGTCTATGAATTTGACCCCGTCAGCCAACGAGTGACAAGAAGCCAGACAGGTACCAGCAGGGTAACAGGAACCTCTGCCACAGGCCAGGCCAGACCAGGACAACACAGACAGCAACAACCACGTGCGGACAGATCGGCGGATCTGCTGCTGCTGGTGGAAGAGTACCCTCCACTGCCGTCGAGGGCGTGAAGGGAATCTTCACTCGCTCAGTGACCAGCGACCTCAGACCACCGGTAGCAGCCAGTCGACCTCCCAGCGTGGTGCCAGGAAGCAGCCTGAAGTCGGCGCAGGGGAACGGGAGACAGCAGACAGCAGCAACGAGGAGCGACAGGTCCGGGAAGATCGTCACCCAGGGATCGGCCCCGTGTTAACGACACTAACTCTGCCACTCGCCCCAGCGCCAAGTACAATCTGCGGACAAGAGCGGCCCTCGAACACGAACGCAGCAGAACCAGGAGGAGGACGAGCGAGGAACGACAGCGGCAAGGCAGGCACCCGCACCGCTGCATGGTCCCGTGGAGACGATGGCCCTCAACTCCCCAGGACTTTGGAAGAGGACAAGGTAGGACCCCCGCCATCCCTGACAAGGATAGACTCCATGTTCCGCCTGTCCCACCGTGGTCCTACTCCTGTAGTCGACATGGCTCACCATGGTGTTGACACACAGGACAGATGACCAGATGACAACCAGACAGATGACCAGACTGATGACCATACGGACGACCCAACTAAACGACCAAACAGACGACCCTGACTTTACAAACTGACCCTACTGCTGAAGACCAAGCAGATGTCAACAGATAGGAGTCCGGCCGGCCCCCAGCAGCACCCAGGGTATCGTTTCTGTCATACAACATTGGTGGCTTAGCAAGCAAACTGTGCGATACTGACTGGGTAAGTTACATTAATCAATTTGATATTATTACACTAACAGAGACATTTGTGGATGAAAAACTTCGATACAGCAAATATTTTCTTGGATTTTAAGAAATTACTGTATCCTGCAGTGAAATTATCACAGCAAGGCAGAAGATCAGGTGGCATTTTAGTATTGATAAGAAACTCTCTGAATAGATACGTGCATGAAATTAGAATGGATTCGGATAACATCATAGTGCTTAGTCTGTCGAGGTCTCTCTTTGGTTGTACTAGGGACGTTATGTATTTAGCTACGTACGTACCTCCAACAGGCAGTCCCTTTTATGACCAATCCCAAAATAACTGTCTTATTGATGAGATAGACAGATGTTTACATGACCTGACAGATGAGTATGATAACGTGCATCTGATCTGTACGTGATTTAACGCACGGATTCTAGCTATCAATAAATGTAATCTCCTTCGGAGACGAGGGAATATCCATTGCACAGTGAGCCCTTGTGCACTAAGCCGAAGATCGAATGACACTCAAATTAATACTTTGAAGAAAACTCCTTGAACTATGCATTTGCACAGAATGTTAATCATGAATGGTATGTGACAGGAACGAAGAAGAAAAATGACCTATATGTTGAACATGGTCACAGATTTGTGACTATTTCTTAACTGATGTTGATTTCTTTCAAATGGTCGGCAGCGTAATAGTTGGTGACAGAGTAAGAATCTGACCATATGCCTGTAGAGATGTATTGCCAAGGTGGGAGGAGAGGAGAGAGAGAGAAGAGTAGAGAGAGAGGAGAGAGAGAGAGAGAGAGAGAGAGAGAGAGAGAGAGAGAGAGAGAGAGAGAGAGGAGAGAGAGGGAGGGAGGGAAACACACACACATTCACGTACACACACTCTCTGTTAAACATCACTGTTGCAAAATGTGGTCATAAAGTTTAGGCTTCACAGAAAAGGCAGGCTTAACATGTGCACATCATCTTGTGCATCCGGGATATCAATGTTATCTTCCCAAATCTGCTAGTGTGATCGAATGAATCTTCAAAATATCTTCACCCCATCAACCTGGAATAGAGGACTGCTTCTTTCTAACAGAACTGACATAAATCATCCCAGAAACATGGGATAAAGACCCAGACTTATACAGAAGAAGTAAATGAAATAAGTTACCCTACCAACATGGAATGTCTTCCATATATCTTTATTAAGGACGAAAGAAAGACAAATCATCCCAAGAACATGGGATAAAGACCCAAGCAGTAAATGAAATAAATTATCCTGTCAGCATTGGACATTCTGCATGTCTGTAATATAGGAAGTAAGAAAGACAAATCATCCCAGTTACCGGAATAAAGACAATTTCAATTTAATAAATCACCGCATCAACATAGAATGAACAACCATGCGTTCAGAAAAGAAGTAAATGACCGCAAACACCTCAGAAACATAAAACCAATGGCCGTGCAGTTATAAATGGAAGGAACACTGTCAGAGCTCCAGAATTAGCGTTCCTGAGGACAAATCATGACCACGTCCACGAAAGCACAGAAATCCACGCTGCCATCGTTCGGGAAAGAAATCGCTTCCTCCCCCCCCCCCCCTCCCAATTTTGATCTGTTCATTTCCTTCATCCCAAGAACGGGCCTCAGTTCAGACGACGCCCAACAGCCTAAGACAGTAGGAAACCTAAGATCCTTTACCCCTCCCAGCAAGACTTCCAGGACCCTCAGAGAGTTGAGGGTGCAGACTTCCAGGCTACGTGAATCGCATCCTACCCCCGACCACCCCCTCTCCCCAAACCTGCGATGTGATAGAGCATTGTGGGGCGTAATCCACTTCAGAGTTAGTGGGGCATCTCTCCTCCATGTCCCCCCCCCCCCCCCCCCATCCCCCACACCAACACAATCTGGCTTCTTACTGTTCGTTACAAACACTGTAAGAAACAGGCATCAGCCATCGCTCAGTGGATGCCAGGAGGGGGTGCATGCCGCGTAGAAGGAAAAGCCCGGAATGAGAGAAGGCCAGAGACAAAGCGCTGAAAATGCCGCTGGAAAGATCTCATGCGGTGAGTCCAAGACGAGCTGAAAGATGGAAAACCACACGGAATCTTGCTTCAAAGAGCAAGGGAAGAAAAAAAAAGCTCTGCTGGTCTGAGAGACCTGATTAAAGACCTAATCCACAGAGAGGAACAGGAAACTAAAGACAGAGGTCTCGTAAAATAGCTGATCCTTGGAGAGAGAGAGAGAGAGAGAGAGAGAGAGAGAGAGAGAGAGACAGAGACAGAGAGAGACAGAGAGAGAGAGAGCGACACACACACACACACACACACACACACACACACACACACACACACACACACACACACACATGGACAGAGGGCGGTCGGGGGTTAAGGGCTGTGCTAAAAAACCGCAAGAAGAGGGAAAGGAATCCTATTTGGTGTGAACCAGCACATGGAAACTCTGACGAAGGTGAAGATGATCATAAAGAAAGTTTCCAGCGGAAAAAAAATGTGGGCACAAGGAGCTCGATGACTTAATACGAGGTCGAAGTACTGGGGAGATTCAGACAGGGTGGTGGGGGGTGGGGGGTGGGGGGTGGGGGGGGGACACGGTCGGGACGGAGGAGTGAAAGTGATGAGGACGAGGGGTGAAGTGAAAAGTATAGGAGAGAAGGAGATGTAGAGGACACGATCGAAAGTGAATTGTGAAAAAGAGATCATACTTGAAAAAAAGAAAATGAAAAAGAAGGCAGAGATGGATAACAAAATAAACCCCGGAAGAAGAAGGTGGAGGAAGAAGAGGTGGAGAAAGAAAAAAAAGAAGAGAAAACAAAGAAAAAAAAACAGCTAGAGAAGGAGGAGGGGGAGGGAGGAGGAAGAGGATGAGAAAAGGAAGAAAAATCAGAAGAAGAAGAAGAAAAGAAGATGGAGAAGAAGAAGAGGAAGAAGAACATGGAAAAGGAATTAGAAATAGAAATAGAAGACGAAGAAGAAGAAGAAGAAGAAAAAGAAGAAGAAGAAGAAGAAGAGGAAGAAGAACAGAGAAAAAGGGAGAGAGAAAGAGAGAGAGGGAGGGAGAGAGGCACACACAGAGACACAGACACACACACACACACACACACACACACACACACACACACACACACACACACACACACACACACACTTGCATGCACACTCTGTTAAACATCACTGTTGCACAATGTGGTCATTAAGTTCAGGCCTCACAGAAAAGGCAGACTGAACATGGGAACATCAGCTTGCTCATCCCGGAAATCAATGTTACGTTCCCAAATCTGCTGGTGAGAGTAAATGAATCTTCAAAGTATCTTCTCCCTATCAACAGGGAATAGAGAAGTGTGTCTTTATATAAGAACTGACATAAAATATCCCAGAAACATGGAATAAAGATCCAAGCTGATACAGAAGAAGTAAATGAAATGTTACCCTTCCAACATGGGATGTATTCCGTATATCTTTATAAAGGAAGTAAGAAAGATTAATCATCCTAGGGGCATGAAACAGAGAACCAAACAGTTATAAAAAAGTAAATAAAATGATTTACAACCATCAGCATTGGACATTCCGCATGTCCTTATATACGAAGTAAGAAAGACCAAACATCCCCGACACAGGAATAGAGATCCATGCTGTTATAAAACTGTTCAATATAATTAATCACCGCATCAACAAAGAAAGAACAACCGTCTTCATAAAAGAAGCAAACAACAGGAACAATCTCAGAAGCAGAATAGACAGCCACGCAGTTGTGAAGGGAAGCAACACTGGCAATCGCTTCTGAATTAGCGTTCCTGAGGACGAATCATGACCACATGTACTAAAGCAGAGAAAATCCACGCTGCGATCGTTCTGGAAAGAAATCGCCCCTCCTCTCCTCACCCAATTTAATACGTTCATTTCCTCCGTCACAATAATGGGTCCTCAGTTCAGACGACGCCCAACAACCCAAGACAGTAGGAAACCCAAGATCCTTTACCCTCCCAGCAAGACCTCAGGGGCCGTCAGAGAGTTAAGGGTGCAGTCTTTGAGGCCACTTGAATCGCTTCCTCCTCTCGCGCACCCCCTCTTTCCAAAGCCTGTGATGTGATAGAGCATTGTGTGGCGTAATCCACTTCAGAGCTAGTGGGCATCTCTCCTCCCTGCCCACCCCACCTTCCCCCCCGCCAACACAATCCAGCCTCTTACTGTTCGTAACAAACACTGTAAGAAACAGGCATCAGCCATCGCTCAGTGGATGCCAGGAGGAGGCTGCATGCGGCGTAGAAGGAACAAGCCCGGAATGAGAGAAGGCCAAAGAGACAAAGCGCTGAAAAAGCGGCAGGAAAGACCTCACACTGTGAGTCCACGATGAGTTGAAAGATGGAAAACCACACGGAATCTTGCTTCAAAGAGCAAGGGAAGGAAAAAAAACTCTGCTGGTCTGAGAGACTTGATTAAAGACCTAATTCACAGACAGGAGAAGGAAACTAAAGACAGGGGCCTCGTAAAATCACTGATCCTTGAGAGAGAGAGAGAGAGAGAGAGAGAGAGAGAGAGAGAGAGAGAGAGAGAGAGAGAGAGAGAGAGAGGAGGGGGGGGGGGGGGAGGGAGGGAGGGAGAGATACAGACAGAAAGATAGACAGACTGACAGGCACACACACACGCACGCGCACACACACGCGCGCGCGCGCACACACACACACACACACACACACACACACACACCACACACACACACACACACACACAGCGACAGAGAGACAATGAGAGACACAGGCAGAGGTAGGGAGACAGACAGACAGACTGACAGAACATGAGAGAGAGAGAGGGGGTGGGGTAAGGGCTGTGCTAAAAACCTCAAGAAGAGGGAAAGGAATCCTATTTGGT
This sequence comes from Conus ventricosus, assembly GCA_018398815.1. NCBI lineage: Eukaryota > Metazoa > Mollusca > Gastropoda > Neogastropoda > Conidae > Conus > Conus ventricosus. Next base: position 30,148,187 of record CM031598.1, on the reverse strand, counting down.
GTGAACCAGCACATAGAAACTGTGGGAAATGTGGGCACAAGGAGCTCGATGACTTAATACGAGGTCGAAGTACTGGGGAGATTCAGACAGCGGGGGGGGGGGGGGGGGGGGAGGGGGGGGGGGGGGGGGGGGGGGGAGAGAGAACACGGTCGGAACGGAGGAGGGATGGTGACGATGACAAAGGGGTGGGGGACCGGAGGGTAGGAGGTGAAAAGGAGGCGTGGAAGACGCGATCGAAAGTGAACTGTGAAATAGAAATCATACTTGAAAAAACCGATAGCAAAACAAAGGAGGAGGTGCAAAAATAGAAGAGAAAGAAGAAGAAGAAGAAGAAGAGAAAGAAGAAGAAGAAAAGAAGAAGAAGAAGAAGAAGAAGAAGAAGAAGAAGAAGACGACGACGACGACGAAGAAGACGACGAAGAAGAAGACGACGAAGAAGAAGAAGTGGACGATGAAGAAGGACATGGAGAAGGAAAAAAGAAACAGAAATCTAAAACAAAAAACAAAACAACAGAAGAAGAAGAAGACAGAGGAGGAGGAAGAAAACAAAACAAGAAAAAGCCTGGCTTTCAACTGGCTTGTCTTCCACGATGTTTTCCCGGTCCGAGCGGAACCTTGGTTCCGCCGTTCTGCTTCCTTTCAAGGCTACAATCCCATGTCACTCATTTGAACCGTCCCCGCTCCTCCCCCTTCACCGCCCTCCATACCTCCTCCACATCAGTATGGAGCCGCACGTGGGTTGTTCGGTCTGGCACTGTCCCAGCACCTGCAGTATCAAGATCAGGCCGCCACGAGGCACCCCTCCCGAGAGAGTGATGCTGGTCAGCAGTATGCGTCCCCACATAGGCAGAACGCAACCCCCCCCCCCCCTTCCCCATTCGCACCCACCCATTCGCCCATCAGCCCATTTCCTTGCCGACGACTGAATGAATATGTCCCAGAGAAGAGTGGGAAGCATCATCATATCCACCTGACCACAATGCCCGCAAATCCGGAGACACCACTGTTCAAAAATACCAACTCACCACAAGCGTGAATGTGTTGGTGAAATCTAAAACTGAAGTCGCCCTGAAATCTCAGCATCACGTAGCCCACCCATGTCACGTCCTGAAATCTGTGTATCATGTAGCCCACCCATGTCACGTCCTGAAATCTGTGCATCATGTAGCCCACCATGTCACGCCCTGAAATCTGTGTATCATGTAGCCCACCCATGTCACGCCCTGAAATCTGTGTCACGTAGCCCACCCATGTCACGCCCTGAAATCTGTGTATCATGTAGCCCACCCATGTCACGTCCTGAAATCTGTGTATCATGTAGCCCACCCATGTCACGTCCTGAAATCTGAGCATCATGAAGCCCACCCATGTCACGCCCTGAAATCTGTGCATCATGTAGCCCACCCATGTCACGCCCTGAAATCTGTGCATCATGTAGCCCACCCATGTCACGCCCTGAAATCTGTGCATCATGTAGCCCACCCATGTCACGCCCTGAAATCTGTGCATCATGTAGCCCACCCATGTCACGCCCTGAAATCTGTGTATCACGTAGCCCACCCATGTCACACACTACATCCTCCATATCCTACCCCCCATCAATGTCGTTCTCTAAAATCCGCGTCCCCCCGTACCGTACCCATAACCACGTCACACCCTGAAATCAGCATCCCCCACCCTTTCACTACCCCACCCGTGTAAGGTGCTGACCCCCCCCCCCCCCCCCCCCCCCCCCCATCTTATAGGCCCACCTTTGTCCTGAAATTGATGGATCGATGAAACCTTCACACTGTTCGTTCCCCACTCATGCCACGCCCTGAAATCAGCGCTCCTTATACCTTAACCCGTGTCAAGCCCTGAAAACTGTGCACCCTGAACGTCTACCCGCATCACGCCTTCCCTAGCCCCACCAGTATCATGCCTTAAAATTCGCACCCCCACCCCACCTTTACCCCGTTCAGGGAGGCGCGGAAATCCGCACTCCACCCCCCCCCCCCTCCCCCACCATTCTCACTCATGTCTCGCCCTGAATTCTACGCGCCCCTTGCCTCCGCCCCCCCCCCTCCCCCCCCCCTCCCCCCCCACCTGAAATCCGCGTTCCCTGTACCCAACCCATGTTACGCATTGCGTCTGCACCCCCTCCCTGTCATCTCATCCATGCCACGCCCAGCAACCGCGACCGCCGTGCCCCCCACCTACGTTATACGCTGTATCCTCGTTCTATAAAACCATAATCATTAATCATGTTGTACGCTGTATCCCCGTTCTTTATACCCACAATCATGTTGTACGCTGTATCCCCGTTCTTTATACCCACAATCATGTTGTACGCTGTATCCCCGTTCTTTATACCCACAATCATGTTGTACGCTGTATCCCCGTTCTTTATACCCACAATCATGTTGTGCGCTGTATCCCCGTTCTTTATACCCACAATCATGTTGTACGCTGCACCCTCGGCCCAGTGCCCCATGGCATATTCTGCATTCGAGCCCCACGTATCCCCCACACGTCGTACCCTGTATTCGCTTCCTCCCCGTCCCCCTTCCACGTACGCCCATCCTTATCACGTCCAGCATCCGCTTTCCATGCAAACCCCGCCCATGTCGCGCCCTGCATCTGTGCCTGACCGTATGACTGCCGACTGACCGACTTAATGAATGAACTAACAACCAAACTGACTGAATGAATACGTGAAGAACCGATTGACTGACTGAACGAATAAATGACTGAACGAATAAATGACTGAACGAAATTAATAGTCGAAAGACCGATTCACAGACTGAACGAATAAATGACTGAACGATCGATACACCAATTCAACGAATGACTGACTGACTGACCGAATGAATGACTGAACGATCGATAGACCAATTCAACGAATGACTGACTGACTGACCGAATGAATGACTGAACGATCGATAGACCAATTCAACGAATACTGACTGACTGACCGAATGAATGACTGAACGATCGATAGACCAATTCAACGAATGACTGACTGACTGATCGAATGAATGACTGAACGATCGATAGACCAATTCCACGAATGACTGACTGACTGATCGAATGAATGACTGAACGATCGATAGACCAATTCAACGAATGACTGACTGACTGATCGAATGAATGACTGAACGATCGATAGACCAATCAACGAATGACTGACTGACTGATCGAATGAATGACTGAACGATCGATAGACCAATTCAACGAATGACTGACTGACGATCGAATGAATGACTGAACGATCGATAGACCAATTCAACGAATGACTGACTGACTGATCGAATGAATGACTGAAACGATCGATAGACCAATTCAACGAATGACTGACTGACTGATCGAATGAATGACTGAACGATCGATAGACCAATTCCACGAATGACTGACTGACTGATCGAATGAATGGACTGAACGATCGATAGACCAATTCAACGAATGACTGACTGACTGATCGAATGAATGACTGAACGATCGATAGACCAATTCAACGAATGACTGACTGACTGATCGAATGAATGACTGAACGATCGATAGACCAATCAACGAATGACTGACTGACTGATCGAATGAATGACTGAACGATCGATAGACCAATTCAACGAATGACTGACTGACTGATCGAATGAATGACTGAACGATCGATAGACCAATTCAACGAAGACTGACTGACTGATCGAATGAATGACTGAACGATCGATAGACCAATTCAACGAATGACTGACTGACTGATCGAATGAATGACTGAACGATCGATAGACCAATTCAACGAATGACTGACTGACTGATCGAATGAATGACTGAACGATCGATAGACCAATTCAACGAATGACTGACTGACTGATCGAATGAATGACTGAACGATGACTATCCAATTACGAAGCGATGACTGACGAATCAATTCAGAATGACTAGACAGATCGAATGAATGACTGAAGACTCGATGACCAATAACTGAACGACGAAGACAATCAAAAATGACGAACGATGACAACCAATTCACGAATGACGATACTATCATGAATGACTGAACGATCGATAGACCAATACGAACGATGATGAGACTGATCGAATGATGACTGAACATAAGACGAATTAACGATGAACGAATACTGAATCAAGAATGACTAACTGACTGATCGAAAAAGACTGAACGATCGATAGACAATTCAACAATGACGACGACGATCGAATGAAATGACGAACTGACGAAGACCAATACGAAGATGCCTGACAATAACAAACAACAATTAACGAATGACGACTGATCGAAGAATGACTGAACGATCGATAGACCAATTCAAGAATGACTGACTGACTGATCGAATGAAGACTGAACGACGTAGACCAATTCACGAATGATGACATCGACGAATGAATGACTGAACTCATGACCAATTAACGAATGACTGACTATGATCGAATGACTGACTGAAACGATCGATAGACCAATTACAACGATGACTGACTGACTCACGAATGAAGACCTGACGATCGAAGACCAATTCAACGATATGACTGACTTCGAATGAAGATGACATCGATAGATCAATTAACGAACGACGATGACATTTACGAATGACTGACTGACGATCGAATAGACTGAACGATCGAAGACCAATCAACGAATGACTCAAACGATCGAATAAATAGACTGAACAACGATAGACCAATTAACGAAAGACTACTGACTGACGAATCAATGACAACAACGAGGATAACCAATTCAAGAAGACTGACTGACGATGACGAATAGAACGATCGATGACCAATTCAACGAATGACTGACTGACGATCGAAGAGAATTGAAAATGAACCAATCAACAATGACTGACAGACGACAATGATGACTGAACATGAAGACAATTCAACGAACTGAACGAATGATGACTGAACGATCGAAACAATCAACGAATGACTGACGACGAACTGATGAATAGACAACGATCGAAGACCAATTCAACGAATGACTGACTGATGATCGAATGAATGACGAAATCGATAGACCAATTCAACGAAGATGACTGAACTATGATGAAATATGAACGATCGATAGACCAATTCAACGAATGACTGACTGACTGATCGAATGAATGACTGAACATCGAAGACAATTCAACGAATGACGATGACTGACTTGACGAAGAATGACTAACCGATTCAAAAGACTAATGAACGAATGACTGACTGACGATCGAAGAAGATGAACGAGATGACCATCACGATGACTGACGACTCGAACAATGAAAGATGAAGACGAAACATAGAATGACTGACTGACTGATCGAATGAAGATGAACGATCGATAGACCAATTCAACGAATGACTGACTGAACGAAGAATGAATGAAGTGATAGAACCAATCAACGAATGACTGATGACTGAAACGAAAGATGACGAACGAGATGAACGATGAGAAGAATGACTGAAAGACGTACGACGAATGAATGACGAAGAACGAAACGACTGAACGAATGACAACTGACTGACCGAATAATGACTGAACGACCGATGACCAATAACGACAAAGACGATGACGAATATGACCGACGACGAACGAAGCACCCAGAGATGACGAACGATGACACGATGAATGACATCACGAAATAATACGAACGACATTCAACGAATGAAAATGAAGACACGAAAGAACGAACGATGACCGACAGCGAAGAACCAGACCGAAATGACATGACGACAAGACGTACGAATAACCGACTGCAAAATGACTGACGATGACTGACGAATGAACGAATGACGACCGATGAATAATACCATCGAGCGACTGAACAATAAAAATGAAACGCATGACTGAACGAATGAAGAATGAACGACCGACTGAATAAATGCACCATCGACTGACCGCTGAACGAATGAACGAATGAACACCGACTGAATAAATGCACCATCGACTGACCGACTGAACAAAATGAATGAATGAATAACGACCGACTGAATAAATGCACCATCGACTGACCGACTGAACAATGAATGAATGAACGATCGACGAATAAAATGCACCATCGACTGACCGACTGAACGAATAAAATGAATGAACGATCGACTGACCGACTGAAAGAAGAATTACTGACCAACTAGAAAAATAAACAACCGAACGACTGACTGACCGACGAACGAATGTATGACTAAGTGACCTACTGGCCGACAGAAACCCAAAAAAACGACAAATGAGCGATCGACCGAACAAATCTATGAACGAATGATTGAATGACCAACTGAACGTATGATTCTGAATGAATGATCGACCGAACAAATATGCGAACGAATGACTGAACGACCGCCTGACCGCTGAACGACTGAATATCTTTACGACCGACTGACCGACTGACCGACTGACCGACGACCGACTGACCGACTGAAACCGACTGACCGACTGAACGACTGACCGACTGAACGAGCGACCGAACAAATGCACCAAAAACAAACAAACAAAAAACAAATAAAACCCCCAAATGAACGATGAAAACAATTATAAACGATTCTACAAAAAAAGGGGGGAATGAAGAAAAAAAAGGGGGGAAATGAAGAAAGAAAGGGGAAAGAAAAAAAAAGGGAGAAGGGAGAAAAAAGGGGAGAATGGAGAAAAAAGGGGGGAAATGAAAAAGGGAGGAAGAAAAAGAAAGGGGGAAAAGGAAAAAAAGGGGGAATAAGAAAAAAAGGGGGGAAAGGAGAAAAAAAGGGAGAAGGGAGAAAGAAAGGGGGAATGAAGAAAGGGGGGAATAAAAAAAAAGGGGGGAATGGAGAAAGAAAGGGAATAAGAAAGAAAGGGGAGGAATGGAGAAAGGAGAATGAAGAAAGGGGGGAATGAAGAAAAAAGGGAGGAATGAAGAAAAAAGGAGGAATAAAGAAAAAAGGGAGGAATGAAAAAAGAAAGGGGGGAATGAAGAAGGGGGGAAATGAAGAAAAAAGGAGGAATGAAAAAAGGGGGGGAGGAATAAAGAAAGAAAAGGGGGAATGGAGAAAAAAGGGGAGAATGAAGAAAGGGGGAATGAAAAAAAAGGAGGAAGGAAAAAAAAGGGAGGAATGAAGAAAGAAAGGGGGGAAATGGAGAAAGGGGGGAATGAAGAAAGGAAATGAAGAAAGAAAGGGGAAGAAGAAAAAAAGGGGGGAATGAAAAAAGAAAGAAAAACGGGGAAAAGTCACAAAAAATGTAAAAAGAATGAAAAGAACGTAAACGATTGTGAAACAAACTCGCCCAAAACCCACAGCGGGGGTGGGGGGGGATTGGGGGGAAGAAAAAGAAAAACAAACCTGTTTTTGCAACCTAGTGCCATTCGTTCAATGGAAAACAATTACTTGTAATGTGAACGCAGAAAAACCCAAAAATTCCCTTTTTACTCTGTATTTTTCCGCATCCGGGGGGACACAAAAACCAAAAACATTTCTACAAAAAATGAAAGAAAAACCAAATAGAATCAATCAAACAATCAAAAAGGGGTAGGTAACAAAAATAAACAATTCATTACTAATAAACTACCAAAAAAAAAAAATTGTAGATAAAGGAACGAATGTATCTTCTCCTCTCCCCTCTCTCTTCTCTCTCCTCTCCCTCTCTCTCCCTCTCTTCCTCCCCCCCTCCTCCTCTGTTTATTAATGTTGTAGAAAGAAAGGACAATTGGAAGAAAGGCACTGCCTAAAATCTCTATCCTTAGAAAAAGTTTTTGATTTTGATCTTGAGTCTCCCTCTCTCCCCTCTCTCCTCTCAACCCAACCTGAGTGTTTTTCTTTACAAACGAACCCACGATCTATTTATCCATTTAATGAACATTTAATTCATTTTTTCCCATTTCTGTCATTTTTTTTTTCCAGAAAGGTAAAATTGTAAAAAAAGTTTTCTTCTAAGAATAACAAATACATCCTCTCTCTCTCTCTCTCCCCTCTCTCTCCCCCCTTCCCCTCCCCCCTCTCTCTCTCTCTCCTCTCTCCCTCTCTCTCTCTCCACGCGCGCGCACGCACGCGCGCACCAAGCACACACAACACACACACACACACACACACACACAACACCACCACACACAACTACACCAAAACAAAAAATCGACGTTCAAATTTCTCGAAAACAGTTCAAAACCTCAATCAGTTCTAAATGAGGCCAATAAAAATTTCCAACAGCAGTGTGTGTGTGTGTTGTGTGTTGTGTGGTGTGTGTGGTGTGTGTGGTGGTGTGGTGTGTGTGTGTGTAGTATGTATGTTAAGTACATTACAAATTCATATATGTATCCAGTATTTTTGGGAAAAAATGGCTGTTCAGTCATAAATGATTCCAAGGGAAAAAAAAAAAACGTTAGTAAAAAGAACAGAAAAAAATAAAAAAAACCAAAATAATATTTTAAAAAAAGAAAACAGAATTGAGAATAAAAAAAAAGTAAAATAAAAAACGGAAAGATAAAAAAAATGAATTTTTTTTAAAACAAATTTTGAAAAATAATTTTCCATTTTGTTTTTCATTCTGTCTGTCCCTGTCCTGTCTCTACTGTTTTTTTTTTTTCTTCTCTTTTAGCCTGGTTTCTCTTCTTTTTTTCTTGGGTTGCCTCTCTCTCCTCTCTCTCCCCTCTCTCTCTCTCTCCTCTCTCTCCTCTCACCCCCCTCCTCTCTCTCCTCCTCTCTTCTGAATGAAGAGTTTTTTTCGTGGAATATCAAAACTAGAAAACAATGAAAAACATGAAGGGGAAAACTGTGTTAAAACATTTCCACCAGAAAGATACTTGTCTTTAATTAAAATAAATGGCACAGGACAACCCATAAGTTTTCGACAAAGGAAAAAAACAAAAACAAGGGAAAAAAAAGTTCTTTTCTTATTCAAACTCACAGCTTGCAAAATATCCGAAAGCCAGTACGCTCTTTGACTCATCTTTCTTTGTTTTTTTTTTCTTTTTTTTAAAACTTTTTTTAAATTTGTTTTAAAACAAAATTACAATAACAAATACCAAAAGAAATCATAATCATTAAAGTAATTTGAAATAAGGCAAAAAAAAAGTATGAAAGAGAGAGAGAGAGAGAGGAAAAGGGAGAAAGGGGAGAGAGAGGAGAGAAGAGGGGGGGGGGGGAGTGAGTGAGTGGGGAGAGAGAGAGGGAGAGATGACTCATTTTCGTATATTATGACCAGAATCGATTGAAAATGTTTTTGTCGACTTTAAGAAAACGGAAAATAGATCTAGCAAAATTCATAAAACAACCATGAACTTAGAAAAAAGGCAATTGAAAGAATTAACTATGATAAAAATTTAATCACTGAAATGTTTGCAAACGATCCACTTCTGTTCCTGTATTGCGTAAGTGTGTGAGAGGAAGGAAGGGGATGGCACAGGGGAGGGGGGGGGGGGGTGGGGGCGAAGGAGAGAGAAGCTGTTGGAATAGTTGGGGGCGAGGGGGGAGATGGAAGGGGTGAATGAGGATGGGTTTTACTGAGTTATTTCAAAAAATGCCCCCTTTTCCCAATGCGTTATTTATGAAGGACAAAAATTTTTTATTGTCATTTTCCTCTCCTCTCCTTTTTCTCTCCTCCCTCTCTCTTCCTTCTCCCTCCCTCTCTCCGTCATTGTCCCCTCATTTTCTCTCTCTCCTCCCTCTCTCTCACCTCTCTCCCCCCTCTCTCTCTCTCTCTCTTTGTCATTGTCTCCTCGTTTTTTTCTCTCTCTCTTTCCTCCTCTCTCCATCTTGTCTCCCCCAAATTCCCCCTTTACTCTTGCTGAGAGAGTAAGCGAAAGAAAAAGAGAGAGAGAGAGGGGGAGAGAGAGAGAGAGAGAGAGAGAAGAGAAGGAAAATATGTGTTGAGGTGATAATAAGATATGAGGATGTGGAGGAGGAGGAGGAGGGGGAGGGAGAGGAGGAGGAACGAGACGAGAGGAAAAGCCTAGAGATAATGAATGACGGACGAATTGGCATAGCAAGACATAAAGGGTGAATGACAGCGGGGAAGGATTGAAAACGCAAAACCGATGAAAGGAGACTGGGGAAACACAGAACGTGGGAATGAAATGACATTCGAGATGAGACGACGACACGACGGGGAGGACAATGATAACCAGAAGGGAAAAGAGAGGCCAAAACGATAAATAATGAGGCCTTGGGCAAAAAGAAAAAATGGTGGAAATAATGACTGATTCAGAGAAATCGAGAAAGATTAACGGCAGAAATTAAAGCTTGACAAATGACGGAATGGGAAAAGGAAAAATGGGATTTTTGAATGCAGACGGGTAGAAAAGGGGAAAAGCAAGTGTAATGAATGACGAGAGGAATGAGGAGCGGGAAATGTGATGAAATTGAATGATGGATAACGAGAGAAAGTATCTCATTGAATGTTCGACGGGATGAAAAGAGAGTGTGACAACTGTGAGAAAAACCGGATAACAAAGACCAAAAAAAACCGTGGGAAAAAGGAGCAACACAAAACAAAGTCAGCACCCCTCAAACAAAGACATTTTCTGTCTCATCAGAAAGAACAAACATAGGAGATGAGGAACTTTTCTTTTGACTCTGCCAAAAAACAGGCAAAAGAGGGAATATGCTAACAGTTCAGGGTTCATCAAAGGAGAGACCTTTCCAACACTTTTCCAAAAAGTCGTAGAGCAGTGAAGTCGCTGAACAGGCGGCCTGCAAGATTTTACATCCCCCAGAACCTTGAATGTGGGGGGAAAAGGGAGTAACTGTATAGAACTGCCCGCAAAAAACTCTGGGGACACAAGAGTGGCTGACGCCCAAAGAGACCGATCACTAATTTCCACACTTTCCCAAAAAACAGGGAAAACCTCAACACTGCCCAAAAAACCGCAAGATCATTAATCAGCAATGTAACAACGTAAGTTCAAAATCATTCTGAACAGATTTCAGCTGCAGACAGACACCGCTGTATCAGAATGGCTGATGTATCATCGAACGGACCTTTAACCCTTCGCCAAAAACCCTGCAACACCAAGAAGACTTCTATCATGTCTTCACAGACTTCAAACAGGCATTTGACAGAGTCTGTCGAGAGGCGCTATAGGTCGTCATTAAGAAATCTGATCTCGGTACAAAGTTAACATCCAGCAGTATACGCCAAAGTGACAAGTGCAGTACTCACAAAGTGACCAGTGCAGTACTCACAAAGTGACCAGTGTAGTACTCACTAAGGGCACCACTGGAAAGTGGTCCACGTAAACAGCTAGGATTCTTCAGGACTCTTTCCTCTCCAATACTTTCTCAACAGTCGTCATGGAGTGCATTATGAAGGGTCCTCCGGGATCAAGACAAGGCAACGCAGCAGCACTGCAAGAAGAACTATCACGAACCCCCCACTTTGCGGGTAACTTTCATGGCCTGGCGGGCACTGAATTTAACAACTCGCTAAGCTTGTTAAAACTCTGGTGAAACATCTATGAGACATGGAGTGGATTTCAACACAGAGGAGACCAAGCTAATGGCCACCACAAACACCACCTCCAGTGCTGATATAACCAATGGATAGAAGCCAGGAACTGTTGAACAGTTTTTGAATCTGGAATTTATTTCAGCTGGGACAGTTATACAGTTCATACATCGGGGATTTATTTTTCAGCGATGTGGAATTTAAATCAGATATTCTCCCAAGAACAGCAGAGACATCAGTTCTGCAAAAGTGAACCCTGTGGGGAAAAAAATAACATCTCAGTGAAGTACAAATTTGGCTCCTGCATGTACGGGTGTTTTCTTTTTTCCAAATAAAGACGCGACATGGACCTGGAAGAAAGAACCCAAATATGGAAATAAGACATTGCAAGATACTTTTACATCAGCTACACTGATTATATCACAATTGAACAACTGCGTTAAGACCACAAACAGCACATGGGGCCATACGAAGATTGCTGACAACAGCAAAGCAAAGAAATAAGTTGGCATTGTCATAGAGATCCAACAGCCCCGTTAAAATTTTCACACAGAAGAAGTGTGAAGGAACAGACTGAGAAGAAGACGTTTTCCTGCGTCTTTTTGGGAAATCCAGTATGAAAACGCCAATGTGGAACTAGTAAATCCAGAAGAGAAGAGAGAGAGAAGAGAGAGAGAGGAGAGAGAAGAGAGAGAGAGAGAGAGAGAGAGAAGAGAGAAAAGCGAGCACTGCGAACTAACATCAAGTTAAGCCGTATTCCCAGCATTGCGCAAAATTACTACAAGGAAAAAGTGATTAAGCCATGTTTGGTAAAGTAATTCAAAAAACAGTAAAATTTCGTCAAAACTATTGAAACGAAATTTTCATTTGAAAAGTTTCATACCCATACTCTCCCCGCCCCCTTTCCTCCGACGCCTCTCCATCCCCATCTTTTGCCCCGTCCTGTCACTCCACAGACACATCACTTTACATGGCTGACACCTCCCCCATCCCTCTTTTTGCCCCGTCCTGTCACTCCTCCACAGACACGCCCACTTTACATGGCTGACACCTCTCCATCCCCATCTTTTGCCCTGTCCTGTCACTCCACAGACACATCACTTTACATGGCTGACACCTCCATCCCCATCTTTGCCCCTCCTGTCACTCCACAGACACATCACTTTAAAATGGCTGACACCTCCCCCATCCCCATCTTTTGCCCCGCCCTGTCACTCCACAGACACATCACTTTACATGGCTGACACCTCTCCATCCCCATCTTTTGCCCCGTCCTGTCACTCCACAGACACATCACTTTACATGGTGGACACCTCTCCATCCCCATCTTTTGCCCCGTCCTGTCACTCCACAGACACATCACTTTACATGGCTGACCACTCTCCATCCCCGTCTGTTGCCCTGTCCTGTCACTCCACAGACACATCACTTTACATGGCTGACACCTCTCCATCCCCGTCTTTGCCCCGTCCTGTCACTCCACAAACACATCACTTACATGGTGGACACCTCTCCATCCCCATCTTTTGCCCTGTCCTGCCCACTCCACAGACACATCATTTTACATGGCTGACACCTCTCCATCCCCGTCTGTTGCCCTGTCCTGTCACTCCACAGACACATCACTTTAACATGGCTGACAACTCTCCATCCCCTCTTTTGCCCGTCTGCCCACTCCCACAGACACATCACTTAACTGGTGGACACCTCTCCATCCCCATCGTTTGCCCTGTCCTGCCCACTCCTCCACAGACACATCACTTTACATATGGACACCTCTCCATCCCCGTCTTTTGCCCTGTCTTGTCACCCTCCACAGACACATCACTTTACTTTGGTTGCACGGAAAATGCCGATTTAAATGTGCCCCCTTTCCTCTCTCTCCCCCCCCCCCCCCCCCACAACACACACACACAAAAACGAGCGCGCGAGCATACGCACGCGCGCACACCCCACACTCAAGCAACAAGCGCACACATACGCGGGCAAAATGCGCGTGCGCGCGGCACACACCAAAACACACACACCCCACACACACACCCCACACACACACCACACAACGCGCGGATACACAAACACACACGCACACTAGCACACACATTACACACAAATGGAAGCGTGCCTCGCGCGCGCAACACCCCACATGGACAGATACAACTATGCGTGCGCTCACGCACGAACACATACATATAACCAACCACGCGTACGCGCACGAAAAAAACGCACATATCACACACCCCACACACACACACACACACACACACACACACACACTCTCTCACACACACACAAAACCACACACACACACCACACACACACACACCACACACACACACACACACACGTGCGTGTCCTCACTGTAAAGCCAGTACATCACTGCCTGCTATTTCTTCACTCTTGCAGCATGCTTTTGAATTGACGGGACATGAAGTAAAAAAAAAAAAAAAGATATTGCAAAACCAATCGTTTTTCTTCAAACTTATTATCTTATTGTGCATGCATCTTTTTTTTTCTCAACCTGCCTGATGTACTAAGACTAACATTTTTTCCAGAGGCTTTTTAAAACATCTTTTAGCATTTTTTTCTTTCAGCAAATGAGATGCCGACAATACTTCCACGCTAACAGAAATACGTCAAATTTCTTTAAATTCATATATGAGTCTGGTCTTTGATGAACGATATAGTCTCATCTTTCTGTCTTCAACTTGTGATATCAGAAATGAGGCTCGACGATAAATGTTTGTTCCCCGGGAATGCCCTTTCAAATGCCTGTGCTTTGTCAAAAGATCTCATGACAACAATGCTTCCTAATTTTAAAAGGGTACAATGGGGGGTTTTTGATTATTCTTAATTTCTTTTATTTTTTTCCCCACGTTGTAAAACAGTTTTGGATTCTGATATTTCAGACGGACGAAAATGAGAAAATAATACAATTTTGGTTTTTAGCAACAAATCTGTTGCTATGATATCACGTGAAAATGATGAATGCCAAAAAGGAAAGAACGTGGGAAAAAGGGTGAATAACTGACGGGGGGGGAGCGTGAAAATGAAGAATGATTGATCACAGAAGAAAAGGGAAAATGATGAATGACTAGGGAGAGAATAATGACGAAACGATGACTGACTGGAGAACAACGTGAAAACGATAGATGAATGACTGAAAATGAGGACTGAATGGTAAAGGATAAACGGGACGTGAAGATAATGTGAGAATGATAAGAAAGGGAAAAATGATGAATAAATGATAGGAAAAGGAGAGGAAGATGAACGTGTGATGGAAGAAGAACAAGTGAATGATGAAAAATAGTTGGACGAGATGATAATAAGATTTGAAGAGCGTCAGAATCATGAATGAGGGGGGGGGTGAAAAGAGAAAGCGATACCAATGAAAGGGAGGTGAAACAATAAATTTGAGAATGATAAATGACGTATGAAAGGTACCGGACAGAATTGTGGATTGGAAAATAACGTAAGAACGATGAAGGACGTGGACAAGAAGAAAAAGAAGAGAAGAGTGTGAGACCA
>CM031598.1:30100380-30124870 GCA_018398815.1 Conus ventricosus | reverse complement strand
GATCTTAAGCGTCGTCTGTAATCGTAAGATTTTCAAATGCTCACGCCGATTTCAAACGTGCCTTGAAAAACGTAGATTTGAAGCAATTACAAGATACGGCATTTCGTCAAGCCCTTTCCTTGCAGTATGCATGATTGATCCATCTGCACACACAGTCATAAGATCTCAGGTTCTGGGTTGTGTCATGTTGCCCGTCCCGCTGTTCCATGCCGAAAGAAATTCGAGTGACGTAAAAGTGCGCACGTGAGACGGCAGCAGAGCTAACAATAGAATTTCTGAAGATGGAAGTAGTCATACGCCACGCCGGCTTATAAAGTACTGTGACGTAAAAAGGACTTAACTTTACGACAAGAGGTCGAATAGCAGTTCTGATGACGATTAAGCGCTATTCTGAGCTCAGTTCTGTCACTCCGCTGTTCTTCAGTTCTGCAGTGTTGTGTGCTGTTCGTTTCTTTTGGGTCCTTGACCCCCAGAAAACAAGATGGCTAACTTAGACAAACTGACTGAAACAAAAACTGTACGTGTAGTTGGCTTTTGGCGTTGTTGTTGTTGTTGTTGCTGTTGCAGCTGCTTGCTGCTGTTTTAAACTTCCCCTTAAAACAGGCGGTGACCATATCAAGATTACAGAATCATTTCGTTAAACAAGAACTTGCCAACGTGTGAAGGGAGCGTAATACCGATGGGACACATGAGGAAGAGGTGGCATGGAGACGACAACAATAACAACATCAACAACAACAACAACAAAAGCAGAAGAAGAAAAAGAAGAAGAAGAAAAAGAAAAATCAATAAATGATCGAAGGGAGAGGAAGGATGAAGGACGATGTGAAGAAAGGAAAGGGGAGAGATAAAGAAAGGAAAACAAATGGAAGAACTAACGGTAGGGAAACAAATGGAAGAACTAAATGGTAGGGAAAACAAATGGAAGAACTAACGTAGGGAAAACAAATGAAGACTAACGTAGAGGACAACATGAGAATAAGGTGGGGCAATGGAAGAACAACTAAAACAACATACAACTAATAAAACAAATAAGAGAAAAGGAAAACAAATGAAGAAAAATAGGAAAACAAAATGTGAAGAGGAGGGAAAGATGAAGACTAACGTGAAGAAACAAAGGGAAGAAAAGAAGGAAAACAAATGGAAGAACTAACGGTAGGGAAAACAAATGGAAGAACTAATGGTAGGGAAAACAAATGGAAGAACTAATGGTAGGGAAAACAAATGGAAGAACTAACGGTAGGAAAACAAATGGATGAAAACTGAATGAATGGTAGAAAAAAAAAAAAAAAAAGGAAATGAATGCTTAGGAAAAATAAAGAATGAAATGAATAAGGGGGGAGGGGGACAAAATGGATAGTAGGGAAAAATAAGGAATAAAGTGAATGGTGGAAAGAAACAGTGAAACAAAGGAAAGGAAAAAAGACCTTAAGAATGATACGAACGGTGGTTAAAAAAGAAAAAAAAAAAAGGATTGAAACAATACAAGGAGGAAAAGCAAATGAAATTCAATGACAGGTAGGAAAAAAGAATGAACAAATGGCAGAGGACAAAAGATATGAATAAATGAAGAGCAGGAGAAAACAGAAAGATAGAATGAATGAATGGTAGTTTAGGAGGATGGGTGGGGGAGAATGAACGAATGGCAAAGGGGAAAATATAAAGAATGAATGAATGATGGGGAGGGGGGGGGGAGAAAAAGAGAATGAATGAACTGTGAGCGAGTTAAGGAATAAAGAATGAATGAAAGGGGGTGGGGGGGGGGAGGGGGGGAGGGGGGATAGAAAACGAAGGAATGGTAGGGGGGGGGGGGAATGAATAAGTCGTATGGTTTAAAAAAACATTATAACTGGCAGGGATGGGGGGAGGGGGGGGGAGACATAAAGAATAAATGAATGGCAGGGGAAAGGAAACAACGAGTGAATTGATGTAGGGAGAGGAGGGCGGGGGAAGAAACAAAGAGTAAATGGATGGTAGGATGGAAAATGATACAGAATGGGTTAATGGTGGAGGGAAAATAGATAAAGAACGAATGAATGGTCAGAGGGAGGGAAGGGGAGGGGGAGAAAGAAGAATGAATGAAAAAAAAAAGAAAATGGAGACCGAATGTCAGTTGATAAAGAAACCGAATGTGATCTGGGTGCGGATGCGAACGGATAGGCAGATTGATCCCAGGAAGTAAATGGTTGACATGCCAAATGAACACGTACTTCGAATGAGACGAAAGACGAGAGTTAAAAAGTGAACGACGAAATTTAAAAGAAAAATGAAACGATAAACGATCGGAAAAGAAAGAAGAACAAAACCTCTGGAGTAAGAAGAAAGACGGAACATGAGCAGAGGTCCCCGAAGATGGAGTATGTGCCGAAAAGCGGGATAGAAAGTCAAACACAAAACTCCACGCCTGGCTATACAGGGAGTGTCCGCAGGAGTATCAGCCTGCGTACGCAGAAAGAAAAGAAACAGAGAAATACCGATTGGTACAGTTGAAAAATAAACCGAATGAATGAAAAAAGGGAGGAGGAATGGCAGAGATGAGGAATAGCAGATGAGACGCAGAAAAAAAAGAGAGAGAAGAGGGAAAATGAAACGTAGATGAATGAATGATGGGGAAAGAGAGAGAGAGAAAAAAAAGAAGCGAATGAATGATTGGAAAAGAAAGAAACGAAGACTGAATAAATGGATGGCAGGAAAAGAAAGAAAGAAACAAAACCTCATAGGGAAAGAAAGAAAGAAACAAAACCTCATAGGGAAAGAAAGAAAGAAACAAAACCTCATAGGGAAAGAAAGAAAGAAAGAACGAATATGGGAGGCAGGAGGGGGATGGCATGCAGAGAAAAAAAAAAAGAAGCAGAGGAGAAAAGCAGTTCTCAACATGTAAAAAGACAGCCCAGGAATTTCAGGCTTGCAGCAGCCCAAGCCGCTTCAAAAACCAGGGCGTGGGCGTTTTCTTTTTCCTATACTTTCATTTTTTTTTTCTTTCTTTCGTTTTTTTCTCTCTTTTTTTCCTTATGGTACTAAGCGAGTACCTCCAGCCAGACCAGCAGGGGTGACCTTTTGGTAGAAGACTGGAAGGCAGGGAGATGGTAGGTTGGTCACCGATCAATAGTCTTTCGGTACTTCTTCACGCAGGAGAGAGGGAGTGGTCTTTGCTTTACACCCTCCCCCCTCCGTCCGCCTTGGTCTTGTCGGCTTGGCAAGGAGCGACCAGACGATCCCCCCACCGCCCACCCTTCCCCCACTTCACTCCACTCCCACCCCCCTCGATCGTGGGTGGGTGAGGTACTTGCTTCAATGATGGCGAAGACTTGAGAAATTTAGGTTTGGAGGAGTGTCTGATAGAGACTTTAAAAATCTTCCTTGAGCCAGATCTCATTAATGCGTTTTCATTAATTGATGGTTGATATATGAATGGCCCACTCCACCATCAGCTGACAGGAAATAAAGACACGTAAGCTTGCCAAAAAAAAAAAAAAAAAAAGGAACACCAAAATATGTGTGTATCTTTTTCTTTCATAAATCAAACTTCCACACAGAAACACGTACTCACAGACACAGACACACACACACACCCAGACACACACAACCACACCACACACACACACACACACACACACACACACCACACACACACACACACACACACACACACACACACACACACACACACACACAACACACACACACACAACACACACACACACACACACACACACACACACACACACACACACACACACACACACACACACACGCGAACGGCTAAACTCAGAAAGCTCAGAAGCAACGTGTAAAATAGGTGCGAAGAGAAAGCTGGAGCCAGTTTGAGTCAGCAAGTAGTTATCGCAGCTTTAATTGAAAAAAAGGAAATAAAAGAAAAATGGACAGGTTGATTACTAGTACTTTAAGCTGGAATCCTCCTGCACACATACCCCTCTCCCCTCCTGCTCCTCCGCCCATCTCTCTCTCTCTCTCTCTCTCTCTCTCTCTCTCTCTCTCTGTTTGTCTGTCAGTCTGTCTCTCTCTCTCTCTCTCTCTCTCTCTCTCTCTCTCTGTTAAGAAGAGGACGTTGGAAAACTCCTCGACCACTTGAGCGTGCTGTGTGGAAATGTAATAGCAAACACTTCGAGCACTCATGGAAAACAGGTGGTTTGGCTACGTCTTTCTGTCATCCTTCTCCCTCATTTCCTTCAGTCATCATTTCCTTGAAATGGTGGGCAGATCAGAAGCAGGTGTAAGCTCTTTCCCGTCTTACAGACTGTCCATCAGAATTAGGAGTGTTGACCAGCAGAACAGGACTGACGAGGAACGTCTGAGGCACACAATGACGAAGAATGCTCTGCACCTGGCGTGGAATGAACATTGCCAGGTGTTCACAATGTCAGCTGAAGTCTGGTCAGTACAAGGCGCTACCATTCGCAACAAGAAGAATCTTTTTTTATATAATTAGCAGAAAGCACTGAGTCCGTTCTGAAAATTCCGGGTGAAACTTGCTCAAAGTGTTTTTGTATTTTTTTCTGTTTCTTTGTCCTCCGATTTTTTCCCGTCCTTTTTAACCTGTATGTTTTTACGCCTTTCACTTTGCATGCTGTTTCAGTAGAAGTCTGTGAAGCCGTTCGTTCTGAATGGCAAAAAAAGTGCATGGCTCTCCGTCCCTGCACAGTGCACGGCTCTCCGTCCCTGCACAGTGCACGGCTCTCCGTCCCTGCACAGTGCGTGGCTCTCCGTCCCTGCACAGTGCACGGCTCTCCGTCCCTGCACAGTGCACGGCTCTCCGTCCCTGCACAGTGCGTGGCTCTCCGTCCCTGCACAGTGCACGGCTCTCCGTCCCTGCACAGTGCACGGCTCTCCGTCCCTGCACAGTGCGTGGCTCTCCGTCCCTGCACAGTGCACGGCTCTCCGTCCCTGCACAGTGCACGGCTCTCCGTCCCTGCACAGTGTGTGGCTCTCCGTCCCTGCACAGTGCACGGCTCTCCGTCCCTGCACAGTGCGTGGCTCTCCGTCCCTGCACAGTGCACGGCTCTCCGTCCCTGCACAGTGCGTGTCTCTCCGTCCCTGCACAGTGCATGGCTCTCCGGCTGACGTCCTGATGGTGAGGAAATCAATTTAACCGGTGTACAGATTTCTCTCCTTCTTCTCCCCCTTTGGGAGGACGGGGATGTCGTGGAGAAGGAGGAGGAGATGGCAGGGAGGGGTGGGTGTGAGGCATGCACTAGAAGGGGAAAGAGGGTAGAGGTGTTTGTTTCGGTACTTTGCACTAATAGCGCATCGATCGTCCGCAAAGCTGCCCCATGGTCCTCCGCCATTTTTTTTCTCCCTTCACTTTTGAAGTTTGATCTGCATAAATTGGTCAGTTCAAAGTTTATTGTTCCGGTACCGTCTTTTGGTTTTACAGGAAAGGAGACAACTCTGCAAACAATAAATCTTTCTGTGAAGCAGATTTGGTTTAGTACAGCAGAACGAAGTTAATCCAACATTCCACAATGTGTAGCCGATGGAATATTCTACTGTCGGTTTTGGAAATAAAGCAATGTTTATTTGGGACTCTTTCACGAAAAATAAACCCAACGTTGTTTTCTCTAGAATTAAAAAAAAATTATTTGTTAAAGCAAGACTTTTGAGGGGAAAAAGTTTCCGACAGACATTTGTTAAAAGCGATTTATTTACTCAAGATTTTTTTTTTTTTTTTTTTTTGTTCAGGAAAAGCGATTTGGTAACTTTGAAATTTGATGGAAGTAGCGGATTGCTGTTGAAATCAGCCCTTGCATCGAATTGAAAACGGTGGGAAGACTGTTTCGGCTGGTTTTTTTTGTGTGTTTTTTTTTCTCTCTCCTGTTTGACAGTGTTTGGAGATTCCACATGAATAGCTGCCTTTTTGGCCATTTTTTTGTTTTTTGTTTTTTGCCCTTTAAATTAACTTTCTGTCTGTTCCCCACTCACATCTCTCTCTCTCTCTCTCTCTCTCTCTCTCTCCCTCTCTCTCTCCTCCCCCCCCTCCTCCCTCTCTCTCTGTATGTGTCTGTGCGTGCGCTCTTGCGCGCGCTTGTGATTTTGCACCCTAAGCTTTTCTTCGGAGAGCAATAACGAGCAATCTCCCCAGTCCCCCCCCCCCCCCCCCTCCTTCCTCCAATACCCCAAAGTTCCCATCAACACGTCCCCGTCACATTTGGAGGGGAAAATAAATAGGCGGTTGAAAAAAAAAAACAAGAAAAAAAAAACCCTGCGCACCATCATTCATCACGTGCCTGCTTTGAAAGAGACGCTGAATACAGGAACAAGTTGCAGGGGAGGAGGGGGAGGTGGCGGGAGAGGGTGAGATATGCAGGGAGAGGAGGGTGACGATGAGTTGCAGGGAGAGGAGGGTGACGATGAAGACAGGAACAAGTTGCAGGGAGAGGAGGGTGGCCATGAAGACAGGAACAAGTTGCATGGAGAGGAGGGTGACGATGAAGACAGGAACAAGTTGCAGGGAGAGGAGGGTGGCCATGAAGACAGGAACAAGTTGCAGGGAGAGGAGGGTGACGATGAAGACAGGAACAAGTTGCAGGAGAGGAGGGTGACGATGAAGACAGGAACAAGTTGCAGGGAGAGGAGGGTGACGATGAATAATAATAATAATAATAATAATAATGAATACTTATATAGCGCCTATTCTCGGCTAGAGGCCAAGCTCTAAGCGCTTTACAATCAACACTCGTTTACACAACGGGCTGCCTACCTGGGTAGTGCCGACTAAAGAGCTGCCAGCTGGCGCTTCATTCAGTCGTTTCCCGTGTCATCCAGTCAGTATCGTTCAATATCGATCACTCATTTTCCTTACTTCCTTCATTCTTTCCATTTCTCACGCAGGGTGCATGCTATGTGTAACGTGTCATCCATACCAACGGCCAAACTGGCCTTCTCTTCCGAAAGTTGGTGATGGGATTTTACGTGTGTGCAAGATGTTATGCGTGCGTTCACACACGGAACCTCGGTTTATAGTCTCATTCGAAGGACTGTATGGGAAATGGAGTCAGAACCAATGTTAACTCCGAGGGAAAAATCCCCCTGTACCGAAACGCCCCGGCTGAGGTTCGAACCCGCAACCCCAGGATCACCAAGATTAGAGTACGGCGCTCTACCAACTGAGCTATTCCAGCTCCCACAGGAACAAGTTGCAGGGAGAGGAGGGTGATGATGAAGACAGGAACAAGTTGCAGGGAGAGGAGGGTGGCGATGAGTTGCAGGGAGAGGAGGGTGGCGATGAGTTGCAGGGAGAGGAGGGTGACGATGAAGACAGGAACAAGTTGCAGGGAGAGGAAGGTGACGATGAAGACAGGAACAAGTTGCAGGGAGAGGAGGGTGGCGATGAAACAGGAACAAGTTGCAGGGAGAGGAGGGTGACGATGAAGACAGGAACAAGTTGCAGGGAGAGGAGGGTGGCGATGAGTTGCAGGGAGAGGAGGGTGACGATGAGTTGCAGGAGAGGAAGGTGACGATGAATACAGGAACAAGTTGCAGGGAGAGGAGGGTGACGATGAGTTGCAGGGAGAGCAGGGTGGCGATGAAGCCAGGAACAAGTTGCAGGGAGAGGAGGGTGACGATGAAGACAGGAACAAGTTGCAGGGAGAGGAGGGTGGCGAGAGTTGCAGGGAGAGGAGGGTGACGATGAAGACAGGAACAAGTTGCAGGGAGAGGAGGGTGGCGATGAAGACAGGAACAAGTTGCAGGAGGAGGGAGGGTGCACGATGAGTTGCAGGAGAGGAAGGTGACGATGAAGACAGGAACAAGTTGCAGGGAGAGGAGGGTGGCGATGAGTTGCAGGGAGAGGAGGTGGCGATGAAGACAGGAACAAGTTGCAGGGAGAGGAGGGTGACGATGGTTGCAGGGTGAGGAGGGTAGCGATGAAGACAGGAACAAGTTGCACGACAGGAGGGTGACGATGAAGACAGGAACAAGTTGCAGGGAGAGGAGGGTGACGATGAAGACAGGAACAGTTGCAGGAGAGGAAGGTGACGATGAGTTGCAGGGAGAGGAGGTGACGATGAGTTGCAGGAGAGGAGGATGACGATGAATACAGGAACAAGTTGCAGGGAGAGGAGGGTGACGATGAAGACAGGAACAAGTTGCAGGGAGAGGAGGGAGACGATGAAGACAGGAACAAGTTGCAGGGAGAGGAAGGTGACGATGAAGACAGGAACAAGTTGCAGGGAGAGGAGGGTGGCGATGAGTTGCAGGGAGAGGAGGGTGACGATGAAGACAGGAACAAGTTGCAGGGAGAGGAGGGGCGATGACAGGATGAGGAGGGTGACGATAAAGACAGAACAAGTTGCAGGGAGAGGAGGGTGACGATGATATGCAGGAGAGGAGGTGACGATAAGACAGGAACAGTTGCAGGGAGAGGAGGGTGACGATGAAGACAGGAACAAGTTGCAGGGAGAGGAGGGTGACGATGAAGACAGGAACAAGTTGCAGGGAGAGGAGGGTGACGATGAAGACAGGAACAAGTTGCAGGGAGAGGAGGGTGACGATGAAGACAGGAACAAGTTGCAGGGAGAGGAGGGTGACGATGAAGACAGGAACAAGTTGCAGGGAGAGGAGGGTGACGATGAAGACAGGACAAGTTGCAGGAAGGAGGTGCATGAAGACAGGAACAAGTTGCAGGAGAGGAGGTGACGATGAAGACAGGAACAAGTTGCAGAGGAGAGGAGGGTGGCGATGAAGACAGGAACAAGTTGCAGGGAGAGGAGGGTGACGATGAAGACAGGAACAAGTTGCAGGGAGAGGAGGGTGACGATGAAGACAGAAACAAGTTGCAGGGAGAGGGGGTGACGATGAAGACAGAACAAGTTGCAGGGAGAGGAGGGTGAAGAATGAAGTTGCAGGGAGAGGGGTGACGATGAAGACAGGAACAAGTTGCAGGAGAGGAGGGTGACGATGAAGACAGGAACAAGTTGCAGGGAGAGGAGGGTGACGATGAGTTGCAGGGAGAGGAGGGTGACGATGAAGACAGGAACAAGTTGCAGGGAGAGGAGGGTGACGATGAAGACAGGAACAAGTTGAGGGGAGAGGAGGGGTGACGATGAAGACAGGAACAAGTTGCAGGGAGAGGAGGTGACGATGAGTTGCGGGAGGAGGACGAGAGGTGCAGGGAGAGGAGGGTGACGATGAAGACAGGAACAAGTTGCAGGGAGAGGAGGTGACGATGAGTTGCAGGGAGAGGAGGGTGACGATGAGTTGCAGGGAGAGGAGGGTGACGATGAAGACAGGAACAAGTTGCAGGGAGAGGAGGGTGACGATGAGTTGCAGGAGAGGAGGGTGACGATGAACAGAACAAGTTGCAGGGAGAGGAGGGTGACGATGAAGACAGGAACAAGTTGCAGGGAGAGGAGGGAGTGAAGACAGGAACAAGTTGCAGGGAGAGGAGGGTGACGATGAAGACAGGAACAAGTTGCAGGGAGAGGAGGGTGACGATGAAGACAGGAACAAGTTGCAGGGAGAGGAGGGTGACGATGAAGACAGGAACAAGTTGCAGGGAGAGGAGGGTGACGATGAAGACAGGAACAAGTTGCAGGGAGAGGAGGGTGACGATGAAGACAGAACAAGTTGCAGGGAGAGGAGGGTGACGATGAAGACAGGAACAAGTTGCAGGGAGAGGAGGTGCGATGAAGACAGGAACAAGTTGCAGGAGAGGAGGGTGACGATGAAGACAGAACAAGTTGCAGGGAGAGGAGGTGACGATGAAGACAGGAACAAGTTGCAGGGAGAGGAGGGTGACGATGAGTTGCAGGGAGAGGAGGGTGACGATGAAGACAGGAACAAGTTGCAGGGAGAGGAGGGTGACGATGAAGACAGGAACAAGTTGCAGGGAGAGGGGTGACGATGAGTTGCAGGAGAGGAGGGTGACGATGAAGGACAGGAACAAGTTGCAGGGAGAGGAGGGTGACGATGAAGACAGGAACAAGTTGCAGGGAGAGGAGGGTGACGATGAAGAAAGTTGCAGGGAGAGGAGGGTGACGATGAAGACAGGAACAAGTTGCAGGAGAGAGGGTGACGAGATTGCAGGGAGAGGAGGTGGCGATGAAGACAGGAACAAGTTGCAGGGAGAGGAGGTGACGATGAAGACAGGAACAAGTTGCAGGAGAGGAGGTGACGATGAGTTGCAGGAGAGGAGGTGACGATGAAGACAGGAACAAGTTGCAGGGAGAGGAGGGTGACGATGAGTTGCAGGGAGAGAGGGTGACGATGAAGACAGGAACAGTTGCAGGGAGAGGAGGGTGACGATGAGACAGAACAATTGCAGGGAGAGGAGGGTGACGATGAAGACAGGAACAAGTTGCAGGGAGAGGAGGGTGGGAGAGACAGACAAGTTGCAGGGAGAGGAGGGTGGCGATGAAGACAGGAACAAGTTGCAGGGAGAGAAGGTGACGATGAGTTGCAGGGAGAGGAGGGTGACGATGAAGACAGGAACAAGTTGCAGGGAGAGGAGGGTGACGATGAAGAGAACAGTTGCAGGAGAGGAGGGTGGACGATGAAGACAGGAACAAGTTGCAGGGAGGAGGGTGACGATGAAGACAGCAACAAGTTGCAGGGAGAGAGGTGACGATGAGTTGCAGGGAGATGAGGGACAATTGCAGGGAGAGGAGGGTGCGATGAAACAGAACAAGTTGCAGGGAGAGGAGGGTGACGATGAGTTGCAGGAGAGGAGGGTGACGATGAAGACAGGAACAAGTTGCAGGGAGAGGAGGGTGACGATGAGTTGCAGGGAGAGGAGGGTGACGATGAAGACAGGAACAAGTTGCAGGGAGAGGAGGGTGACGATGAAGACAGGAACAAGTTGCAGGGAGAGAAGGTGACGATGAGTTGCAGGGAGAGAGGGTGACGATGAGACATGACAAGTTGCAGGGAGAGGAGGGTGACGATGAAGACAGGAACAAGTTGCAGGGAGAGGAGGGTGACGATGAAGCAGAAAGTTGCAGGGAGAGGAGGGTGACGATGAAGACAGGAACAAGTTGCAGGGAGAGGAGGGTGACGATGAGTTGCAGGGAGAGGAGGGTGACGATGAAGACAGGAACAAGTTGCAGGGAGAGGAGGGTGACGAATGCAGAGAGCAGAGAAGACAAGTTGCAGGAGAGGAGGGTGACGATGAGTTGCAGGAGAGGAGGGTGACGATGAAGACAGGAATACAGTTGCAGGGAGAGGAGGGTGCGATGAGTTGCAGGGAGAGAGAGGTGAGCGATGAAGACAGGAACAAGTTGCAGGGAGAGGAAGGTGACGATGAAGACAGGAACAAGTTGCAGGAGAGGAGGGTGACGATGAAGAAGAAAGTTGCAGGAGAGGAGGTGACGATGAAGACAGGAACAAGTTGCAGGGAGAGGAGGGTGCGATGCGGAATTGCAGGGAGAGGAGGGGCGATGAAGACAGGAACAAGTTGCAGGGAGAGGAGGGTGACGATGAGTTGCAGGGAGAGGAGGGTGACGATGAGTTGCAGGGAGAGGAGGGTGGTGGACAGGATGAAGACAGGAACAAGTTGCAGGGAGAGGAGGGTGACGATGAGTTGCAGGGAGAGGAGGGTGCGATGAAGACAGGAACAAGTTGCAGGGAGAGGAGGTGCGATGAAGACAGGACGAAGTTGCAGGGAAGGAGGGTGACGATGAAGACAGGAACAAGTTGCAGGGAGAGGAGGGTGAGTGAAGACAGGAACAAGTTGCAGGGAGAGGAGGGTGCGATGAATGGGGGGGGGGACAGGAACAGTTGCAGGGAGAGGAGGTGACGATGAAGACAGGAACAAGTTGCAGGGAGAGGAGGGTGCGATGGAGAGAGGAGGGTGACAAGTTGCAGGGAGAGGAGGGTGGACGATGAAGCAGGAACAAGTTGCAGGGGAGGAGGGTGACGATGATTGCAGGGAGAGGAGGGTGCCATGAGTCATGACAGTGACAGGAGGGTGACGGACTGAGTTGCAGGGACAGGAGGGTGACGATGAAGACAGGACAAGTTGCAGGGAGAGGAGGGTGACGAGATTGCAGGAGAGGAGGTGGCAGAAGACAGGAACAAGTTGCAGGAGAGGAGGTGGATAAACGGATAAAGTTGCAGGGAGAGAGGGTGCCGAATGAAGACAGAACTAGTTGCAGGGAGAGGAGGGTGACGATGAGTTGCTGGGAGGGAGGTGACGATGAAGACAGGAACAAGTTGCAGGAAGTACGATAGTACAGGAAAGAGATGAGGGGACAAGTGAGGGAGAGGAGGGTGACGAGGTTGCAGGGAGGAGGGTGACGATGAAGACAGGAAAGTTGCAGGGAGGAGGGCGATAGTTGCGGGAGAGGGTACGAGACAGGAACAAGTTGCAGGGAGAGAGGTGAGTGAGACGAACAGTTGCAGGGAGAGGAGGTGACGATAACGGAAAAGTTGCAGGGAGAGGAGGGTGACGATAGTTGCAGGGAAGGAGGGTGACGATGAGGTTGCAGGGAAGGAGGGTCGATGAATGACAGGAACCAGTTCGAATCGATGATGTTGCAGGGGTGCGATGCAGTTCCAGGAGAGGAGGTGCGATGAAGACAGGAACAAGTTGCTGGAAAGAAGATGAGGTGGCAGATAGAGAAGACAGGAACAAGTTGCAGGGAAGGAGGGTGCGATGAAGCAGGAACAAGTTGCAGGGAGAGAAGTGCATGTTGCGATGCATATTGCAGAGAGGAGGTGCGATGTGAAAGGAAAGTGCAGGAGAGGAGGGTCGATGAAGACAGGAATCAAGTTCAGGGAGGGAGGTGGCGATGTGCAGGAGAGGAGGGGCTGAGCGGAATGGGAATGAGTCGGCGGAAGGCGGGGGGGGGGGGGTCTTGCAGAAGAACGGGCAGGCTGCGGAATTTATCCGGGTTCGGGACGGAGGGGAGAGAGAGAGAGGATGATGGTGCAGGGGAGTGAGGGAGAGAGAAAAGTTCAAAGTGCTATTCAAAGAAAGCCAAAATAGACTTACAGGCAGACCCGTTGAATGGGTCAAAGTGTTCTATCAGCGTTAAAATGTTTGGGGAAAAGTGGGGGGGGGGGGGGGGGGGGAGAGGACGTGGGCGGGTGGATACGTTTAAGAAGGGGGGGGAGGGTCGTGTGGGGTGAACTTCAATCCGAAAGCAGTGAGATTCCGTTTGCTGAGCTCCGAAGTGGGGGGGGGGGGGGGGGGGGGGGGGGGGGGGTTGGGGGGGGGGGGTTGTAGGCGCTTAAGAGTTGTTCCTCTCCAAGCGGTTTGTGTAAAAAGAGCATTCAATCAATGTCATAGGCGGGATAGGAGTTTTGTGCGTTTCTGTGGTTGGGGTGGGGGTCTTTCTGGTGGAAAGGGTGTTCCAGGTCGCCTGTCTGTGAATGTTGGGGGAAACTGCACGCTTCCAGTGGATACAGTGAAGGGGGAGGGGGGGGGGGGGGGCTCTCCTTCGCTCATGTACTAGTAACTCAGCTGGCCATGGGCCTGCCGGCAATTTTTCATTTCCTCGGAGCTTTCGTGGACTCGGAGAGAGAGAGAGGAGAGAGAGAGAGAGGAGAGAGAGAGGAGAGAGAGAGAGAGAGGAGGAGGAGAGGAGAGAGAGAGAGAGAGAGAGGTGATGGGGTATCCAAAGTCCATAAATTCAAAGAAAGCCAAATATTAAGACTTTTCAATTACGATGGCCATTGATTCTTCCGTTTATGACATAATGCAGGGCTTCAAAGTTGTATCATATTCAAGATGAGATTAAAAAATGATGTGTTGGGGAAAGGTGGTGGGGGGGGGGGGGGGGGGGGGGGGAGGAGAGTAGGGAGGTTACGAAGGTGGGGCAGGGGGGTGGAGATACACGTGTTTGAAAAAATGCCAAAGGGGATTAGGGAGCCCGGTTCTCTTGTTTTTTGTTAGAGTTGGTTGATCACTTTTGCAAATATTTTTTTCCCCATAGAAATCTCTCTCTCTCTCTCTCTCTCTCTCTCTCTCTCTTCAACTGCGTAAAAAAAAATTTGTGGAAAAAAACGCATTGCACGTGTTCAGTATCATACGGAGTGAGATTGCTTACTTTCCTTCCCTCGCTTTCTCTGTGTTTAAGGTTGGGTGTTAATCATTTCCCTGCCGCTCGACAAAGAAAAACGCTCTCTCTCTCTCTCTCTCTCTCTCTCTCTCAGCATGTGTGTGAAAGGATATGTGATGGAAACTGTATGTAACAGTCTGTTGACTACCCTTTTTTCCCTGTGGTTGCATGTTTGGGTGTACCGCTTCCTGATCCCCAAAGCAACACAGTACTTTGGTTGCGAAGATGTCCTGGCATCTTCCTCGTTGTTTCTGTAGAAGCGCTAAAGATGTTCACTCTCCAAGCGGTATGTTTTCACAGTTTTATGAACAGTTAACAATTCATACGGAGCACTTACAGAATACATGTGAAAAACTGATTGTGAAAATGATGGACACGGATTCAAAGTATAAATGTTGTCACGACCTGTCAATCTGTGTTGCTTTTTTTCAGTCAGTACTGTACTGTGTTGTTGACCTATCGTACTGATTGTTGGTTTACCTTTCTTATACTGGAAGAATATGGATAAAGTGAAAATAATAACAACATCAACAACAATAATAGTAATAATGATAACAATGATATTTAGCGGTGTATCAATTTGAACAGTGATAATTTATATACTTTTAAAAGCAATCTATATACTTTTACAAGCAATCAGTCCTGTACGTGAATATGAACAAATATATTCACTCTACATAGTCTCTCTAAGCAGTCTACAAAGGTTGCTGGAATCCACAGAAACGTGATCAAACAGGTTTACTCAGGAAGTCTTTATAAGCAATCCACAAAGCTGGCTGGAATCCCCAGAAATGTCAATGACCAGATTATCTCTAAGCTACGTCATCTGTGTCAGCAATCTCGACAGATTGCTAAACTCCACACAAATGTGCAAAATCTTAAGGGTACACCAAAAGCATGCATACTGACTACCTGTGTTTTTCAAATGATCAAACGGCCACCATGTAAATCAAAAATAAAGAAAAGAAAAAAAGAAGGGGGTGGGGGCGGGGGGGGGGGGGGGGGGGGGGGGGGGCGGGGGCGAGACCTGTGGAGTTTCAAGGTGGAACTTTCATGAGAGGGGGGGAAAAAAGTCGTTCGTGGGATTTCAACTTGGACCATTGGCATACCACTAGCACATTGTGACCACTTGGCCACAGTGCACTTTGGTTGTTGTTGGGATTTCTAGTACATTTACTGCGCCACTTCAGTATGGAAGTAACAAGCGCCAGCATTACTTTGGTCGTTTTCCACCGTTCTCTGGTGAAGGTGTGGAAGAGTTTGTTAGCGCTCAGGACTGAGCTTTAGAGTGATACTAAACGCAGGGATCTGAACTTATCAGGGGTAATTCTAGGGCCATTTTCATGTCCGTTAACACACCACACACAACCCAAACACACACCACTCCACACAGATTTGACTCTTTGATATAAGATCATGTAACAAACAAAGTTTGTCATAGAGGACATTGCCCAGGATAACGAAAAAAGCAGCATGAACCATTTGATTCAAACCATAAATGTTATACTTCTTATATTACGAATTTCATACTGTGTAAAAAGAAAAAGAAGATACATTTCCCTGTGTTTGGATTGGCCGATAATTGTTTGATTACTTATTCACGATGGTGTTTTTCAGTTTACGTTTTGTGGGTGTGCTGATCCTTGGCGATTCTGGAGTTGTTTCCCAACGAACATTTAGAGGAATACACATCTACAGGATTTCACAGCTATTTTATGGTCGTATAGACTCGTAAACTTATAGAAAGGGAAGTATTTAGAATGGCAACGAAAAAAAAAAAATAACTGAAAATGCTGTCTGTGTGTCTGTCTGTCTGTCCGTCGTGGTCAAAATGTGTTCCCACTCGCTCCAGACAAATACTATTGGGCCAGATCTTTCTGAAAATTTTGTAGGTATGTTCATTATTGGGTCACGGATGATGCCGACGGTTTATTTTACCGTTATATCCGATTTACTGAACGGCTAAAACGGCCCATAACGGTTTTTCTCTATTATGGGAATATTCGAAGTACTTGCCGATCTTATGAAATTTGAAAAGTGTGTTCACTTATGGGTCCGGATGATGGCCGATGGTTTATTTTGCCGTTATATCCGTTACTAACGGCTACAACGGCCCATGAGGGTTTACTTCTATATGGAATATCTTAGAACCTACTTGGCGATCTTTCTGAAAAATTGTAGGTTGTTCATTATGGGTACAGATGATGCGATGTTTATTGAATATCGTTACTAACGGCTATAACTGCCCAAACAACGGTTTTTCCGCTTTATAAGAAAAGAAAAAGAAACACCCGAAGGTTGCTGGGAGACCCAGAGAAGCACTGTCTTCACTGCTTTAGAGCAGTCCTGTAACACGCCTTGGAGGCCTGCGCTGTGTTTGACGATGGGTACAGGCACGGCAGACCTCCATTAAGATATCAAGGGACATAACTGCTCCTGAACAGAGGTAAATTAGACATACAGGATGCAGCTCATAAACAGCCTTAAAGTGCATCCCATTGGGTGTACCAGCCCGTATTTTCATGATGCAGAGCCACCGGGCGAAAAACCACCCCCTCCAGCTGCGAGCCACCCCACAGACCCACCACCCCTGCCCACGGGACAGATGAAGACGGTGCCACAGCACAGCCAAGCTTTTCGCCATACGGTCTTATGTGCCTCAAGAGAGGAATCCAAAGTGGTAGTCTTTCCTGTCAAACAGACTTCTCTGTGGTCAGTGGGTCTTCCGCACCGTCACTTGGACCTTTCTCAGGGTCAGCCTAGTTAAAGCAAAGAAGAAAAAGAAAACACCGAAGGTGCTGGGGAGGACCATGAGAAGCACTGTCTTAACCTTGCCTTTAGAGCAGTCCTGTACCACCCTTGGAGGCTGCGCTGTGTTGGACGATGGGTACAGGCCGCGCAGGGACACTCCATTAATATATCAAGGGAATAACTTGCTCCTGAACAGAGGTAAATAGACTACAGGATGCCAGCTCATAACAGCCTTAAAGTAGGCAATCCCATGGTTGTACCAGCCTTAATTTCATGACTGCAGAGACACCGGCGACAACATGTGTGTAATAAATCCGAGCGTCATTATGGAATATCTCAGAAAAGTACTTGGCGACCTTACTGACAATTTGTAAAGTAGTGTTCACTATGGTTGTCACGGATGATGCCCGATGGTTTATGTTGCCTTTTATTCCGTTACTAAAACGGCTACAACGGCCATGACGGGTTTTCTTCTTTATGGATATCTCAGAAATACTGGCCGATCTTCTGAAAATTTAGGTATGTTCATTATGGTTTTTGGTCACAGATGATGGCCGATGTTATCAGAATATCGTTACTAACGGCTATAACTGCCCAAACGGTTTTTTCCTCTTTATGAATATCTCGCGCGTTTTAAAGATAAACTGGGAGTACATTTATATGCTTTGCGTCTTGTTTTTTATTCTTCTTTCAGCACTTTCTAGTTCATTTCTGTTTAGTCTAAATGCTGACTGGACGTATGGTATTGATGCAATTTGAAGTTGCGCTTATTCCTTCAGGACAATCCAATCTCCCCTTTCTCTACCCCGTTTTTACCGCTAGCCTCCCCTCATCTCTTCATTCCTTCACTTTGTTTCTGTTTTCAAATTTTCCTTTTTTCTTCTCTTCTAAATTATGACCTCTAATAAGAAGGTGATTCATCTTAATTAAATGTCCGTATGTCACCTTATGGCGAGAGGATAAAAAGAGGAGTAAGTATGTCCGGTCAAAATCAACTCAACCAAATTCGTGGTCAATCGCCGCACCAGCCCAGTTGGACTGAAGCTTCTAACGCATATAACGGGGCGTCAGGCGGACGGCCCCATGGTTCGGATTCAAGCCACTTGGGGCACGAGGGGGAGGCTAATCCTCATCCTTCACGGAGGACGTCCGACCTTCCAGACGGACTAAATAGCTGACCGACGCTTTCACTGTCGCCTCAGCCAATTGATGGCTATTTTTAGCTTCTCGTGGAGACAGCACTGTCTGCTGTTCGGACTAAGCTGTCTGGCGAATGTCTCGATGTGGTCTTCCAAGCACGTCTTGGCGCCTACCCTGACTCATCTAGCCCATTTACGGAAGTCGCCCGGAACGAAGAGAGGGAAGTTTGTGTGTGGTGGGGGTGAAAAAATCTAGCTAATCAATTAGGATGACCAACTGACCACCACAGAGAGTAAGCGTGTCAGCATGTTGCATGATTTGAACTATCCAATGGAATTAGAGGGAGCTAACTTCAGAGGGTTGTCAGGGGGTTAATATACTGACCAATGGTTACTCGCCCTTGTTGGAGAGATCGGAACACCATAAGAGGATGGAGAGTGAGAGAACGGATGAGAGTGGAACGAGGCGAAGAACCGAACAGAGAGAGAGAGGCTGAGAGGAGAGTTCTGAGTGGAGCTCTGCGGAGAGAAGGGCAGGAGCGAGAGAGAGATGAGGGAGGAGAGAGAAGAACCAGTTGGGAGATTAGAATGAGATAGTCTGCAGAGGAAGGGACTGAGGTGAGATGTGGGAGAGAGAGAAAGAGTTGCTAATTTTGAAGAAGAAAAGAAAGAAAGAAAAAAGAAAGAAAAGCAACCATGGTCCATTTGATATAAAGAGCAGACTATGAAGAGAGAGGACGGAGAGAGAGAGTGCATGCGTTATGCAGGAAGAAAGAAAGGAGAACAGATCGTTGTGATAGTCACTGTTCTACCCTACCGGGGGATCGACCTCATTACCTGCAGCGTCACTTCGCCAGCAGAAAACACAGACCAACGCCATCAGTCTCACCTGACCAGGCGGCATCAGACCAAACCGTGCCGGCAGTTGTGTCGTGTTGTGGAAAGGGGACAGTGAAAAAGAAAAAAGAAAAGAAAAGAAAAGGACAGTGATCGTGAAAGTTTAAGATCACCTGGCAAGGGTTTAAAGTAGAAATTGTTTATACCGGGTTAGTTAATGATGTTTTTGATAAATGATTTGTGAAGCTCAAGGAAAAGAGGGAATGTTTTATTTTGTTTGATTCTATATGCATTGATGTTCTTTCTATGATAAGTATAGTAAAGTTATAGACTTTACTAGTGGTTTGATGTGACGAATGCATGATATATGAATGAGATTGTAAGCAAGATGTGAGTGTGTTTGGCTGTGCGCTAGGCTTCTCACTGACATTAACCGAGGTTGACAATTTATTGGCGAAGCCTGCCAGGATATTCTGTGACCTTTTATTATAATTGTTCAACTCTCAGAGGGAAGCTGGGTGGATTTCAAGTATTGTAATCCTAAGACAAGGGTTGTACTTACTGTATGTTCCCAAGATAGTAATACTAGGCTTGGCATTGCTTCCAAGATAGTTAATACTAGGCTTGGCTTTCAGCCCAGAGTATCATTTAGCCACTGATTACTATAATTCGCTTCATAGTTGGGTCAGGCGATGGGCGTCTTATAAAAACTAACTACGTTGTCCAAGCTGATATTTATCATTGGATTGTTGCTATTACGTCACTCGTGATCGGAAACCACCGTTGGGCTGTCGTCATAATAAAATCTTGTTCAAAAAAACAAAGAAAAAGAGATACAATGGCGGAAAGAAAAGAACACCTATTGAACAACTTGTGAGCGTCGCTCGGAGATTTTGGTTACTAAGGAGATGAGAGTTGCGTGCTTTGTGAAACCACCAAAAGTGGAAAGGGTTATATGAACGCGCGGAAAGACGACGCGTTGCAGTAGAAGACAGGAAATAGAAAAAAACTAAGGATCAGGCTACCAATGATTAAAGAAACACGGAAACAGAAAGACTAACGGGAAGGCAGGAAACAGAAAAGAATGAAGGGGAAAGCGCAGGAAACAGAAAGAATGAGCAGGAAAAGAAAGAATAGGGAGAAGCGCTGGAAACAGAAAGATTAAAGGTTTCACATTTGAGCTAGAGAAAGTGAGATACAGAGGAGGGTCCGCGAAGGAATGGGAGAGTTCGTTTCCAGTGACTCTAGTGCGCAGCTAGCCCCGGACAAGTTGCCAAAATTCTCGGAAGGAAACCGATTCGATTGATGCATATCAGTCGTTTCGAACGTTTGCGACAGTCAGGGTTGGCCTCCAGGAAGAGTGGGCATCATTTTGTCTGCGCTATTGATGGTAAGGCATTGCAGATTTTCCACTGCGATACCAGCCGAACAACAGTCTGATTTGGGTGTGCTTGTGAAGGAGTCTTTAATGAAGGGATTTGACTCACAGAGGAGGGTTCAGGAAGATGAAATTTCGTTCAGCGAAATTACAAGCAGGGGATGGAAACGTACCCTCAGTTTGTGCACGTCTTGATCATATTGAGAAATGGTTAGGAGTTGGAGTGGTCAAAGAAGGAGTTCGCTTGAGTTGAAAGAGCTAGTTATGAAAGACACAGATTTTGTCGGTTGCGGCCCTCCTGAGTTAACCTTCATTTGAAAAGAGGAGACAGCCAGAGACAAGCAGGAGAGTTGTTGAAGTTCGCAGAGGTGAATAGAGAGGCACGTTTGGGCACTAAGGTGCTGGAGAGACAGGTGCTAGGCAAGGTGAGAAGAGTGAAGGAGACTAGGTGAGTTTTTGCAACGTTTGCAAACCCAGTGGTGGGGCAGAAGGAGGGCCAAGGGAAATTAGGTGTTTCATTTGGTCCAAGAAGGGACTGTGGCGAGGGATTGTCGCATGAGCGTTTCCAGAAGGCAGCAGCCTTGCAAGAGGTGGATAAGGGTCGTCAAAAGAAACGACTGCAGTGGAACAAAAGGGATTCAGTCTGAAGAGGGTGGAGTGCCGCTTATGGTAGCACTGGTCAGCAGTCAGTGTCAGGGATGGAGGGCACTAGGCTGAGTGGTTCGTTCAGTGGAAGAAGGGTGGATTGGCCAGCAGAGGTGAAAGTGTTACGAGACACTGGTTGTTTCATGCGGGTAGTACGAACAACCGCTGGTCGATTAAGGGGATTTGACAGGCAAATCGACCTGTACTCTAATCGATGGCACTGTGAGGGGAGTTTCCAGTTGCTAAGATAGAAGTAAGTCCCATACTTCTCAGGCGAGTTTGTTGCGTTGGTGATGGAGTAACCTTCATGGATTTGTTCATTGGGAATATTCCAGGTGCAATGGATCCAGGGGGATCCTGGAGTTGTTGATTGTATCACCCCCCCCCCCACATTTTTTTCCCTACCGGGGCAGCAGTTCATACACGGAGCAAGAAGGAGGAAAAAGGTTGTTAAACCGGTTAGTTGTTCAGGAAGGAAGTCGGGCATAGAAGGGCCGCCTGATGAGTTTAGGGCTGCACAGGAACCCAGCCCTTCGCTCGTGAAGTCTTGGGAGTTGGCAGGAGGTGGAGAGAAAACAGGAGGTTAGATGGAGTGAGCAGATTTTCTTGTGAAGCGGGTGTTGTACGAGTGTTCACCAAGGGAAGACAGGAGTAGGTGACCCACTCAGTTAGAGGTACCAGGCGTGTTATCGATGACACTGTCATGTCAGTGGGTCACGAGGTCGCTCATGGGGTCATCTCGGCTCCAGCAAAAACAGCGAACGAGTTCCTTGGAAGACTTTCATTGGCCAGGAGCAATGGCAGAATAAAGCGTTCTGCATGTCATGTGACGTGTGTCAAAGGTCAGCACAAGAGGTTGAGAGGGAAGGCGCACTCTGAAAACTCCCTTTAATTGACACACCGTTTCAGGGAGGGTGGCTTATCGATCTGATTGGCCCAATCGCGGCCCTGTTCCAAAGGTGGCACAGGTATGTGTTGACACTTGTGGATACGCGACCAGATACCCAGAAGCGGTTGCATGAAGAGGCGTAGATACGCAACAGTGTCGCTGAGGGCTGTGTAGGACATCTTTTCTGCGTGGGTTGTGCAGCACAATTCTAGTGACAGGGGGTCACGTTCACCTCGGCGATGATGAGGGAGGTCATCAGGCTGCTAGGGATCACACAAGCTGCTCACTACCCCATTCCATCCAACATTGCAATGGCTTGGTGGAGAGATTCAATGGTGTGCTGAAGGGCATCTTTAAAGAAGCTCGGTGAGGAAAAGGCAGCAGATTGGGGACCGCTACATTCCAGCGGCACTGTTCGCCTACAGGGAGGCCCCTCAGGAAAGCACAGGCCTTTTCGGCCATTTGAGCTGCTGTGTGGGGCGGACAGTTCGGGACCGGTTGTGCATTCTCATAAGTGCTGTGGTCCGGAGAACAGGAGTCCGAAGAAGTCAAAACCACAGACCAGTATGTGGTAGACTTACGCCAATAGGATCGTGGAGAATGTTAGGTCGCAAGGAGAGTTTGCAGGAGGCTAGGGTCGTCCAGAAGAAGCAGTATGACAGGAAGGTGAGGAAGCAATCCTCAAGGTGGGAGATCAAGGTCATGTTACTGCTTCCCACGGTTCACAACAAGCTGCTTATGCATTGGAGGGACCATTCACCATATTGAAAAGTTAGATCAGGATACCGATCGATGTGAATGGGAAAACCAAAACTTTTTCATGCAAATCTACTCCGCAAATATATTCAGCGTGAGACTCAGCACTAGGCGCAGCAGCTATCATTGATGGAGGTGAAGAGACCAGCAGAAGAAGAGGGAGATTTTGTTGCCTGGTTTTCCGGAGAAGAGTCATACAGTGGATGTGTCCTGTATAGAAGGGCTAGGCAGTAGGAGACAGGGGAAGTTAGTGGGCTCCTAGAACGTATGGGCGTCCCTGACTGATAAACCAGGCAGGACAACTCTAGAGACATGTACGGTGAGTTAACATCACAGAAACCCGTACATGTGAAAGCCTACCCGATCCCATATGCCACCAAGCAAGTGATCGAGGAGGAGGTAGAAAAGATGTTGGACCTTGGGGTGATTGAACCGTCCAAATCATCATATAGTGAAACCCGTCGTCTTAGTGGGGAAAAGTCAGGTGAGCATCGATTCTGTGTCGACTATAGACGTCTGAACAGTGTCACCAAGGTCGATGCAGAGGTCATACCCAACATGGAAGACCTGTTCGCTCAGATCGCCACAAGCAAGAGCCAGTATTTCACCAGGATCGATCTGAGCAAGGGTTACTGGCAAATAGCCTTGAGTGAGGGACTCAAAGGAAGTCACAGCATTTTCCACTCCTATGGGCTATACCAGTGGCGAGTACTCCCTTTTGGGATGGTCAACGCACCTGCGGTCTTTTCTCGAATGATGAGGAAGCTATTGACGGGATTGGAAGGTGTTGTGAATTTCATGGATGACATTCTGATAGCATCCGAGACATGGGAGGAGCATATGAGGCAGCTAGGAGCAGTCTTGGAGGGGTTGAGACAAGCCAATCTCACAGCCAGACCAACAAAGTGCCAGGTTGGCTTTCCAAGCCTGGAGTTCCTAGGTTTTGTTTGTCGGAGGCGACCCCAAAGCACCCGGAAAGAGGAAAGGTGGAGAAGATGATGAATTCAGAGAGACCAAAGACCAAAACAGAAGTCAGGAGTCTGCTAGGTTTTATTGGGTTCTATAGGGAGTTTGTCCCAAACTTTGCTGCAATCACGAGCCCTCTCAGTGATTTGGTCAAGGCAGGGAAACCGGCAGTGGTCGAATGGTCAGACGCCGCAGAGCAAGCACTGCAGACGGTGTTGGAAAGACTAGGTTCCCGTCCCATCTTGAAGCTACCAGATATGTCCAAACCATTTTTGTTGCGGACAGATGCATCAGGCGGTGGGATAGGTGCAGTATTTGTACAGGAGCATGAAGGAGTCGAGTTTCCTGTGAGATACGCTAGCAGGAAGTTGACAAAGTGTGAAGAAGGGTACGCAACGGTGGAGAGAGGAGTGTTTAGCTGTTGTGTGGGCCGTGCAGAAGTTCCACAAATACTTGTATGGGAAGGAGTTCGTGATCGAGACGGATCATCAACCACTCAAATTCCTGCAGGAGGCGCAGTTGAAAAACAGCAGGTTCTGCGTTGGGCAATGGCACTGCAGCCCTACAGGTATCGAGTGCAGTACATTCCAGGTCGACAGAATGTCGGAGCTGACTATTTAAGTCGTGTAGTCTAGCAAGCTGCAACTCAGAGAAGTCAGTCATATCCGCGGTGCATTGTTGATAATATGTGTTGATTCCAGTTATGTTGATTGGATATGGGTTCATTCCCAGTTGGCTATGGTTCATATTTTTTTTTGTGTGTGAGACTATTTATATTTTCTTTGTGAGACTTGTTCCATGTGGATGTAGTTATGCTTGGAGCATACAGTCGCTTGTTAGTGATGCATTATTTGCAATAAGTGAGGATGGAGATTCCTCAGTGAAGTGTCATGGATCGCGATCATATTATATTGTGCTTTTCATAAGAATTGTGAAAAGGAGAGATGGCAAATCCGCAGGTAGGGGAATTGCATAAGTGCGCACAGAGGTCGTTATAAAATGAGTGAAATAACGCAATAGCGCACGTCATGATAACTCATTGGAGTGGTATCCACTATGATTATTTTGAATTTATAACCGTTGTTGTAAAGTATTTTATCAATTTTTTTTT
>CM031598.1:30071395-30100045 GCA_018398815.1 Conus ventricosus | reverse complement strand
AGGTTTTTCTTGCCTTTTTTTTCTTGCTTTATACTGATGAAAAACATAAGCACATGATATTTCATACAAGTCTTGCAACAAGTAACTTATTTCAATATCAAAGCCTGACCATTAAACGCACTCGCAAAGATTCAGAGGCACCTTACTAAATATATAGAACAAAGCATCGCCACATCTTGTAAGAAATAATTATGTAAGATAAAAGGAACTAAGAGTGTATATTCGCAGCATCTCAAGCAAATGATCCCAACAGGAAGAAACTCTACGGAGAGCTTGACTGCAGAAGGTCTCCAGAGAATACAGGCAGCATATCAAATATTCTGTCAGTTTACCCAACAATAACAACTGCAGCTGTACTGGATAAAATTCGAAAGCTTGTGGAGTCCAAACTGTAAAATATACGTCATAGATGACGTGTGATTTGGAAGGAGCGAAAGCCAAGAAGTGGTGTATTGACAGACATGTCGCCGTGCGCACGCTCAAGACTGTCCCTCCACTCTCCCTCCACTCCAATACTCCCCTCCCCCCCCCCCCCCCCGGCCCCCACCGCTCCTTCTCTCCACACATCCATCCATCTCCACTCGATCCCCCCACCGCCTTTCTAACAGCCCCCCCCCCCCCCCCCCCCCATTCATTGCACGTGCTAAGTGCCCGCATCCTATGCCCACTAGCACCCAAATGGACAGATCTCGTTGTGACCAGTATAGAGAGCGAGTTACATCACAGGCACCCCCCCCCCCCCCCCCCCCCCCCCCCCCCAAAAAAAAACAAAAAACAAAAAACAGCACGATACTGGCTCCCGTCTCTTCATACTTTCCCTCACAGCCGTCGGTTTTCGCCGACTACAGTGATGTGACCTTGACACTTGTCGCGCGTGAGTCGAATGAGTTAATCCCCTCGTTCGCACGGTGTTTTAGTGTCATTCTTGTCCACAGTGTCGGCTGCTTACTTATTCCAAAGATCACGCAACGTCAAAAACAAGTGCTTTAAGTTTTAATCATTACGCCCACAGCACATGTAACCCCCACCACCCGAAAATGTCAGTGCATGTGAGTTATCCCGAGTTCACCTGAACAAGGACGAACAATGTTCTCACTCAATAATTCAACTAAAAAAGAGATTTTGAAGTTTTACTATATTTTATTTCCTTTTATTACTTCTTTCTTTTTAGCACAAGTAAACACATCAATTACTAGTACACAATATTTTCAATTTGCAAACTGCTGGTTACACTTAAAAGATAATGAAAAGAAAATGCAGTTTGGATCATGAACAACGTGAAAAGGGGCAGACACTGCAACCCACACACACAGAGAACAATGTTTTAACTAACCTACACCATCACAAAATATTATAACACTCAGAACAAACTTCTGTTTAACATAACAATTAGACATACAATACATAAGACAATGGCTCTTCAAAGAATACAATTACAACCTCAACATTAGAACAAAACAGAATTACTCCAAGTCAGTACTCACAACATATGCACACCAATCATAACATTCATTTTAACAATAAACGCACTGTTATATCACATACTTTTAAAGACATACTGTGCAGCTTTTGACAGTCACTATCTCAGTGACCAAGAGAGAGGAATCGACACTTGCCCTCATACTTCTACAAGGACTAGATATAATTTTCCTTTTTTTCTTTCTTCCAAAATGCAACTTATGTCCCATGGAAGGGTACACCATAGACATCAATGCACAATTTCAACGGAATGGGAAAAGAGAGAATTCTTTTGTACGTTTTTCATTGTATTAATGAAAGAAAGAATCAAGCTCATCCCATCAAGCCATTTTAACCATGACTCAGCATATGGAGACACCTCCAATTTCATGTAATGACAGAGAAAAAGCCTAGTCATTCCAACCGGATCAATGAATTAGACTTCAACTCTACTAACAACATTTACATCTCTCATAATTTATAAAACGCTGCATCTACCAGACAAATAATTTTGCATCCCAACCACACAATAATCGTTATGAAGCAACTCTGAACTACAACAGAGTTCTTCCATCACAACAAGTCAATTAACCGTTCAATCAGCAACATTTGACAAAAGCAAAACATTAAACCTCACACAATCCAAATTAGTTTTCCCGCTGCACAATTGCCAATGAACTAATTGTAAAAAGAAAACTTAGTGAAACCGAACAAAAGGTCCGACACCTACCGGCGCTAAACCATTTCAACTAATTCTAATCAGAACAAAGGGTCCGACAATGACCGGCGCTAAACCAGTTTCAGCTCACTTTAATCAACAAGGAAACTATGGTGTTTTGAATGTGTTAATCCCAAAACTTCATTTAATCATTTGTTTCTTCAATTAACTATACTAATCTTTATCAAACACCTAAAATGAACATAACATACCTGATTTAATCTCTGCAGGA
Source organism: Conus ventricosus (assembly GCA_018398815.1). NCBI lineage: Eukaryota > Metazoa > Mollusca > Gastropoda > Neogastropoda > Conidae > Conus > Conus ventricosus. The sequence goes on along the minus strand of CM031598.1, from coordinate 30,097,637 downwards.
GCCCTCCACGTTGGTCCAATTCTACATGTGGTGTGCCACTCCTGACATGCGATTGTCCCTAACGGAAGTTGTTCTTTCTTCGATTTTATCATCACTTCCGTTTACATTTGTTTTCCTATTATTCTTATTTACCACCCATAATAAGAATAATAAAATATCCTAACTGCCTATAATGAATAAATAAAAAATGATCATTAACGATCTTAATAATTTCGATCTACAATTTTGACTTTCTACCCAAAACAACCAAATATACTAACTTAACTTACCAAAATCAACTACGATATTGGGAAGGTTACAATCACCCCTCCTTGAAAAAATTGTTTACCCTTGTTAACTAACAAGGACAGAGTAAACAATAAAGTTAGGTACTGAAAAAAAAAAAACATACCTTCTAACGACAAACAGGCAATTATGAACAAAATGGATATAACAATGAAACCAATAACGGATGCAGCCCAAAGCTAGTAAGCAATGGATTTCAGAAACTCATCCCTTATCTCATTCAAAATTATCAACCATAAATTGTCTTCATAGTTAAAAACCCAAACCAATCAAAAAGAATGAGAACAACTTGTGTCTCATTTAGATAGATGCTTTGTCATCTTTTACCACAACAATCCACCAGTATTCATCAGCTAACATAGCGTATTTAATATAGCACATTACTAATGGTCATCTCCATCAGAACCCATTCCTCAACTAGAAAACAATTTCAATTTTTGTCACATTTGAGCAATCCAAAATCAAGTCACACACATACACACATACAATAACCCAGTTAACAATCAAAATCAGCTTAACATAATGACACTGCTAGCATTAGTAATAATAAACATGTATCATCCAATCCCGTCTCTCTTACTTCACATCAATCATGACCTAAAGTAAGCCTAAGAGGTCTCAAAACACCTCAACATCCAGACATCTTTTACACTTGTAGCCCACAACATGAAACGGATGTATTGTGAGACTGGGGTACAGTTCTGACTAACCAACTTGTCGAGCTTCTGACGAGTATGCAACACCTCCCTGACAGAATCTGCCCAACCCTGTCTACGAGCGTTGGCGTCTTTGGACACAACATGATGAACTAAATTTAAACGATTCACAGGTCGTCGTGTCCTACTTGACCTCCTAGGAACATTGACATTCTCATCATTTAATGACTCAACATTCTCTGCACCTGTCTCCTCTGACCCCCGATCAGACCCCGTTTCACCACCGTCTCCAGGTTCATCATGTACACTGGAATTGCTAACATTCTGTGGGGTTTGAGGACTTACCAACTCTACAGTTTCATCTTGCCTTGGAACATCAGGTACAAAATCAGGTGCATCAACCCTCAAGTTATAACTTGGTGGGTGGGTAAACACCTCAACTTCAATGTGGCTAATCTCTCCCTCCGCATCAGACATCTTATCTAGGACATCCTCATCCTTATCGGCCTCAACAGACACCGATCGTCTGATCGTGAACCCTCCTAAGGATTCCTTCTGAGCAGGCAGTTTTTCCTCTGGTTTATCACCTGATGGTTCCGCACCCAGTACACCCAATAGAATTTTGACAGGTTACATTCACCCCTCCTAGGGAGAATTCAAAGCTCTTCCTGGGAATATTTCAAATAGGACATAGCTCAATATGTATCCAATACTCCAAACTATCAAATCAACCCAAATTAAAAGAACAAAATATCAATACAACACAAGATTATGAAGGTGACAACTGGAAGTCACAATCAACGCAAACAACATAATGGTTAGGAAATGCCCAGTTGGAAAGAAAAAGAAAAACTGGTCACTTCAATGCATAAAACTTTAACATACAGTGGAGCATGCTAAAAAAAATTGTCCAATGACTGAACGCAGAAGTCAACTCCTGAGAACTTGAAAACATAGAAATGGTACCACTAGCTGTCATCAGTGTGCACTGAATGACTTCCCCATCCCAAGTTAAGTTTTCCACCTAGCCTCCCCAGCTTCGGAACATTTTGTTGCAGCCCTCGTGGGGACATGGCACAGTTCTGGGTACATCGTCTGGAGGCTTCCGTGGCTTTTTCCTTGCAAACTCTGCTAGTTGCTTAGGATCACTAAGATCTAAACCAGGTATGCCACCCGGAGGTAATTTTCTGCCAGTCACATACTCAGTGAAGTCTGCATCTGAGTCTCCTGCCACAGAATCCTCATCTGCCTTGCTGTCATCTGCACCTGAGGCCCACATTTTCACAGGAAATTCGCCTTCTAAAGTCTTGACCTGAACCCGTTTTTGTCCCCATTTTTTGGGTGGGGTCGAATCCAGTCCATAGTCACTCAGTCTTTGTATGGCAGATGTACCGATCAGATTCCTTGACTTGCCACCTTTTTTCCTCCCTCCTTTTCCCTTTTTAGTTAGGATAGTTTTTTCAGTGCAAATTTCGATTTCGGGAGCGGGCACGGGAATACTGTCCGCATACACCAGTGTGTCTTCAACAACCTCTTTGCGAGTCTGTAACACTATTTCCTCGGCTGCAGGCTCAGGTAAAGGTTGCAGAGCTATCATAGGTTGAACTGAATTTTCTTCTGTTTTAACAACTGCTTCTACTGGCATTTCAACTGGAATTGCTTCAACCTCCACCTCTGCAATCTCCACCCCAGAGCCGATCACTGATGCCATCTTGTCTATCCTATCCAATGATTCCCTCTCTTGGTTGTCAGAAGCAGGCGTGTCCCCACTTTCTGTTGATCCTTGCCCTGGCAAGCGATGTTCTTCAGGTTCCGAGGTTTTGGCCTCGGTTTCCAGGGTTTGCCCTGAGTCGCAAGTTTCCCGCTGGAAACAACTTCCTGCCCCCCTTTTGGCTTCAGCCCGGTAAGAATGCTCAGACGAGGCGCAGGAGTGGGCTTCTTCACCGTCACGTTAACCGGCCCAGGCGTAGCAGGTGAGAAGGGTTGGTGGTTTACCCTCTCCAGTTCAGCCAGCGTTGCTGCAGTGTCTTGAGCCGAGCCTCCAACGCCCGTACTCTATCTGACCTAACTGCATCTTCTTTACTCTTTGTGCTAGTCATGACTGAACTTTATAGTCATACGGTTTATCTATCTCAAATACCAATTATAAAAAATAAGTCTATCTCTTTTTTGTTGTTTTCTTTATTAATCCCGGACGAGCCCCCAATTTCTGTAACCCCCACCACCCGAAAATGTCAGTGCATGTGAGTTATCCCGAGTTCACCTGAACAAGGACGAACAATGTTCTCACTCAATAATTCAACTAAAAAAGAGATTTTGAAGTTTTACTATATTTTATTTCCTTTTATTACTTCTTTCTTTTTAGCACAAGTAAACACATCAATTACTAGTACACAATATTTTCAATTTGCAAACTGCTGGTTACACTTAAAAGATAATGAAAAGAAAATGCAGTTTGGATCATGAACAACGTGAAAAGGGGCAGACACTGCAACCCACACACACAGAGAACAATGTTTTACTAACCTACACCATCACAAAAATATTATAACACTCAGAACAAACTTCTGTTTAACATAACAATTAGACATACAATACATAAGACAATGGCTCTTCAAAGAATACAATTACAACCTCAACATTAGAACAAAACAGAATTACTCCAAGTCAGTACTCACAACATATGCACACCAATCATAACATTCATTTTAACAATAAACGCACTGTTAAATTCACATACTTTTAAAGACATACTGTGCAGCTTTTGACAGTCACTATCTCAGTGACCAAGAGAGAGGAATCGACACTTGCCCTCATACTTCTACAAGGACTAGATATAATTTTCCTTTTTTCTTTCTTCCAAAATGCAACTTATGTCCCATGGAAGGGTACACCATAGACATCAATGCACAATTTCAACGGAATGGGAAAAGAGAGAATTCTTTTGTACGTTTTTCATTGTATTAATGAAAGAAAGAATCAAGCTCATCCCATCAAGCCATTTTACCATGACTCAGCATATGGAGACACCTCCAATTTCATGTAATGACAGAGAAAAAGCCTAGTCATTCCAACCGGATCAATGAATTAGACTTCAACTCTACTAACAACATTTACATCTCTCATAATTTATAAAACGCTGCATCTACCAGACAAATAATTTTGCATCCCAACCACACAATAATCGTTATGAAGCAACTCTGAACTACAACAGAGTTCTTCCATCACAACAAGTCAATTAACCGTTCAATCAGCAACATTTGACAAAAGCAAAACATTAAACCTCACACAATCCAAATTAGTTTTCCCCGCTGCACAATTGCCAATGAACTAATTGTAAAAAGAAAACTTAGTGAAACCGAACAAAAGGTCCGACACCTACCGGCGCTAAACCAATTTCAACTAATTCTAATCAGAACAAAGGGTCCGACAATGACCGGCGCTAAACCAGTTTCAGCTCACTTTAATCAACAAGGAAACTATGGTGTTTTGAATGTGTTAATCCCAAAACTTCATTTAATCATTTGTTTCTTCAATTAACTATACTAATCTTTTATCAAACACCTAAAATGAACATAACATACCTGATTTAATCTCTGCAGGAGCCCTCCACGTTGGTCCAATTCTACATGTGGTGTGCCACTCCTGACATGCGATTGTCCCTAACGGAAGTTGTTCTTTCTCGATTTTATCATCACTTCCGTTTACATTTGTTTTCCTATTATTCTTATTTACCACCCATAATAAGAATAATAAAATATCCTAACTGCCTATAATGAATAAATAAAAAATGATCATTAACGATCTTAATAATTTCGATCTACAATTTTGACTTTCTACCCAAAACAACCAAATATACTAACTTAACTTACCAAAATCAACTACGATATTGGGAAGGTTACACACAGGTGACCGTAGGAAGCCTTTGCAGGGCTGTCAAACTTGTACAAGAACAAAAGAGACGTCACACCACAAAGCTAGTCAGTTCATTACAAGAACATGGTAACAAATAAGTGAATAAAAAATAAGATATAAAATATTGAAAAAGAAAGTCATGACTTCACTACTGACTCCTTGAGACGTACAAAATTCGGCTGTGTTGAGAGCGCCAGACTCATTATGGTTATTAACTGCCATTGAAAAAAAAAACTGAGAGAGAGAGAGAGAGAGAGAGAGAGAGAGAGAGAGTGTGTGTGTGTGTGTAAAACAATTCTACGTTGCAAAAAAAAAAAAATGAACCAACCCCGACCCTCAACGCACGCGCGCGCACACACACACACACACACACACACACATGGATGACAAGATACTGCAAAATAAACATCTAGTGTCCATCCGGGATAGTGTGTAGAACTGTTACCTCTTAATTGCCGAATTAAAAAAAAAAAAAAAAAAAAAAAAAAAACAGGCATATTCAAAACTGCGAGCAGAGAAAATATATTTTTAAAAAAAAAGGAGAGAGAGAGAGAGAGAGAGAGAGAGAGAGAGAGAGAGAGAGAGAAGAATAGTCCACAAATTACAGAAAAACAGCAGACGACCTTAACGAGGGGCAAAATACATGCAAAAGAAAGGGCAAAGTCAAAAAGAGGAACTAACCTGCGAAGAACTGAAAGAGCCCTCGGCATTTCCACGGGGATTTAGTTTCTATCCATCGGCTGAACTCTTGTATTCATGTTACGTCTTATGCTATTACTTTGTATAACTTGTCTTCAACTATTGCTCGCGATTAACTGATATTTATTTGTAATCCGTTTCATGATACACAGGAAAGAGGTTGCAGTGCTCTCTCTCTCTCTCTCTCTCTCTCTGTCTCTCTCTCTGTCTCTGTCTCTCTCTCTCTCTCTGTCTCTCTTACCTGACCACTGGAGGAATCCAAATGTTCTCTTCTTGCAGCCCGTTCCCTTCGTGACCAGCATTCCTGGCGGTCTGTCTCCAGGTCGTATGATCCACGTCAGTGGTGTCCCCTTCCCCAACGCCACCAGGTGAGTCTGGGCCCGTCAGACTGTTGTTCCATTTCACAGATCTGTGTTAAGTTTAGGTCTCTCCTGAAATTTTTTTCTTTAAAGTCATACAGATCCTTGTGGTTTGATATTGCTCTCTGTAAATCTACCAAGACATTTCAACTTGAAGGTCACACAGATCCATGATGTTTGATTTTTTTCTTAAATCAACCTCATCTGAAATGTGTAGTCTAGAAGCCGGTCACACAGTCTGTGTCAGTCTCCGTGGAGTTTTGCATGTTCAGGTCTCACAGACCCGGTACTTTGACTTTCTTCTCTGTCAGCCCTGCAAGAAGCATTCCATCTTTACAGTCACTCAGATCCACGCAGTTTGACTTTATTCTGTTTAAATCTCCGAGGAATGTTCTTTCTTGAAAGTCACACTGACGTATAGTTTACAGTATTATAACTGCTTTTTTATCGAACAAGAATTGCCACTCAACCAGCTATTGCCATACACAGGTAACTTGTCTGGACAACAAATGCTCGCCATTAAAAAGGCAAAACTCATTCTGAAGGTCTCACCACCAACACAGCAGAGTTCAACTAAATGGGTGAACAATAACGATGGTTGTGTCAGGAGCATAACGACTGTTGAATCAGTCACATCCATGGGCGGCCAGTGCGGAGGATGAAGGCTATTGTTCAAATAAGTAACTACACCACATGCTGTATCACAAAGTAATTCTCAACCACATACGAAGACAATGCAAAAGAATACTAAATGTACGTGTAACCGTGTCCACTGATGAAAGATGTGCCCGCTACAAGACCGTCTTCCAGAAACGCTTTCATGGCAACGACTGTCAGTGTTACAAGGGTGGCTACTCCCCCCCCCCCCTCCCCAAAGGAGCCTGGAGATAGAGGGAGTGAAGGAGAGGGGAGGCGGGTGTCGAGAAGTGTTGGCACTGCACTGTGATTGGTTCAAGACGTCATCTTACTCTGTCTCTGCGCCAATCAAAACTCAATGTGTCTTTGTAGGCAGGAGATGTTGATGGCCACGACCAAGGGTTAGACAAAGGTCTACGTGTTTTCAGTTTTTCACGTGTCAGGACTGTGTCAAAGAAGTAAAGGTTACGGTAATCGTCTAACATTATCCGCAGTTTCCATTGCGCAAACTGAAGGCGTTCTTCTCTTCCTGTCGGTTTGACTGGCTTTGTGGCTACCCTCTAATCGCCTGGCTATTTACAACACTTCACAGGTTACAGTGTCAAATTATTAGGTTTGAAGTACACACATACCACACACTCGCGCGCGCTTGCGCCCCTCGCTATGTGGTGGGTTGTAAATGACGGCGCACACCGTGCGGGCTTTGCCTCTGGATGACGTTTGCGTCTCTGCACAATTTCTCTTTCATTTCAGTGTTTTTAATGCAACATGGCTCTAGCCCTGATGTGCCCACCAGGTGGGACTGCCTTTAAACCACATAAATGTAAAATAGGTTAGCATGGCTCTAGCCTGATGTGCCCACCAGGTTAGACTGCCTTTAAACCACATAAATGTAAAATAGGTTAGCATGGCTCTAGCCCTGATGTGCCCACCAGGTTAGACTGCCTTTAAACCACATAAATGTAAAATAGGTTAGCATGGCTCTAGCCCTGATGTGCCCACCAGGTGGGACTGCCTTTAAACCACATAAATGTAAAATAGGTTCACATGGCTCTAGCCCTGATGTGCCCACCAGGTTAGACTGCCTTTAAACCACATAAATGTAAAACAGGTTCACATGGTTCTAGCCCTGATGTGCCCACCAGGTTGGACTGCCTTTAAACCACATAAATGTAAAATAGGTCAGCGCTTTAATGTTAAATGCTGACAAAGCGGAAAAGCTAGATCGTAGCAACGTACGATCTTTCGAGTATCGGTTTACTTAATCCGAGAATCAAAGGGCATTTTCAAAACGGGATATGTATCTGCCGATATGACGCAGCTCTATTTGTCCCAGACCATCCATTTGATTATCGATTTAAATCAATTTTTCATTCCACCACCCCCTTTCCTCCTGTCCGTCTGCCTGCCCTTGAATGTGCATGTTCGTGAGCGCGCGAGCATGTGTGTGTGTGTGTGTGTGTGTGTGCGCGCGCGTACCAGTGTGTGTGCACGTGCGCGCGCGCGCGTGTGTGTGTGTGTGTGTGTGTTGTGTGTGTGTGTGTGCCCTTTCGTTTTCTTTGAATTAATATTAAAGAAACTGAAAGACAGAGACCGAGGCTGTGGTCTTTGAAAACAGTTTTTCTTCCCTTTTTTTTTTTTAATACCATGGTAACAGCTTTTCTAAAGTTATGCTGCAGCTAGTGCAGCTCTCAATGAGAGACGACGACTACATTATCTTTCACCGTTGTTAATATTTATCTGTTTACCTCTGTCTAGCGTTCCGTTGTCGCTGCCCTCAATCCTGTGCTGCTGCTGATAATGTTGTCGTAATGATCTCTATATTTTGCTGATGGCGGAGGCCGTGTTCCATTTCTCACGTTCCAAGTCGTCAACCTTTCACCTTTCTTCCAGGTTTACCATCAACCTTCAGAGCGCCACGTATGACGGCTGTGACGTAGCCTTCCATTTTGACGCACGCTTCTACGCCAATGACGGAAGCGTCAACACCATTGTACGGAATCACTGCCAAGGTGGATCTTGGGGAGCGGAAGAAAGAAGCGCCCCCTACTTCCCTTTTGTGCCTAACGCCAATTTCGACATGATCATTCTGACTGAGCCCCAGGCTTTTAAGGTAACGTCTCCACGGCTGGTTGTCTGCTTGGGAGAGGGAGAAAGGGGCTAGCTAGCTTGTCGGTAATTTGGGTCGTTAGGAGCCGAATTGGTGAGGTGTTTCCGTTGTTAAACGGATGGTTAATTGTTGATTCCATCTTAGCAGTTTCATGCATGGCTGGTTATCTTTTTGGCAAGAGAATAAGAGTTTCCATGAATTGCTTGTCAACTTTTTGGCAGAAGAGTAGTGGCTTCCTGATCTGCAGACTGTCTACATTGCACTGCATGTACAGCTGTGTGAAAATATTATGATACTGTAGATTGACAACGGTAAAATTTATTCCTCTCAACCAAAATATTGACTAAAATAAATCGCCCCCCCCCCCCCCCCCCCCCCCCCCCCCCCCCCACCTAAAAAACACACACACACCAAACAAGAAAAAACCGAAATTTACCTGTGTGCTAAAACTAAGATACAAGAAAGTCCAATTAAATACGATGATAAAATTCAATGGAGACATGATTTCCCCAGGCACTCTCCACCCCCATTTTTCTCGTACGTCACCCCCACCTCTCCCTCTTTGATGTCCCGGTGTTGCCGCATGTGAGATGCATTTCTATTCGCATTGATATGTTTATTCACAGGTGGCGGTGAACAACCAGCATCTGCTCGAGTTTCGTCATCGCCTGCCAGTCCAGGCCGCCAACACTCTTCGCGTCACCGGTGACGTCAGACTTACCCAGGTCCGCTTCCAGTAAAGATCCGGTGACGTCATACCAACAACACAAGCCTTGCGTTGTTTCTGCTTCAGCTGCCTGAAGTCAGCATAAAGAATTTAGAACATTTTGCTATGCTCAAATTGACGGGATATCATGATGTGTTGATTGCATACTTGTGTGTATTGAAATAAAGTACTGATAAGCCATGCACTAACTACGTAGTAACAATGTGATGAGGTTTCAATAAATCTGAAGGTTTTTTTTTCATGTTTGTTCTTTACTTGCTTGTTTGTTTTTCGTTGTTTTCTTTTCTTCGGCGTAAATGATTTGTTTCGTTTTCTTTGGTGTAATGAACCTGGTATTGTATTATCCATCAACAAGTCATCTACTTCACCAAAGAATGTTCGTTTCAAATATATACTGAACATCCTTATTCAACTGGATATTGTCTGTTTTCATGAACGAGTGTGCTCCCAAGAAAACGTCTATTTGAAGTAAACGACAAGCATGTTCAATATATTGAACAGCGTCTTGTAAAATCGTCATGAGCCTTTCCTAGCCACTTGTGTTAATGGGATTGAAAGATGCCACTACAAAAGAGCAGCAACGTATTATTTCTTCATTTCAAAACGTTTGCAATTCTTGGTGATTGTTTAGAAGTTTATTAATTGACACAATAGATTTCAAAGATGATTTTGTCTTTAAAATTTACTTTTGCAATGTGTTATTGTTCAAATGATACCTGTTACACTTGAACAAAATAAAGGAAGAAAACAATGCTCATTTTCTGTTGGTACGCGCCTTTCTTTCACACACACACACACACACACACACACACACACACACACACACACATTTTGACGTCATTTATGACCAGAATAGACTCGATGAGACAAACATGCATGGTGTGTCAGCTGATCTGAGCTGTTTATGTATTGAAACACACGGACACATCCTCACACTCAATCACCCACTTCCTCTCTACCTGCACATCCCATGGGCGATTTTGGTGAAGGTTCCAGGGGTTTCATCCCTCCGCCACCAAATATGAATACAAGCAGAGTCTGTTAGTATCAGTTTCTCTACCCCTTCCTTTATTCCTCCCCCATCTTCTCTCTGTCTCCAACTTCTTCTTTCTCATTAATTCCATGTGAGCGAGGGAATCTGTGCCAGCAAGCACGTATGTGTGCGTACCTACGCCTCTGCTCTTGCGCACACGCGCGTGCATCCGGTGGTGTGGTGTGTGTGTGTGTGTGTGTGTGTGTGTGTGTGTGTGTGTGTGTGCGTGTGTGTGTGCACGCGCGCGCATACATACTCGATGTGCATGTGAGTGAGCGTGCATGCGTGTGCATTTGGAGGGCATGGGAGGAGTCAAGGGGTGGGGGGGGGGGGGGGGGGGGGGGGGGGGGGGGGGGGGGGGGGGGGGGGGGGGGGGGGGGGGGGGGGGGGGGTGGCACATATAGATGTATTTCATCTGGAGCTTTACTGCCAAAAGCTGACTCAAGCACTTATATAATATGTGGTCGGATATATTAGGCAGGTATACCATCCATTTTGTTACATTATTCTCGCTTTTTCCCCCGCAGAACTCGAAGACAATCATCATTATTTGAATCTTAGTTTTCATAAAATCTGCATGATGGAAAGCTAGAGACAGAGATGCAGATGAGAGACAGAACATTTAAAAAAAAAAAAAAAAAAAAACTTGCTTCCCAGACATACATAAAAACAGACAAACGAAACAAAGGTGTGATTCAACAAGAACAGATCAAGAAAGACCTTTATTGAAATGTTAATCATTATTCAATCTGTAAAAATCCCTGATATGATTGGAACATTTTCACAAAGTCAAGAGCACTTTGGCTGGGGTGAGATGGAGGAAGAGGACGAGACAGAAGAAAGGAAAAGACAGCGCGTTGGAACTCACACACACACACACGCACACGCACGCACGCACGCACACACACACACACACACACACACACACACACACACACACACACACACACACACACTCGGACACACACACACAAACACACACACTCGGACACACACACACAAACACACACTCGGACACACACACATACACACGCACGCACTTACACCTTAAGCGGGCGTGCATGCGTGCGTGTGTGTGTGGTGTGTGTGTGAGTGGGTGAACGATCTCACAGTCAGGAAGGGATGAATAGATATGGCAGCAAAAACCGACCGACAGCAACTTCAAAGTACAATTCTAAGGATCTCCTTTTTCCCCCTCTAAATCAGAGTTACATGGGGTATTAGATTCCAAGCAGCATTGATAAATCAAACCGTATTTAACGAGTCATACTTTATATACCAAACATCGATCGTATATGGAGGCGCTGGTATCTTCAAAATGTTGTAAACAGACGTTTGCTACCACAAATCATATGCAGTAATATCGTGAGACAACACTACTAAAACAACCTTGCAACTGGAACAGGTTCTCCGTCATAATAACAAATGAACAAGACTTGATAACATCAGTATTTCAAGAAAACGCTCTGAACACATTTTTTTAACACTTTGGCGACACATTCCCCACAATCTAGCATTTTGTCCTTCGTTGTATTGTTTGTGGATTGTGAATCATAGCATTCTGATCTAGACAACTCCCTTTATCCGTCTTAGACTTGTTTATTGAAGTCTATTGATATTACGATTCCTACACGCAATACTTCGCGTTCAAATCAGTTATCCCCTCTCTCTCTCTCTGTTTGGGAAAAAGATGCTATAAGGAAACCAGTCAAACTGTATCAATACCAGTTTTCGCGATGCTCGTTCAGAAAATACGAGCACACCATTCATTACAAAGGTGCAGATTGTAATTGTGCAGTGTACGTAGTGCTACAACAGTTGTGTTCCAAGGCACTTAGTGCAGACAGACAACAATAACAGGAACATGTCTGAGGCACTCACAAACAGAGAGAGATAGGGAGAGAGAGAGAAAGAGTGACAGAGATATTTCGTCGGAAAAGCAGTGAGTAAAGATGAATAAAGAGAACAGAGAACAGAAGAGAAGAGAACAAAGAAAGGAGAAGAGAAGTGCGACAGAGTAATAATAATAGTAATAATAACAATATTAATAATGAAAAATAGCAATAATGATAATAATTATAAAGATAATGACATACAACTGACGATAGAGAGAGAAGTCTAAAGATGCACAGAGTAAAGAAGGGCGAAAAGATAAAGACAGAGCTGAAAAAGACAAGGAAGATCAAAAGAGAGAACGAAATACAATAACGTAAGTAAGCACACCTTCACATGGTATCAAAAACCACTCTACGAGAGTGTTACATCAGTTTGGTTGGTGATCAATCAGATATATAATTATTCATATACAGAATAATATACCATGGTCAGCTTCACAGACAAATAAGGTTAAAGCAGAGAACCTTTGCATTCAAACAGAAATCAAACCGAATGTGTTTAAGCGCATACAGATCAAACAGAATGTAAATATATAACCAGCAGTTGCGAAGAGTACCTCATTATAATAGATACAAGCGTTTGACTATATATTGAACAGTAAGATCCACACTTCGCAAATCACCGAGTTTAAAGGCACGTACAATTTGGAGAAGAAATACATAGAATGACTGGTTTGTGTTATTCAGCAAACGAATAATCTGAAAGGAAAGCAAGGTTACAGTCACAATCATCTTCACACGAAATTTTAACTTTAAGTCATAAAGCGATGCGCCTTTCAGGGGAGATAATAACCGAAGTCCGTGTACAGCATGGCCTAAGCGCGCGAGACAGAACCCACGGAAACAAGGACGTTTATCCGGAGGGGGGGGGGGGGGGGGGGGGGGGGGGGGGGGGGGGGAGGATTCAGTAGGAAAATCCACTTAGGTAAACGAAAACATCCGCAGACAGAAAAATAAAATGGCGCTTTTCTGTAATGATGCGATGTTCCGGGATGAAGAGGGCAGACGGAATTTCGCATGTAGAAATATATTGCCACGATGAAGTTGTACAATATAATAGAATACAAGACAGCTTTCAGCGTTGTTAAAACACACACACACACACACACACACACACACACACTATATTATATATTATTATATATATATATATATATATATTATATATATATATTGATTGATTTAAGTTTCTGGTGTCTTGAAGACCATGATAGATATTCAATGCTCGATGAGACGAGCACGCATGTGCAGGTGTAGGGGGAAAAATGGCGAAAATGATAGCTCAGCACATACAACCTGATCTTTGACCTTGCGCGTGTTGGTGCGCACGCGACAAAAGGAGGGAAAAAAAGGAAAGAAAGAGAGACAGAGACAGAGGTCAGCAGAGAGAGAGAGAGAGTGTGTGTGTGTGGGGGGGGGGGGGGGGGGGGATGTCAAACAGGAAGGGAGACAGAGAGACAAAGATCAATACTGAGTTCAGAGAAGAGAGAAGGGAGGGGGGGGGGGGGGGGGGATACAGAAAACAATGGATAAACTTATGAACAAAATTGTCCAAGTTCTCAAAAGTGGATATTGCGCCTCATGTACACACACACACACACACACACACACACACACACACACTCCCAAGCGCAAAAGGGCAGCATTCTATCGATGAGAGTCTTAAATGATCGACACCTTCAACCATCGCTGGTCTCGTTCTTTTGGTCTGCTTATGGATACTAAAAACAAACGGATTTCATCATTCACATTTCGTGTAGCGTGGCCTTTTTTTTTCAACAACGAGCTAGCTATGCAAATCCATGGCGAGATTTCCCAGGGTTTGGCTAAAGTCCCATTGTCAACTGCCGCGTGTTAAGTGATCTCCCCGTGTCTTCGCCACGCATGAGGAAAGGTGGTAGTCCACCCTCTCCTTCCGCCACCTGAACTGGGTCTGGTATCCATTCACTGCTCGGGGGAGGGAAGGTTTTCAAACTTAAAAATCCGACTTATGAGAGGTTCGAACTCCCGACCGGCGAGATCAGCAGCCGAGTGGGTGTAACTATTTCACGATGGGCCGATCTGGGGATAAATACGACGTCTATTAATGTATGACATGACTACTCGTACGACAGTAACCTTTTTTTTTTCTTTTAGGCAAAGTACTTAGCTCTGGCCCATCCTGGGTTTAACTGCATCTGAGGACTCAGAGGTTTCGAGAATAACCTGCTCTTTCCATTTTGTCATGTTGGTACACACCCTCGTCCTTCATTACCAGTAAGCTTATGCAGTAGTAAGTATGGCATCATGTCTAGGGTACTTAATCGTAAGCAGAATCCTCCACCCCCCACCCACACCCTCTTTACTATCAGCTTTAAGTATAAAACGTTTTGATGACAGTTCAAGACGACGCTGTCGTCCGTTATTTTGAGAACGGCATGGAGATGGAACATAGTTCACGAAGATTTTCAGACTGATCACTTTCACGGAATCCGACGAGGTCCTGCCGCAACAACCGACCACACAAACAGGTACACCAACAACATCCAAATGTTCGTTCCTTACACCCGAAGACTGTCTTGAGGACCGGATGGTAAAGACGGATAAAGGTGGGCCTAGCTGGGGGAGTCGGGGGTGGGGGTGGGGGTGGGGGTGGGGGGTGGCATGAAGGAAGGAAAGGGGGGGGGGGGGGGGGGAAGTGCCCAGCCAAGCCCAGGGCAGCGTTGCCCGGCCAAGCCCCTGGGCTGAGGGGCGACATCACACCTAGGTACTGACTGTGACTTTGGGGCCGTTGGTCTTTGGCTTCTTGCCGCTCCATCCCGGGTCGTCGGAGGGATGGACTCGCACAGCGCTGAGGCTGCCGAGGTCCGCGCCGCCCGCACACGGCCCCCTGAACCCCCTGGCGCTGCCTCTTTCCTGACGTCGGCAAGTCCACACTTGGCGGAGGCTCCTGCACCACCACACCGTTCCCGCTGACCGTTCTGTCGGAACACGCAATGAGCTGCTCGCCGTCGAGCTGGCGTCCCCTCTGTGGATTCGGTGGCCGGTCGTTCTGCCCCGCCTTCACGAGCACACCTTCTTTCGGCGAGTTCACCCCGCCGTTGCCGTCCACCGGCGAGATGGCGACGACGTTCAGGGGGAGGCTGTCCTCCGACCCGCCCGCCAGGCACAGCGCTTTTTTCAGAAAGCCGCGGCGTGTCTGTTGTTGGGGGTGTGGGTGGGGGAGGGGGTGCGCACGCACAGGGACTCCGTCAGCCGCTCGTTCTCCTCCACCACGGCGTGTCCCTTCTTGTTGTAGTAGACGTGGGCCACGAAGAGCAGCAGCAGGGCCGTCACCTTCACCACCACCCACAGCATGAAGAGGCGCAGGCTTCATGTCCTTGCTGTCGTAGACCCAGCAGTTGCCCTGCCCGTTGCACGTCCTCTGCCACACCTGGCAGGAGAAGTCCAGCACCGCCCCGTCATGATGGGACCCGGAATGCTGCCTGAAAGGGCACACAGGATCGTGTCGCGGGACGCACGTGAACACAGACACAAAGCCTTGTGCAAACACACACAGCGCCTGAACACTTGTGCACATGCTCATTCGAACACATGCATATTATATATATATAATATATTTATATATATATATATATATATATTATATATACCAGTTTAAAAGGATTTTAAAATGAAGAGATTAAAACCTACAAGCTTGTTTCAAGCTAAAACGCTCTCCTCAGGGTATACATACAATTTGGGCACGCCACCGGTGTTATATATTGTGGTGTGTGGGCGTGTGAGTTCTGTGGTGTGGCACGTGGCCTGCCGGTTTTTTCTTTTTTGGGGCGCGTTCAGGGGGGGACGTGTTACGGAATGGTGCATTGACAAAGATTTCCATTTATGCTAGAATTGTTTATCATTTCTACTTTAGAGTTCAGGGATGCTAGGTGGGGTTTACATAATATCAGCTAGGGATGCTAGGTGGGGTTTACATAATATCAGCAGGGATGCTAGGTGGGGTTTACATATATCAGCCAGGGATGCTAGGTGGGGTTTACATAATATCAGCCCCTGAACGCGCCCAAAAAAGAAAAAAACCGGCAGGCCGTGCCCCCACGCACAGAACTCACACGCCCACACACCACAATATATAACACCGGTGGCGTGCCCAAATTGTATGTATACCCTGAGGAGAGCGTTTTTAGCTTGAAACAAGCTTGTAGGTTTTAATCTCTTCATTTTAAAATCCTTTTTTAAACTGGTATGTCACTCCTACATGGTTGAGCACTTTTTACGTTCTGAGTGGCTTTTTAACTCTGATTTTATATATATATATTTTATATATATTTATAATATTTATATATATTATATATATATATATATGTGTGTGTACACACCCCACACACACACACACAACACACTATGGGCGCACACATGCCGTCTCACGCATGCATATTCGTACACAAACACAGATTATTTTATACATGCGTGCAATTCTGTGTGTGTGTGTGTGTGTGTGTGTGTGTGTGTGTGTGTGTGTGTGTTGGAGGGGGGGGGTTTGAGTGAGTGAGTGAGTGAGTAAGTGTGAGTAAGTGAGTGAGTGTGTGTGTGTGGGTGGTGTGTGTGTGTGTGTGTGTGTGTGTGTGTGTGTGTGTGTGCGCGTGCGCGCGCGCGCGTTGTGTCTGTCTGTGTTTGTGTTTGTATGTGAGAGAGAGGGTGTGTGAGTGTATGTTTGTGCATGTGTGTATGTGTACGTGAGAGAGAGAGAGATTGATTGACAGACAGACAGGCAGAAAGACAGAAAGAAAGGAAGAAGAGAGACAGACAGACAGACAGGCGGCAATCCAGCCGGGCCAGAGAGCCAACCAGCCAGACATGCAGTCAAGACAGAGACGTGAGTATGTAGCGGGAGAGAATGCTTAGGAAGAGACGAGTTGCAGTCAGATTGATGATGTTTATGCCGGGCACGACCGTCTGCAGTGTTTGCTCAAGTTCGGTTACATTTACCGTCATTAATCCTCATCAACACAACGATCAACACATACAAACGCGAATGCGCGCACCCACACATGAACACACACCGGCACACCACACACACACCCCACACACACACACACACACACACAGGGGATGGCAGCAGGGGAGGGAGAAAGCGAATGGGGTATGAGAAAGCTCATGCAGGTGCCTGAGAGAGAGAGAGAGAGAGAGAGAGAGAGAGAGAGGAGAGAGATGAGAGAGAGAGAGAGGAGAGAGAGAGAGAGACAGAGAGAGAGAGTGTGTGTGTGCGTGTGACAGACAGTGTGTGTGTGCGTGTGACAGACAGACAGAGATATAAACACAGAGAGAGAGACAAGAGAGGACAGACAATCCGACACACAAACAGACATACAGTCGGACAGACAGACAGCGGAGAGGAGAGAGAGAGAGAGGAGAGGAGAGAGGAGAGAGAGAGGAGGAGAGTGGAGAGAGGGAGAGAGACAGGGAGAGAAAGAAAGAGAGCGAGACAGCCAAGAGAAAGAGAGAGTCAGACAGACACACAGACACTGAGGCAGACGGACAAACAGGCAGACAGAGAAGGACGGACGGGCAGACAGACAGACGGTTCACGGCAGACTGTTTCCGCACAGTCAGGCCTTATTTACCCAGCAGACGAAGTGTGACCCACTGCAGCCCCAGACCAAAGAGCGCTCGGCAGACGGCACGCACCTGACAACAATGATACAAAAATCACAGTACTTAGCTGGCCTGATCGAGGGTCATATCACACACACACACACACACACACACACACACAGAGCGCTCGGCAGACGTCACGCACCTGACAACAATGTATCACAGCCACAGCACTTAGCTGGCCCGATGGGGTCATATCCACACACACACACACACACACACACACAGAGCGCTCGGCAGACGGCACGCACCTGACAACAATTTATACACAGCCACAGCACTTAGCTGGCCTGATTTACACACACACGCGCGCGCGCGGGGCACGCACACACACACACACGCACGCACGCACATTCATTCTCTCCGTCTCTCCATCGCGCGCGCGCGCGCACACACACGCACACACACACGCACACACACACAACACACACACACACACACACACACACACACACACACACACACACACACACAATGCACACCGCCCACACAACGTTGGGTGCTTTATCAGCAAGCTGAACAATACCAACATGTTCTTCATTAAACACGAGCCAGCTGGTCTAACAGAAGCAGAGCAAACACCGACCACGCGCAACACCTTTTGCTGGGCACCTTTTATTAAACTCTTTAGTACCAGCACCCAGACACACAAAGCGTGGCCAGGATTTACAGCAGCACGACAACGACGACGACCACGCATACAGAAACACACTAGCTGACAAGAATGAAATGCTGGCCATTGCTGGGCGACGATGGTGGTCATTATCACCAGCACCAGCACCAGCACCACCATCATCGCCATTATCATCGTTCTTCCTGTTGTTACTGCGTTGACTAATTTCAGAGCAGAAGTGAGTGAAGCCGTTTTACATGTCGGGTTGGAAAGCAATCATAGCAATGCGGGTTGTTCTACCACGGAGAAGGAGTGGAGGAAGAAGCGGGTGGGGTTAAAACAACCGCCATGAACAGATGACTGGGGGATGGGGATGGGAAGGGATGCAAGTGTCATCAGTGAGAGAAATGAAGTATGATGAGACGGGCGGGTTGGGTGGCGCACATGAAGCGCATCACCTTGCAGGGTGTTTGTTCTTTCTCGTGTATTGTTGCCTCCTACTGATATGTTCTCCTTCCATCCCCACATTCCTTTAAAGTGTGCTGAATAATTGCGTCCGTTATTTCAATTTTTTTTTTTTAAAGAAACCTTGACAATGCAAATAAATGTATGCTGACAATGTGGTCAGATCTTACATTTCAAAAGAAGTGTAAGCCTACTTGCACGGGAAGGGGTGAGGAGAGGGGGCTGTAATAAAATAGAATCTGATGAAAGAAAACTAACAACAGAATAGAATTTCATCATTTCATTTATGCCCATCGCTCCCAGTGGAGCATACACCATCGACGACCCTTTGCCATCGCACTCTGTTCTGGGCTGTTCTGGCCATTCCAGTCCAGTTGGTCCCTTGTTGCTTCAGCACTGCCTCAGTGTCTCGCCTCCAGCAGCTGCGAGGCCGGCCTCTCCTCTTTCCCTGCGGGTTCCAGATCAGGGCTTGGCGTGTGGTGCTGGACGCTGGCTTCCTGAGGGTGTGTCCAATCCAGCCCCACTTCCTTCGCAGTATCTGCTTGGCCACTGGTTCCTGTCCCGCTCGCTCCCACAGATCTTCGTTTCGGATCTTCTCCTGCCATCGGATTTTGTAGATGCGCCTCAGACATGTGTTGAAGAATGCCTGAATCGTTTGTTGCATCGTCGGTGTTGTCCGCCATGTCTCGCATCCGTAAAGCAGGATTGACTTCACATTGGAGTTGAAGATGCGGAGTCTGGTTCTCATGCGGATTCCTCCAGATGCCCAGATGTTCTTGAGCATGACGAAAGCTGCTCTTGCCTGGCAGATTCTGGCTGTGAAGCATTTGATGGTGGCAAATTCAGGTCAGAAACCTGCCTGTTGGCCGTTCGCTTTATGAACTTGGGAGTGATGCGTCACATCTTCCAGTCTACCCATTCCCATCTCACCCTCCACCCACCCCTGTCTTCCTCCTCTCTCTTCCCGATTGCCCTTTTTGTGGTTTTGGGTGCGTGCTTGCAAGCGTGCATTCGAGTGTGTGTGTGTGTGTGTGTGTGTGTGTGTGTGTGTGTGTGTGTGTGTGGTGTGTGTGTGTGTATGTAGTGTATGTGTGTGTGTGTGTGTGTGTGTGTGTGTGTGTGGAGAGAGAGAGAGAGAGAGAGAGAGAGAGAGAGAGAGAGAGAGAGAGAAAGAGAGAGAGTGAGTGTGTGTGTGTAGTGTATGTGTGTGTGTGTGCGAGAGAGAGAGAGAGAGTGTGTGTGTGTGTGTATGTGTGTGTGTAGTGTATGTGTGTGTTGCGGGTGCGAGAGAGAGAGAGAGAGAGAGGAAGTGTGGTGTGTGGGGTTGGTGTGTGTGTGTGTGTGTGTGTGTGTGTGTGTCTGTGTGTGTGTGTGTGTACACAACAAAGTCAGAACCATCGGAAAGCTGGATGGCTGAGAGAAGAAGAAAGAAGATAGCGCGATGGCCGGCGAGCAGCAATAGCGGGTGAAGAAGACAGCCTAGTCAATAATATCAACATTACTCATACACACGGCACGAGCCTACCTCATGATACCCATGGAGATAGGGGTGACGTTCAGAAAGGTGAAAAAAATGCCCAGGAACAGGACCACCACGAACCACCACACTTGAGGGCAGGCGCCGTCGCACTGGCCGCTAACAGCTTTTCCGCTTCCGTTCCGTCCCCCGTCCAACAAGGTGTCGGTGATGCACGAACAGCTGTTAAACATCTGTGAACATAATTCATTTCTTTTTTTTTTTTCCCTCCTCCTCCTGTTTCTCACAGTTCGATTTGTCGTTATACATTGATATACGTATACAGGCAGAGAGCCCTGTTACAAACACAAAAGAAAAAGCAAATAAGCAAACAAAACTAGCGCACACTTCAACAAGCATATGGTAATTAGCTTAACGGTTTGATTAATCAATCTTTGCCATGTATAGGCATACGCTGATAAGCGCATGCATTCAAACACACGAACGTTTCTTTTTTACATACATCAAAAATGTCTATAAAAAGTTCATTACTATACTAACTTTTTTTTTTAAACACACACACACACACACACACCACACACACACACACAACACGCGCGCGCGCACACACACACACACACACACATACACACGCACACACACGTGCTCGCACGCACACACACACATACGTGTGCGCATTTACAAAAGATCCATTAACATACAAGAGTTTTTATCACACACACACGCGCGCACGTGTGTACACACACACACTCACATACAAACACATGTTCAAAGACACACACATACTCAATCTAATCACCACACAAAAGCACACACACACATACTGTCACACACAAGATAGCTTATAATCACATTTAATGTACTTTTGTAATTGGCTTTTTTTAATGAATAAATGTAGAAACTTACTGCCGCTGTGGCTAGTCAATAACGAATTATCATAACTACTTAATTGTACCCCCCCCCCCCCCCCCCCCCCCCTCTATTCAATGAAGAGGATATTTTACAAACAGAAATCAGAAGCATTCGGTTGCTCTTTATGTCACGCAGGTTCAGGTAGGTCATACCTCTGTGGTTCAAGAAATACATCTAAATTAAAACCAACTTATGTATTATATCACTATCTCAGAATTCCTGTAATAAAAATGTCACACTTAAAGTTAAGCGCACTTAAACGCGCATCACAACTTGGAGTCCCTTAATCTTAGACTTCCCAACAAAATGCAAGCTTCTGACTTGTTTAATTCATTGTAACTGCAGCACTATCTTCGTAGAACGGTTGCTCAAGATATTCAAGATAGCCCACCAGGTGTCAAATTGATCACCACAGCTCCCACCAAGCATTTCAGCCACCGATTCAAAGCTTGCATCGAGCAGCTAGGCTAGAAAGAATCTTCGTGCATTGTCTAAGACATCTTATATTAATGATGTTCACACTGAGGGTATTTTGAGGTACGTGACTCCATTCAGGTGTTCTGGGAGAACAAAATAAAGGCGTGCACAAAGAATTTCACGTGGTTTTATGATTGCCTCAACTGTACTACCAGCATCCCATCTGTATGCTTCAAAATGAAGGTCCACATATACAATGTGCAGTGGACAATGGGAGAAGGGAGTCAGGCTGATCAGAGTGAGACGGGGGATTGGGGGGGGGGGGGGGGGGGGGCAAACAGTTGATAGAGAGACAGAGACATAACCATGTGAAGTGGACAATGGGGAGAAAGGAGTCAGGCTAATCAGAGTGAGAGAGGGGGAGGGGGGGGGGGGGGGGGCAAACAGTTGATAGAGAGACAGAGACATAACCATGTGAAGTGGACAATGGGAGAAAGGAGTCAGGCTGATCAGAGTGAGAGAGGGGGGGGGGGGGGGGGCAAACAGTTGTATAGAGAGACAGAGACATAACCATGTGTAGTGGACAATGGGAGAAAGGAGTCAGGCTGATTAGAGAGAGAGAGGGGGGGGGGGGAGGGCAAACAGTTGTAGAGAGACAGAGACATAACCATGTGAAGTGGACAATGGGAGAAAGGAGTCAGGCTGATCAGAGTGGAGAGGGGGGGGGGGGGGGGGGGTTGGGGGCAAGCAGTTGATAGAGAGACAGAGACATAACCATGTGAAGTGGACAATGGGAGAAAGGAGTCAGGTAATCAGGTGAGAGAGAGAGGGGGGGGGGGGGGGGGAAACGTTGATAGAGAGACAGAGACATAACCATGTGAGTGGACAATGGGAGAAAGGGTCAGGCTATCAGAGGAGAGAGGGGGGGGGGGGGGGGGCAAACAGTGATAGAGAGACAGAGACATAACCATGTGAGTGGACAATGGGGAGAAAGGAGTCAGGCTGATCAGAGTGAGAGAGAGGGGGGGGGGGGGGGGCAAACAGTGATAGACAGAGACATAACCATGTGCAGTGGACAATGGGAGAAAGGAGTCAGGCTAATCAGAGTAGAGAGGGGGGGGGGGGGGGGGGGGGGGCAAACAGTTGATAGAGAGACAGAGACATAACCATGTGTAGTGGACAATGGGGGAAAGGAGTCAGGCTGATCAGAGTGAAAGGGGGGGGGGGGGGGGGGGGCAAACAGTTGATAGAGAGACAGAGACATAACCATGTGAGTGGACAATGGGAGAAAGAGAGTGAGGAAGAGTGGGGGGGGGGGGGTGGGCAAACAGTTGATAGAGAGACAGAGACATAACCATGTGAAGTGGACAATGGGAGAAGGAGTCGGGCTGATCAGAGTGAGAGAGGGGGGAGGGGGGGGGGGGGGGCAAACAGTTGATAGAGAGACAGAGACATAACCATGTGAAGTGGACAATGGGAGAAAGGAGTGGTGTCAGAGTGAGGAGGGGGGGGGGGGGGGGGGCAAACAGTTGATAGAGAGACAGAGACATAACCATGTGAAGTGGACAATGGGAGAAAGGAAGTCGGGCTGATCAGAGTGAGAGAGGGGGGGAGGGGGGGGGCAAACAGTTGATAGAGAGACAGAGACATAACCATTGTGAAGTGGACAAAGGGAGGAAAGCAGAGTGGGGGGGGGGGGGGGGGGGGGGAGGGCAAACAGTTGCACAGAAAGACAGAGGTCAACGCTTTCATAGCCCAGTCGTCGGCAGAGTCCGTAGCAGAGAGAGAGAGAGAGAGAGAGAGAGAGAGGAGAGAGGAGAGAGTGAGAGAGAGAGAGAGAGAGAGAGAGAGAGAGAGAGAGGAGAGAGAGGAGAGAGAGAGAGAGGAGAAGGGAGAGAGAGCAGAGAGAGAGAGAGAGAGAGAGAGAGAGTGGGAGGAGAGATGAGACAAGACATACAAGAAGAAGAAGAAGAGAGAGAGAGAGAGAGAGAGTGAGAGAGAGAGAGAGAGAGATTGATTGATTGATTGATTGATCTTTAATACCAAGGATGAAGATTTTAGGCCAAAGCCTAGTCTTACAATCTGTCCTTGTCATGCATACATTATTTCAGCACATATCATTCATACAGACAATTCAACATAGCAACATGATAATCATATTTCTACAATGATAAGCAAACTGCTCATAAAAGCACTAATGAGATGGGGGATGGTAAAACAAAAGGAAACTTACAAGCAAACAAACAAACAAAAACTACAGAGAGAGAGAGGTCAGAGGGAGGGTGGGGAAGAGAGATGGTAGGTAGGTGGGAGGAGAAAAGGGATGGTTAGACAGCGAATGGGAGTGGCGGATGTAAGCGATTTTAACTGAGTAGGTTTTATGTTGAGAATGTTTCCAAGTATGGTTCAAGAAGACTTAGCGAATGTAGGACGCTAACATTGTAATCGAATAATTTAACTACTGAGACATATAATTTTATGCAAATGTTCCTTGAAAGGTTTTAAAAGTATCATGTTTTGTAGATTCGGTGGAAATGAGTTCCAGAATTTATGGTTCCAGAGTAAGCTAGGCTTGTTTTGTATAGATCAAAGGGGGTAGGGAAGAAGGAATTCGTCGAGCAGAAAAGCTGTTGATCTTGTAAAGAGAGGCATTGATATAACTGGGATAGTATCTGTAAAGATTGAAAATAATGATGCCTTGTGAATTCCAATTGCCTATTCGAGAGAGAAAGTGAGAGATGAGACAGAGAAAAAGTAGAAGAGAAGAAGATGATGATGATGATGATGTTGATGATGATGATGACGACGAAAAATCGTCGATTTACCGATTTGGGACCAATCCACACACACACACACAAAAAAGTCTGAATCCCCGAATTGCCAAGGGTGTGGAGGGCCGACAGGCAGTGCTGACTGGCACTTCAAACTGGTACCAGGTGAAAACCTGCCCTGTCTTTTGCTTAAAAGAGTAGGGAAGGGCAAACACTCCACCACACAAGGGCCACCGGATCGTTTACGCTTGCCACTATTTACACTTCCTACACACACGTTTCCATTGACACACACACAAACTCTCCCGTGTGTGCCTTATACACAAGCTGCTACAGCTTCCTGTGTATATAAAACAGAGAGGATTCAAACCTTTCCACTGAAGATACTGGTTCCCTGCATTCAGTAGTTTACAAATATTTACCAAACTAAAAAAAAAGAGTGCACTGGATAGGAATGGAGCCGTTCGCGTTTGTTTGTTGGATTGTGTGTGCCTGTGCTAACAGTCCTGTTATGGCCCTCCATGGTCGCTCAGAGAGAGAGAGAGAGAGAGAGAGAGAGAAACTCGAAATCTTTAAGGAGGGTGAAAAGATAAGCAGGAAGTTTTTTTACACTATGCCCTCGAATTAACAATAAATAAAAGGAACAATTACATCGATTGACAAAAAAATTAAACACAGCAATAAGAAAAACATTTTTTCCCCCTTTCCCTCCCTTATCTTTAGAAAATAGTAAGCAATAGTGTCAACTCGGGGTATGTCAGTGGAGGAAGGACTAGCGCACAGCCCAAACACACTCACAGCTTGCTTACAATCTCATTCATATATCTGCATTCGTCACATCAAACCACTAGTAAAGTCTATAACTTTACTACACATAATCATGGAAAGAAACATCAATGCATATGGAGTCAAACAAAATAAACATTCTCTCTTTCCTTGAACTTCACAAAAACCATTTATCTAAATCATCATTAACTAACCGGGTATAAATAGATTTTTCACTTTACCTGGCCAGGTGATCTTAAACTATTCACGAATCACTGTCTTTCCTTTTCTTCTTTTTTTTTTCTTTTCTTTTCACTGTCACTTTCACAAACACAGTCACGACAAACTGCTGGCACTGGTCAGGTTGGACCGCTGGCATGGTCAGGTTGGACTGCTGGCACTGGTCAGGTTAGACTGCTGGCACTGGTCAGGTTAGACCGCTGGCGTTGGTCAGGTTGGACTGCTGATGAAAGTGGCGCTGCCAGGTATGAGGTCGAACCCCAGTTCAGATTGAACAGTGATCCCAGACATCGATCTGTTCTCCTTTCTTTCTTCCTGCATTAACGCATTGCACTCTCTCTCTCTCTCTCTTCTAGTCTGCTCTATAAAAATGGACATGGTTGCTTTTCATTTCTTTTTCTTTTTTTTTCTTTTTTTCTCTTCATCAGTTAGCAACTCTCTCTCTCAACATCTCTCCTTAGTCCTTCCTCTGCAGACTATCTAGTGCTAATGCTTCAACTCGGTTCTCTTCACTCCTCCTCCCATATCCCTGCCTTTCTCTCATGCAGAGCCTACACCCAGAACCTCTCCATCTCTCTCTGTTTTTCGTTCTCCTCTGGTTCTCCCTTTCTTCTCCCCTCTGGTTCTTTC
>CM031598.1:30053334-30071295 GCA_018398815.1 Conus ventricosus | reverse complement strand
TTATTCTCATCCTATGTGTCAAAGGGTGAGTACCATTGGTCAGTATTTTTCCCGCCTTATACTGAGGTCACCTCCCCTCTCATTCCATTGGACGTTCAAATCGTCAAAGTCACATCTACTGGCCTTGCTCTCTGTGGTGGTCAATGGGTCATTTAATTAATTAGCTTGATTTTACCCCCACCACACAATACCTTCCCCTTCCTACTTCAACCGGCGACATCTGGCTTTAACTGTGGGCGCTGGTCGCAAATTGGCTGATCAGTCTGACCCAGACGCTAAGATCCGTCTGGCCAGACCTATTGAGACGTCGGTCCAGCCACTTAGTCTGTCTGCTGGACAGTGCTGTCTCCGTGAGGACTAAAAATAGCCTATTCGCTGTGCCTAATTGGCTGACGCGACACATGGAGTCGTCTGCTTGGAACCAGAATGTTTAAGTTTGGACTTATGTCCATTGAAACTGGCTGGCGACTGACCACGAATTCGGTTTTTCTATTTTTGTCCGTGACAATTTCCCCTTGCAAAAGACTATGCTCAGCATTGTCTCAAAGCAACGGTACAAAAAAGCAAGAACAACCGAATTTGCTGACACCACAGCTACATGTGCAAGTTTTTGCAAAATTATTTATCAATAACGGTTTACAAATTTTCAGCATGTATCGGTAGTAAATATCACCCCAATGGGTTATCATTGACGTGCGCTTTTGCCTTTTTTTTTTTCGACTCATTTTCTGATAACCTCTGTGCGCACCCATGCTATCCCTACCTGCGGATTTGCCACATTTCTCTTCACAACTTTATGAAAAGCACAATCTAATATGATCACGATCCATGACACCTCACTGAGGAATCTCCATCCTCACTTATCGCAAACAGTGCATTACTACACAAGCGACTGTATGCTCCAAACAAAAACTACATTTACATGAACAAGTCTCACACAAAAAATATGAACCATAGCCAAATGGGAATGAACCCATATCACTCAATCTCACTGTAATCAACACATATTATTAACAAAGTAGCTATGCACCCCGGATATGACTGACTTCCTCTGAGTTGCACCCTGCTAGACTACACGGCTTAAATAGTCAGCTCCTACATTCTGTCGACCTGGGATGTACTGAACTCGATACCTGTAGGGCTGCAGTGCCATTGCCCAGCGCAGCACCTGCTGTTTTTCAGCTGTGCCTATGTGCTGAGTCTCACGCTGAATATATTTGCGGAAGTAAATTCGCATGGAAAAGTTTTGGTTTCCCATTCACATCAATCCGGTAATCCTGATCTACCTTTTCAATGATGGTGAATGGTCCTTTCCAATGCATCAGCAGCTTGTTGGTGATCCGGGGGGAAGCAGTAACAGGACTTGATCTCCCACCTTGAGGGATTGCTTCCTCACCTTCCTGTCATATTGCTTCTTCTGCACGACCCTAGCCCCCTGCAAACTTTCCCTTGCAACCTTACATGTCTCATACCTGTGCCCACCTTTGGAACAGGGCGAGATTGGGCCAATCAGATCAACAGCCACTCTCCTGAATGGTGTGTCAATTAAAGGAGGCTGTTTAAGAGGTGCCTTCCTCTTCACCCTCTTGTGGCTGACCTTTGACACACATCACATGACATGCAGAACCGCTTTATGTCTGCCATTGCCCTGGCCAATGAAAATCAAAGATTCGGTCGGCTGTTTTGCCGGTGCCGAGATGACCGCCATGAGCGACTCGTGACCACTGACATGGACAGTGTCAGGATAACATGCTGGTACCTCTAACTGAGTTGTAAACTTACCTGTCTTCCCCTTGGTAAACACTCGGTACAACAACCGCCTTTCACCAGAAATTCTGTCTCACCTCCTCTAACACCTGTTTCTCTCCACCTCTTGCCAACTCCCAAGACTTCACGAGCGAAGGGTCTTGTTCCTGCGCTGCCCTAAACTCTTCAGGCGACACATTCTATGCCTGGACTTCCTTGCTGGAACGACTAACGGTTTATCAACCTTTTCCTCCTTCTTGCTCCGTGTTTGAACTGCTGCCCCTGTAGCAGTAAAACAACTCAAGACCCCCTGGACCCCTTGCACTGGAATATTTCCAATGATCAAATCTTTAAAGGGGTTTCTCCATCACCAGCGCAGACAACTCGCCTGAGAAGTAAGGGGTACGTACTTCTATCTTAGCAACTGGGAACTCCCTCACAGTGCCATCGATTAGAGTACAGGTCTGGATTTGCCCTGTCAAATCCCCTTCCTCGACCAGCGTTGTTCTTACTACACCACATGAACAACCAGTGTCCCGTAACACTTTTCACCCTCTGCTGGCCAATCCACCCTTCTTCCATGGTAATGAACCACTCAGCCTAGTGCCCTCCATCCCTGACACTGACTGCTGTCCAGTGCTAGCCATAGGCCGCACTCCACCCTCTTCAGTTTGGATCCCTTTTGGTTCCACTGCAGGTCGTTTTCCCTGGTGACCCTTATCAACCTCTTGCAAGGCTGCTGCCTTCTGGAACCTCATGCGACATTCCTCGCCACATGTCCCTTCTTGTGACAATGAAACACCTATTGCCCCTTTTGTCCTCCTTTCTGCCCCACCACTGGGTTTGCAGACTTTGCAGAAAACTCCCCTAGTCTCCTTGCACTCTTCTCACCTGTGCCTGGCACCTGTTTCTCCTGCACCTTAGTGCCCAAACGTGCCTCTCTATACACCTCTGCGAACTTAAAACAACTCCCCTGCTGTCTCTGGCTGTCTCTCTTTCAAATGTATAGTTAACTCAGGGCGCAACCTGACAAAATCTGTTCCTTCATAACCAGCTCTTTCAATTCAGCGAACTCCTTCTTCGTACACTCAACTCTAGCCATTTATCAAAATAAATGATCTAAACGTGCACCAAACTGAGTGTACGTTTCACCTGCTTGCAATCTAGCTGAACGAAACTTCTTCCTGAACCCCTCCTCTGTGAGGTCAAATCCCTTCATTAAAGACTCCTTCACAGCATCAAAATCAGATTGTTGGTCTGCTGGTAACACAGTGAAAATCTGTAATGCCTTACCCGTCAATAGCGCTGACAAAATGACTGCCCACTCTTCTGAAGGCCCAACCTGACTGGTAGCAAACGTTTCAAACGACTGATGTACGCATCAATCGAATCTGTTCCTTCAGAGAATTTTGGTAACTTTGGTCGGGGGCATAACTGCGCACAGGGTCACTGGAAAACTGAGCTACCATCATCGGTGGTCTCCTCTGTATTTTTCACTCTCTCTAACTCTAATTGAATCCTTATTCTTTCTGTTTCCTGCGTTTCCCTTTGTCTTTCTGTTTCCTGCGTTTCGCTAGCCTCATTAGCCTGAATCCTTAATCTTTCTGTTTCCTGCGTTTCTTTAGCTTTCTGCTCTGCTATTTCTACTGCGACACGGCGTCTTTCCGCTCGTCATCTCTTTCCATCTTTTGTTGGGTTTCAACGAATGCTCGCAACTCTCTCCCGAGTAGCCTAAATCACGAGCGACGCTCACAAGTTGTTCAATAGGGGTGTTCTTTTCATCCGCCATTATATCCTTTTTTTTTTTTTTTTTTGAACAAGATTTTATTACTACGACAGCCAAACTGGTGGTTACCGACCGAGTGACGTAATAGCACAATCCTATGAATGATAATATTAGCTTGGGACAACGTAATTAGTTTTTATAAGACGCCTAGCGCCTGACCCAACTATGAGAGTGAATTATAGGCAATCTGTGCGAAATAAGTACTCTGGGGCTGAAATGCCAAGCCTTTGTGTTAACTATCTTGGAAGCAATGCCAAGCCTAGTATTTAACTATCTTGGGAACATACAGTAAGACACTACCTTGCCTTAGGATTACAATACTTGAATCCCACCCAGCTTCCTCTCTGAGAAGTTGAACAATTATAATAAATGGGCCAGAATATCCTGGCAGGCTCGCCAATAAATTGTCAACCTCGGGGTATGTCAGTGGAGGAAGGACTAGCGCACAGCCCAAACACACTCACAGCTTGCTTACAATCTCATTCATATATCATGCATTCGTCACATCAAACCACTAGTAAAGTCTATAACTTTACTACACATAATCATGGAAAGAAACATCAATGCATATGGAGTCAAACAAAATAAAACATTCTCTCTTTCCTTGAACTTCACAAAACCATTTATCTAAATCATCATTAACTAACCCGGGTATAAATAGATTTTTCACTTTACCTGGCCAGGTGATCTTAAAAATATTCACGAATCACTGTCTTTCCTTTTCTTCTTTTTTTTTCTTTTCTTTTCACTGTCACTTTCACAAACACCAGTCACGACACAAATGCTGGCACTGGTCAGGTTGGACCCCTGGCACTGGTCAGGTTGGACTGCTGGCACTGGTCAGGTTAGACTGCTGGCACTGGTCAGGTTAGACTGCTGGCGTTGGTCAGGTTGGACTGCTGATGAATGTGGCGCTGCCAGGTATGAGGTCGAACCCCAGTTCAGATTGAACAGTGACTACCAGACATCGATCTGTTCTCCTTTCTTTCTTCCTGCATTAACGCATTGCACTCTCTCTCTCTCTCTCTCTCTCTCTCTCTCTCTCTCTTCTAGTCTGCTCTATCAAATGGACATGGTTTTCTTTTCTTTTCTTTTTCTTTTTTTTTTTTCTTTTTTTCTCTTCATCAGTTAGCAACTCTCTCTCTCAACATCTCTCCTTAGTCCTTCCTCTGCAGACTCTATCTAGTGCTAATGCTTCAACTCGGTTCTCTTCACTCCTCCTCCCCTATCCCTGCCTTTCTCTCATGCAGAGCCTACACCCAGAACCCCTCCATCTCTCTCTGTTTTTCGTTCTCCTCCCGGTTCTCCCTTTCTTCTCCCTCTGGTTCTTTCTTATTTCATCCTATGTGTCAAAGGGTGAGTACCATTGGTCAGTATTTTTCCCGCCTTATTACTGAGGTCACCTCCCTCTTTATTCCATTGGACGTTCAAATCGTCAAAGTTACATCTACTGGCCTTGCTCTCTGTGGTGGTCAATGGGTCATTTAATTAATTAGCTTGATTTTACCCCACCACACAATACCTTCCCCCTTCCTACTTCAACCGGCGACGTCTGGCTTAACTGTGGGCGCTGGTCGCAAATTGGCTGATCAGTCTGACCCCGACGCTAAGATCCGTCTGGCCAGACCTATTGAGACGTCGGTCCAGCCACTTAGTCTGTCTGCTGGACAGTGCTGTCTCCGTGAGGACTAAAAATAGCCTATTCGATGTGCCTAATTGGGCTGACGCGACACATGGAGTCGTCCCGCTTGGAACCAGAATGTTTAAGTTTGGATTATGTCCAATTGAACTGGCTGGCGACTGACCCCGAATTCGGTTTTTCTATTTTTGTCCGTGACAAATAGTAAGTGAGAGAGAGAGAGAGAGATGAGAGAGAGAGAGGAGAGAAAGAGCTCTGTCTCAGCCAGCCAACCAACCGGCCAGACTGAGACAAAAGAGGAAGACTTCGATCCCTCGGACCTTGACGGGTCTGCCCTCCACTTGAACCGTGTGGAACAAGTGGCTGGGGCACCCGGCGTGGCAGCTGGAGAAGTAGGTCACGCCGTCTGGCCGCACACGGGATCATAGCGGTGCGTGGTGCACGAGCAATTGGCGTTGCACGGGGCATTCAGATCTCCTTCTTCGGTACCTGATGGCTGATGGAGCAGAGTACATGTCAAAACAAATATCGCGGCATTCTGATAATGGACAACAACAATAATGGTGATAGATGTGGCAGCGTTACTGAAAGGACTCACACGCGCGCACACACACACACACATATGCGTGCACGCGCGCAAAAAACACACACATACATACATACATCTCTCTCTCTCTCTCTCTCTCTCTCTCTCTCTCTCTCATACACATACACACACACTGAAAGGTTCTACAATCAATAGTGTGATGTGGTTTTGATTTGTTTTGCTTTTGATTTCGTTTTCTTTTTTTTTTTTTTTTTTTTTTTTACCTATCTTTAAGGTTTTTAGCAAAAGATGTGATCCGACCAAACAATGCAAGTTGGAAGGTAGATGTACATACACCTGGCTTCAAATGCCATGAACCTCTGGCTCTATTTGATAGACATCGGCCTCCATCCCCCTCCCACCCACCCACCCTTTTTTCGCCTCCTCCTTTGCCCGTTTGCACTCCAACCCAGAGAAATGGATGGCCGCTTCTGTGCTTCAACACACACACACACACACACACACCTTCTATCTCTCATCTCGCCCTCCCAGGTGCCAACCAAATGCATCAGTGCTCAAGTCATTCATCCGAACAGTAACCCAGAGGCTTTCCAGTTACTGCCGGGTCCGGGTGCGTAGCGCAATCACTACGTATCTAAAGCACTACCAGTTATTAGCCCTACGACCAATAGATCTAGTGTCGTAAAACCATACGACCCCTTTAAGACTACGTGTCTATATCACTACAATTGACCATGTATCGAAAAAGCTATTCATGTTCGCGTTCTCTAAAACTACGTGTCTATATCGCTATGCCCGTTTGCTCTACAGCAGAAAGAAAGAAAATAGTGACAACGGCCGTTTGTATGGGGATGGTTTGTAGCGCAATCACTACTGGATAATGTCAGTAGGGGACTAGGGGAGGCGCTATATGTTCCCCATGTCTATGTTCCCCAGGTCTTTGTTCCCCACCTCCATATTTCCCCAGGTCTATGTTCCCCCCCATATTTCCCCAGGTCTATGTTCCACCACCTACCAACCGTGCCGAACGTGCCCTCGCGCCGTACGTGTCCCGGGGCCGAACGGATCTCTATGTACGTGCCCCATTGCCCATTTTTTGTTACAGAATCTAAGTTGATCCTGATTTAGAATTTTGCAATGTTCATTTCTTATTTTTTAAAAACCCGAGATAAGAAACGGAATCCCATTTTTTTGTCACAAGATTTTTGACCCTTTTTTGCTTTGCTTTGTTTTTCCCCTGTATTTGGTGACAGGAGTAAATTTTTTACTCTTTAAATTTTTGTTGTTAAATTTACTTTTTCCTTTATTAATGTGTCAGTACACGCGTTTTTCCCATAGCAAACGGGTTGGTGACCTTACGTTAAAATTCCTGAGTCCCGATTTGGGGAGGGTTTTAAGTGCGCAAAAAAAATTTTTTTGTAAACATTTTTTTTCCCCTTTTTCCATCCCCCCCTTCCACGTTATATAACCCCCGGGCCAAGCCAAGTAAAAATAAAAAAAAATTTTCCCGGGTTTCCCGGGGGTTAAATTAGATAATTAAAATTTTCCAAAAACAGAAATCGAAGAGAGGGGAGAGAGAGAGAGGGGGAAGAGAGAGAGGAAGAGAGAGAGGGGAAGAGAGAGAGAGAAATTAGATTGAGAAAAATTTTGAGAGAGCCCAAAGACGAGAAACAGGGGAATGAAAAAAGAGAGAAAAAGAGGGGAGAGAGAGAGAGGAGAAAGGAAAAGGGGAGGAGAGAGAGAGAGAGATGCGGAGACAGAAGATGCGGA
The DNA here is from genome assembly GCA_018398815.1 of Conus ventricosus. Classification (NCBI taxonomy): domain Eukaryota; kingdom Metazoa; phylum Mollusca; class Gastropoda; order Neogastropoda; family Conidae; genus Conus; species Conus ventricosus. Next base: position 30,063,807 of record CM031598.1, on the reverse strand, counting down.
ACAGAATTCGAGAGACAGAAGGCCTTTTTTGGCCGTTGGTATGGTTGACCGTGACACTAGAAAGGCCCCTTTTCCCCCGAAGATGGAGTAGGGTTCCCTTTTAATGGGGGGATAAAAAAGGTCATAACACAAAACTCCACTGCCGGGCTAACGGGGGAGGGGCCGCGGGAGTATCAGCCTGCTTTAGCAGAAAGAAAGAAAAAAGAAAGAGAGACAGAAAGGGGAAAATCTAAAACCTCTTCTCTCTCTCTCTCTCTTTTTCTCTCTCTCTCTCTCCTCTCTCTCCCTTTCCCCTCCCTCCCTCCCTCCCTCCCCCCCTCCCTCCCCCCCTTTTTCTCTCCTCTCTCTCCCTCTCTCTCTCTCCCCTTTTCCTCCTCTCTCTCTAAAACAAGGGGGAAAAAGAAGCATTGCGCTCAAAACAGTTCGGTTTTTAAAATTTTGATGATAATAGGCCAATCTGCCCAATACAAAAATCTGCCCCTGCCAGTGCAGCATTCAAAATTTTCATCATTTTAGAGCTTTGCCAGGGTATTTTTAAAGAAAGAAATAGAAAACAAAACACACGAAATTTTAAAGAAAAAACTGCCACTGGGCCCCAAAAGGGGACAGTACCCAATAAGATCGCAAAGCCCGGGCCTTCGATTTCCTTTCTCCTTCTTTCCCATCAAATAGAGCTAATCAAAAATGTCCATTAGGACAGGGGGCACCCGTTTTTATTTATTTTTCTTTTACTTCCGTATGCCAAAAAAAGGGAAGAGGTTTAAAATACGAAATTGTATTGTACATGACAAAGCGAAGACTCCTCTCTCTCTCCTCTCTCCTCTCTCCTTTTTCTCTTCCTCTCTCTCTCCCCTTTTCTCTGTCCCTCATTAATATTTATTCAGGGATATTCATAAAAATTTCTATGGGAGCAACATAAAAAAAAAAACCAAAACAAAACAAAAAAAAAAAACCAAAAAAAAAAAAGAAAAAAAACAAAAACAAAAAAAAAAAAAGAAAAAGGGAAAAAAAAAAGATAATTGGCAGTTAAAGGGAAATGAGAGAGAAAAGGGGGAGAGAGAGAGAGGGGGTTGGGGGAGAGAGGGGGGAGAAGAGAGAGGGGGAGAGGGGGGAAGAGAAAATAAAAGTGGGGGAAATGAAAAAAAAAATTTCACTTTTCGCCAAAAAAATCGTTTTTTATAAAATTATTGACAAACCCCCCATAACCCAAAAACCAGGGGCAAAAAAAACCCGGGAATAATTTTTTAAATTCAAAGGGGGTTTTTTTATTGATTTTTTTTTCTTTTTGTATTGTTTTTGGGGAAAAAATTTTGGGACTAAAATTTTTTTTTGGGTCCCTTTTTTTTAAAATCGGGGGGGTTATTTTTTTCCCGGCTTTAATATGCACCGGGTTATTTGTATGGGGTTTTTTGGGAAAAATTTAATTTGCACTAAAACGTTTTTTGTACCTTTAAAAATTAAAAATTTTCGTGAAATGCACAAAATTTCACTTTCCGGCCAAAAAAATCAAATTTTTTCAAAGTAGGGAAAATAAATTTTTAAAAGAAAATTTATTTACAAATACCCCAATTTAATAAATTAACCGGGTTCAAATAAGCCCTGTTTAATCGTTTAAAGGGGGGCAGTTATTAAATTTTTAAAACCAAACCCCAAATTGTTTTTGGAAAATTTTTGCACATAAAAATTTTTTTTCCCCCCAAATTAAAATTTTTGGGGCCCTGTTTTTAAACCCCCGGCCCGGAAAATTTGCACCTGGGTTTTTTAAAATTAGGGGGGCCCTTTTGGTAAAAATTTTTGGCACGGAAAAAGGATTTTCAAACAATAAAAATTTGATTTTGGGCCCGGGGAAAAATAATTTCTGTGAATTTCACCCCCAAAAAGGAAAAGAGGGGAGAGAAGGGGGGAGAGAAAGAGAAGAGGAGGAGAGATTTTTTATTTTTGTATCTGTAAATTCCCTTTTTAAAAAAACCCAAACCAAAAGAAAAAAAGAAATTAGAAAGGAGGGGAAGAGAGAGAGAGGAGGAAGAGAGAGAGAGAAACGAACGAATTTTATTTTCAGGGGGAAATGGAATTAAGGAATTAAACCAGTTTTTTTTACATCCACCCCCCCGGGGGCCAAAAAAAATTTAAAAAAGGGGAAAAAGCAAAAAAAAACAACAACTAAAAATTTTTTTTTTTAATATAAAATAAGGGAAAATCACTCAAAATTTGCAAAATAAAATACAAAAGGGTTACAAATCTATTTTGAAAAGGGGGAACACCGACAAAAGGTTGGAGACGGGGGGGGGGGGAGGGGGAAATGGGGGGGGATAGGGGATTTTTAAGAATGAAGGGGGGGGGGAAAAAAGGAAAAGAACTGAAAAGGGAAAATGAAACATTTACACAAACGGGTTTTTTTTGGTACATTTTTGGGGCAAAGGGGGTTAAAGATCGGCAGATAAAATAAAGTAGTGAAAAGATTGGTTTTAAAAATTAATTTGGTTTTTGGGTTCTTTTTTCCCAAGTTTTTCCCGGGATATTTTTCCCCACACCACCCACCAGAATAAGCAACTTGATTTGCATAAAAAATTAGGGGAAAAGGGGAGATTTTTTTTTTGCGAATGAGGGAGGGTTCATTAAAGTAAAAAAAACCCCCTTTAAAATTTGGGGAGCCTGCCGTGTGTTTTTTATGCAAAAAATCTTTGTTTTTCCAAAATTTTTTGGTTTTTAAAAAGGGAAAGGGAAAACCCTGTCGCATAATCAGGGGGCCCTTTCGGGGGGTTCATAAATTTGTTATTTTGACACTCTCTTAAAAAGGTTTAAGCAACTTTTTTGCTCGCTAAACCCAGAGGGGTCGAGCATAGTCAATTTTTTGGTTGTTTTTAAAAATTTAAAAAAAAATAATAAAAAGGGGGGAGGGGTTAGAGAGAGAAGGGGAAGGGGAGAAGAGAAGAGAGGGGAGAAAGAGGGGCTTTTTATAAAAAATTTGTCGGGTTTTTTGGGTGCGCCCGCAGCGGGTTAAAACAAATGGGGGGGGGACGAAGAAAAAATGGTCGAAAAAAAGGGGTGTCGTCATCCCCTTTAAAAAAAATTTCCCAAAACAATAGCAAAAAAAAAATTAAAAAGGAGAGAGGGGAGGGGGAGAGAGAGAAGGAAAAAGGAGAGAGAGAGAAGAGAGAAAAAGGAGAGAGAAAAGTTTGAACAAAATTTTTTTCCCCTTTTTTCGAATACTATAGGGTGACGGGAAAGAAAAGAAGAAGAGAAAAGAGAAGAGAGGGGAGAAAAGAGGAGGGGAGAAGAAGAGAGAGAAATTTGAAAGACATTGCCAACTCCGCGCGCGACACACACACACACGCCCCACCCCAAAACCCCCACACCCCAAACCACACCCCCCCCCACACACACACACACAAAACCACACACACAACCCACCCACGCATTTTTTCGAAATTTTTTTTAAATTTTTTTTTTAAAACGTAGTGATAAAGAGTGGAAAAAACCCTTAAAAAAAAGGCGGGTTCGGGAAAACCCGGTGGAAAATCAAAAATTTTTTGGGATGGGAAACAGGTTATGAAAAAAAACGTCTTGCGAATGACACTTTTATGATATGGGGTAATAGTCGTTTGGATATTTTGATTAGTGTTCCGTAGAGCTTTACCCTTATGAAATTGACACGTAGTGTTTAAACGGGTTTGCCCCCCTTCCTCCCCTCCCCATTTCTGGGTTTCCCAAAACCCAAGACTTTCTAAAAGTGCTGGGGGTTTCCCCAGGAAGACGGGAACAAGGGACACAACACCCCAAAACACCCCGCGCTCAAGGTCCTTCCAACAAAACGCCTACGGGGTTTGAATGTGGCAACTTGGTTCACTTTGGGGTTAAAATTTTGACGGGTTTCAAAAAGAGGGTTTTAAAAAGCTCTAATCAAAACGGCTGTATTTTGAGGAAGATGCTTTTTGCCCTTAAAAGTGCAAAAATGGACTAGAAAACAACGAAAAACGTCTCGCGCCCGAAAATAGTTTAAAAAAACGAAAACTGAAAATTCTTAACTGCAAAAAACCGGAGCGTTTAGTTTTTTTTACAAACGACTGCAAACCTTTTTTTTTTTTTTTTTCCCCCCCCCCCCGGGGGTAAAAACCCCCTTTTTTTAAAAAAAAAAAAAAACCCTTTTTTCCCCCCCCTTTTAAAAAAAAACATTTAAAAAAAAAAAAAAAAATTTAAAAAAGGGGGAAAAAAAAAAAAACCAAAAAAAAAAAAAATTTTTAAAAAAAAAAAAAAAAAAAAAAAAAAAAAAAAAAAATTTTAAAAAAAAAAAAAAAAAAAAAAGGGGAAAAAAAAAAAAAAAAACCCCCCAAAAAAAAAAAAAATTTTTTTAAAAAAAAAAAAAAAAAAAAAATAAAAAAAAAAAAAAAAAAAAAAAAAATAAAAAAAAAAAAAAAAAAAAAAAAAAAAAAAAAAAAAAAAAAAAAAAAAAAAAAAAAAAAATTTTTTTTTTTTTTTTTTTTTTTTTAAAAAAAAAAAAAAAAAAAAAAAAAAAAAAAAAAAAAAAAAAAAAAAAAAAAAAAATTTTTTTTTTTTTTTTTTTTTTTTTTTTTTTTTTTTCCTTTTTCCCCTTTTTTTTTTTAAAAAAAAAAAAACCCCCCAAAAAAAAAAACCCCCCTTTAAAAAAAAAAACCCCCCCAAAAAAAATAAAAAAAACCCCAAAAACAACCCAAAAAAAAAACCCCAAAAACCCCCCCCAAACCCCCCCCCGGGGCCCCCCAAAAAAAAAATTTTCCCCCCAAAAAAACCCCCTTTAAAAATTTTCCCCAAAAAAAACCAAAAAAAACCCCCCCCCCCCAAAAAACCCCCCCCCACCCAAACCCCCCAACCCCCCTTTTTTTCCCCCCGGGCCCCCCCCCCCCCCCCTCCCCCCACCCCAAACCCCCCCCCCACCCCAAAAAACCCCCAAAAACCCCCCCCCCCCAAAAAAAAACCCCCCCAAAAAACCCCCCCCCCAACCCCCCCCCATTAAAAAAAACCAACCTTTTCCCCCCCCCCCCAAACCCACAAAAACCCCAAAACCCCCCCCCCTCCCCCCCAACAAAAAAACCCCCAAAAACCCCCCCCCCCCTTTCCCCCCCCCCTTTTCCCCCAAACCCCCAACCCCCCCCCCGCCCCCCCCCCCCCCCCCCCCAACCCCCCCAACCCCCCCCCCCCCCCCCCCCCCCACCCCCCCCAAAAACCCCCCCCCCCCCCCCCCCCCCCAAAAACCCCCCCCGGGCCCCCCCCCCCCCCCCCTTTCCCCCCTCCCCCCCCCCCCCCCCCCCCCCCCACCCCCCAAAACCCCCTTTTCCCCCCCCCCGGGCCCCCCCCCCCCCCCCCCCCCCCCCCCCCCCCCTTTTTTCCCCCCCCCCCCCTTTACCCCCCCCCCAAACCCCCCCCCCCCCCCTTTCCCCCAAAACCCCCCCAAACCCCCCCCCCCCCCCCCCCCCTTCCCCAAACCCCCCCCCCCAACCCCCCCCAAACCCCCTTTTCCCCCCCCCCCCAAAAACCCCCCCCCAAAAAACCCCCCAACCCCCCCCCCCCCCCACCCCCCAAACCCCCCCCCCCAAACCCCCCCCCCCCCCCCCCCCCCCTCCCCCCCCAACCCCCCCCCCCCCCCCAAATTCCCCAAAAAACCCCCCCCCCTCCCCCCCCCCCCCCCCCAAAATCCCCAAACCCCCCCCCCCCCCCCCCCCAAACCCCCCCCCCCCCCCCCCCCCCCCCCCCCCCCCCCCCCCCCCCCCCAAAAAACCCCCCCCCCCCCCCCGGGGGCCCCCCCAACCCCCCCCCCCCCCCCCCCCCCCCCCCCCCCCCCCCCCCCCCCCCCCCAAAAACCCCCCCAACCCCCCCCCCCAAACCCCCCACCCCCCCCCCCCCCCCCCCCACCCCACACCCCCCAACCCCCCCCAACCCCCCCCCCCCCCCCCCCCCCCCCAATTCCCGGGGGCCCCCCCAAAACCCCCCCCCCCAAAGGGGTTAAAGGTTGGGCCCCCCCGGGGCCCGGGGCCCCCCGGGGGGGGGCCCCCCCGGGGGGGGCCCCTTAAACCCAAACCCCCGGGGGGAAAGGGGGGGGGGGGGTTTTTTTTTTTGCTTTTCCCCCAAAAAAAAAAAAGGGGGAAAAGGGGGGGTTTTTTTTTTAAAAAAGGGTTTAAAAATTTTTTTTTAAAACAAAAACAAAAATGAAAAAAAAAAAAACCCCCCCCAAAGGGGAAAAGGGGTTTTTTTTTTTTTTTTGGAAAGGGGTTTTTGGGGAAAGGGGGGTTTTTTTTGGGGGGGTTTTTTTTAAACCCCCCCTTTTTTTTTAAAAGGGGTTTTTTTGGGGGGGTTTGGTTTTTGGGGGGTTTTTTTTTTTGGGGGGGGGGGGGGGGGGGGGGTTGGGGGGGGGGTTTTTTTTAAAGGGGGGTTTTTTTTTTTTGGGGGGGGGGTTTTCCCCCCCTTCGTTCTTTGGGGGGTTTTTTTTGGGGGGGGGGGGGGGGGGTTTTTTAAATTTGTTTTTTAAATTTTAAAAACCCCCCCCCCTTTTTTTTTTCCCCCAAAAATTTTTTTTGGGGCCTTTAAACCCCCCCCCCCCCCCCTTTGGGCCCATTTTTTTTCCCCCCCCCCCCCCCCCGGGGGGGAAAAAAAATTTAAAAAAGTCCCGGGGGAAAAAAAAGGGAAAAAAAGGAAAAAAAAAAAAAAAGTAAAACCCCCAAAAAAAAAGCCCGCCCAAAAAAAATTCCCCCAAAAAAAATTTAAACCCCCCCAAATTAAAAAACCCCCCCCAAAAAAAAACCCCCCCCAAAAAAGGGCCCGGGGGGGGAAAAAGGGTTAAAAAAAAATTCCCCAAAAAAACCCCCCCTTTCCCCCCCAACCCCCCAACCCCCCCCTTTCCCCCTTTTTGGGGCCACCCTTTTTCCCCCCCCCCCGGGGGGGCCCCCCCCCCCCAAAGGCCCCCCGGGGAAAACCGGGGGGGTTTTTTTCCCCCCCCCCCCCCCTTTTCCCCCCCCCCCAAAAAAAAAAAACCCCCAAAAATCGTCGGACGAAATAACAATCATAGCGACACGGCTTATATCGACTGCAACGTATTCATTCATCTTATTCTTACAGCCTGATATGGGTCCATGACCCACGTTTCACAAAACAAAAAGAACCATTTCCCCTCCCAACTCTCCTGAGCGACAACTTACATAACACAGCACATGTTACAAACACACGCACAGAGTTCTACAAAGCAACGAGTGAAGAATTGTACCGTCAACACGAAACCTAGCAAACACTATCCGATTGTCGAAAGTGATAAAATGAACTGATGAAGCAAGGTAAACAGCATTCCAGTCGGCGATTCACTGGCGACTGGAGGGGATGGAGGAGGGAGAAGGGGCTGTGACTCCACTCCTGCACGACCTTTTTTCAGCGAGTACAGAACGATTCTTCCTAAAACATTTCGTCAGTCAAGACTTTAGACTTAAAAATGCGACAGATTCAAGACAATGACAACACAAACAGAAAAACACCCACGTGGAGTGAGTGAGTGGTTTTTGTGTGTGTGTGTGTGTGTGTGTGTGTGTGTGTGTGTGTGTGTGTGTGTGTGTGTGGTGGTGTGTGCGTTGTGTGTGTGTGTGTGTGTGTGTGTGTGTGTGTGTGTGTGTGGGGTGTGTGGTTGTGTGTGTGGCGTGTGTGTGTGTGTGTGTGTGTGTGTGTGTGTGTGTGTGTGTGTGTGTGAGTGTGTGTGTGTGTGTGCTCGTGCGGCGCGCGCGCGCGCGTGTGTGTGTGTGTGTGTGTGTGTGTGTGTGTGTGTGTGTGTGTGTGTGTGTGTGTGTGTGTGTTCGTGCGTGCAGTGCGTGCGTGCGTTTGTGCGTGCGTTTGTGTTCGTTTGTGGTGTGGTTCTGTGTGTGTGTGTGGTGTGTGGTCTGTTTGGTGTGTGTTTGTTGTAGATGTGTCAGTTCCGTGAATCCCTTCTCATCATCCTCTGGCTGCTTTCCCTCTCCGCTCCCACTACCCCCGGTGGCCTTCTACAGCACACCGCTCATTCAAACCGTCCCACACACAGCCAGACTTCAGAGCACCGTGTTTCAGCGTCCCCCTCCACAACCGCCTTCCCAATCGGAAGTCCACGGGAACCCAGCTTTTCACATCGTCACGGGGCAACCTCCCACAACCCCCCTTCCCCATCGGAAGTCCACGGGAACCTACTGTTTCACATCGTCACGGGTCAACCTCCCACAACCCGCCTTCCCATCGGAAGTCCACGGGAACCTACTGTTTCACATCGTCACGGGGCAACCTCCCACAACCCGCCTTCCCAATCGGAAGTCCACGGGAACCTAGCTGTTTCACATCGTCACGGGCAACCTCCCACAACCCGCCTTCCCCATCGGAAGTCCACGGGAACCTAGCTGTTTCACATCGTCACGGGGCAACCTCCCACAACCCGCCTTCCCCATCGGAAGTCCACGGGAACCTAGCTGTTTCACATCGTCACGGGCAACCTCCCACAACCCGCCTTCCCAATCGGAAGTCCACGGGAACCTAGCTGTTTCACATCGTCACGGGGCAACCTCCCACAACCCGCCTTCCCCATCGGAAGTCCACGGGAACTAGCTGTTTCACATCGTCACGGGGCAACCTCCCACAACCCGCCTTCCCCATCGGAAGTCCACGGGAACCTAGCTGTTTCACATCGTCACGGGGCAACCTCTCACAACCGCCTTCCCCATCGGAAGTCCACGGGAACCTAGCTGTTTCACATCGTCACGGGGCAACCTCCCACAACCCGCCTTCCCCATCGGAAGTCCACGGGAACCTAGCTGTTTCACATCGTCACGGGGCAACCTCCCACAACCCGCCTTCCCAATCGGAAGTCCACGGGAACCTAGCTGTTTCACATCGTCACAGGGCAACCTCCCACAACCCGCCTTCCCAATCGGAAGTCCACGGGAACCTAGCTGTTTCACATCGTCACGGGTCAACCTCCCACAACCCGCCTTCCCCATCGGAAGTCCACGGGAACCTACCTGTTTCACATCGTCACGGGGCAACCTCCACAACCCGCCTTCCCCATCGGAAGTCCACGGGAACCTACCTGTTTCACATCGTCACGGGGCAACCTCCCACAACCGCCTTCCCCCATCGGAAGTCCACGGGAACCTACCTGTTTCACATCGTCACGGGGCAACCTCCCACAACCCGCCTTCCCCATCGGAAGTCCACGGGAACCTAGCTGTTTCACATCGTCACGGGGCAACCTCCCACAACCCGCCTTCCCATCGGAAGTCCACGGGAACCTAGCTGTTTCACATCGTCACGGGGCAACCTCCCACAACCCGCCTTCCCAATCGGAAGTCCACGGGAACCTAGCTGTTTCACATCGTCACGGGGCAACCTCCCACAACCCGCCTTCCCCATCGGAAGTCCACGGGAACCTAGCTTTTCACATCGTCACGGGGCAACCTCCCACAACTCGCCTTCCCCATCGGAAGTCCACGGGAACCTAGCTTTTCACATCGTCATGGTGAAACCCACCAGAGGAGACTTTGCACTGCCAACGAGTCATCAGTTCGGTGGTGCACAGTAGTGCCTAGGCTACGTTCATACTGCCACTCACGATTGTCGTGCGGACGTGGGAAATCGCGCGCGCGTCGTGTGAGAAAAGGCGTTCATACTGATCCGCACGTTCTCCGTCCTCCGAGGCTGCTTGGAGGCTAGACAATTTTTTGGTTTTTTTTCTGTGCATCAAATACACAGATCACGAAAGGTGCATGGAGAGCATCGTCATTTAATGCGTGAACTGCCGGCAGATGAAAATAATTTGTGGAGGATCTGAGAATGACACCTGAGATGTACAATCATTTGCTGGAGCTGTGCACTGCAGACCTGAAGGGAAAAAAGGACCAATTTTTATTAACCGATTCCACCTAATGAACAACTGGTTTTGAGGTATACCAACGAAATGAAAAATCTGCGTTCAGTTCCCTGATGCACGCACGCACAAAATCGTGTCAGTATGAACGCCCAGAGCGCTGCCACTGATGAAAAGGACGGGTCTGCCTCATTCGCACGACTCTTTTCTGTCCGCACGCGCGTTTGGTTATCTGACGCTAAGGTCCACAAGGCTGTGTACGTTCATCTTCAAGTATGATGATTTTTTCTTCATTGAGTCAGCTAGTCTTCACCCCTCAATACGTTCATGCGTGCTGTCGATAGGACTTGCAAAAGGCAATACGCAAAGAAATCATGGAAAAGCTGAACTCTGTACCTGTTACATCATTCAACACGTTACCTGGTACACATTCATCATGTTACCTGTTACACCATTCAACACAATCTTTTCAAGGTCCCAGATCAACAGAACTAGATCACACCTGTTCATTGGCGACTGCTACATACAGAAATGCAATGCTGATTTAAGAGAAAAAAAAATGTTTCAAAACGGATAATCATTTGGTGGATAAAAATTCATATAAAATATTGTCATCTTGTGCTTAGGGATAAAGT